>CAXAAD010000261.1:0-1200000 GCA_963966675.1 Lasioglossum calceatum | reverse complement strand
TACGCATTATTTAAAATTATTGAGAAAGCAGATTACATAACCTAAAATTCAATGTATACATTACCTGCTTTCTAGTCCTCAAAAATATTAAACTATATGATTGTACCGAACAATTTTTGTAAACAAATTTTCTTCGTTATTTCAGTGCGTCACAAGATATTTCCGTTATCAGATAGACGAAACACCCTGTATAATATGTATGAAAAAATAGTTCTCTATATCATAAACCTTGTGTCTTACATTTTACTCGTATAATACAGGGTGTCCTAAAAATGTTGTGTCTCCTTGGAAGGGGGGGATTCAGTTCGTCCTTATACAGGGTGGTCCACCTTAATGCAGCCACCTAATTATTTATCTCCTTTATTTTTGATGACGTAACGAATGATTTTAATGCAATGGTATCGCAAGGTGAATGCTTAGCAAATGTTATTTTTTCTCAGGGACTTTTTCCGGAGTTTTCAAGGTCATCGATATTTTTTGCTTGTAAATGTATATTTCTTTTTCTTCCATATTCTAGTTGACATTAAAACGCATTTAGACATACTAACACTAGAACTACCAACAGTTAAGACGAAGCTATTTCTACCGAAACCAGACAAAATGACGTTTTTAGAAAATACTTTATTACTATCTTACAAATAAAGGAATACGGGGCCGAATTTGTCTTTGAAAATATCATGGCATGGTAATCATCCAGCAGTAGAACCTTCTTTTCACTTTCTTCATGCTCATATACAATTCGCCATCCTCGATATCAGAGCATTGCATTGGCATATTGTTCACTTTTTGCAACAATTCAGAGATTTTCAATCGTTTTGCCATTTTCAGGGCTTGTTAAATTATATAGAATTATACAAAATTATATAAAAAAGAATTAGGTCTTATTCCAACGCTTATACCAGATAGCACAAAGACGTCTTAAATAGGTCTTAAAAACGTCTGGTGTCGGACATTTAAGACGTCCTACCGATGTCTTGAATGTCCTGCGAACGTATTCCGAATGGCCTCCGAACGTCTTCTGAACGGCTTATGTTACAAAACTGTACGTCCTAAAAACGTCTTAAGCATGTCCATTAGACGTCTAAAAAACGTCTTTTAGACGACTTTAAGACGTCTTTCAGACATTCGTAGGACATTCAGGACATCTTGTTCAAATTCACGAAAAAGTTAAAAAAAAATTATGATTTATATGTAATACTTCTACTTTCTATGCACTGCTTGAGGGAATATTCCATTTTGTTTGAAAGGACATTATTACAATTCAGAAATTTTTATGCAGTTGGCGGGACTCGAACTCGGGACCTACCGTTTACTTGATGATATACTTCCTCGCTGAGCCATGCGAACCTATATGGTCACATTCATTATTTTTTATTGTTTTAGGCTCAAATCATATAATTATTAGAAGAGATAAACTTCTGTTAAAAAAATTTTTTAGATAAAAATAAACTACTTTTTTTAAATGAAGCATAGTATTAGTATATTAACGACTAAGAGATATATATGTATATTTTCCCAAGTACATACTTCAATCGTACGTCAGCACAGAAACACATACCATATATTTGCTAAATAAACAAAAACATATTATTGTGAAAAACATATTGTTATAATATACAGGGTGTTTCACGTAATTTTTTCAAGCCATAACTCCGTTACTAATGCATTTACGAAAAAATATCATAAGAGAAAGATAAATGGTTCCAAGAGCACTACAATTCGTAGGCCCTTAGATTTTTTAGGTGCAACTGTGCATGTGCAATTAACAATTCCATCATTTCTTTAAATAGAAATGCATATTTTTTGTTACACTAATCGATTCCTCTGTTCATTCTACGTAAAAAATTATTAGGGTACCATAGCAAAAAAATTAATAGTTCCGCGATATTTTCAAAAACCGGCCTTTTTATTGAAGAAGATACTCATTAGTTTTCGTACACAACTTACGACGAACTTATTAATCTTATAGTTCAATCACATTGCGTAAGACGTAAGAGCTACGATTATTTTTCGTGCAACTACTTTGTCGCACATAATAAGAACATTAATTAATTAATTAATATTCTTAGAATATAAATGTATGTCGATTAAGTGACACACACGAATTCAAATAAATTAAAAGTAAACATTTTACTTCCAATATAAATAAAGATTTATTTTATATTCGAAACCAATATTTCATTCGTAATATGAGAGGAGTGTATGTCTTCCAGCATATTCTGGAACAAATATTTTTCCATGGTAAACAAAATATTTCCTGCATATTTAATAAAAATATTCTATTTCTAATATTAAATAAAGATGCATTTTATATTTAAAAAAATATATTTTTCTTGTAACATGAAATAGATATTTCCTGCTTATTTAAAAAAAAGAATTTGTTACGTAATGTAAAATAAATATTGTATGTATATTTGAATATTAAAAACAGATAGGATCTCTATGTAATACTACATGAATATGTATCCAATATTTTGTGCTGCTAGGGTGTAATCATCCATGTGTTTATAATAAATGATATTTTGACAAAATATTTTCATTATCATTGCAAGAAATAGGAAACTTAAGAACCAACATTTTAATCATTCAGACCTAAAATGGACGTAAAAAAGACGTCTTTAAGACGTTGCGTGCTATCTGGGTAGTTCTTGCTCGTGTTAGTTTTCTCTTGCTTATATTAGTACTGTTAGCCTTACTTACATTAATATTACGTGTTGGTACTAAGAAAAGAAAGTCTTCGAATTACCAAGGTATCGATGGTAAAGTCTTAATTTATGGATGTAAACTTCAACTATCAGAAGCTGAACGTCGTCGAATTTCAGAAACAGAGGTAAAATGCATTCAAATATATGGTAAATATTGGAAGTACAAAGTACATTTACAATATTTCCAACTTATATATGATCTACGCACGTCTTCCGAACGTCTCCTGAACGTCTTGTGTTAGAAAACGGTACGTATTTGAGACGTCTGTTCGACGTCTAGAAGACGTTCAGGAGACGTTCGTAGGACGTTCGGGAGGTCTTTAAGACGTCCCCAAAAAGTCTTAAAGGTCCATAAATGTTAATTAAATTAAAAGAAGGGAAGTGTAAAAATAGATTTCGACAAGAACGAGTTTAAAGTTAAACCAACAAATATCAGAAGAACGCATGTGGAATTGACATAAAAACTGTAATAAAAGTCATTAACAATTAAAACATTAAACAATGAAAATCACAATATAAAATTTAGATTGAAATTGAAATTGAAGCAAAAATACTAACTCGAACGAATAATACCAATGTTAATACTTACTGATAGATTAATAGCCAGGGTGTCCCAGCCAGTGTGGCCAGATTGAGGTTGAAACGAACCTCATTCCCTCTCCACCTTATCCCCTTCCACCACCGTGAGCACACTCCAAAGTCCCCCACTAAGATCGTAGACTGGTCGCGCAGTCGCGCAACGTGTCACATATTACTCTGGTCATCAGAGAGGGGGTACTTGTATTCCTCTCGATTCCTTTTTTCGATTACCCCTGTCTGGACCAGGGATGCCAGATGCGAGTCTCGCGGCTGCGAGTCTCGCCAGGCCCCTTACGTCTCCGTCCTTCGCCAATCCCCACTCTTACCACTACCGCTGGCGCGACCGAGTCGGTAGCATGCTACCGCTCTCATTCTAGCACTCGGTCGCGCCAGCGGTAGTGGTAAGAGTGGGGATAGCTGAGGCAGCATGTAGACGAGGGACGGAGACGTAAGGGGCCTGCGAGCCGCTTGAGCCGCACCGTCTGGCTACACTGGTCTGGACACACTGGTCCCCGCTACCTGGCCACCTTGAATATCTCGCTTAGTTGTAGTAATAGAAAAAAAACGTTATAGGACAATATTAACCTAACCAAAGGGGCAATATAATGATTGGGAAAAAATTTTTTTCAAGATCATTTTTCTAGATATCAAGGTCATCAAATTTTTTTTAATGGAACTGTTTTTTTTATCGCGATATAATAATAGGGGTGAAGTCTTCTTCAATGACATATTATACAATGACCTTCGTGTGACCTAATTATGAAAAATCCAAAAAGCATTATAGGTATTATCAGTGATTAATTTACTACACTAATTGGTTTGGTTGAACTATTTTATTTCAACAAATGTTCGAAATGATGACCATTGTTTTCAATACATTATTGTTGTGCACGGAAAATAAATGATTCTCTGGCTCTTCTAATAGTGATCTTGAAATTTGAAAGAAACAGGATCTTGAAAAAATCCATTCCATGACAGCGTTGATCAAAACAACTACATATCTCTCATAAAAATTTTCTCATGCCGTTAAAACGATGAACTTGTCTCGTAGACCACATTTTTATGTTGAAGATATGGGTAAAGACAAAATCGTCTCGAAGAGTCAACCTCTTGAATACGCTCGTACACTTGAGAAATTTATTATTTAAAGCAGCAAGTAAAAACACATGAATTGTAATCTAAATTGTAAAATTATTATTAACCTTTGCTTAATATTACTAGATTTTCTATTATTAGATTTTCCAATTGTGCTGAAGTATTTAAGAGTCTTTTGTTAGGCATCGGTATGTAAACTTACTTGTTTATGTACGTATTACAATGTATAGAATTGCAATATATTATACATAGAATTGTTATTACGTTTTCTCACGCGACATAGGTTTATTTCTACCTTGTTCATTCCTTTTGGTGTAAAGTAATATACCGGGTGTCCCACCCGATTTCGACATCTTCATTTTCTCACTATCGTTACTCGTAGCAAAAAATGTTTCAGCAGAGGCTTGAATGGTATCGAGTTGAGCATATTTTGATGTTATTAGTTTTTTCGTGAGTGGACGCGTAAAGGTCATATAAAGTTCAACTTTGTTTTTTTAAATGGAATGTGGTATTTTTTAATACATCGATGCAGCTGGACATTCGTTATAAAAAAGTACTAACCTGTGTATGTCGAAAAGTTAGTAGTTCAGGAGATATTTCAATTTAAATAACTCTAAAATACCATTACTGTCGTACTAAGACGTTAGTGTTTACTTACTTGTGTAACGTCTTAGTACGAGAGTAATGGTGTTTTAGAGTTATTTATAAATAAGAAAGGTTAGTACTTTTTTATAACGAATGTCCAGCTGCATCGATTGATGTATTAAAAAATACCTCATTCCATTTAAAAAAACAAAGTTGACCTTTATATGACTTTTACGCGTCCACTCACGAGAAAACTAATAACATCAAAATATACTCCACTCGATACCATTCAAGCCTCTGCTGAAACATTCTTTGCTACGAGAAACAATAGTGAGAAAATCAAGATGTCGAAATCGGGTGGGACACCCTGTATACATTTACTAAAACATGATCTTTGGTTTTGAGATATACGTGGAAGGAGGATGTTGTTACAATGCGGATACGAAGTTATTCGGAAAAAAGTCCCTCCAATAACATACAAAATATCTACCAATCCGATAAAAGCCGTAAGTTAGTTTAAAGTAAAATAAAAAAGAGCTGGTTAACCTTCGTTATACCGGAGAAAGGAGCTGCCGCAGTTTATCGGGTACCGTTGAATTGTGTTGATAAAAGGAAGGCTAGCGATATGTTAACGATATGTTAGAGAATTGGAATGCGTTCGACAAATTGTACGAAATCTTTTGCTCGTACATCCTTCACTTAAATAAATGCAGTGCGAATGTGTTTGAATTAATGATGATCTCAAATCAATGACTGTAAATTAAAACAATCAACATTCCACATTCTTTGTACGTTAATAAAAGCCTTCGTCCGCGAACACTAGTATTTAGTTACAATTGACTTCGTAGCAAAAATTAATAGACATTTTACATCACTCTTGAGAGCCGTACAATAATATCAATAATTTATATTATCGGATAATATAAATAAACGATATTATGAATATGTATTTCACAGGATATTTTCCTCACGGTTTCTACAGGATGTCTCAAAATTACCTTATTTTAATGAAATGGGAGGTTCCCGAGATCATTTCAAGCTACATTTTCCTTTATGAAAATAGTGTACGCGGCTTCGTTAAGGAGTTATTAACGAAAAACACGGACCAATCAGAACGCGAGCTAGACGCGTACTGCTCAGCGCGCCGGCAGGTGAGCATTGTGTAACGCCGCGATGCCGCAACGAACAAAAGTTTCTGGATGATGTGAATCGTCTCCAATTTCGATGACCTTTGGATATGTTGTCAAGACCACGATTCCAAACAACATTTCCCTTTACAGTTTGTGTCGGTCGGCTTTAGTTTACGAGATAGTTGTAAAAACTTGTAATTGTAAATCGATCGATGTAGTATCTCCTCTCCGATTTCGATGAGCTTTATTTCAAAGGAAAAAGATATTTAAAATATCGAATTTATAACATATTTCAAGGTCATCGAAATCAGTGAGGACCCACATCATTGGCAAATTTACCCGAACGAGAGAAGAAGCAGAAACACCACACTTTCACACAATTAGTGAACACTACACGCAGCACACTTTTCGAGCTCGTAATCGTAGCGAACGAGAATAAATCAGATACTCCTACGCGGTAAGAGTTCCGTCCTCTTCGCGATTCCGCGCGAAACTATGCTCTTCCAGCGTACAATGTATTGGATGAAGGCGTCGGTTAAGACAAATGAAATCGTTGCAGAGAAAATATTGATTTTTCGAGAATCATATGGTAATATTGATTTCTCGAGAATCATATGATTCCCGGAACCATTTACAATTACAAGTTTTTACAATTATCTCATAAACTAAAGCCGACCTACAAAAACTGTAAAGGAAAATGTTGTTCAGAATCATAGTCTTGACAACATATCCAAAGCTCGTCGAAATTCGAGAGGATTCACATCAACGAGAAACTTTTGTTCGTTGCGGCATCGCGGCGTTACACCACGATCGCCTGCCGGCGCGCCGGGCAGTACCAGTGTTCCGATTGAAGCCGAAATTTTTCATACGATGGATGGCCGCTAGAGGCGCTGCGCGGAAAAACAGTAACGTATCTACTATTGGGTAGATGAAATGGGGTTCCTTGAGCACCCCGCAGAATTTTAAAAAATTTATATGATTTGATTCTGAAAAATGAATGTATAACAACTGTATTTGTGTATATTTTGTAACTCGTAGGACACGTCCTGGAGTCTTTTTGTCCGGTAAGATTATTTCGGTACACTCCCGCCAATATAACTGCCTCAGGGCTCTGGTCGCTCTGCTACCCAATAGTAGATACGTTACTGTTTTTCCGCGCAGCGCCTCTAGCGGCCATCCATCGTATGAAAAATTTCGGCTTCAATCGGAACACTGGGCAGTACGCGTCTAGCTCGCGCACTGATTGGTCCGTGTTTTTCGTTAATAACTCCTTAACGAAGCCGCGTACGCTATTTTTGTAAATGAAAATGTCGCTTGAAATGATCTCGGGAACCTCCCATTTCATTAAACTAAGGTAATTTTGAGATACCCTGTATAACACGGTCCAACAAATTTGAATTTTTTTTGGGGTTTCGATTCTCACTATGAAATTCTTGTAGAGTTTTTTGCGGTGATTCCGGATCTGTTTTTAATTTTTCTCCTAGACACACAGTTTTTGAGAAATTTGAGTTTGAAGAAATGACATATTTTTCAACTTTGAACTAATATTGTGATGTTATTATAAAAGATATTGAATTGATCTTTACGTCAAAAGATTCGTTAGACTTTCCCGAATACAGTGATATCCAATATTAATACATTATGATTATTTACACATGTTTAAACAATCATTAAAGACGGAGAGGTACCTCTTTTGCATCAATTTTTGAGGATATTTTTGAACTTATCTCATAAAATAAGGGTCCAGCGGAAAATCGGACTAGACCACGCAATAGAGCAGACTTTTATCTTGAGAAACCACCCTATTAAGTTTGGAACTTCGACGTTTTTTTCGAACCAGAAAGCAAAATATTTTCGCCCGACATGAGTTGTCGCCAGTGGTGCTCACCACTAGAACAGTCGTTCGCCGCCAAACCGACGAAATCTGTGTCAAAATCACAGAACTTTCGATAGAAATGAGATAGAGCGATGAAATTTTTTTAAATGGAAGCTGAAACTTTTCAGAATATGGGATAATTATGGAGATTGTGGTACGAACGTTTTTTAACCTTGAAAGAATTCGTTAAACTTGCACAATTTCAAGAAAATTGTGGTTTTTCCAATACCACGCGCGGGAAATTTTTTTTTAACGTGCGACACATCGTTTTCCGTAGATTTTTTCACGCTGATTTCAAATCTGGTTTCAAAATTTGTCTACGACCTCAGGACTTTGCAAGAAATCGATTTTGTGAAGAAAAACTACATTGAAATCATAATTTGTTCGTTGAAATGATTTGATAACCCACTGATTTGTAGGTATATTGTATTACTATTTATGGAACACAATAAAAATAAACATAACGAAATATTTGAACGTTTGGAGTTCCTCACGAAGCATGAAACACTTGAAATCTCGTGAGCGCTTGACGAATTGCTGCCATTCTCGCTGTCACTGCTTGCAGGATGTGTGTGGCTGTAATGTAATTTAGATTAGATATCTGTTTTCCATAATTATATTTTCATTTACACAGGAAGTGAGGTAAGTATTTAATCTTTTTAACTTACTTCTCATAAACGAATTTTTTAACTTCTGCCGATACCTTATGTTTTTTGTGGAAGTTCAATCGATTTTCTATGAATATAAGTGAAATTTTCGGCTCGGTTAGGTATAATGCCCCATTAAAAACGTCTAGCAATCTATTTTTTCGGCTACTTTGTCGTGAATGTTGTATCATATATTTTCTGTATAATTTAATTATGCCACGATTCATTTGCATCTTCTGAATACTAAGCTATTGGTAATGGAAACTGTCTTGCTATATCTCGTCACTTCGAAAAAATATTTCTATGTGGAAAATACTGATGCATAAGCAACAGAGTCGAGCATGTACTGATATGTGAGACATTGAGGCGAGGCTAGGTGAGGGTTGGCTCTCCTTATCTTGAAGAAATATACAAACTAATAGAAGGGACCAATTGAACTAGCTATGTAATTGGAAAAGAACGAAGCAATATGCAGTTCTCAGTTAGAAACCAGCATTCAGAGAGAACAGAGCTTAGTGTACTTTAGTGTATATTATTATTTATAACAGTGTAAATGAAAATATAATTATGGGAAACAGATATCCAATTTAAATTACATTACAGCCACACACAGCTTGCAAGCAGTGACAGCGAGAATGGCAGCAATTCGTCAAGCGCTCACGAGATTTCAAGTGTTTCATGCTTCGTAACCCTAGTAGAATTTACGGTTGGCCACGGTTGGCCAACGGTGGCCAACGGTGGCCAACGGTTGGGACTTTATTGGGGAATGGTTAGTACGTTAGTAGTTTGCCGACAGATCCCCAACGTAGGGACAACGACAAAAAATTATGTAAATTTGCCGACGAATACCCAACGTTGGGCCTACAGATATTATAGTCGGTTAAGTAACATGAAATTTACAACGATTATACTACATTGGCCCAACGAAAATCTTCCAACATTTAAATATATATCGTCTAACAGACGCCAGTAGTGTTGCTAAGTTATATTCCAAATTGATTTTTTTTCGTATTTCTAAATATACTTTAAATTTGTAATTTTTGCGCGATGGTTGATCCACTAGAGTTTTATTGTGAGCAGCCTTGGAATTTTTCATTTATTTAATTTTTCCATCTTCCAATGGCAAGGCAAGGGGGGTGTTCATGTAATATAACAAGACTCTTTTGGATTTCTTCAAAATGGGTCTCCCTTTTTTAGATACTATAATTTCAATTTGTTGACGTATCTAGTAGCCCTAATCATAGCATCTACGAACAAGATTCATCTGTAGGTTCAGCGATAGGGCATGTACTTACTACGCAAGCGGGTCCGGGTTCAAGTCCGACGTGGGTAGTGGTTAGGTTATTATTTTAGTTTTTTCCTTTTTTTCCCAAAATTTTACCGTGAAAATACATTTTTAATATGTATATTATTTATGATATACCATAAAAAGAGAAAATCAGAATGTGGGCTCTGTGGGTTCGTCTTGTAGCAACGTTGGCTCTAGGTTCGGTGTGATCGTTGGCCCAACGTTGGCCCTGACTGTTGGCCCAACTGCAAAAAAGAGCGACATTTCCAACGGTTGCCCAACGGATCCGCCAACGGAGGCCCAACAAAACGCCAACCATAAATGCTACTAGGGAAGTAACTCTAAACGTTCAAATATTTCATTATGTTTATTTTTATTGTGTTCCATAAATAGTAATACAATATATCTACAAATCAGTAGGTTATCAAATCATTTCAACGAAAAAATTATGGTTTCAATGGTTTTTCTTCACAAAAATCGATTTCTTGCAAAATCCTGAGGTCGTAGACAAATTTTGAAACCAGATTTGAAATCAGCGTGAAAAAATCTACGGGAAACGATGTGTCACATGTTAAAAAAAAATTTTCCGCGCGTGGTATTGGAAAAACCACAATTTTCTTGAAATTGTGCAAGTTTAATGAATTCTTTCAAGGTTAAAAAACGTTCGTACCACAATCTCCATAATTATCCCTCTTGGTAATATAACAAGTGAATTGCACACACTCACGACGGTACACTTGTACTCTGTATATAACAGTATATTTATTTGAATAAACTGATAATATGTGTATGGTATAATATCTGAACAGTACCATGCAAGCAACAATGTATTATCACCGTCTCGTACACTGAACAGGCACTTGTCATCAGTGTCGCCAGATAGAGAAAATCGAGGGGAATACAGGTACCCCCACTCGAATGACCAGACCAGTTACAGGCACGGGCATCGTGATCTACGCTGAGTGGGGGACGTTGGAGTGTGCGTGTGGTGCTGGAATGGGATAGTGGAAGGGGAAAAGGAGGAGAGTAAGAGGCGCCCGTTTCGGCGCCTCTCTGGCGACACTGCTTGTCATACGTGTTGGCTTCTAAACCTGCTTCGATTAGCTCTCGTTGTAGAGCAGGGTTGCCATATGACGCCCCTTACATTTCCGTCCCTCGCCTAGATGCTGCCTACGCTATCCCCACTCTTACCACTACCGCTGGCGCGACCGAGTGTTAGAATGAGAGCGGTAGCATGCTACCGACTCGGTCGCACCAGCGGTAGTGGTAAGAGTGGGGATAGCGGAGGCACGCATCTAGGCGAGGGACGGAGACGTAAGGGGCCTGGCGAGACTCGCATATGGCATCCCTGTTGTAGAGTTTTGTACCACTGTACACCTGACTGTTTTAGTCCATACAGTGCTTTATTTAATAGACAAACTTTGTCGCCTCCGCTATTTATGGATTCCAGCCATTTCTCTGCGGATTCCAACATGTTTTCATCATTAATTTTCTCTTGTTTATTACCGACTGGCTTACCATTTATTATTTTCGTTAACACGTGTCCTAATTGGGTTGGTATTTCCATATATACCGTCTCATTTAATTCGCTATTTAAATATGCGGTTATCACATCCATATGGTGAATTTCCAAATCCATTTCCACAGCTATTGCAGACACTAGTCGTACCGACGACATTTTTACCACTGGTGAATAAGTTTCTGTATAATCTCTTCCAAATCGTTGTGCGCATCCTTTAGCGACGAGTCGAACCTTCTTTTTCGTACCATGGCCATCAGGTTTTGTCTGTAGTACTAGACGATTTCCAATCGTTTTGCAGTCCTTTTGTCTCTCAACAATGTCCCAGGTATTGTTTCTTACTAGGGCTAAATATTCTTCCTCGAGCGCCGCATGCCATGCGTCAGAGTCATCTCCTGCCTCTGCCTTGCTCCATGTCTCTGGATCTGCATCGACAATGAAATTTGCAAAAACGTCATCCTCTATTTCTCCCTCATCGTCTGTTATGGTTTCAATGTTTGCTGAGTTTGAAGAACTATATATTTTTCTCGGACGACCCACTGATCCTGTACGTAATATTCTGGGTCTTCCTCTCCCTCGTCTCTCTACTTGAATTGAACTTCGAGTATTTGTTCGTGGTTTCTGTGCCATTTCACCATTGCTTTTGTCATCACCAGCTCTCTCCAGCCTTTCATCTGGGAATTGCATCTCCACTTTATCTTTAAGCACCATATCATTGCCAATCTGGAAATACACCATATTTTCGTTATGAGTTTGAGTATCGTCGCGATTTTCTCGCATCCCAGGTTCATCAAAAAATTTTACGTCTCGGCTCACAATAAATAATTTTCTTCATTTCGGGAGACCATAACCTGTAAGCCTTGGAGACATTGGAGTAGCCGACTAAAACAGAGGGAAATGCTTTTGACGAGAGTTTACCACCTTGACGGTTTTTGTTTAGCACAAATGCTTTGCTTCCAAAAATCCTTAAATAATTGACTGTTGGTATCTTACCGGTCCATTTGGTATATGGTATTTCACCATTCAGTAACTTACTTATGCAGCGATTTCGAATATACGTAGCAGTATTCACTGCCTCTGCCCAAAATTGTGGGCCTAAATTACCTTGACGTAGCAAGCACCTTGCCATCTCAACTAAAGTCCTATTAAGTCTTTCGGCTACACCATTTTGCTCTGGAGTATAGGCTGCTGTCAGTCTGTGTTGGATTCCTTCCTTCGGTAGAAAATCATTAAATTCTCGGTTACAGAATTCTTTCCCATTATCGTTCTGTAAATATTTGTTTTTTCTTCCGGTTTGACATTCCACACGTAACTTATAATTCTTGAATGCTTCAAATACACCGGACTTCTTTTTCAAGAATTCAATTTCGCACCATCTGTACTTATCGTCCACAAAAATCACAAAGTATTTAGCACCGGAATTCGATGCATGACGTGCTGGCCCCCACACGTCAGTATATACAATCTCAAGTACATCTTTCGTTCTTCCGAGTCCAGTTTTCGCAAATGGTAATTTACACGCTTTTTCTCTTGCACAAATTTCACATTGGGGTAATTCGTTTATCTTTTTAATATTTAATCCATGCACCTTTTGATCTCTTATCATCTGTTTTAAATCTCGTTCATTTATGTGACCAAGTCTATAATGCCACATCTCGACCTCGTTCCTCGGTTTCCACGTGTTGGATTCATGTAATAACTTGGCCTCTTCTTTCTCACCAGTTATATAATATAGATCACCTTTCCTTATTGCCGTCATCACCACTTCATTGTTTTTATTTATTATTTTTGCGTCGTCCTTTCCGAACACAGTTGTGTACCCTCGATTGGCTATTTTTGCGACTGAAAGTAAGTTCGTACGAAGGTCAGTAACATGATATACATTGTCTAAATTTACCTTGAGTGGTTGACGGTGATTCCTGATGGTCATCTCCACATTTCCAACTCCTGTTATTTTAGTTGTCTTATTATTTGCCAGACTTAGCGATTTTTCAACTGGAGACAATTCTCCAAATAAACTTTTGTCAGCGACCATGTGCGATGAGCAGCCACTATCTAGACACCACGTTGTTGGTTGTTTTCTGATTTCTTCTACATTTAACAGCGCAATATCTTCCGCCGGTTCTATTTGGCTATAATTTCCATCTTCACGTTGTCGTGGTACCTGTGATCCATGCAAAGGCTATACCCGGGTTTGGTAGTGAAATTCGCCCCCGGCGGGATTTTAATCGAGCTTGCACCATTCGATAGCCTACCAAAAAAGACCCGTCTCTGCCAAGTTTCAGCCCCATATCTCATCTGTAAGGGTAGTTATTGAGAAAAATCGAAAAACCAGTTTTTGGCCCATTTTCCGTATTTATTGACAATTAAAAACTCTGAAAAAAATCTGACACATTTAGAATACTAAGCCACATATTAGGTATCATTTCCAGATTTTTCCGTTGCAAACTCTGGTTGTAAAAAATAAAAAACACGAAAAATATCGAAAAAATGCAGGTTTCATATAGAAATCTAAAAGGTACTACTACAGATTTAATTTAGCAATGAGATATTACCGTAAGTATTATGCTCAATTTTTTTCAAATTCCTGAGAGTGGTGGAACATAGTTAAAAAAAATAAAAACCATTTTTTTCGGCGTTTTTTCTAAGTTATACTTATCTTTTCTGAATCTAAAAAATATATTATGTAATATTAAACGTTCCTACGTTCAGAGAAACATCACCCAGACTTTAAAACTTGCGTAGTACAAAAACTGAAATTAATACTATGTACATATATTCGAATATGTCGAAGGTGATTTCAACGGCGCCGGTTGGTGCAGCGGCTATGGTCTCCGACTGCGGAACCGCTGAAGACTTTTTGGACCAGGTACGAATCCCCGGCCAGGTCAATTCTTTTTTCTAAGTTAATCAGATGTTTTTTCGGTTCCTAACCATATGATTGTTGTTAACCCATTGTAAAAATATTTTTTAACTATGTTTAGACTATTGCAAAATAATTTTTTGGAAAAATATTCTTGCAGTACTTTCGGCTTCTAGTCATTTACGGACTGTATTACAGCCCTTTTCACTTGGCAGAAACAGATACAACAATATCTCTAGACCTTAATAAAACACTGGATTTATTACTGAATAAGACACCCAGTAAAGATAAAATACTTAAGGGTACCGGTTCGTATTTGACCTTGACAACTTTTCGATGGTCATGCCAGAAACGAACGAGCGGCCGCTAGAAGAAGCTAAGTAATAACATTTCTGTCCAGTAGGGGAGCTGGGTACATTTTCTAGAGTCGCTGCGTCAGTAAATGTTGCCGGTAAGTCAGGAGCAAGCGTGACGTCACACAGTGTGGGTGTACTCGACGCTGTGTGTGGCACACACTCACCACTCGGGCAGCGTGTACGTGTGCCTAGACGGATTGCAAGGGTTCGTCTGTTTTCAAACCACGTCTCGTTAATGCACATATGGAACCCCCACGTGGTCTCAATCGCTAGATAAAAGATCAGTCTATTGCGCTTGCTCCTCAAGGTGGTTGACTTTTACGTTTTCGAAGCGTAATTTCCATTATTCGGCAGTAAGATGTCTTTTCGGGAGCTCTGCAAGCAGACTTGACTAGCCGTACCGCAAGGTGCACTCACACAGTCACCGCTCGGGCAGCGTGTACGTGTGTCTAGGCGGATCGCAAGGATTCGAGATGCTCCAAACCATTTCTCGTTCTTCGCCGCATCCTCCGCCGTATCATCCCACAGTGGGACGAATGGCTATTCTCGGTGGAAAAAAATCCTACGCATCAGATGCGGCTAGTGATGTTAACGTACGTGGTGTCGTTGTAAAGAGGAGATCTCAATCTTTAAGTTTATGGTAATTTTTTAATGGTAAAAAAAATGTTGGAAAAAATTTCTGAGAAAAATTTTTATAAAGTACATAAACAAATATAAAAAAAATAAAAATGCAATAATAATATTAAATAATAAATAAAAAATGTAACAGTAATATTAAATAAGTATGACAATAAAATCTAAATATAACAATATAACTACAAAAAAATATAACAAGTTGAATCTAAAAAGTAAAATGCCATCTATGTAGAAGATATCAGCAGGTAATTTCTGTGAGAATTTATTTTAAACAGTCTAAAGTAACTTCTATGCAAATTTTATGGCAAGATCTTTCCGAATTTTTTAGTTATTCAATTTTCAAGTGGGTTACATGGCATACAAAAATGGTATTTGTAAAACCATCAAAATCTTTACAAAAAACATTATTTAAATAACTTATATATGATGAAATAGGTACTTACGGGTAGTGACATTCTCCATGGCACTTAGAAAAAATGTATGATGAAAAATTACTGATTAAAACTAAAGGTAAGTTTTCTAAGCAAGTTTGCAGAAGAAAAGAATTTCGCTCGCTGCAGTCTAACGAAGTGATACTTTCAGCTTCACGTCTCTGAAGGCACTAAATGAATTTCTTCTGTGACTCTTAGAAGAAATAAACATTTCTGAGTTGGAGGTGTGAGTTATCTCTCCGTGTGTTTATATGACGATTTCCCGCCTAGCATGCCCATCCAGTCCACTACCGCGACGCACCGTATGCACCGTATGCACCGTACGCACGGTGATACAGAAATGTAAAAAGTTGTAGCATTCCGCAGATTTTTTTTGTTGGAATCTCTTTAGTATAGTTTGAACTTATAAACAAAAAAAGTTTCAAGACCGGATCCACCCAGACCTGCTAGTTCTGCTCTATTAAAGTAAACTAAATGACGTAGAAAACTGGTACCTTAACAATGTCTAAAAATTATTGTAAAGGACTTTACTAACGTACTTTGTGAACATTAATGTAAACATTTATTTATATTAATACGGAAAATCGTGCATAGAAGCTTAAAGATTCTTATTTATTGCTCTGACACAATTTTCTTTGTGGCGAATATAAACGTACGATTTCGCCGTATTACGGTTTGAAGTTTTCACGTATTAATTTCTATGCTTATATCGCTCGTAAATGAATTATTATGGGTATAATTAGGGTCAGTGAACATTCCCAAAGAAGTATATATGAATGTTATATCTATTTTCTGACATGACTTTTTTCCACCTAAAACGGCCATTCGTCCCACTGTGCATCCGCCGCATTATAAGTTATTATTATTGGGATCTTCAGTGTTACAGTCAGAGACGCTGTAGCGTCGCTGAAACACTTCATTAAGTTATTATTATTATCCTGCATATTATAAAAATTGAAGCAATTAATTTAACAATAAATTATTAGGTTGGAACGAAAGTTCATAGCGTTTTTAAATAAAAATTCAAAGATGAAATTAAGATATTTATTCATAGGTTCATTGAATAACACATATGTATGTAGGGGTGTGAATGTTTAGAGTGACTGTGGACGCGACATCGTGGCGCCAACGTGTTTGGGTCCTGCATGAAAGGAGGTCTGTTTGGGCCAATTAGGCCGAGGTGTGAAAGAAGAGTGTTTGGGTCTTCGCGACAAGCGTCAAGTGGCTAGGGGTGCCAAACGCAGGGCGTACGTGAGCTTTTCCGAATGGATGCGAGACTGATAGAGAGAGAATGAGAGTGCGAGAGAGAAGAATGAAATTGAATAAAAGGAACTATAGATATATGTACAGAAATTATATATATGTATATATATATAATACGGTTTCAGGAACTATTGTATATGCATCTCGCAACATTGTATCTCGCGGTACCTCTAGGTATCGAATCAAAGACAGAGCCGCGCGTCTTTTGGTCCGCCGACGTGTCCCATTCAAATGTTTCTCGTTTTCAAACGTATCGACGAGCTGCCGAAGTCAGTCAGTCTAAGCCTAGCCTTAGTAGAGGAAACATCGGTCAAATATCGTTCTAAATAAATATCTGTTCTTTTATTCTCTCTAAATAAATACCTTGCTTCCCAAAACCAACAAGAACGAACGCAAGGGCTGACAGATCAGAAGTGTGGAAGTCGAAAGAGAGTGAAGTTGCGAGTTGCGAGTTGCGAGAGCTGAGCTGTGAAGAGCTAATATACATAGTGCAAGTATTAGAAATATTAGAGTCAAATTACTTTACCAATACGCCACACTCAAGGTGCAGGAGTCCCTAAAATATTCCTACACATACATTATAAAAATTGATTGATTTTTATTAATAGTATATTTAAATATATATATAGTTTGTACGCGCGCCGGGGAATAGCATGGGAACGCAAAGTGCACATTTTATAATTTATAATTTATTATAAAAGGTATTTATTATATTATTTATTATAATTTATTGTAAAAGTAAAAATTATACGGGCCGCCTCCTCGGCCTCCGCCGCGCCGCGCACGCACAGTGGGAACATTGGACCAAACTCGATTCAAAATCAAAGAACTTTCGATAGAAATGAGGTAGAGCGATGAAATTTTTTAAAAATTAAAGCTGAAACTTTGCAGAATATGGGAAAAATAGGGAGATTATGGTACGAACGTTTATTGACCTTGAAAACATTCGTTAAACTTGTAGAATTTCAAGAAAATGTGGTTTCTCCGTTACTACGCGCGGAAAATTTTTTTTTAACATGGTATATATCATTTCCCGTAGATTTTGTGTAGATATCATTTCCCGTAGATCTATGTGTGACTATAATGTAATTTAAATTAGATATCTATTTTTCATAATTATATTTTCATTTACACAGGAAGTATGGTAAGTATTTAATCATTTTATTTCATCAGTATTTTATCATTTTTTATCTACTGGTGACACCTTATGTTTTAGTAAGTAACGTAGTAACGGAGAAATCACATTTTCTTGAAATTCCAAAAGTTTAACGAATGTTTTCAAGATCCAATAAACGTTCGTACCATAATCTCCCTATTTTTCCCATATTCTGCAAAGTGTGAGCTTTAATTTTTTAAAAATTTCATCGCTCTACCTCATTTCTATCGAAAGTTCTTTGATTTTAAATCAAGTTTGGTCCAATGTTCCCACTGTGAAGCGCGGCGCGACGAAGGTCGAGGAGGCGGCCCGTATAATTTTTACTTTTACAATAAATTATAATAAATAAATTTTATAATAAATTATAAATTATGAAATGTGCACTTTGCGTTCTCCTGCTATTCCCCGGCACGCGTACAAACTATATATATATTTAAATATACAATTAATAAAAATCAATCAATTTTTATGATGTATGTGTTATTCAATGAACCTTTGAATAAATATCTTAATTTCATCTTTTAATTTTTATTTAAAAACGCTACGAACTTTCGTTCCGACCTAATAATATATTGTTAAAATAATTGTTTCAATTTTTATAATCTATAGAATAATAACAATAATTTATAATGCGGCGGAAGATACGGCGGAAGATGCGGCGGAGGACGAGAAATGGTTTGAAGCAGTGATCGGCAACACCGGCTATTGTTCAACCAGTATTCGTGCCTCCCGCGCGTCTCGCTCCCCGTGACGACAATAGTGCTCTATGCTATAGCAGGTACAGGTAGGTATGGCATGGTATAGATATAGTATACCTAGTGCAGGATGCGGCGAAGGACGAGAAATGGTTTGTCATTTCTCGAACCCTTGCGATCCGTCTAGACACACGTACACGCTGCCCGAGCGGTGACTGTGTGAGTGCACCTTGCGGTGCGGCTAGTCAAGCCTGCTTGCAGAGCCTCCCGAACAGACATCTTGCTGCCGAATAATGAAAATTACGCTTCGAAAACGTAAAAGTCGACCACCTTGGGGTGCAAGCGCAATAGATTGATCTTTTATCTAGCGATTGAGACCACGTAGGGGTTCCAAATGTGCATTAACGAGACGTGGTTTGAAAACAGACGAACCCTTGCAATCGGCTAATCAAGCCTGCTTGCAAGAGCCTCCCGAACAGACATCTTGCTACCGAATAATGAAAATTACGCTTCGAAAACGTAAAAGTCAACCACCTTGAGGTGCAAGCGCAATTGATTGATCTTTTATCTAGCGATTGAGACTACGTAGGGGATCCAAATGTGCATTATAGAGAAATGGTTTGTCATTTCCCGAACCCTTGCGATCCGCCTAGGGACACGTACACGCTGCCCGAGCGGAGAGTGTGTCTCACACACTCTCACTCGAGCACACCGACGCAGCATCATCGTGAGCCGTATAGTGACGTCACGTTTACGGATGAAGCCTAACTTACCGGTAATATGTTTTTTCTCGTCCTCTGTTATACCGATACAGTGACTGAATGATCGGAAACAGGTACCAGCGCTCGTAGTGAAAAATTCCGGAACTATACTTGTTACTCTACCCCCCGCTTAGGGGTAAATTTCGTCTGTTTACAAACGGTGTGTTTAAACACGTATAGTTTAACATAATAATCGTTGCACTGACATTGTATGTGTCCCAGCAATTGCGCTGGATGTCTACTTTTTCTATAAGAACCCTAAATATCTCGATATTTAAGAAAATGTATGATGCTTGACAGTGGCAGCACTGTCGCGCCGCTCGATGCTCTCGCCTCTCCGCTACATGCTGCCGAATAATGGAAATTACGCCTCCAAAACGCAAAAGCAGGCCATTTTAGACATCCAGCGCAATTGCTTGATCTTTTATCTAGCGATTGTGACCACACAGGGGCCCCAAATGTGCATTAGAGAGACGTGGTTTGCAAACAGACGAACCCATGCAATTCTCGTGTACGTATACAGTGCCTAGCGGTGTGTGAGTGCGCCACCACACTCTCGCTCGGCCAGAACCGGTACCCTTAAGAGTCAAGTCGATGCACAATTCCATGTAAAAAATGTTAAGTAGGGCTGTAACACAGTCCGTAAATGACTAGAAGCCGAAAGTGCTGCAAGAATATTTTTCCAAAAAATTATTTTGCAATAGTCTAAACATAGTTAAAAAATATTTTTACAATGGGTTAACAACAATCATATGGTTAGGAACCGAAAAAACATCTGATTAACTTAGAAAAAAGAATTGACCTGGCCGGGGATTCGTACCTGGTCCAAAAAGTCTTCAGCGGTTCCGCAGTCGGAGACCATAGCCGCTGCACCAACCGGCGCCGTTGAAATCACCTTCGACATATTCGAATATATGTACATAGTATTAATTTCAGTTTTTGTACTACGCAAGTTTTAAAGTCTGGGAGATGTTTCTCTGAACGTAGGAACGTTTAATATTACATAATATATTTTTTAGATTCAGAAAAGATAAGTATAACTTAGAAAAAACGCCGAAAAAAATGGTTTTTATTTTTTTTAACTATGTTCCACCACTCTCAGGAATTTGAAAAAAATTGAGCATAATACTTACGGTAATATCTCATTGCTAAATTAAATCTGTAGTAGTACCTTTTAGATTTCTATATGAAACCTGCATTTTTTCGATATTTTTCGTGTTTTTCATTTTTTACAACCAGAGTTTGCAACGGAAAAATCTGGAAATGATACCTAATATGTGGCTTAGTATTCTAAATGTGTCAGATTTTTTTCAGAATTTTTAATTGTCAATAAATACGGAAAATGGGCCAAAAACTGGTTTTTCGATTTTTCTCAATAACTACCCTTACAGATGAGATATGGGGCTGAAACTTGGCAGAGACGGGTCTTTTTTGGTAGGCTATCGAATGGTGCAAGCTCGATTAAAATCCCGCCGGGGGCGAATTTCACTACCAAACCCGGGTATAGCCTTTACTCTGCAATTGTGCGCCATATGTCCAAGTTTGTGACATCTATGGCATTCAATCCTTTTATGCGTAGCATTTCGCATTCCCTTCCAAGTATTCGTTAACTGACTTGGTTATCGTCGATATTCATTATTGTTCGATAATGGTTCATATTATTATTAGAATATCTTCGCGAGCTCTCGCGAACATTGCATCCTGATTCGTCTGTAACACTTGGCTCGACTCTAGATTTTCTCTCGACTCGTGATCTTCCATTATTTTTATTTTGAGCACATCCGGTTTCGGTATATCATCTCGAGTAGTAATTGCTCGTCGAAACGTTTCAAATGTAGGCGGCAGGCTGTATAACAATAGTATTGAGAGTAACTGTTCATTTACCTCGATTCCGATCTCGGCCAGTTTATCGTTAGTATCAAAAAAATCGGACAAGTGATTCCTCAAGTCTCCTCCTTCAGCCATTTTCTTCGATATTATCCTTTTGAGTAGCAACGCTTTTTGCGCCGGTCATCTCGATTGATATATGGCTTCTAGTTTCAGCCATGCTTCTTTCGACGTCTGTATTTTCTTTAAGTGCATCAGCTCAGACGATTCAACTGATAATACAATATCTGCCATAGCCTTCTCATCTTGAATTTTCCAGACCATATCTGCCGGGGAAGTTGCTGGTTTGATCACGGTACCGTTTACATAACCCCAAAGACCATCCTTTACCAACGTCGCTTGCATCTGCATCCTCCAAGTGTCGTAATTATTTTTGTTTAGTTTATCAAACTTGATTGTGCTTCCACTCATTTTTATTATTTGAACACTACTAATAAACAATATGATAACTTTTTGGTCTTCCCAAAATCTTTCCTTATCTTGCCACGTGGTTGCGTGAAAAACGTGGCTGCGAATTGCGTCGTTCTTTTTCCAATATATATTACGCTTTTTCGGAAATACCTGGGCTCATAACCTCTTGGTAATATAACAAGTGAATTGCACACACTCACGACGGTACACTTGTACTCTGTATACAGTATATTTATTTGAATAAACTGATATTATATGGTATAATATCTGAACGGTACAATGCGAAGAACGGCGCGACAGACAAGCTGTTTACAATCTTGCGGAAGGACACAGAAGGAAGAAAGACCGTCGTTATTCGATCTATTTATAAGAGCGTGTGGCAAATTGGCAGATCACCATGTGGTGATTGCGACCACGTCGGTGACCAGGTATGGGTCACCAGTTGGGATATGTATATGTTCGGGAATTGATCGTCTTCCAACACCACGATCTATATCGCCAGTAGGGTCAAGACAAGAAATACTGGGAATGACTAATTCCACCCTTGCACGGTGAACGAGACAGATTTATTCACTCGGAAACGTCGGAGATAAAATACAATGAGAAGAGTACACGTGGTCACGATCGTTAGCAGCGCAAGAGCGCTGCTCCAAAATACGTCTGCACTATACAAGAGACAACCGAGAAGAGATCGAGAAGCGATCTCTCTCGCAACGGCTCAACAGAGTCGGCCGGAATCACGTGAGTGCGCAGGCGCGGTACCCCACCAACGGTCGGGGATAAGGCCGAGCCCACAAGCGTATCTGTTTATGCGCCATCCATCAGGCGACCGTTTAACCATTACCTTGATTACTCTGGATCCTTTTGACAACCAGGTTGATAATGCAGTTTCCTTCCGTTATGGATATCACTTTGAACATTTATATTTCCTAACAATCCCATATTCTGTTCAACTCTTCATTTGTATCGGAAGTTCTTTGATTTTAACACAGATTTCGTCGGTTTGGCCCATAGTGCGCCGTATCCCGCCCTGAGCGTCACTGGCGGCAACTCATGTCGGGCGAAGATACATATTTTGCTTTCTGGTTCGAAAAAAACGTCGACGTTCCAAACTTCAAAGGGGGGTCTCTCAAGATAAAAGTCTGCTCTATCGCGTGGTATAGTTCGATTTTCCGCTGGACCCTTTGTTTCTTCGTGTATCGGATAAAGGATTGTATTTTTGGTTAACATTGCATTTATTAACTATATACAATCTGTTGCCGGCTGAATTAACTTTGGGCAACTATTTCACGGAGCTAATGGACTGTAGCGGTGTTACAAAGTTGAACAGATTTGTGTAACGTAGTTTTGTATAAGATCGCGAACTTCTTGGGACGAGACTACGAAGTCCTCCAGCTGTAGTCGCGAATTCGGGTTTTTCGGACGAGATCGCGTATGATTCCGGGCGAGACTACGAATATTTCTCTTCCGGATGAGACTAAGAAATGCTCTGACGATGTTCAGAAACATTCTGAAGAAGCGGAGAAACGTTCATCCGAAACTCGGAACGTTGTTGAGAACACGATCCTGATCTCTGCTCCGGGTTCCGATCGCTTGGTCACCTCGTTGGTGCGAAACGCTTCGAGCGGAGAGGCCCGTTTTTTCTAGGAGAATCATCCCCATTCGTTGGTTGACTTGAGGGAGGAGGATCTTCCGGACAGACCTCACCGGTGGAGGAGGAAGTCCCTACCCTCAAGTCAATCGTGGAAAATTCGAGAAAAATGTAAATTAACAGGGACCCCGACGCAGCGCGACGAAAAAGGCCTAAGTGACCTGCACATGGTAGTATTATTTTATGGCCCCTTGTCCCAAACGGACGGACGGCCACCCGGCTCGAACCTTGGGTCTGGGACCCTAGGTACCTCTCGAAATCTAGGTGCACGGTAGTGCACCAGCCAAGTTCTCGCACTACCTCCTTTTACACGAAACAACTTAGCCGTTTTTTAGAGTTTTATAATTCGGCACTGGAGGCAGATGGAGGGATGTAATTTGGTACACTTGTTAAATGCTATCATGTCTCAATATTGACAAAAAATTAATCTTCCAACATTAGTAGATTCCGAGATATAGAACCTCAAAAATCGCCAAATTTGTCACTGACTGACTGACTGACAGATCATCAAAACCTTTTGGGTACTTTCCATTGACCTACAACCTTGAAATTTGGTACATAGGTCCACCATAACAAACACTCAAAGGAATAATTATCAAAGTTTGAAATTTTACACCTTAAAGGGGTTGTAAGCGTAACGTAAGTGGTGGGGATGGTCAGCCGAGCAAGTCTTAAAAAATGGCTGTACCTAGGGAACGGTGCGCCTGCCGCAAAAATAACGAAATTTTCGAAAGGCTTAACCCAAATCATATAGGGTATGCCCAACCACATGACGTATGTGGCATTTTGATTATTCCAAAAAAAAAAATTAAAAAATGGCTGTATCTCGGGAACGGTGCGTCCTACCCCAAAAATAACGAAATTTTCGAAAGGGTTTACGCAACATATATAGGGTATGCCGAACCACATGACGCATGTGGTCTTCTGATTTTTTCAAAAAAAAATTGAAAATTAAAAAATGGCTGTATCTCGGGAACGTTGCGTCCTACCGCAAAAATAACGAAATTTTCGAAAGGGTTTACGCAACATATATAGGGTATGCCCAACCCACACACATAACGTATGCAGTCTTTTGATTTAAAAAAAAAATTAAGAAATGGCTAAAATGTTTACGATTTAATGAATCAGGGATAAGAGTAATATAACTACTTGATGATTGATGAAATTTCAACAAAAATGGATGAAATCCCAACAAAAACATCCTGTAAACAGGAGCTAAGTTCTCTATGTCCGTAAAAAGTTGTGAGTTCAAACAAAATACGGCCAAGTTCGTTAGTTTAGAAATATCTCTTGCAATACTGAAAAAAGCGTTTGTAAAAATTAGTTTGAAAGATTGCTATTTAATTTTTAATAAATTACGTGGAGTGGTAAATTATTTAAACTTGGCCGTTACTTTTTAAATCAATGGCCATGAAAGGTGTTAGGTAGCGGCCAAGTTTAAATAATTTAGCACTCCATGTAATTTATTAAAAATTTAATAGCGTTCTTTCAAACTAATTTTTACAAACACTGTCTTCAGTATTGCAAGAGGTATTTCTAAACTAACGAACTTGGCCGTATTTTGTTTGATCTCACAACTTTTTACGGCCATAGAGAACTTGGCTCCTGTTTACAGGATGTTTTTGTTGGGATTCTAAGTAACAAAAAGAACATCGTTTTGGTTCAAACCAGATGGCCCAAGGGGATGCGAATACTTGCCTCGGACCCTCACGGACCTTGAAGAGGACAAAGACGTGAGAGCCAGGCGTGACGGTTATAATTGTAAATTAAACTAGAGGGATATTGTTGCTCGCTCGCTCCGCTCGCTCGCGAGTGAGGTTATTGTTGCTCGCTCGCTTCGCTCGCTCGCGAATAGGGTTGTTGTTGCTCACTCGCTTCGCGAGTTCGCGGGTACGACTGTTCTTGCGCGAGGGTTAGTGGTACGCATGGCTAGTAGTACCTATAGCTATTAATGTTTTTGATTTGGTGTGTGACTCTCCAAGAGCCACACAAAGAACTTCCCGATTCGTTAGTTGCAGGATATTATTTATTATCATTATTTAGTGTACATTTCAAGAAGATTATACGTTTTCAGGGAAGATCAATAGTTTTCTACTTATCAAAATGTTTGCTATATGACGTCGCATTAAACCAACATCGTATGCTCGTTGCTCGCTTGGTTCCCTGTTATAGCATAGTAATGTTGCTAAATAAATCGCAAATGCTCCACAATCAAACGCATTGTTTTGATATTGTACTCTGTGAAATATATACTTTTTCTTATATTTATACAGGGCATTCAGATAATCTATTACATCATGGTTCAAATGATTAGCATTAAAACTATCATAAATGTGTACATTTCCGTTACCATCAGATCTTGTGCAAATCCAATGTCCTACTACCTTTTTTCCAATTTCACCAGTGTATATTATCTGAATATTCGTCTCATGTTCTGGGATCTCTTGTAAATTACTCAAAAAAGCTCGAACGTAACCAGTATCTTGAGCAAAGTTGTATATTCCGCGCTCGTTTAGATTTCTGTTCATAATTTCGTGAAATAAATTAATATGTTTATCTTGTAAATAACAATAAGGTTTTATGACTTCTTCACATTCGGCTGTTTCTAAAGCATAGTTATAACCATCATTGAGGAAACATTCTGCAGGCACTGCATATTCATGATTATTTTGGTCGATATGCTGGTCCGAGATCATTATACATTCATCAAAATTTGTAAAATTTTCAGGATTCATTTTTTGATTTGTGATTGTTACATCTGTTTTCTCTACATTCTCTTCTTTTTTTTTATATTTGACAACCTTCTTATCGAGGATTGCATAAATGGGCTTATGATAGCTGAAATATGTTTCATAAACACCGCAATCTATATCATCAACATTTGAGAAAATGATATCTATTTGCGTATTCAAATTGGTCGTTATACTATTGGATGGTAATTTAGTTTTTAAATTGTACTTGTTCAAAAGGTTAATCAAATAATTATTACCATTATCCTTGCAATTTAATATATTGTAATTGAAATCACCTATCAAAACCTTTTCACTTTCAATTGTAATGTCTAAATTGGTCAAGTATATATTATATACTTGTTTTTGTACTTTCATCGATATTCTTTGAAAATGTATTCTCGGCGATGATTGACTCACTCTTGCATTGGAATAATTTTCGATTATTGTAAGCGGTTACATTAGCATTAGTTGCATAATTGGGGAAAAAATTTTTTGAAATTAAGAAAAATAAGGAAAAAAAATTTTTTTTAATTTTATAAAAAAATCTTTTTTTAAGTATGTCTATATATATATATATATATATATATATATAGTTACGTTTGCTTCTTCGGTGGATACGCCTTTCGTATAAATTGCAATGTTGAATTAACTCCTTTCGAAAAAAACTAAAAAACTACTTGACCAAAATGGACCAAAATCTAATCAGCTCTAAGTTACAGCGGGGCACATCGATTGCATCATTCATCATTCTGATCGCGTTGTTACTTTTTCAGAAAACGTTAACGAAAAATTTGATAACATACAAACGGCCATACGCACACACACACACCCACACACACACACACACACATACGAACATTTTGCTGAAAATAGTCTAAAATGACTGCAATGACCATGAAACGTGAAGATCTGCTAAAAAATCGATTTTCGATTTTCGGGGTAATTACAGTAACTTCCCTATAAAATCGGGAAGTTAATAAGCGCTTGAAATTCAGAGACTCTGAAGAAAAATAGAAAACGATTGCCGCGCGAAAGGCAGATGTCTAACTTTCGGATATTAGAAATAACGCGCATACAAAGACGCGATGAATTCGATATCGCGAAACCGAACACCCTTATTTTTTGAGATAAATTCAAAAATATCCTCAAAAATTGGTGCAAAAGTGGTGTCTCTCCGTCTTTAATGATCGTTTAAACATGTTTAAGCAATCATAATGTATTAATATTAGATAGCACTGTATTCGGGAAAGTCTAAGGAATCTTTTGCCGTAAAGATCAATTCAATATCTTTTATAATAACATCACAACATTAGTTCAAAGTTGAAAAATATGTCATTTTTTCAAACTCAAATTTCTCAAAAACTGTACTTATAGGAGAAAAATTAAGGCCAGATTCGGAATCAGCGCGAAAAACTCTACAAGAATCGCATAGTGGGAATCGAAATACTTTTTGGCTGTTGGACAGTGTTATCGAATTCTGATTAAAAATGTATTGACCTCCACATGTCCTAAATCTAGTAGTTAACGAGATATTATCGAAAAAATTTTCTTTCTTCTTTGGATAATATCTCGTTAACTATTAGGTTTAGGATATATGAAGGTCAACACTTTTATATTCAGAATTTGATACTCTCTCGATTTATGGTATGAGAAATAGGACATTCTATTGAAAAAAAGAAAGTTGACCTTCACCTCACCTTGGAGTGTCCACCGGTAAAAATAAAAGCCCCAACGAATGATGCCCCCCTCGGTACTGAACAACTTCCATCTTAAACATTTTTGCGTATAATCAATATTTTTGGAGATATTCGTCTGTAACGCTTTATAATGTTCACCCTGTATTTCTATGTATAAGTCGGATTGAGATCGGATTGACTGGCCTCAGTCTCATCGAGTTAAAAACATCTTTTGGAAAAAATGGGGGGCGGGGGTTCCACGTGGACGTGCCAAAGCTTGTCCCTGCATTTCGTTTCGCTTAGCCTCTTCGTGAGGAAAAGTATACAGCCGTCCCCTCGCGAAGAGCGTAAGTGTTGGAACGTCTCAAAATTAGAATCGCTTACAAATTTTTATTGAATTGTGTGGTGTATGTATGAGTGAGTGAGTGAGAGGGGAGACTGTGTGAGAGAGTGAGACGGCGAATTCGCGAGACGAGTTCGGCGACGTGCGCGTCGCGGCAGATCATAACCGACGGTTCGAGCAAGCTGATGTAATTCCGAGTGTATGGCAAATCCAGTATATTGCTCAAATATATCGAGCCGATTAATAAAAGTACAACAGTTACTCAGAAGTGGAATCTGAGATATCAGGAGTCGCGGAAACATATCCGCGATTTAAAAAAAAATCATCGATAACGGACGGTAGAGAACACGTGGTGCGGCGGAAGTCGTCGCGATTTTCGGGGAGATACTTTTCGCGTAGTAAAAGCCGTGATTGGGAAGCTTCGTGTAAGTGGACGCGAAGTATTGGTGCCGAGGAAATTCAGAGGCCGATTAAGGGGCGAATACTCGATTTCGAAGCGGCGAAGACGGGGAATCAACATGGCGATGCCATGCCAACACTTCCGCAACTTGGAAAACGTGCTACCGAAATTCGATCCGGTGTCCAAACAGCTGTCTGTAGATGAGTGGATTGAAAAAATCGAGGAATATGGTGATTTGTACCAATGGGATGATATAGCGGTAAGACACTATGCCCTATCCTCACTCGCGGGCGTCGCAGAACGGTGGAGGGATAGCCTCCCGCGCCGGGAACGCACATGGGCGGACTGGAAAATCAAACTGCGTTAAGACTTCCCGTGCAAAAGGAACACCCGGGAGATGCGAGTAGAGGCACAAGATTACAAACAAGCCGCAGGTCAGAATATTATTGAATATTTTTACGAAAAGATCGCAAAATGCAACCGCGCATTGATGACAGATGAGGAAATCATCGAATGGGTTGTAAACGGGTTAAATAATCCGAGATATAAAGACTTTTTAGGCCCGTTAAGACGCTACAACATATCAAGCGAATTGTTGCCCGATTTGGAAGCAGGATCTGTATCGATACGTGAGAACCCCGTAGCGTATCAACGTGTAGGACATGGGGGGGCTGCGCGGCCGGAGAGTAAATGTTTTGTTTGTAAACAGCCAGGGCACGAAGCACGACATTGTACGAATAGAAGCAGAGCGGTTATTTGTTTCAAATGTGGAAACACGGGCCACATATCGCGTGCCTGCCCGACGACTAATCGAGAGGTGTGGGGAAGCGAGCAGACGGTAACACCAACAACATCCACCGTGGCAGCAAGAACAGGAACGCTAGGTCAAACGTCAGCAGTCATGCACATCACGGAAGACACACATGGGAAATATTATAAGGATGCCTTCATCAACTGACACCCGATAAAATGCTACATTGACTTAGGTAGCAGCGTAGTAGCAATGCGGCAGGATGTCGCTGACGAAATGCAGCTCACGTATCATGAGACAATGCTGAACCTGTTCGTTGGATATGGAGCAGGACAGGTACGTCCGATTGGTGTATTTACTGCTAAAATAAGTATCGATGCCGTAGAGTCCCGCGTCACGGTGCATGTGGTGCCAAATTGCAGCCAAGCGATACCGCTCCTCGTTGGACACCCATACACGGAGTCTGAGGGAGTTGTCATACTCAGCCGGGCTGGCGAACTCATAGTCGCCTCTTCATTTGACCAGGGGTATCAGACAACGACAACATTCACGGCTCCGTGTCGGACGACACTCGTAGCGGAAGAAACGTGTGTGATTCCACGAAATTATCTAGGACATGTGGTGGGGCGCAGCGAGTTACCAGCGCAGGACATTTGCGTTGAAGGAGGACTACGGGAGCGGTCCCTCAGCGTCCCAAGGTGCGTCGTCTCAACGGATGCAGAAGGACGAAGGTGTTGCCCGTCCTAAACGTAACATACACGCCGATCACCGTGCAAGGAGGCGACGCGACGTGGTCGCTCGGGGCGAAACGTGCGAGCAAGAAGAAGGCATCAGGGACTTGGCACAGGAGGTCAACGACGACGAGGTCAACATCCATGAATTAGACACCGATCTTGACGGTAAAGAGGTAGAAAAACTTGTAGCTCTGTTAAATGCAAACCGCGATCTCTTCGCGAAAAACTTTAGACAATTAGGGAAAGCTACATAGTTGCGCGACAATGAAAATAGATGTAACAACGGATAAACCCGTTGTGTATCGGCCGTATCGTCTATCGTATTATGAACGAAAACAATTAGGCGATCTAACGAAAGAATTAAAAGACGCGAACGTGATCGAAGACAGTCAGTCGCCATTCTCGAGCCCGGTAATACTTGTCAAAAAGCAAAATGGAGATGTCCGAATGTGTGTCGACTATCGGGCATTAAACAGGATCACCCTGAAAGATAAATACCCGTTACCGCGCATCGACGACCAAATCGATTTACTACGCGGCTATCAATACTATAACACGATTGATTTGTTTAGTGGATATTACCAAGTCTCAGTAGAACCGGCATCGCGAGAAAAGACTGCATTCGTTACGCCAGACGGACGTTTCCAATTTCGTCGAATGCCTTTCGATTTAACCAACGCACCGGCAGTCTTTCAAAGGCTTATTAACACGGTTTTGGGATCGCTAAGGTTCGACACGGCAATACCGTATCTCGATGACATTGTCATCCCAAGTAGGAACGTCGATGAAGGGCTGCAGCGATTGCAGCAAATCTTCGACCTTTTGCGGGCGAACGGACTACGAATCAATTTTAAGGAATGTCATTATCTTAAGTGTGAAATTGAATATTTAAAATGAATATTGAAGATTCGACCGGGGAGATGAAAGATCGAATGCGTAGTTAACTTTCCCGTGCCAAAGAATATTAGAGACGTGCGAGGATTTGTTGGGTTAAGTAGTTACTTTCGCCGATCCATAAAAAGTTTTGCGGTAAGAATGCAGCCGTTAACTGTTCTCTTGAAAAAGAACGCGACATTCTTTTGGGGGGCAGAACAGAATAAAACTTTCGATGAAATGAGACAGTTACTGTCTGCTAGGCCAATTTTAGCTATTTATGAACACGGCGCCGAAATCGAAGTACACACGGACGCGTGCGCGGCAGGGTTAGGTGGCGTTTTGATACAGAAGCAGCCGGATAACACGTGGCGACCTGTTAGCTACTATAGTAGAAAAGCCACCCCCGAGGAAATGAAATATCACTCGTATGAGCTTGAAGCGTTGGCGATAGTATGTGCGCTCGAAAAGTTTCACGTTTACCTCATAGGTATACATTTCATTATTCGAACCGACTGCAATAGCTTGAAAATGCTAGTGGACAAACGTGATTTGAACCCAAGGATCGGAAGGTGGTTCGTACGACTCTCCGAATTCGACTATACGCTTCAATATCATATGGGCAAAGAGAATCAGGTAGCGCACGCGCTAAGCAGGAGTCCGTCGGGCGAAGCCGAAGATACGGCGGTGATAGGACTCCCGGTGTTGGGCGTTCGCATGATGACCGATTGGATAGCAGCGATGCAAAGAGGCGACGCTGAAATTTTACGCGTACTCGATGCATTAGAGAGCGGCGACGCGAACGTACACGAAAAGTTGACAATGTATAACGCGCGAGTTTACAAAAACACGAAAGGAAGGTGGCGATTGTACGTGCCATCGGAACTAAAATACGAGATAGTAGCAGAAGCGCATCGATCATTAGCGCACTTAGGTATAGACAAGACCCTCGCGAAAGTGAAGCAGAAATACTATTTCCCAAAAATGCGCGAATTCGTCACCCAGCACGTGAATAGATGTATAGCGTGTCTGTATCATAAAACGCCAACGGGTAAGAAGCTAAGATTTCTACACCCGTTGGACAAGGGCGACAGGCCATTTCAAAGCGTACACATTGACCATTTAGGACCGTTACCAATTACCGATAGGGATAATAAGTTTGTAGCGGCGGTAATCTGCGGATTTAGCAAATACGTAGTTTTGAAGGCTGTAGAAGATGTAAGCGCGGCCACGACAATAAGATTCGCGATCGAATTCATGGCGCACTACGGAAAACCAACGCGTATTATAAAGGTCGTCGCACACTAGAACGCCCCGCCTGCTCTCCGGCACCACCCGCCTCCACTGTTTTGGGTTTCTCCTATGTAGTTTCAATGGGAGTGCGCACACTAGACCAGCGCCGTCACAGCGCCGGCACGCTACGCATCGCGTCGGAAAATGTGCGCACACTAGACCGCCGCGCCGCCTCTCCGACACCGACCAACTCTAGTGGTGAGCGCCAATTCATGTCGGGCGAAGATATTTTGCTTTCTGGTTCGAAGGAAACGTCGACGTTGGAACCTCATAGGGTGGTTTCTCAAGATAAAAGTCTGCTCTATCGCGTCATATAGTTTGATTTTACGCTGGGCCCTTATTTTTTAAGATATACTGAAAAATATCTTCAAAAATTGGTGCAAAAGTGGTGTCTCTCCGTCTTTAACGATTGTTTAAACATGATTATACATTCATAATCTATTAATATTGCATATCACTGTATTCGGTAAAGTCTACAGAATCTTTTGCTGTAAAGAACAATTAAACATCTTTTATAATAACAGCACAAAATTTGTTTGAAGTTGAAAAATATGTTTTTTAAGGGCAGATTGTGCTGTAATTTACTACAGGATGTGAAAAGAAACAACAGTTGTTTTTAATTTAAGAACAAAAAATCATTTCTAAAAATTTCATATTTTTCGCAGAAATTATTCGGAAAATCTATTTCTTCTGAAATATTAATTTACATATCTTCTAGTAACACATAATCATGATCAATAATATAGACATCATCTTTGACTGGTAAATAACCATTATAAATTACAACAATTAATATTAATATTGATATTGGCTGTTAATATTAGTAACCATTGTCGAGAACAGAAATTTTTTTGTGCTGCTAATCATGCGAGAGAAAATTTTCTTTTCATCCCTGTAGTAAAGTCATGGTCGTTACAGTAAAATAAAAAGTGAACTTCAATATTGTACTATATGATTTGAACTATTTTGGGAAGCTATAGCAATTAATTTATTACAGGATGTGAAAAAAATTTTTTTCGAAAATTGCAATTGTGATCGGAATTGTAGAAGAAATATTAAAAGTTGCATTTAACAATTTTTATATGTGGGTCTATATTAAAAATGTAAGAAATACGTTTTGTAGATACATACAGAACGTATACCCCAATTGCAGAGTATGTATTTAGGCTGGTCAACCAATATTTTCTTTAAACTTTTCGAAAAATTTAAATTGTTGAAGGTTTGCCCTATTTGTATGTGGATTAAAAAATGATGAAAACTGGATTACAAACTTAAAGTGAGTGCATATCTCTCTCTCTCTCTCCCTCTCTCTCCTAACACATACAAAAAACCCCCTATTGAAATCCATTTTCTGATATTCTAAATTAGTATGGAACACATTGTTGAGGACAGAAATTTCTTTAGATTACTAATCATGCGAGAATCAGATTAGGTCCATGTCGAACCAGAAAGCAAAATATCTTCGCCCGACATGAATTGGCGCCAGTGGCGCTCACCACTAGAACGGTCTGGGTTAGGAACGGCCGCGCTAGTGGTGAGCGCCACTGAAAATGCCGACGCGGCGCGGCGCTGGGGCGTTCTTGTGTGCGGCAAAACGGACCAGCGCGGCGTCAACTCGACGCGGTAGGGTGGTGCAGGAGAGCAGGCGGGGCGTTTCGAGTGTGCGACGACCTTAACGGACCGCGGGACAGCCTTCACAGCAAACATTGTCGCCGAGTTTTGCAGCGAGCACGAGATACAGCATGTCAAAATTGCAACTGGTACCCCGCGAGCGAATGGCCAAGTAGCAGTGGCGGACCAAGACAAGTGGGGGCCCTAAGCGGTCAAAATTTCGGGTACCCCCCCCCCCCCCAACAAAAAGTTTCAAGAAAACTCTCATTAAGTTATAAACAAAAAAGGAAGGGTAATCAGAAATTCCATACCATAAGACATTAAATAAATTTATTAAAAAACATACATACATTTTACACATTTTTTATTTTATATGAATTTCCGTCTTGCTTTGTTTCTTGCAAATTCATGAATTATTTTGGCAGTATCAATTCGGCTTAAAATTGTCTGCTCCATATACAGAATAGCCATATTATTTAGCCTTTCTTCTTCCATAATGCTCCTCAAATAATTTTTTACACGCTTTAAAACAGGAAACGATCTTTCTCCTGACGCATTAGATAACGGACAGCGAAATTTCCACAACTAAATTTAAGGAATGATTAGCATACGGAATAAAAACCGCACTTGGGCTATGTTCTTTAAGACGTGCTTGTAAACCTGAGTACTTCCCTGACATATTAGAAGCATTATAAAATGAACATCCTCGACAGTTTTTAATATCCACTCCTAATTTTATTAAAGTTTGTAGAACTTCTTGTTCTAAATCTGAAGACGTGTGTTCTTCTATGGGAATGAATTCTACAAATCTTTCCACTGTGTTACTACAGGATGAAACATATCTTATTTGAAATTGCACAAATCCGTCCCGTTCGCCGTTGTGCGCGGTTCGTCGAAATGTTCAGGTCTGTACGAGGCACTACGTTTTGTTCACAAGAACATCAATATAGTGACAAAAATAATCGCACAATATGTATGTTCAATCGTGAATTTCACCTGCCAAATTAATCTTAGGTGAATGATTTATAAATGAAAAAGCCGCGTTTCGTCCCGAGAAGGACTCGTCGGCAAGGCTGCTCTGGCAGACTCTGCCTTGGACGCGTGGGAAAACGCGACGATTCCCAAATATTTCGAAATGTGTGGAAAACGCGACGGATTCCAAATATTTTAGAATATTGAAATAATAAATATCTTACCACGATTGGCCAAGAGAATACAAACAACGAACATCCGTTTCGTATGTGAAAACGATTCAGAATGAATGTTCTCGATGTTGGTCGTATTTGTTTTTCGGGGGAACATTTGTTTCGAGCGACCCTTTGTTTTTTAGTTTGTGGGGGAAACTTTCTTCGTCGTGAAGAAAGCTCCAATCAGTCTATGGGCTGATTTCAATGACGTTTCATTGATATACGCAAGGCGATGTGTTGATTGGGTATTGCCGAACGTTGCATTTACCATTCAACACACCCTTGATGACTCCTCATCTTCCACGGCTGACTCGAGCAGCCTTCGGGTGGAAGGAGAGAGACAGAAAGAATGAAGTAAGCGAGATTACTCCATTGGAAGGTCCCTTGCGATCGAACAATGTATTTACTATTTGTAATAGATTTTTTCGATTATTTTATGGAGGGTTTTTTGAACCTTTTCGGTCATTTCCAAAATCTTTAAGTTGAGATATTTTAAGAGCTCGGGGCCCCTTGGTATCCGGGGCCCCCCGCGACCGCTTAGTCCGCGTACCGTTAGATCCGCCTCTGCCAAGTAGAGAGGATAAATAGCGTAATATTAAATTGTTTAGCTACCTCTACGAACACGGTAACCGGCGAAGATTGGGATGAGAAGCTGTACGAAGTACAGTAAAAGCTCCTTCGTTGTCCAAAGGCCGGGGGTTTGCGGACAACGAGCGTGCCCGGACACTATTTTTGATTTATGACTGCGTCTAGATATCGCGCCGACCTCGCCGAGCGAGACTTCAATAGAGAGCCGAACATAGAGAAGGACAGAATGAAATACGGATCGCGTGACTGAAGCGTGTCTCCGTCGCCGGCACAGTTTAAAGGTCCGCGCGTTCTCACTGTACATAATGTCAATTAAAAATGCTTTATTTTTCATTATTTTTTTATAGGACTTTCACTGGCATGTTTCTGTCATTTTTCTGATTAGAACAAGACCAAACACGATATAATTTGTCCCATATTTACTCTACATGTGAAGCATCATTTATAACTTATCATACATTTAACACATGCTATATATAGCATATGTTTAAATAAACAACTTAACATCTCGAAAATATGTTCTCAAAGAATTAGACTTGAATTTTGTAAATTAACAGAGTTATAGCCCGTAGGAGCACAGCGCGACCTGCGCTGTGGGCACGATCGTTGTCCAGTGCCTATGTTTTGACATAAATTTGGCCTCTTCGTACAAGATTCCTCCCTTAAAGCAAGACGACGGCAGGTTTTGCATTTTTATTAATTCATTTTCGATTCAATTAGACTTTAGTGAAACGGCTAGTTAAATGACAAAGATAAGCATTCGTAGTCAAAACCAGTCAACTGTCTGGCTTTAGAAAACTTCTTATTTCCTTGCCATATTCCGTTCCTATTGTTCTCCCTTCTGCGCGGGTCTGGTCAGTCCTGGGACACATCTGGCGACCAGATTCACGCAGGCTAATCACTAGAAACTTATTAATAAAAGTGTTAGCATCACATTGGTATTTTACACATTACAGTTTTTCTTTTTTTCACTGGCTATCCTCTTCCATGTCCTACAGTACTCCATACCGTCAATGAAACCACTAAATAAAGTTGAAACTATATCGTGTTTGGTGTCATTTTAATCAGAGAAATGCCAGAAATAAGTTAGTGAAAGTCCCATAAAGAAATAATGAAAATTAAGAGGTTTGAAAATTCGGTTTACTCGAGTCAATGTGTGGTGTTCACACCGATATACCCGAGCCGACATCAATCGTCGCCGCCCTGCAGGGCGAGTCGGCGTGGACAGGCAGTGGAGTGGGTAGGCACTGGACAACGAACGTGCCCACGATTCAGGACAACGAAGGAGCGATTACTGTACAATGGGCTATTAATAGTAGTTGTCATAGAGTCACTCGTCGGACACCGCACGAGATCATTTTTAACTATGAAATAAACGGATGGCGCGACAACCCGCTAACACTGGAAATTAGAGAACTAAATGACGAATTAGGAGTCGAGGTGGAAAAACGCGACGTTTCGGAACTGTCACGCGAGAATAGAGAAAGTATGAAACAACAATACGATAAGAAGCGCAAGGAAGCAAGGAATTATAATAAGAACGACATTGTACTACAAGTTAGATGCGAAGCTCCTGCAACAGGAGAGAGCCGAAAGCTAGCGCCGAAATACCGCGGGCCTTATAAAATCGCCGAGGTCCTAGATAAAGAAAGGTACGTAGTGCGAGATATCGAGGGCGAGCAGCAGAGCCAGCGCGCGTATGCAACCCTACTCCAACCCTTAACTATCATTAACCTTACACAAATTCTTAAAAGATAAAATATAATATACAATATAAAATGAAATAAAAATTCACTTAAAATAAAATCATATAAAATAAAAAATTATGTAGAGCCTATAGATAATACAATATAAAATATAAACACGAAATATAATATGTATAATGTTTATTTGTATATTTCGTTTTTAATTATTGCCATAATTTACCATATTGTTATACCTTCTATGTTTATATATCGATACATATTTATGTTCATTCGGAGCAAATTCGTTAAAAAGCCAGAAATATTGTCTTTTAAGTTTTTCACGTGAAACGTACATTATTTCAAGTTTTAGTACAAATAGAGAGCAGGCACACATTTGCCGAATATACCTAATGTCAGAGCCGGAACTATCCAACTCGGCGCCTGTGGCAACAATCTGGCAAGCGCCCCTACCATCTATGTAGTATAATGGGAAAATATATTAAACTCAAATATTTTTCCATATCGTATAATTATTATAAATGAATGAAACATACGTATAAATGTATAAGCCTTTACAAAATTTTTGGTAATAGATTATTCATATCAAAACTTTTCTAGACTTCGCTTCCGCAAATAGGTTGATTATTTCATCGTTCCGCGTTCCAGGCACTCCGTGCAATCTGAGATACCTTCTTGAGTAAATATTGTTTATTTTCGCTAACCGATTTCGCCGTTAATCCCTAAAGGACGATACAGCTTGGCACGAACGATCAAGCCCGGAAAATGGACCCCATTCAGCTTGGGCCTGAGCCTTCCTGCGCTTTCCTGACGGTAATTTGAACCGTTTCCCGAGGCTCGCACAAAGGCCAAGCGCCTAAAATCGTGTCTAAGCAGGAGATGCCTATGCTAGATGCCGTCCGGTCATCGGTAAAATTCCGTTCTCTTCAGAATTTTCCCGGCGACAGGTGACAGGCAGGCCCGACTCTACCATAAGAAGAATATAACATGCTGTAATTATTTAAAAAGCTGTTAACTAGAAGTTTTCAAAGTTCGTCGTGCCAATGTTGAATACGTTGTTAAGGAATTTAAACGTTATAACAAAAAAATAAGAATAGGTTTTTGATTTCGTAATGTTACAGCTGACGATAATAAGCGAATTTAACGACCTACTACATTATTACGTTGAGCCTTTAAATAATTTTATGTCAGAATATGCAAATATTTCCTTCGTGCCGTTGATATTTGAATAATTTAAACTATTATTAAGTTTAAACAATATTTCAAACCGTAGATTTTTCTGAAAAACATTTATATTTTGCTCTCATTTTTTCTTGGCAGCCAATAGGTACATTATATAGATTTTGAGCAAAATCTGTAACTAAAATTGAATCTTTTATTCCTAACTTAAAATCGGGAATCGGAATAGGTGGCTTGTTCGGCAAATATCGTACTAAAATTTTCTGGAAAGCTAGAGCTATTAGTTTACTACAGGATGCGAAAAGAAATTTTTTTCTTTTTTAGGTGGGCGTATATTGAAAATTTAAAACACGTTTTGTAAATCTGTGTCAATATGAAACTTATTCTGAAAATTCCGTCAAAATTGCAATTTGTGATGATTTTTAACCGATTTCGATGAAACTTTCACAATTGACACAGATCTACAAAATGTACTTCTTAAATTATCAATACAGGCCTACATAAAAAAGTTGTAAAATGTAACTTGTAGTATTTTTTCTACAATTTCGATTAATTGCCATTTTTGAAGAAAATTCTTTTCACATCCTTTAGTAAACTAATTGCTCTTACTTTCCAAAAAAGTTCAAAACTTATGGTCCAATATTAAAAAAAAGTTATTGTTTCTTTTTAAGAGTGTCCGAATATTAGTGGTATGTATTCACTGTATATTCTGCCCACACCGTCACTGGCGTGGCGGCACGAAGGTAGAATACAACATGCTGTATTTATTGAATGTGAAGAAACATTTCTTATTAACTAGAACTTGTCAGAGTTCATTATTAGAATTTATTACTATGATAACACAGAAAGAAAAAGAATATCATCTGACAATCTGTACGGTGACAGTTCGTCAAATAAAGGTCGTCGCACACTAGAACGCCCCGCCTGCTCTCAGGCACCACCCTACCGCGTCGAGTTGACGCCGCGCTGGTCCGTTTTGCCGCACACTAGAACGCCCCAGCGCCGCGCCGCGCCGGCATTTTCAGTGGCGCTCAACACTAGCGCGGCCGTTCCTAACCCAGACCGTTCTAGTGGTGAGCGCCACTGGCGCCAATTCATGTCGAGAGAGAGAGAGAGAGAGAGAGATGCACTCACTTTAAGTTTGTAATCCAGTTTTCATCATTTTTTAATCCACATACAAATAGGGCAAACCTTCAACAATTTAAATTTTTCGAATAGTTTAAAGAAAATATTGGTTGACCAGCCTAAATACAAACTCTGCAATTGGGGTATACGTTCTGTATGTATCTACAAAACGTATTTTTTAAATTTTTAATATAGACCCACATATAAAAATTGTTAAATGCAACTTTTAATATTTCTTCTACAATTCCGATCACAATTGCAATTTTCGAAAAAAATTTTTTTCACATCCTGTAATAAATTAATTGCTATAGCTTCCCAAAATAGTTCAAATCATATAGTACAATATTGAAGTTCACTTTTTATTTTACTGTAACGACCATGACATTACTACAGGGATGAAAAGAAAATTTTCTCTCGCATGATTAGCAGCACAAAAAAATTTCTGTTCTCGACAATGGTTACTAATATTAACAGCCAATATCAATATTAATATTAATTGTTGTAATTTATAATGGTTATTTACCAGTCAAAGATGATGTCTATATTATCGATCATGATTATGTGTTACTAGAAGACATGTAAATTAATATTTCAGAAGAAATAGATTTTCCGAATCATTTCTGCGAAAAATATGAAATTTTTAGAAATGATTTTTTGTTCTTAAATTAAAAACAACTGTTGTTTCTTTTCACATCCTGTAGTAAATTACAGCACAATCTGCCCTTAAAAAACATATTTTTCAACTTCAAACAAATTTTGTGCTGTTATTATAAAAGATGTTTAATTGTTCTTTACAGCAAAAGATTCTGTAGACTTTACCGAATACAGTGATATGCAATATTAATAGATTATGAATGTATAATCATGTTTAAACAATCGTTAAAGACGGAGAGACACCACTTTTGCACCAATTTTTGAAGATATTTTTCAGTATATCTTAAAAAATAAGGGCCCAGCGTAAAATCAAACTATATGACGCGATAGAGCAGACTTTTATCTTGAGAAACCACCCTGTGAGGTTCCAACGTTGACGTTTCCTTCGAACCAGAAAGCAAAATATCTTCGCCCGACATGAATTGGCGCCTGTGGCGCTCACCACTAGAGTTGGTCGGTGGCGGAGCGGCGGCGCGGCGGTCTAGTGTGCGCACATTTTCCGGCGCGAAGCGTAGCGTGTCGGCGCTGTGACGGCGCTGGTCTAGTGTGCGCACTCCCATTGAAACTACATAGGAGAAACCCAAAACAGCGGAGGCGGGTGGTGCCTGAGAGCAGGCGGGGCATTCTAGTGTGCGACGACCTTAACTCGAGGCGCCTACAAATTACTTTACAGTAAACAGGTGTTGCCCGAAAAAGTGCCGACTTCCAGCTCAATAGTAATGACCTGTCATAAACCTTTCCATAGAGAACAGCCCCGGCGGGAACGGCACATAAACAAAGCGGGCCTATCGCTAGGTCTGCCTGCCCCACCACAGCCGCGCTTGTAGCCCCAATGTTTGGACTTTGACGTTGCACGCTACGTAGATGTATGGCTGCTGTAGCCAATATTTCGACGCAGCCGAAAATGCGTGTGAAACGAGGTCAGCCTCCTCCGCTCTGATCTAATCGGCCGCGCATTCGTTCCGTCACCGTGATCCTCCCTGGGAACCTTCTTCTCAGGTTTGCATCAATACAATGTCACCAGTTCGGAGTTCGGACCCATACGAGATGGCGCCTTGCCACCCCCTACAATCGCGTAGCAGTGGGCGGTAAAGGTTTATAATATCTTAACCCACTGCTCTGTTCCGCTATCGCTCATAGGGGGAAGTGTATTCGACTACTTGTTGGACATAAACAAATTGAAAATGTTTTTTCACTACGTGAAAGGTGTAATATTAGGACAAACGCTGTCGACCCTTATTTCTCAATGTCTAAAGAATATTCAGCAATTGTATGGACCCGAAATAACAAACAATTCAAACCTAACAGCTGTTTCTAATTACTGGAGTGTTTCACATCTCATGTGTGCCGATATGATACATGATGCGTACAGTTGCAAAGTATCGTAATGGGCGAAATGACACTATTGGTTTCCCTAAAATGAACATTTTATTATTTACCGGTGTAACTGAAATAATTTTTGATATCATTTATTAGGTTGTGAAAGGAAAGTTCTGTCGCGTTTTGAATAAGCAAGTAATTTTGCTTGTTACCTGAATGATGGCAACAAGTTGTTACAAATAATTAAAAAAAAAACGGCATTCCAAAGAGCAAGAATCGTAGAATACGACCATATATTTATACATTTTTTTTCACAGTAGATCCGGTGGAAAAATTTGCAGAACAGAGATATGTGTTACTAATATATTTTCTAGTAATTATTTAAAATCATTATTTAAGAAGAATTCACCAAGGGGCAGGAACATTTCCTACATGATGTTGAAAAGGAGAGCTACCGACAGTTTACCTAAGGAGTTGTGAAGCCCATAAAAACCTTTTTTTTGTACCGCGCACAGCAGGCAGCCCTGACCCCCGTCGAGAGAGATCTCGGTGCCAGGAAAGGCCCGGCGAAAAATAAATTCCGTTGAGAAATCCGGCCCGAATTTCCGTGACCGGGCTCCCTATCCTTAACGCAAATTCATTAAACCCATAATTATAGTCCAATATCCTAATCAAGTAATTGAACGTCCCCACACGATACAATCTTACCGCTCGGATTGTATCATTAAATTATACTAGTTACGAGGCTTACTAACTATCCTAACAGCTCCCTGACTTCGCATCAGATTCGTCTGTGCTTTTATCCAACCTCCTAGCGGCTCCCCAATTTCGCATTGGGTTCGTCCGCGTCGTTCTACAACTTTCTAGCGGCTCCCCCATTCCGCATTAGGTTCGTCCGCGTACCTTTAACTAACAAATTGATACCATATTCCTAGTGTAACAACACTTCGCAGGCCACTCGTGCTGCTCGCGGCCCTGGCTCGTAACAGCACAAAGACGTCTGTAAGACGTCTTTAAGATGTCTGCAGTTGGACATTCAGACGTCTGTAAGACGTCTTTAAGATGTCTGCAGTTGGACATTCAGACGTCTTAAAGATGTCCCGAATGTCCTGCGAACGTCTTCCGAACGTCTGTTGAACGTCTTGTGTCCTTTGTTTTCTGTTAGACGTCCGTTTGACGTTTGAAATACGTTCAGAAGACGTTTGTAGGACATTTGGTAGGTCTTTAAGATGTGCCTAAGAAGGCTTGAAAGTCCATAAATGTTAATTAAATTAAAAGAAGGGAAGATTAAAAATAGATTTCGACAAAAACGAGTTTAAAGTTAAAACTAGCTTTATTAGAAGAACGCATGAGAAATTGACATAAAAAGTGTAATAAGAATAGCAATTGCAATTAAAATCACAATGAAAATAATCAAAATTAAAATTATAAATACAATTAAAGTCACAATAAAAATTGAAATTGAAATTCAAGCAAAAAAAACTAACTCGAACAAATAATACCAATGCTAATACTTATTGCTAGATTATGGCTATACAGGGTGTCCAAAACCACCCGTCCAGGAGTGTTAACTTCTCAGATAAGCATATTCGGTAAAAATGTTTGGACTAAAAGTTGCAGGGATTAATGGAGGACATATGTCCATGACCTTTTATAATATTTGACCTTCGGAACCATTTTCAAGGTTATGTGGAGGTTATGTGTATATAAAAACCACACTGTTTATGGTCTTACAGACGTCTTAAAGACGTTTTTCTAGGACGTAAAACTTTCAGACCTAATATAGACGTAAAATAGACGTCTTTAAGACGTCGATGCTATCTGGGTCTGTAATCATACTTTGACGAATTAGTCCTGTAATCCTTGAAGTTATGGGAAATATGATCTCGAGAAAAAATTGTCTATATCTAAATAATTGCCTCTCTGAAGGAAAACATTTTTTCGTATCGGACAAAACAACGGGAGAAAATATTTTCGGTTTAAATGTGTCAGGTGATCCATTCTGTATAATGCATCCACAAACCAGAGGTGAGCATTATTTGGCTGAAAAAATATTTGAAATACTAGTATTTAATATTTTAGATTTTATTTTGCTTAAAAAAAATAGTATTTTAAATAAGATATAGAATTTCGAAAATAAAATATTTCTATATCAACAATTTGATATCCACGAAATAAATTATTTCTATTTTCACAATCTGAAACACGAAATAAAATATTTTACTTTTTTTATAATTCTCTGAGAAACCGCATAAACATACAGTCTATCTTATCGTTAAGAGACGATTTACACTCATAAATGTATTGAATTCGAACCATTATTTTCAGCAATAATATCTAAAATTGAAACTGGAAATAAAGACAAAATATTTTTAATAATCTTCAAATAAAATACTATTTTCAAAAACATTACTGCCTCAAATAAATTATTTTATTTTCAGAAGTTACTGCATCAAATAAAATATTTTGTTTTCAAAGTTGTACACATGCTTTAAAGTAAATAGGACTATTTACTATTTAAAATACTATTTTCCCCAGCTCTGTTACAAACCATTCAATGTGTTGTCGATGTCAAATTGATTAACCTGTTATGCTATTATTATAATAACACGTGTGTATAGGATGAAATACATAACGTAACTGACTTTATTTGAATAGAACAAAAGCAACTTGTACAGTCATGGGTAAAGAATACAAATAGATTCGCTTGAACTCGTCACCCGATGAGCGCGTCATCTATACATTTTGATATAAGTTCAACACCCCCACTAAATCAAAATGAACTGAACGTTTTGTTACATTGTAATGCCCAGCTTTTTAACAAACAGATTATGTTTATCCGCAGTCAACCCCTTGGTTAACAAATCAGCTGGCATCTCAGCTGTCGGCAAATAATCAATTCTTATCACTTTATTTGATATAGCCTCGCGTATGAAATGATAACGTGTATCGATGTGTTTCGATCTGTTGTGGAATTGATGATTTGTCGCTAACTTTTGTGCACTCTGGCTATCATTGTATATCACAACCATATGCAAGTTTCCTATTATTTCTGATTGCAATTTTCTCAAATACATAGCCTCTTTGCACGCTTCTGCAGACGCCATGTATTCTGCTTCGGTGCTAGACAGCGCAACGGTTTTTTGCTTTCTACTACCCCATGAGACAGGAGAAACCGACATTGTAAAACAATAACCTGTATAAGATCTCCTATCCATTTTGTCACTTGCCCAGTCGGCATCAACAAATCCTTTTAATTCTGCTTTCTCATCACTATAGTTCAAGCAGAGTTTTTTTGTTTTCTTTAAATATTTTAAGATCCTTTTCGCATGGATCCAGTGTGTGTTGCCATAGCAGTTATTAAATTGGCTTAAATAGCTTACTGAATATGCAATATCTGGTCTTGTCAGCATAGCTAAATATGTCAGGCTACCGATCAGCTGTTGAAAAGGAATATTAGGTTTACAGTTTTCTTCTTGATCTAAATTCAAGCCTCTCTCAATTGGAGTGTCTGCCGGATAACATTCGGATACATTAAACATGTTCAAGAGCTGATCAATATATTGCTCCTGATCCAAGGTTATTACATTTGACTCTTTATCTATTTTAACGCGCATACTTAAACATTGTCTGATTTGACCCAAGTCCTTAATTTTAAAGTTTGAGCTTAACTCTTGCTTAAGTTTTTCTGTTTCTTCTGTACTGTTTGAGAATACAAAGAAATCATCTACATATAATGCTACAATGATCTTTACAGGCCCATGCATTTTTGTAAATAAACATGGTTCTATTTCAGACCTTTTGAACCCTAAATTACATAAGCAATCTTCTACTCTCTTGTACCATGCTCTCGAAGACTGTTTCAGCCCATAGATAGCCTTTTTTAATTTTAAAACTTTGTTTCCATGGACTGACTCAAGACCTTCAGGTACTGTCATGAATATTGTTTCTTCTAGAGGACCATTGAAAAAGGCCGTTGTTACATCTAAGTGTGTTATGTCGAATTTCAATTTAACGCTTAGAGCAAATAGCAATCTTAAGGTTGAATGTCTTACTACTGGTGAAAAAGTTTCATTAAAGTCCACTCCTGGTATTTGGTTAAAACCCTTTGCCACGAGTCTTGCTCTATAACGCACATTTCTTTCACTGTCATATTTCTTTTTAAACACCCACTTGCACTGAACTATGGTTCCATCTTTCGGAGGATCAGCACATTCCCAAGCGTTGTTTTCCTCAAATGACTTCAATTCTTCCTTCATTGCCTGCTTCCATCTTTCTTTGTCCGGACCCATCATAGCCTCGTGAAATGTTGTTGACTCTTCCACCAAACCTGGAGTTTCAGCAATACATAGATTTGTACATTCATATCTTTCTGGTTCCTTCCTGACTCTCTCGGACCTTCTTAACTCTTTTTCTTCCTCCGGTTCAACTTCTTCCTTTGGTTTGATTTCTCCCTTTGGTTTGATTTCTTCCTTCGGTTTGAATTCTTCAGTGTCCCCCACTGAATCTATAACCTCTTCCGCTTTCACTTCTATCAAGACTTCTGATGTGTCTTTTTCTTCTGTCTTTTCAATCACTATCACATCTCTGCTTGTTGACACTGATCCATTGCTTGGATCGTATATTCTGTAACCTTTGACGTTTTCTGGATAACCTAGAAGGATGTGCTTTTTGGATTTCTTGTCCCACTTCAGTCTCTTTTCTTTCGGCACGTGGACCATTACTTCACTTCCAAATATTCGTATATTACTTAAATCTGGTTTGTTTCCGGTCCACACCTCAAAAGGAGTTTTTTCTTTCTGTCTTGAAGTGATAGATCTGTTTCTCAAATATACTGCTGTGTTGACAGCTTCTGCCCAAAATTTTTTATCTAGTTTTGCATCGAAAAGCATGCATTTGGCCTTTTCTATCACGGTTCGATTCATTCTCTCACACAAACCGTTTTGTTCTGGTGTATATGGGTTTGTTTTTTGATGCACTATACCCATATTCTTCAAGAACAACTCAAATTCGTTACTGCAAAACTCAAGTCCGTTATCTGTTCGGAACACTTTAATTTTCTTGTTCTGCTGATTCTCCACCATGGTTTTGAATTGTTTAAAATAGCTAAATACTTCACTTTTAAACTTTAGAAAGTAAACAAACGAAATCTGGCTAAAGTCATCGACAAGAATCAAAAAATATTTTGCCCCTCCAATGGATATTGTTTCCATGGGCCCACACACGTCTGCATGTATTAGTTCCAGTATTTCTGATGATCTTCTGCCCGTGTTGTTGAATGGTAACCTTGATTGCTTCCCTTCGCAACATGCAATACAATTTGCTTGGCTTATTCCTGCCTTGCCCGCATAGGTTAATCCTTTCACTACACCATTCTTCATAATGTTCATATCGTTGCTGTTTATATGTGCTAATCTTCTGTGCCACACTTTATAATCAGCTTCTGTTGATACAGCCATGGCATAACTGTCTGTTTTTAATCCGAGTCTGTACACACCATTAATTAAATCTGCTATTGCCACTTGTTCATTGTTTTTATTGTAAATGTAGCAATGATTACTTTTGAACGAAAGCCTATTTCCGTTTTCAATTAATTTACTAACCGATAGCAAGTTTGTTGCCAAACTCGGCACGCATATCACATCTTTTATTGTAATGTCGTATTCACAGCTATTGCTTATCGTGGTAATATTTACATCACCTTCACATAACACCGGCACTTTGTTTTTGTTCGCAACTACTATCTCGGTGATCTTTGGTTTATATGAAGCCTTTTGTATTAGACTTTTATCCACCGTCATATGTGTGCTTGCACCTGAGTCGATGTACCAATCACTTTTCACGAAATTTCCACTTAGAAATATTGCACTGAACGCGTTTGAGTTTCTGTTTGGGTTTCTCCCCGTGGTATTGTATCGACATTGGTTTCTGTAATGTCCTGTGCGTTTACATCCATAACACGTGACATTGGCCGATTGCGATCTGGGATCTGAAGTCGATCTATGATCGCTGTTTATTTTGGTGATGCCATCTTTGTTCTTCGATTGCCAACCTTTGCTGGCGAAAGCGCTGCCGGTCTCGATTTCACTAGCTTTTGTTTGAATGTCTAGTAACTTCGTTTTTATAACATCTGCTGTAATGGCTATTCCAGAATGTTCGATCGCCATTATCATGGGCGAATATTTTTCAGGTAGTCCAGCCAACAATAGCGATCCTATCCACTCGTCGTTGATTTTGAATCCGGTTCCGCTCAATCTCTGTGCTGTTTCTACTATCTTCGTTACGTAGGAATTCATGGATTCACAATTTTCCAGTCTGATAGATATCAGGTTACGCAGCAAGCTGATTCTTCTTGAGAATCCCGAATCATCGAACAAACTTTTTAACTTGTTCCATAGTCCCTTTGCGGTTCGTTCCTCTTTGATGTGCACGAAAATCGATGAATCGATCGTTAATATTAACCTGGCTCTGGCTTTTTCATCCTCCGCGGCTACTACGTCTTCCCGGATGCACTTCACCATGCCGTCCAAGACTAGTAAATTCTCCGCAGCAAAAGCCCACGCGTCGTTGTTTTCACGACCTTTTAATTTCGGCACGCTGGCTAAATAATGAGAGTTTGAAGCCATTTTTAACTAAATTTGTTAAACAATTCACAACTGAGAACTTATTGACCCTGGACTGAATCCTATTCTGGGCCCATAACCTATTATAATAACACGTGTGTATAGGATGAAATACATAACGTAACTGACTTTATTTGAATAGAACAAAAGCAACTTGTACAGTCATGGGTAAAGAATACAAATAGATTCGCTTGAACTCGTCACCCGATGAGCGCGTCATCTATACATTTTGATATAAGTTCAACAGCTTTGGTTACCCGTGGGCATGGAGGCCCTTGGTGGGACCGCATTCCGTCATTAGAAAGAGAAAGAGAAAAATACACAAACAGAGAAGGTGTACAGGGTGTCAAAAAATGATGTGTAAAAACCGTTACAGCCTGATTATGCACCTTAGGTTCAGCGAAGATCTGTTATAAAAGTTTGATGCAAAACTGACCTTTATAGACTTTTCAAGGTCAAATTTTTATAATGATCGTGTCGTGTTCCACATGTCGAGAGGAACAATTTTCTCACAGGTACCATGGATCAAAAATGTACCGTTCTCTTGAAAATTGACGTTCAAGTTCAAATAACACATACACTTACTTGATTCAGAATTTCATTACAACATGGGAACATTTTATCCATGTTTCTTCCGTTTCGCATTCATAGACAACTCAATTCTATGTTTATTAGGGTGAACCTTATTTTTCGACTATCGAATTTGTTTTGGGAACAACCCCTAGAATGGTGCCACGGGACGAAAAAATAATCTGTGCAAAATTTGAAATTGATCGAATAACGGGAAATTGTGCCAAGTCGACTTTGAAAACTTTTTAATTTTGTAACTCGCTTTTCTCCACTGCAGTATGCGGTCAGCATATATGTTTATATATCGTTGAATTTGTCTTTCTACGCACTATAACAGTTTAGAAACTAATTGTAATATTGATTTTAAAAAAAATTCGTGACCTTGAAATCTCAAAAACTGACATTTAAAAAATTTCTTTTTCTTTTGCATTATACATAATTCATTAAACTTTTGTCTAAAAAATTTTGATGAGGTTTGACACGCAGAAGTGTTCGTCTTTCCCGCCATAAGTGTGTTGTGTGTAGGTGGCGCGACATGCGTCAGAGTGAGGTGCGTTCCTTTAAGGGGGCCGATCCAACTCGAGCGAGAGTGTGGTGGCACACTCACACACCGCTAGATACTGTATACGTACACGAGGATTGCAAGGGTCCGGCAGTGGCCTACGTAGTCACAATCGCTAGATAAAAGATCAATCTAGTCCGGATTAGGATCTTATATCTAGACCATTACCGAAGCCTTGCGATCCGCCTAGGGCCTAGGCACACGTACGCGCTGCCGGAGCGTGTTTGTGTGCGAAGGCGCATTTACTGATGCAGTGACTGCTGTCACCGCCGAGATGGTATCCCTTTGGCGCTGTTGTACTTCTCGACATTCAACTGTAGAAATTTTACCCAGCTCCTCTACTGGACGAAGCTCAAACTAATTTCGAGGTCAAATCTGGATCGGCCCCCTTATGTACTCGCGCGCGTTTTTCTCATCCTCAGACACTGTATATCCCTTGTAAGAGTAGCACGTACAGAGGCGGATCTAACGGTACGCGGACTAAGCGGTCGCGGGGGGTCCCGGATACCAAGGGGCCCCGAGCTCTTAAAATATCTTAACTTAAAGATTTTGGAAATTACCAAAAATGTTCGAAAAACCCTCCATAAAATAATCGAAAAAATCTAATAGAAATAGTAAATACATATTGTGCGAGTATTTTTGTCACAATATTTATGTTCTTGTGAACAAAACGTAATGCCTCGTACAGACCTAAACATTTCGACGAACCGCGCACAACGGCGAACGGGACGAATTTGTGCAATTTCAAATAAGATATGTTTCATCCTGTAGTAACAGAGTGGAAAGATTTGTAGAATTCATTCCCATAGAAAAACACACGTCTTCAGATTTAGAACAAGAAGTTCTACAAACTTTAATAAAATTAGGAGTGGATATTAAAAACTGTCGGGGATTTCCATTTGATAATGCTTCTAATATGTCAGGGAAGTACTCAGGTTTACAAGCACGTCTTAAAGAACATAGCCCAAGTGCGGTTTTTATTCCGTATGCTAATCATTCCTTAAATTTAGTTGTGGAAATTTCGCTGTCCGTTATCTAATGCGTCAGGAGAAAGATCGTTTCCTGTTTTAAAGCGTGTAAAAAATTATTTGAGGAGCGCTATGGGAGAAGAAAGGCTAAATAATATGGCTATTCTGTATATGGAGCAGAAAATTTTAAGCCGAATTGATACTGCCAATATAATTCATGAATTTGCAAGAAACAAAGCAAGACGAAAATTCATATAAAATAAAAAATGTGTAAAATGTATGTATGTGTTTTAATAAATTTATTTAATGTCTTATGGTATGGAATTTCTGTGATTACTTTTCTTTTTTGTTTATAACTTAATGAGAGTTTTCTTGAAACTTTTTGTTGGGGGGGGGGGGGTACCCGAAATTTTGACCGCTTAGGGCCCCCACTTATCTTGGTCCGCCACTGAGCACGTGTGTAAGCTAGTAATAAACCATTTATTCATCTTTATTAAAACCCTAACAAATTTTTTCATATTTTTATAAATAGGGGCAGGAAAAGTAGAGAGATTACCAGTATTAATCACTTGCAGAGGTGTTGAAAGGTTACTGGGAATTCCAATAATTTCATCCAGCCGTGGAGACGATCAAGCTTCTGCGGTGTATTATTTATTAGAAGAATGGGGATTATCCGACAAAGTACAAGCACTTTGCTGCGATACCACGTCCACAAATACTGGACGATATCAAGGAGCCTGCGTTCTCCTCAAACAGAGATTAGAAAGAGAAATTTTATATTTGCCTTGCAGGCACCATATATATTGTGAAATAATTTTACATAGCGTATGTAATGAAAAAATGTTAAAATCTTCAGGTCCAAATGTTCCACTGTTCAAAAAATTTCAAGATGCTTGGCCAACAATAAACAAATTGAATTTCGTACCCGGAATCGAAACCGAATATGTCCGCGAAACAATTACAAATAACGCGATTCAAGAAACACTTCAATTTTCTATAGATGTTTTGCAAAAAGAACAGTACACACACAACCAAGAAAAGATTATAAAGAATTTTTGGAGCTAATAATTATTTTCCTGGGTGGGACTCCACCAAGAAATATAAGATTTCGGGCTCCAGGAGCTTTCCACCACGCTCGTTGGATGGCGAAAGCTTTATATTGCTTAAAAATATATTTATTTAAAGTTTATATTAAATGTCGACGAAGAAAATGGACTTCACGACATTTGCGTCTTTCTCGCCAATATTTACATAAAAGCGCGGATTCGAGCTCCGATGGCAGCGGAAGCTCCACGTAAAGATTTTGCATTTTTACAGAAACTGTATGCATACCGTTCTACTGACAAAATAATAAGTTCTGTAGGATTAAAAAATTTTGCAACCATTTATGGTATTTCTCACCAGAAGCGGTAGCGTCAGCATTTTTTGACAAAACCGTGGAAAAGAATACGAAATTACGAATGGTGGAGGCGCTTAACATTGAAGCCGACGAATCATGTAAAAAATATAAAATAACTCCTCAAGACTTAGAAAACTATGCTGATAGAGGAATTGAACATTTGGTTTCCTACGAAACATTAAGATTTTTTGAAAGGTTCTCAATTCCTATAGAATTTTTTAAAAAAGATCCTGATTCATGGAAAGATGACGAGGATTTCAAATTTAGATTAAACATTGTACAGAAATTAAAAGTTGTTAACGACACTGCTGAGCGTGGTGTTAAACTTATTCAGGACTATAATCGGTTATTATCAAAAAATGAAGTGGAGAAACAATATATTTTACAAATTATTTCCGAACATAGGAAACAATTTCCAGATGTATTGAAACAATCATTAAGAGACACATAAAATGTTGCAACGAAATTTTCTAAAGGGATCTTTTTTTATTGCTATAAAAATACTTTTAATAGTTATTTGTATTAGTATTATAGTTTGTAATAGTATTTTGTACTGTATTATAATGTATATTTATTTTTGCTATTTATAAAAATATGAAAAAATTTTTTAGACAAGAGTTGTACTGTTTAATGAATTATATATAATGCAAAAGAAAAAGAAATTTTTTAAATGTCAATTTTTGAGATTTCAAGGTCACGAATTTTTTTTTTGAAATCAATATTACAATTTGTTTCTAAATTGTTATAGTGCGCAAAAAGACAAATTCAATGATATATAAACATATACTGCACTGCTGACCATATACTGCAGTGGAGAAAAGCGAGTTACAAAAATAAAAAATTTTCAAAGGCGACTTGGCACAATTTCCCGTTATTCGATCAATTTCAAATTTTGCACACATTATTTTTTCGTCCACTGGCACCATTCTAGGGGTTGTCCCATAAAAAAATCCGGGAAATAATTTTCGCCAAGTATAACGAAGGTCCACCCTAATGTTTATGTTTATGAGGATGTTTTCTTATGCGACGATGAGCTACCTTTCAAAATGCATCAATCTTAGTGACAAGATGTTTGAACATACCGGATGTCCCAGACCACCCGTGCCACCCATTTATAATCTAGAAAATAGGTTATTTTCAAAAAGTCAAAGTGTTTCTTTTATAAATCAGATGCGCTCTATCAAATGGTGATGTTTTTAACTTCCGGTTTCGGCTGGAAATAGCTGATTGAGATCGGAAGTTTCATTTTTCAAATGGAACATGGTATTTTTTATTTCGCATTCGGATTCTATGCGAAAAGACAACAAACTTTTGTTTGAAATATTTTCTCAAAAAATGTCATTTTATGTCCTTTAAGTAACCTTCTAAATGAGTCTCGACGAAATAAAGTTTTCACTATCTGTGTAATATAGCCCAATTTTTTTATTCAAGCAATGAACTATAATCAATAAAATATTTTCCACTTTGTTCGATGATCTTTTGCCATCTTCCTGGCATCTTTCTGGATTATGCCAAGAGCAGATAGTGACAACATTATTTCGCAGGACATTATTTCCAAAGGACATAAAATGGCATTTTTTGAAAAAATGTTTCAGACAAAAGTTTCTTGTTTTTTTCGCATACAATCCGAATCCGAAATAAAAAATACCATGTTCCATGTGAAAAATGTAACTTCCGGTCTCAATCATCTATTTCCAGCCAATATCGGAAGTTATAAATATCACCATTTGATAGAGAGCATCTGATTTATAATAGAAACACTTTGAATTTTTGAAAATAACCTATTTTCTATATTATAAATGGGTGGTACAGGTGGTCTGGGACACCCGGTATAATTTTTTCTTGAAAATGGTCTAAATGTTGACTGAAACGTTGATAGTAATATTAAATCCTTCTGGAGTTTTGTAAATTCTAATGTGGCCACTAGTGATGACAATATTGCAAATTTATTTGGTATGTTTTTTGGATCTGCCTACCGAAATAACAATACAAATTACAATACCCCAGAAAATGGTTGTAACCCGTGTTTTTCTGACATTGATATAGACATTAGAGAAATTTATGTCATGTTATACGAACTTGATGTCAGTAAAGGGTCTGGTATAGATGGCATCCCTCCCTTATTTTTCAAAATGTGCAGCTTTATTTTATCTCGCCCACTTTGGATAACTTTTAATAAATCTCTAAAATCAGGTTTATTCCCCGCACAAGTTTTCGAAGAAATTGTCACTAATAAGTAAGATGGCTCAGTCTCTCTCTCTCTCAATATGTGAGCAGCAACATGGCTTCGTAAATAAGCGATCGGCAACCGCAAACCTAGCAATGTACTTCAACTATGTCTCATCTTCTTTGGATGCCAATCTACAAGTTGACACAATATTTACGGACTTCTATAAAGCGTTCGACACTGTAAATCATTCCCTTCTAATTGAGAAGGTTTCTGCTTTGGGCTGCAAGGGTAATCTATTGGCATGGCTAGAAAGTTACCTTAAAAACCGGTTACAAATTATACGTATCGGCAGTTGCCTATCATCCCCGGTCAGTGTTCTATCCGGAGAACCTCAAGGCTCCCACCTAGGTCCTCTTCTATTTATAATGTTCATTAATGATTTAACCACTATTTTTCAACATTGTAACTATCTCCTATTCGCAGATGATTTAAAAATCTTAAAAACCTTCAAATGCTTCCAGATTACAGGCAGACCTGGACCGTTTCTGTGACTGGTGTCAAAGGAACTCAATAATAAAAAATGCCATATTATGCGGTCCTCCCGTTGTTCTGTACCTCTTATATATCCTTACCGCCTAAATGACTGTATTCTCTCCTCAATAACAGAAGTTAAGGACTTAGGAATTCACTTCTCCTCTACCTTAGACTTTTCCAACCATTTCTATCACATTGTCAACTCCGCTTCAAGAATGCTCGGGTTTATACTTCGTTTTTCCACAGATTTTCATTCAATCGATACACTTAGGTTGCTATATATTACCCTTGTCCGTCCCCTGTTAGAATATGGTTCAACTATATGGTCTCCGAAAAGCGTAAAGTATGGAATCATGCTTGAGAGAGTGCAGCATAAATTTCTTAGGTTTTGTGCATATAAGACAAACAATCCAATGCCAATCTCTGATCATGATTACTCTAAAATATTAAACATAGTCCACCTGGAAACATTATCTGATCGAAGAATAGTATCCGACCAGAGCTTCATTTTTAATTTCTTAAATAATAATATAGATTGTCCCGCTCTCCTTAGGCAAATTAATTTTTATGTACCTGAACGAAATCCAAATGCACATATGGAGTAATAAATCCTATAAATCGGATTATTGCGAGATCAAACACACTTTATAATTATATTGATTTTGTTAATAGCACGTTACAGGCATTCAAAACAAAATTACGCGAGATTATTTGCTGATATTGTACCTGTATTTGTTGAGTTTTGCGCTTGTCCCTTCGAATGTAAATTTTAGGTTACGCTTTTTTTTGTTCTTTTTGTATTTTTGTTATTTTCTATTTGTTTTTATCAGTTCTACAAAACGTCTGTAAACTCTTGTATAAAAGGACCTCGATCCGTATATAATAATAATAATAATAATAAATTGGTGGTAATTTGCAAAATTGCTAAGTAGTGGCATTACATAGATCGAACCAGTGCGCTGAAATCGTTATTATTCGTTATTAACAAATTGTCGACCGAGATCGAGGAAACAGTTATAATTTAGTGTATTTGGAATTCATTGGAAGAGGGAATACCAAGCGTGTCGCTAGACACTGTAACATACATATTTAACGATCTTATCGAAACGATATATCCACCGTGACAAGGATTAAAGTACGTTGATCCGAAAGGAAATTCCAACTGCTCTGAAATTTAAGGAGAAAAAACTGATTTGCATACGACAGCCTTCACTGGTAGTCGTTCTAATTGTGTTCCAATGTTCCGTTTCTTCAAAGCAAATCGATTAGGGGACCTCGTGAATAAATTGCAGATGATCGGCCTTGGATCAGTTAGTGACAGCAGAATCTTGCGTAAGAAAGTAGACACGAAGTATGCGGTGCCAATCGGGTCGGATTACGACAATAAAAACGATTCCGACGTTTCTTATTACATCGTACGGCAGCCGTTTCATGCTCCTGCACATACCAACTACCTTGACGTTTATGGAATACATTTTGGAAGATGTTTAAAATACGATTTCAAATCTATGCGAGATATTACTCCGAAGGTTTCTCTTCTATACACATGTGTCAATTTTTTTATCAAGTTGTACAAACATTTAGTATACAAAAACTTATAGTACACTTTTAAGTGGATGTTGGTTAACCATTCCGCAAAATATAATTTACACTATTAAATATGTTGGTATCTAATCAATTACTAAACATTTAAGATTGTTTAACATCAATTTCATCTCCATACAATTATCATAATCATATAGAATGAAATTATTCTTAAAATAGCTCCGAGTGCAAAGGGTTGAATATCCCCCACCAGAGTTGGACAAAATTTGCATTTAAACACAAATTTCCGGCAAGGAATAAAAGATACAAAATTTGTATTCATTATTTGAAGGTTCGAATACAAAAGTATCTTATATTCGACAAGTATTTAAATACTTTTGCATTCGCCGAGAATGTATTCGATGAAAAATAGTTACAAATTGTATTCGAAGCGGATGTATTCGAAGCTTCGAACATGTACCAAGGCCCGAGGGTCGAGGCCCGAGGCCTGAGCCCAAAACACAATATGTAGTAGTGCAATAAACCAACACCACTTATCTAACAAAGCCAAACAGCTTCGCTGTGACGTCATCGCTAAGAGGCGCGACGTTCACGATTTACTCGGAATAGTAAGATTCACTCAAATAATATACATATTTATAAGCAATAACTTCATTTAGTTTCACTGTGCAACACCAAATTTGTTCCCAATATACTGTTGGGTCCTTCTTATAGAGTTTTTTGCGATGATTCCGAATCTGTCCTTAATTTTTCTCCTATACGCACAGTTTTTGAAAAACATGGCTTTGAAAAAAAAAACATATTTTTCAACTTTAAACAAATATTGTGATATTATTATAAAAGATATTGAATTGTTCTTTAAACATGTTTAAACAATCATTAAAGACGGAGAGACACCACTTTTGCACCACTTTTTGAGGATATTTTCCAATTTACATCAAAAAATAAGGGTCCGGCGGAAAATCGAACTGTACCACGCGATAGAGCAGACTTTTATCCTGGAAAACCCCCCTTGGAAGTTTGCAGCATCGACGTTTTTACCGAACCAGAAAGCAAAATATTTTCGCCCGACATGCGTTGACACCAGTGGCGCTCATCACTAGAACGGGCGAAGATATTTTGCTTTCTGGTTCGAAAAAAAAGTCGACGTTCCAAACTTAATAGGGTGGTTTCTCAAGATAAAAATCTGCTCTATCGCGTGGTATAGTTCAATTTTCCGCTGGACCCTTATTTTTTGAGATAAATTTAAAAATATCCTCAAAAATTGATGCAAAAGTGGTGTCTCTAAACATGTTTAAACATGTTTAAACAATCATAATGTATTCATATTATATATCACTGGATTCGGGAAAGTCTACAGAATGTTTTGCTAACATCACAATATTTGTTTAAAGTTGAAAAATATGTTTTTTTTTCAAAGCCATGTTTTTCAAAAACTGTGCGTATAGGAGAAAAATTAAGGACAGATTCGGAATCAGCGCAAAAAAGTCTATGAGAAGGACGCAACAGTATATTGAAATCATAAAAAAAGTTGAAATTTGTTGGACAGTGTTATCGATGAGAGAAAATTATTTCGATCGCTCATACACTCCCGGACAAAAACATCGTCTATTTTCTATCATTTGGTAGAATAAACTGAAGAAAATGAGTATTTTAATATGTCAACATATTCTGACATGCCTCTATGTATAATGTACTGAATATCATCGACAATATTTACTTCAACAGAATTCTAGAAATGAAAACGTAAATATTGTGGTTCGCAAGTGGGTCAAAATGATAGCACGTGTAGTAAATCTACGCTTTCCATTTACACTGAAGCTCGCGAGTTGCGAACATCAACCTCAGAACATAGTTAATAAAGTCCGTGATATTATCTCGTGTCGTATATTTCTTTAAAAAATCGGCAGAGTCTTATGTGCGTGTACGTGTTTACGTAGTAGTGGTGAGTAGCCTGCCGGTGCAGTGATGCCAGCCGGGACCAGTGATGGGATATTCGTGGGCCGTGGGCCGTTCCCCTGAGTCGCTGGTTTCCCTTTCCCTGACGTATCGTCGTATCCGTGTCGGCCGCGCTTGCCCGTGTTGGTGCCTGTTCGATTGCACGCGCGCTACACAAACAAGCGTAACTCTACTCTGTCCGTGTGAACTACCTGCTCGACTGATCGACGCCGACGCGTTCCTCCGGTTTTCACGTTACCGAAGTTTCGAAAGCATTAGGCGAAAAGTCGGAATCTGGAGACGGCGCGCATTTGAATCCCGGCTCAGCGCGGCGCGGCGCACATTTTGCTATAACTTTTGATCTAAAAGAGATATCGAAGAGAAATCTGGACTAAATTTTTTTTGAAAAATTGGGTTTAATGATAAAAACAGAAATATATTTTGTATTTTTTAAATAATGTTTTCATTGATTCTTAAAAGGTATAGCCGGATAAGATGGTCAAAAGTGTCCATCTAAATTGGTTTATAGTCACGTCATGTTCCACAGAACATTATGAAAAAATTTGTGAATATTCTACCTAATGGCATACACGACTGAGATTTTTTTCAACATTTTTGGTTGCAAAATCGATTTTTAAACGAATCGGAAAACATAAAACTGCCGATTTTATATCAGTCTTCAGTTGACCACATTTATATTATTACCAGGGTTGCCATATTTTATCCCCTCCGGCCCCTTACCCTTCCGCCTTCTCGCCCAGTTTCGCAGCGTACCTCTTCCCACTAACGCAGGCGACAGTGGCGACACGCGACGAGTGGGAAGAGTGGGAGCAGGTAAGGAAAATAACGGGTGTACTTTTGTTCCACGCGACGCTACGGACGGCTTGGCTTGAGTGAAGTGGTTTTCGAATTCAGTTTACAGCAGTTTACAGACTTTGGTGTGCAATCTAGCAAGAATTAAAGTTTTAGAGTGCCGTTTGCAGTATTTTATACTACGCATTATTTAAAATTATTGAGAAAGCAGGTAATGTATACATTGAATTTTAGGTTATGTAATCTGCTTTCTCAATAATTTTAAATAATGCGTAGTATAAAATACTGCAAACGGCACTCTAAAACTTTGATTCTTGCTAGATTGCACACCAAAGTCTGTAAACTGCTGTAAACTGAATTCGAAAACCACTTCACTCAAGCCAAGCCGTCCGTAGCGTCGCGTGGAACAAAAGTACACCCGTTATTTTCCTTACCTGCTCCCACTCTTCCCACTCGTCGCGTGTCGCCACTGTCGCCTGCGTTAGTGGGAAGAGGTACGCTGCGAAACTGGGCGAGAAGGCGGAAGGGTAAGGGGCCGGAGGGGATAAAATATGGCAACCCTGATTATTACGTTAGTTGTGTGCGTCTAATCCTGATTATTAATGTGTATTTTTTTCAGATTTTTCGGATTACGGAAACTTGTTTTAAACCTCCAAACATTCGAAGAAAATGCATATTTTGTATTGAAGTGTTAGAGACTCCAGTTTTATAAAAATTCAGTACTTAGATATTATTGAAAAGCAACTGTACTTAATTTTTCAATCATTTTTGGAGATTTCGTAGTCGTTAACAAAACAATTATACGGCTGGGAATCTTCTGGCCCCAAATCGAATCTGGCACCTAATCATTTTTTTCAGTAAATACTTATTGCTTCGGGTTTTAATGAAAAGTTTCACCAAAAACATTTTTTAATTGTCCACATTTATTTTCAACTTAAAGGATTGATACAGTTCGCGCTGTCGACTTTCGCCACTTTCTGTAATTAAAAAAAAGAAACTCAGTTAAAGTTATGATTGCAAAGTGCAGAATAAAATATTAATGTAACGACAAACTTATCTGTTTTTTATAAATTATCCTTTATGGTTTTGGTCGTGGTTTCGAGGTACTCAAAAATTGCGCTACGGCTGGTAGTAGTAACACAGTGGACCAGCTGTAGTCCATCCGAGGAATTTTCGAGTACCTCGAACCCACGACCAAAACCATATGAAGGATAATTTATAAAAACCAGATAAGTTTGTCGCGCGCGCGCGTTACATCAATAATTTATAGTTAAAATAATTGTTTAAACAAATAAATTATTTACAATTTGTTTCTACATTCATTATTTGAATTGTTATTTCAATAATTTATCGTTCAAATTATTGTTTAAACAAATAAATTTTTTACAATTTGTTTCTATATTCGTTATTTGAATTGTTATTTCAATAATAATTTATTGTTAAAATAATTGTTTAAACAAATAAATTTTTATAATTTGTTTCTATATTCGTTATTTGAATTGTTATTTCAATAATAATTTATTGTTAAAATAATTGTTTAAATAAATAAATTTTTACAATCTATGGAAATGTGTTTCGACATTTATTATTTAAATACGTTGTAACGTTGTCCCTTTTTCACACGGTTTTTGAGCCGGCGAAAAGGGTCAACTCTCGGGAATTTACAGTCACGTAGGACGGGCCGTGCGCGGCCGTGCAGGCACGGTCCTCCCGAGACAAAGGCGATCGGCGAGAAGGTTCGCTCGGACACGAAATTATGTTCGGGCGCCAGGTACTCGGAAGTACCACACTAAGTATCACCAACAACTGTCGAACCTTCTCGTTACGCGAACTAACTTCGACGACACGAACGGCCAGGGGTTCGAACACAGAGGGTAACGGGGACAGCCCTCACGGCAGGACGGGTCTCGCAGGTCGGAAATAAACTCGGCAATTAGGGCTCGAATTCGTTTATTCGTTGTCAAACGTAAAAGATTACAGGTGAGCGGCCACGTGGCCGCGACCCGGGAGCCCGCGCTCCTTGTACACTTTAGCGATAGTTGTTCGATCGCGGAGCGCGTTAAGGACGATACAGCTTGCTCAGGAAAGCACCGGTCACCAATGCTTAAGGATAGGGAGCCCGGTCACGGAAATTCGGGCCAGATTTCTCAACGGAATTTATTTTTCGCCTGGCCTTTCCTGGCAACGACGTCTCTCTCGACGGGGGTCAGGGCTGCCTGCTGTGCGCGGTACAAAAAAAAGGTTTTTATGGGCTTCACAACTCCTTAGGTAAACTGTCGGTAGCTCTCCTTTTCAACATCATGTAGGAAACGTTCCTGCCGCTTGGTGAATTCTTCTTAAATAATGATTTTAAATAATTACTAGAAAATATATTAGTGACACATATCTCTGTTCAGCAAATTTTTCCACCGGATATACTGTGAAAAAAAATGTATAAATATATGGTCGTATTCTACGATTCTTGCTCTTTGGAATGCCGTTTTTTTTAAAATTATTTGTAACAACTTGTTGCCATCATTCAGGTAACAAGCAAAATTACTTGCTTATTCAAAACGCAACAGAACTTTCCTTTCACAACCTAATAAATGATATCAAAAATTATTTCAGTTACACCGGTAAATAATAAAATGTTCATTTTAGGGAAACCAATAGTGTCATTTCGCCCATTACGATACTTTGCAACTGTACGCATCATGTATCATATCGGCACACATGAGATGTGAATGATGTGATACACTCCAGTAACTACAAACTGCTGTTAGGTTTGAATTGTTTGTTATTTCGGGTCCATACGATTGCTGAATATTCTTTAGACATTCTGAAATAAGGGTCGACAGCGTTTGTCCTAATATTACACCTTTCACGTAGTGAAAAAACATTTTCAATTTGTTTATGTCCAACAAGTAGTCGAATACACTGCCCCTTGCGAGCGATAGCGGAACAGAGCAGTGAGTTAAGATATTATAAACCGTTACCGCCCACTGCTACGTGATTGTAGGGGGTGGCAAGGCGCCATCTCGTATGGGTCCGAACTGGTGACATTGTATTGATGCGAACCTGAGAAGAAGGTTCCCAGGGAGGATCACGGTGACGGAACGAATGCGCGGCCAATTGGATCAGAGCGGAGGAGGCTGACCTCGTTTCACACGCATTTTCGGCTGCGTCGAAATATTGGCTACAGCAGCCATACATCTACGTAGCGTGCAACGTCAAAGTCCAAACATTGGGGTTACAGGCGCGGCTGTGGTGGGGCAGGCAGACCTAGCGATAGGCCCGCTTTGTTTATGTGCCGTTCCCGCCGGGGCTGTTCTCTATGGAGAGGTTTATGACAGGTCATTACTATTGAGCTGGAAGTCGGCACTTTTTCGGGCAACACCTGTTTACTGTAAAGTAATTTGTAGGCGCCTGGAGTTATTTGACGAACTGTCACCGTACAGATTGTCAGATGATATTCTTTTTCTTTCTGTTTTTTTTTTTTTTTATTACGCTATAAAACCCCACATGGGATTATTAGCAACATGCACATGACTGTGCATGCTAACATTACATATATAATTTATAAACTAGGAATGAGACAATATAATTAACATTTTTCGAATACAACACTAACACTAAAGATATAAACAGTGAGACTTAAGAAAAGTATGTATAAAGAATAAAGGACATAGAGTGGGTCCACACAAAAAGGAATCTATTGTATAGGGAGGAAAGAAACCCTGGTTACAAAGTTTGCGAATCAGAGCGTCTCTACCACTATCATAGATCGGGCATTGCCATATCACATGATTAGGATCCTGTACCAGACAACCACATGGACAACTTGTGTCAGTAGCAAGTTTGATCTTAAAAAGGGAAGCCCTCAGTTGATAATGTCCAGATCGAAGTCTATTAACCCAACAAATGAATTCTCTAGGGAGCCTGAGGTGAGCAAACCAAGGTTTAGGCCCCGAATGATAAAAGGAACTGAAAAATTTAATGCCCTTGAATCCTGCTTCTGCAAGAATATAATTTTTTGTGAGCTTCTTAACTTGTTCCCTGAAACTATGGGAAAAATCAGAGTAGGGAACCAGGATATTACGAGAAATAGACAACAAAGAAGCTTCTTTAGCTAGTAAGTCAACCTTTTCATTGTGAGTGATTCCAATATGCGAAGGGATCCAAATAAGAAGCAATTTCTTGGATTCTATGAAGTAGGTATTTATCAAGTTATGGATATCAAGTAGTAAAGGATTGGATTTGGTATTACCCGAGTAGTTACTTAGTGCTGTTAAGGCACTAAGACAGTCAGAGTAGATGTATACGTATTGATGAGTATAGTTAGAAGCAAGCTCAATAGCGGTTTTGATTGCAATACATTCAGCAGAAAAGATAGTCATATTCTTGTGCAGACCTAGTAAGCGAGACTCGTTTAGCTCAGGAGAAAAGCATGCAGCACCAACAATTCCTAACTCTTCATTTCTGCTTCCATCAGTAAAGATGGAAACAGAATTGGAGGGTCTATTGACTATGTGGCCTAGAAAAATGTAGTTTGGATCTACTGCCTTCTTCAGAAGGTGTCCAAGCTCAGTATTTATCTCAACCGCTGGATTGAGGAAAATGTAATCACAAGTATATGGAGCAAATTTATTTTCGGTTCTGAGCCAATTTCTATGTTGAAGCAAATCCTCAATCTGTCTTGGAAGTAAGGATCGAGACTTGCACACTAGGTTGGCCCATCCTGAGGATTCTATGAGTCTTTGTATTAGGTTATAAAGTAATGTTCCTTTATTCGAAAGGTTTTTTATGAGGAGGTTATTACATAGGTAAATGGATCTATGTCGAAGTAAACAGAGCTTAGACTCCCCCAGCAAAACATTAGTTGGTGTGCTACATCTGTATCCCATGGCAACACGAAGAGCTGCAAATTGAATTCTCTCTAATTTCAGCCTAAGCTCCTCATTTTTAGGAAAATAAATATAGGAACTGTAGTCGATGATAGAGCGAATAAGACTTTTATACAGTGTAAGAAGAGTAAATGGATCTGCTCCCCATCTTATTCCACATATAAATTTTAAAATGTTAAGTCTATCAAAACATTTGTTGCGTAAATATTCAATATGGCTACTGAATTTAAGTTGATAATCGAAGAGAATGCCCAAAAAACGAACCTGAGCACTAGATTTAATTCTATAATTATCAATTTTAATGGAGAAAGCACCTGGATAGATTGCCCTTTTGTTAAAGTGAATTAAGACAGTCTTTTCAGGAGACAGTGAAAGTCCTAAGAGAACAAGATTTCTATTGATGACAGAGACTGCTTCTTCCAAGACTTTTTTTCCAATATTCGGAGCCGAGGCTTGATAGGAGATCGCGATGTCATCCGCGAATTGTGAAATTTGAATACAGCTATCTAGATCATTAACTATATTCTTGACATAAATATCATAGAGAAGGGGGCTAAGTACTCCACCTTGGGGCAAACCCTTAGATACCTTCCTCGTTACTGTATTTGCTGAGTTGATAATGAAAGTAACATTACGTTCATATGTTAAAAATCCTACAAAATCAATAATATTATTGGAACAACCCATATTATACAACTTCCGAAGGAGAATATCGCTATTAACATTGTCAAAAGCTCCTTTGACATCAAGGAAGCATGAGAGGACATCTTTGTTCATACTGAAGGCCTCCTCGATGGTCAAGGTTAGTGCTGCTAGGTTATCGGAACAGGACCTTCCGGAGCGAAAACCAGATTGAGATTGTGGGAGGAATTCAGAAGACTCCACCCACCATTGAAATCTGAGCTTAACCATTTTTTCCAGTAGTTTACATAGACAAGACGTAAGTGAAATGGGCCGAACATTGCCATCTTTTTTATCAATAAAATAAGATAACTATCCTTCCAGGAGGAAGGAAAAGAACTGTTCAGAAAAATTTCATTCATGAGGTCAAGAAGGATAAGCTTACATTTAAGAGGTAACATAATAATAGATTTATATTCAATTTTATCCGGCCCTGGAGTTGCCTTCAGACTACAACCGTTAAGGGCCAAATTGAATTCACGTAAATTAAATGCAGAGTCAGGAAACCGACTATTTGTATTATTTGTATCCGGGAAAGACTGAGAAGTGGTTGGAAGTGTCGGAACCCAGGGCGGACTAATCTTGTTGATGGCGTTTTGAATATTATTAAAATGATCTACAGAGTTATTTTTGTTGGTTTTGATACTAGCCCATTTGTTTTTTAGGATTCTACAAGTATTCCAGACATGTGAAACATCTGCTTGAAAATTAATGCTTTCCGCGAACTCTCTAAAGTTGTCTTTCTTCCTTTTCCTGATGTATTGCCTAGCAATAGCCTTACGTTTTTTATATTCAATATAATCATTTATACAACTAGTGTAAGTCCATCTTTTAAAAGCGGCCTTTCTAAGGCGAATGAGTTTTGCACATTCAGCGTTCCACCAGGGTACAGGATTTCTATGTTGTACCGGTGACACCATTTTAGGAGTGGGAGTGCTCTTTACAACAGCATCAGAAATTAATTTGGTGAAAAAGTCATATTTGTTGATTGTATCCAATGACTCGTAACAAGGTCCAAGAAGGTCATCATATGAGTTTTCCAACAAGGATTGATATTGCATCCAATCAGTTTTCTTGGAAGAGAGTCGACGGCGTTCTTTAAAGAAGAATGTCTTTTCAACTCTTAGATTGAGATCTAAAGGAAAATGGTCAGACCCCCAGGTATCATCAATAACATTAAGTTTGAGAATATCAAAAATTTGAGGGGAACAAAGGGCAAGATCTAAATTTGATAATTTGTTCCTGTGAGTATCTATATGTGTGAGAGTGTTGTGATTAATTAAGATTAGATCACAATCAATTATGGAGTTGAAAAGCTTAGTGCCATTGGAATCTGTCATGGAGCAGTTCCACTGAATGCTATGAGAGTTAAAATCACCAACAATAAGACAAGGACCATGTGAGCTTGATTTTGCAAAAAGCTGATTCCACTCCAGCTGAGAAGTGTATGTGCCAGGGACTCTGTAGCAGCCCGTTAGTACTAAAGGCGGACTTACACCAAGAATCTTAATAGCCCCCACTTCCAAGTTAGTAGACATATTACACAGGTCTTGTATAGGACAAAAATTGAGTGGTTTCTTACCAAAAAGATGAGACCACCTCCCGGTCTGTTGTTTCTATCGATTCTAAAGGAACTAAAGCCCGGAATATCAAATTTTTTGTCATTTTTAAGCATAGTTTCTACGCCAATAAATATGTCAACATCTTCTAAATATTTCTGGAGTTCTACATTGCAATTAGAAATGCCTCTGCAATTCCAAAAGACAACTTTGAGGTCAATGTTAATACAATTGCTCGAATTATTATTATTCATGGCTAGTATAGATAAGCATAAGTATTCTATGGAGTATGAGTAAGATCTTCTAGTGAGAGGGTCACTTCAGAGTCGGTTCCAGGGTCTAAAGATGAACTAGAGATGTCTTTTTCGTTGTCTTCAGACCAACTGATGTTGAGTTCCAATTTCTTGATAACTCTAGAGGTTCTATTTTTAAAAGATCTACTGGGGAGACTGGAATAAGTTTCCCGCAGCATCTTCACAAGTTGAGGTAGATCATCAGTGAAGGAGTAGGCTAATTGAACGATGTTTGAATTACCTTTGGCTTTTGATATTAATTCTTTGTATTGATCGTATCGTAGGATATACTTGTCAGGATGTTGTCTAAAAATTTGTCTAATTGGTTCCAAAACTTGATCCATTTTATCCATTGTATTAGAGCCAGACAAATAATTAGAGTTCTCAGTTTTTTTCTTTTTATTAACTGGCGTGATTGACTTTTTGACTGGAAGAGGATTTAAGAAGTGTGCATCCGCTAGATCACTACCTGGAGTAGTGTTCATAGCTGCTATAGAGAGTTCCTTATTAGGTTCCTCCGAAATACTGTGTGAGGTAATTGACGTGGTTGAGGAGAGAGGCCTTTTACTAGGGCCCTTGGTCAGCTCAGGACTTTTATTTTCACCAAGATCGGGAATAGTTATTTGAGATTCTTTTTGGCTGATTAGCTGAGAGTAGTTCATCGAGTCCACGTCAGGATCCTCTTCATGAGTTAATAAGGAAGATTCGTTATTCTGTTGAGTTGGCTTAGTGATAGAGGTCGGACAATGTTTGGCCACATGACCTTCCTTCTTACACAGGAAACAAGCTAGGCTATCCGTTGAGATGAATATCCAGTATGATGTATCCTCAAAGTTGACTTGTATTTTCTCCGTGAGTTTACTTACATCATCTGGATGGATGTAGATTTGTCGACGAAAGCTAAGAATATGTGAGAAGCCTGGTTCGGTGAATCCCATTCTAATGAAAGACATGGGTGAAACTGTTCTAATTCCCATTTGCTTAAAAGTATCCAATATCACAGAATGTGGAATACCAGGGCACACATTGGAAAGAATAATGCGTTTAGTTTTCATAATACAAGGTCTGATAGATACAAGACGGCCTTTGATATTTATAGAGTCATTTTTTGACGTGATCTCGGTTACTAATGATTTCTCCGACAAGTATATAGCTACTCTATTATTAGAGATTCTTGAGCCAAACCTTATGTTGATAGGATTGGTGACCTTTGCGAATGCATATATGTACTCTTTGATGGTGATGTCATCATGAGCGTCTAGTACAATAGCATATTCTTTCGAAGGAAAACAAGCTTTTTGTATTACGCTGGCGTATGTAGCTACTGCAGCGTATGAGACTTGAGGTGCATTTTCAGTGGCCATGATTTCTGCGGGAGAGATTCCTGTACACAGGAATATATCTCTCGAGTATCAGAATTGAAACAAACAAACTCGCGATTACCACAGTGACGAGCTACGGTATAAGGAAGCACAACACTCACTATATCCAAAAGTAGAATGTAACACGCGTACCTCGTGGATCAAAACAGACGTCTTGACTCTTCGAATGTCAACACGCGACTGTTCTTTCTGTGTTATCATAGTAATAAATTCTAATAATGAACTCTGACAAGTTCTAGTTAATAAGAAATGTTTCTTCACATTCAATAAATACAGCATGTTGTATTCTGCCTTCGTGCCGCCACGCCAGTGACGGTGTGGGCAGAATATACAGTGAATACCACTAATATTCGGACACTCTTAAAAAGAGACAATAACTTTTTTTTAATATTGGACCATGGGTTTTGAGCTTTTTTGGAAAGTAAGAGCAATTAGTTTACTAAAAGATGTGAAAAGAATTTTCTTCAAAAATGGCAATTGATCGAAATTGTAGAAAAAATACTAAAAGTTACATTTTACAACTTTTTTATGTGGGCCTGTATTGATAATTTAAGAAGTACATTTTGTAGATCTGTGTCAATTGTGAAAGTTTCATCGAAATCGGTTAAAAATCATCACAAATTGCAATTTTGACGGAATTTTCAGAATAAGTTTCATATTGACACAGATTTACAAAACGTGTTTTAAATTTTCAATATACGCCCACCTAAAAAAGAAAAAAATTTCTTTTCGCATCCTGTAGTAAACTAATTGCTCTAGCTTTTCAGAAAATTTTAGTACGATATTTGCCGAACAAGCCACCTATTCCGATTCCCGATTTTAAGTTAGGAATAAAATATTCAATTAAATTAGTTACAGATTTTGCTCAAAATCTAGATAATGTACCTATTGGCTGCCAAGAAAAAGTGAGAGCAAAATATAAATGTTTTTCAGAAAAATCTACGGTTTGAAATATTGTTTAAACTTAATAATAGTTTAAATGATTCAAATATCAACGGCACGAAGGAAATATTTGCATATTCTGACATAACATTATTTAAAGGCTCAACGTAATAATGTAGTAGGTCGTTGAATTCGCTTATTATCGTCAGCTGTAACATTACGAAATCAAAAACCTATTCTTATTTTTTTGTTATAACGTTTAAATTCCTTATCAACGTATTCGCCATTGGCACGACGAACTCTGAAAACTTCTAGTTAACAGCTTTTTAAATAATTGCAGCATGTTATATTCTTCTTATGGTAGAGTCGGGCCTGCCTGTCACCGGTCACCGGAAAAATTCTGAAGAGAACGGAATTTTACCGATGACCGGACGGCATCTAGCATAGGCATCTCCTGGGGTGTAGAGGGGAGTGGAAGGTTCTGGGGGACCCCTGGGGTGAGCCGGCGAACCCCTGGGGTTAGACACGATTTTAGGCGCTTGGCCTTTGTGCGAGCCTCGGGAAACGGCTTAAATTACCGTCAGGAAAGCGCAGGAAGGCTCAGGCCCAAGCTGAATGGGGTCCATTTTCCGGGCTTGATCGTTCGTGCCAAGCTGTATCGTCCTTTAATCCGGCACTGAATGTAGAAGTTTTACCAGTCGAACCCGATTCGGATTGGTTCTAGTTCTCGAATTCACCGTTCTCAAAGCGTAGAGGACGCTAATCACTGGCATCTTAAGGTGTCGATACTACAGATTCCTATGGACAACAAGTCTCATAAGGTGTCAGGTCCAGGGATGCCAGATGCGAGTCTCGCGGCTGCGAGTCTCGCCAGGCCCCTTACGTCTCCGTCCCTCGCCTAGATGGTGCCTCCGCTATCCCCACTCTTACCACTACCGCTGGCGCGACCGAGTGCTAGAATGAGAGCGGTAGCATGCTACGAGTGGGATAGCGGAGGCATGCATCTAGGCGAGGGACGGAGACGTAAGGGGCCACTTGAGCCGTTGAGCCGCACCGTCTGGCTTCCCTGATCCCCACTCTTACCACTACCGCTGGCGCGACCGAGTCGGTAGCATGCTACCGCTCTCATTCTAGCACTCGGTCGCGCCAGCGGTAGTGGTAAGAGTGGGGATAGCGGAGGCATGCATCTAGGCGAGGGACGGAGACGTAAGGGGCCACTTGAGCCGTTGAGCCGCACCGTCTGGCTTCCCTGGTCAGGTCTATTCCTATATCTCGTCTGTGCTACCACTAAGAAAGCAGTCCGCACAAACGAGATATAGGCATCCTATTCCCATATCCCATCTATGCTGTCAGCCAATTTTTGCTGTCAGTAGCCTCGACGAGATCCTGCCCGGGGCTGCAAAACCGTGTTGGTAATACAGGAAATGACAAGAAAAAGAGGCCAAGTGGTTTTAGCAAAAGATGGACGCCAAAATACATTGGATGGTTAGGTCTATTCTTATATCTCGTCGGTGCTATTACGCAACATTACTGAATCACTAATGTTTTATGATAAATTTTTCTAGCAAAATAAAATCAATTAAAGACTTAAAGCATATCAAAAGTATATTGAATGTCAATTAAGAAATTACCATAACTTTCGGTTTGGTATACAGCAGTGAGAAGTGTTGCTTGGATTTTTCACGGTTCATATTTACCGCCAAATATTGATTGGCTTGTGGGTCGATCGATGTTCTCGGATTCAGTTTGCCTCTTCAAAGTCTAACGTTTCTCCTCAGTCAATAGATAACTGGCATGGAATCCACACGAGTTCGAAAGATGTTAAGAGTTTCAAATAATTTTGTCACATAGCAAGTATGTTTATTTGGTTTTTTGCTAAAAATTTTTGGTTTTGTGTATGGAATACAACACAAACTTTATATTAATTCAATAATCTTTACAGACGCAATTATATTAAAAATTTTTTCTTGAAAATGGTCTAAATGTTGACTGAAACGTTGATAGTAATATTAAATCCTTCTGGAGTTTTGTAAATTCTAAGAGAAAAGCATCTAGCCTACCAAGCAACATGTATTACAAAGACAATGTGGCCACTAGTGATGACAATATTTCAAATTTATTTGGTATGTTTTTTGGATCTGTCTACCGAAATAACAATACAAATTACAATACCCCAGAAAATGGTTGTAACCCGTGTTTTTCTGACATTGATATAGACATTAGTGAAATTTATGTCATGTTATATGAACTTGATGTCAATAAAGGGCATGGTATAGATGGCATCCCTCCCTTATTTTTCAAAATGTGCAGCTTTATTTTATCTCGCCCACTTTGGATAACTTTTAATAAATCTCTAAAATCAGGTCTATTCCCCGCACAAGTTTTCGAAGAAATTGTCACTAATAAGTAAGATGGCTCAGTCTCTCTCTCTCTCTCAATATGTGAGCAGCAACATGGCTTCGTAAATAAGCGATCGACAACCGCAAACCTAGCAATGTACTTCAACTATGTCTCATCTTCTTTGGATGCCAATCTACAAGTTGACACAATATTTACGGACTTCTATAAAGCGTTCGACACTGTAAATCATTCTGTAGAGAGGGATTGGTTTAATTTTAATCCTGCAAGACTATAGTGAAGAAGGAGAGATTGTAGACGAGAGGATTTACCGCGAGGTGGATAGATAAAGAGAATCTACTAGAGTGACTTTGATGACGATCCGTTTATTATGACGGTGCGAGCTGTACTGCCCGACTGAGGACAATACAGACATAGAGAGAACAAACATGATATAGATTGACATATACACGTAAATAGAGCGATCACAGGTGACTAGAAAACAAAACAAGTATAGCGCGAAATACAAATTACAGTAAAAGCTCCTTCGTTGTCCAAAGGCCGGGGGGCTGAGCGGACAACGAGCGTGCCCGGACACTATTTTTGATTTATGACTGCGTCTAGATATCGCGCCGACCGCGCCGAGCGACTTCAATAGGATGCCGAACATAGAGAAGGACAGAATGAGATACGGATCGGGTGACCGAAGCGTGTCGCCGTCGCCGGCACAGTTTAAAGGCCCACATTGTTGCTGTTGCTCGTTGCCTTCGAAACTTTGACCGTCGATTAAACCACTAAATACAGTTGAAATTACATCGTGTTTGGTGTCATTTTAATCAGAGAAATGACAGAAATAAGTTAGTGAAAGTCCCATAAAGAAATAATGAAAATTAAGAAGTTTGAAAATTCGGTTTCCTCGAGTCAATGTTGTGGTGTTCACACCGATATACCCGAGCCGACATCAATCGACGCCGCCTACGGAGCGACTCGGCAGTGGAATGGGTAGGCACTGAACAACGATCGTGCCCTCGATTTTGGACAACGAAGGAGCGATTACTGTACATCGAGATACGCGTTCGCGCTAACACATTCCCTTCTAATTGAGATGCTTTCTGCTTTGGGCTGCAAGGGTAATCTATTGGCGTGGCTAGAAAGTTACCTTAAAAACCGGTTACAAATTATACGTATCGGCAGTTGCCTATCATCCCCGGTCAGTGTTCTATCCGGAGTACCTCAAGGCTCCCACCTAGGTCCTCTTCTATTTATAATGTTCATTAATGATTTAACCACTATTTTTCAACATTGTAACTATCTCCTATTCGCAGATGTGTGGGAATATCGAGGAATCGAAGATCGAAACAGCGGCATTTCTGTGTGAAGATGTGTGAATATGTTTGAATGTTCGTCAGAGTTGAATGTCTGCTGTCTTTCGTTTAATGTTTTAAAAGAATCACTCAGTTGTCATATGTACGTTATCGAGAATTGATGTAATAAATTATTAAAATCCTTCATTTTTGGGGGCTCGTCCAAGTTTGAATTGCGGGTGGTGCAAGTGCATCTAATATTTGCTGTGTGCGGGTGCGAAGTGCGTAAATTGTGTTGTGTACGAGATTGTTAATTTGCGTGACCCAATATTGGATGCAATGAGTCTGGTGAAGAGGACGGCTAATGGCTTTACGGTAGCAGAGCTGAAAGAAAAGCTGGACTCTATGAACTTGACCACTACAGGATCAAAGGCTGAGTTGATCAACAGACTGATGACTGCAGATCCGTCGGGTCAATGGATGATCGAACCGGAGGAGACCGTGGACTCAGTAAGCGGCGTGGTCAGGGAAGAGAATGTGTCCAATGCATCGAGAACACAAGATGCACAGACTTTACATGAGGTTGAGTTGTTACGAAGAGAAAGGGATCTTGTAGAACGAGAACTGGAATTTGCGAGACGTGAAATTGAGTGGCTTCGCGGAACGCAAGGATTTCGTGAAACTCAGAACCAGGAACCAGCAAGAAGAGCGCGTAGGGCGGATATAAAAACGATCGCCGAGCTTCTCAATACGTTCGAAGGAAAGCACGGGACGTATGAAATGTGGGAAAAGCAAGCGCGGCTCTTGAAAAACACGTACAGCTTAGATGATGCCGAGATGAAGGTGGTGATCCGTTCAAGATTAAAAGACAAGGCAGTTGAATGGTTTCATTCGAAGCCAGAATTCATCGAAATGAATCTAGAAGAAATATTTGTGGAAATGCGGAAAATGTACAACCAGCAGATCACCAAGGCATCAAGAAAAAAAGAATTCGATGCACGTATTTGGAAGAAAAGCGAAACATTTAGTGAATACGTGCACGACAAAGTGATTCTGGGAAACCGCGTACCGATCGACGACGAGGAAATTGTTGAGAACATCATCGAAGGCATACCGGACCGTCAACTACGGGATCAGGCTTGGATGCACAAGTTTGAAAATACAGCTGACTTGCTGCAGGTGTTCGAGAGGATATCGCTGCGGTTCAGCGGGCAGAACACAGAGCGGAAAATGCAGCAGGATGCCAATTCAATATCGACGACCGAGAACAAGCAGAGGCCGGAAAGCAGGAATACAGAGCGGTTCGTAAGAAAGTGTTACGGGTGCGGTTCCGAGAACCATGTACTTAGAAATTGTGCGTCGAAAGCCGATGGTGTAACGTGTTTTGCGTGTGGCAAGCGTGGGCATGTGGCGGCGAAATGCGCGAAAAAGAAAGATAATGCAGTTAAAGATAGTTGTGCGACAATAACTCTGGGTAATAATAAAGATAAATTCGTAAAGGATGTAACAATTAACGGTCACGAGATTGTTGCTTTGATCGATACGGGCAGTGACATGTGTTTAATGCGTGCAGATAGTTATATTCGAATTGGTGCTCCGCCTTTATCTAAAAAAGAAGTCTGTTTTCGAGGAATCGGTTTAGATGAAAATAGAACATTAGGCGAGTTTAGCGTGAACATTATGATTGATGGAAACGATTATCCAATTAAAGTACAGGTGATTTCGGACGTGTTAATGAGGCATGATTTACTTATTGGCACTGATTTCCTAAACACGGTAGAATTGACAATAAAGTCCCGGAAAATTACAATTAGAAAAGCATTTGAAAATTATGAAGAAAGTACGGATTTATCAGATATATTTAGCTTAGAGCACGAAGTAAATAAAGTTGATGTATCAGATATCGCAAATAGTGAGCATCGGAACGCAGTGGAAAATATGATCAACGCTTATAGGTCGGTTAAAACGCGTGACGTCGGTATTCAGATGAAATTAATTTTAAAGGATGATATACCGATATATCAAAGACCGCGACGGCTCTCTCCAGCAGAAAAAGAAATCGTAAATCAACAGATTTCCAAGTGGATAGAGGATGGAATCGTGCGACCGTCACTTTCAGAATACGCTAGTCCTGTGGTAATTGTAAAAAAAAAGAATGGCACTTATAGAATTTGTGTAGATTATCGTCAACTTAACAGAAAAATTATAAAGGATCGCTACCCGCTTCCGTTGGTGGAGGATCAATTAGATCGCTTACAGGGTGCTAAGATATATACGACAATGGACTTAGAAAACGGATTTTTTCACGTTGCCGTGGATCAGGAAAGTAGAAAATATACTGCGTTCATAGTGCCCGATGGGCAGTTTGAGTTTTTGAGAGTTCCATTTGGCCTGTGTAACTCGCCGGCTGTCTTTCAAAAATTCATCAACGCTGTGTTTCGGGAACTAATAGATGACGGAACTGTACTGACATACATGGACGACATAATAATACCGTCTGCTGATTGTGATGAGGGCTTGCGTAAGTTGCAAAGGACTTTAAACGTTGCGAGTGAGTCCGGACTTCGGATTAATTGGGATAAATGTCAGTTTTTACGCGAGACAGTTGAGTTTTTGGGACATGTAATAAAAGACGGAATGGTACAGCCATCAACTCATAAGACAGACGCGGTGACGAAATTTCCACGGCCGACAAACGCGAAACATGTCCAGAGCTTTTTGGGGCTCACAGGGTATTTTCGGAAGTTCGTGTCGCGTTATTCCTCAATTGCTCGCCCTCTATCGAACTTGTTGCGAAAAGATGTTTCGTTTCGCTTCGAGGACGAGGAAAGGTTTGCATTCGAACAATTGAAATTAGCCTTAGTGAACAAGCCCGTGTTGAAATTATATAATGTAAATGCGGAGACCAAACTCCACACTGACGCGTCGAAAGAAGGGTACGGCTCAATATTGATGCAGCGCGATTCTACCGACGCCACAGTGCGGTATTTGGGCTGAAAACCTGGCCAAAAATCAAAATTGTAAATGTTTACATAGAGAGTTGTGATTGCGTCCCATAATAGATAGATAAACATGCCTTCACGTGGTGCACTCCTCAATTGTGTTACCCAAACAGTCACCCGTGCCTGCACTTAGAACATAGTACTTTTTCGATACACACGGCTTTCATCGCAGCATTCCGTTCGTACGCATCTTTTATGTGTGATAATTTTTATGTTGAAAGTGATCTTTGTGGCGATATTTGTGATGGATATAGTTACAGAAGACATGTACATTATATTAATCATATTTTTGTCAATGTTTAAATTTTTTAATACGTATTTTTATCGATTTGCATGCCTGAATAAGAGCTCTTGGATTTTCCTGACTTTTTTGCATAAATTAGTATTTTTAAACATATACAACTCATCGCAACGGCATAAAATTTACGTGGGGTTAAACTTCAGGATATCTAGAATTAATGTACCGCAAAAAAGTATTCACAAGTTTTCACATTAAAAATAAATAAAGCTCCAAATATAGCCCCTTTTTATTACCATATTTTTATTAACTCGGTTTCTTGTCTGTCTGTTTAACTAACTTCCCGATGAGCTAGAGACTTGAAACTTTAAACCAGGGATCCTAACCGTAACCGTAACCAGGTTCGCTCTTACAAAGCGGGTTACTGATTTCTGATTCTTAGATGTAACATGTAGCGGATATTTACGATAAATTTGCTGTCTACTAATTATGATAATATTAATATGGAATAATATGCAATAATAATATAATACTTTAACTATATATTGTATATATTGAGTTGTAAAGTACAATCAATTTATTACCGTGATACATCACTTAAATATATTATTGTAAATATATAGACACCACTTCAGGACCTCCGCGAGCGTGACAAATGACACCTCATTGTTGCACCTGAGACCTGTGTCTCTCTCGCATTGGCACCTCCCACTTCAGCGTCTGGATTGTTTCCCGATCGTATTTTGTTAAATTTGGAATATGTATATAAGGCGTTAACGATCCCGTGAAATTCAGTACGTGAACTCACGGCATCAAAGTCGCGACATAACAGATTGACAATTATATATTTATAAATATATATATATATATATATATTGAAAATTTTATTTTATATTTTCATAATGCAACATTCTGTGCGTGAGTACTTTTCATTTGTTTGGATTAATGTTGTATTATTTTTTTTGTAAACTATTTATATATTTTTGTGTGCTTTAATACTATATTATATTATTTTCTTTCATCTATTATGTGTTCAGTTCATACACGCTAAATATTATGTTTTCATTTTTACAATTACATTCTATTTCCCTGTATAATTTAAATAAAAAAATAATTTAAATTTAAAAAAATTTTTTTTTCAAAATGCCACGTTTTTAAGACCAGCTAAAAAGTATAAAATAATTTTTCCTAGCCCCATACAGGTAGTCCTGAAAATTTGTATGCAGTTGGGAATCTGTATGGGGCTAGGAAAAATTATTTTATATTTTTTAGTCTGTCTTAAATTTGATGTTTGGTTAATTTTCTTTTACGTTTCTACCAGTTTCTGGGAATTTCGTCAAGTCTATGACTCGAAAGCAACTGCACGAGCTAGTAAGAGAAAGTACAAAGAGGGTGTTTGATGAAAAAATGAAAGATTTAGAAGAAAGGTTAGTCATCATTACAAAGTGCCCTCCTGAGAAAATTGATGTACTCCAACGTACCATTAAGACTTTTAAAATAATTTATAAGCGTAAATGGCTCGCGTGTAATAGTACAGAAAGCCGTTTTCTGGAAAAGCATCAAGAATGGTTAAATCAAGAAATTTCATTACCTGCTGCCCCTGTTCCTCGCAGTTCCAAAGGTCGACCAAGCAAAGAATTCGTAGAATTAAGTGATTGATCAAAGCGGCGCAAGACAATGGAACTTAGAACGAATGTCCCTCTCGATGAATTAACATACGCGACACAGATGAGTCAGCGAGCTGCAGGTAATATTGACACCGCGAAAATAATTAAAGATATTATTAAATCCCCAAATAGTGCAGCGAAATTTCGTAAAGCAGCCGCTATTGGTAATCAAAAAACTACAACGAAGAAACACTCGCCAGAAGAGCCTCTGGCAATATTCGTGAAAGCTAATTTGACCACGAGTCAATACGAGGAGATACATCAGGCCAACAGAGATGTATATCCGTGTTACACATATTTGCAAAAAGCTAAGAAAGATTGTTACCCGCAAAAATGTGTTGGTGAAACTTTTGCCGAGGTGAAATTACAACATTTGATCGATCACACAACTTGTAGACTGTGTAAATATTTGGAACCAGTCATCGAGAGCATCCTAAGTGAGAACAAAGATTTTGTGCTTATATTTAAGTGGGGTTGTGATGGATCCCAGCAAAGCCAATATAAGCAACAATTTGAAAATTATAGCGACAGTGATGCCAACATTTTTCTGAGTTCCCTTGTGCCAATGAGATTAATGTGTGGGAAACAAATTATATGGCAGAATCCTAACCCATCGTCACCAAGATTTTGCAGGCCTATTAGAATGAGATTTGTAAAAGAAAATAAAGACATCACTAATGAGGAGATTGAATATGTGGAAAGCCAGACCAGAAATCTGCAAGTGACAGATGTTAAGGAAAATTTTAAAGTAAAACACATATTACTGCCAACAATGGTAGATGGAAAGGTGTGCAATGCTGCCACTAACACTACCTCGACAATGCGCTGCTACATCTGTAATAAAACATCAAAAAGCTTTAATGACTTAACGAGTGAAGGCACAGAAAATCCAGAAGCATTTAAATTTGGGCTGTCAATACTGCACGCCAGAATTAGGTTTTTTGAATTTCTGCTACATCTGTCCTACAAAGTAAAGGCAGAAGTACATACGAGTCGCGTTACATCAAAAAGTGACCAAGCGAAAATCCAAACTGCAAAACAAAACGTACAGAAAGAATTTCGCGAAAAAATGGGATTACTGGTGGACGTACCGAAAGCTGGATACGGTAATACCAATGATGGTAATACGTCACGTAGATTTTTTAACAATTCAGAAGAAGCAGCTGCTATCACAGGGATAGACTTCGAACTAATCAATAGATTTAGAATAATATTAGAAGTGTTATCTTCTGGCTTCGATATAGAGGTGGAAAAATTCTCTACGTACACTATGAATACGGCGAAGTACTATGTAAATTTATATTCTTGGCAACCTATGTCACCAACAGTGCATAAAATTTTAACACATTCAGCAAGTGTTATAACACATGCTTTGTTACCAATCGGCCAGTTATCGGAAGAAGCTGCGGAAGCCAGGAACAAGCATTTCCGCCAGTACAGGGAAAACTTCTCACGAAAATTTTCCAGGACCGCATGTAATGAAGATGTTTTGAATAGGCTCTTGTTGACCTCGGATCCCTACTTGAGTAGCATAAATCGTAAAAATAATAGAAAGAAGCAGTCCTTCTCAAAAGAAGCACTGGAATTTTTTAAACCAGATGATTATGTAAATGATTGTGACACAGAATATGTAGATAAGATGTAATTTTATAAGAATTGTATATTTTTATTATATTTTCTCCGTGTTTTTAAATTTTTTATTAAAACATAAAATTTTCTATTGCATTGAAAAAGTTTTTTTTTATTGGTAGCTGCCTATATAAATTGTTGCGGCCTTGACGCTGCCCTACGCCTTAGTTTTACATATTAATACCCATAAATATACTTATTACCATTAGTATGTAGTTAGAAATTACTTTTTTACTCATAAACTAACTGTATAACGTAGGAAAAACAAGAAAATATTTTTGGCCAGGTTTTCAGCCCAAATACCGCACTGCGACGGAGCAATGCATCCCGTGTATTATGCAAGCGGTCGAACGACGCCGTGCGAACAAAATTATATTAGTTATGAGCTTGAAGTTTTAGCGATCGTTAAATCGCTCAAGAAGTTTCGTGTATATTTGATAGGTGTCCCATTTAAAATCGTCACGGATTGTAGAGCGTTTACATTGACGATGAATAAACGCGATTTATGTGTAAGAGTTGCGAGATGGGCGTTGTATCTCGAGGAATTTAATTATGTTATTGAACATCGTCCAGGAAAAAGTATGAGTCATGTAGACGCGTTAAGTAGAAGTTCTATTCAGACTTGTTTATTAATAAGAGAATGTGGAAATAGTACCGTCGAGCGTTTGCGTAGAGCTCAGCGAGGGGACATAAATGTACAAAAAATGATTGAAAGTGTGCGTCAGAACCCGACGAATGATTTTATATTGCGTGGCAAATTATTGTTTAAACGGGATGAGGACGAAGAAAAATTGGTGGTTCCGCGGTTGATGCAATCACAGATTGTAAGACAGATACACGAGAAAGGACACTTTTCGTCGTCAAAAACGGAATCATTAATACGTAAGGATTACTGGTTTCCAGATTTAAAACGTAAAGTTGAAAAAATCGTGCGAAACTGTGTGTCTTGTATTCTAGCGGAAAAAAAGCACGGCAAAAGAGATGGTCTGCTTCATCCGATTGACAAGGGGGAAGTACCGCTTGATACTTACCATATTGACCATCTTGGTCCGTTGCAGTCGACTCGCAAAAGTTACAAACATATCTTTGTAGTGGTGGACGCATTTAGCAAGTTTGTATGGCTTTATGTTACAAAGAGTACCGGTGTCGCGGAAGTTCTTAATCATTTGCGAAGGCAGTCTGTGATTTTTGGAAATCCCAGACGTATCGTTTCAGACCGCGGGACAGCGTTCGTTTCTGGTGATTTTTGCGAGTATTGTGAATCGGAAGGAATAGAACATGTATGTATAACCACTGGCGTGCCGCGTGCGAATGGGCAAGTCGAGCGTGTAAACAGAACAGTTATTCCATTATTGACGAAATTAACTGCTCCAAAACCCGAGTGTTGGTTTAAGTATCTAAATGTTGCGCAAACATATTTGAATGCTACTCCTCATCGTAGTATCGGAAAAACGCCTTTTGAAGTTCTATTCGGAGTACGAATGAAAATGAAAATTGACCCGAATATTCAAGAAATCATAAATAACGAATTAATTTCAATGTTCGAAGAAAATCGTGAGGAGTTGCGTACAAAGGCAAAGGATTGCATCCGGAAAGTTCAGGAAGAAAATCGGCGTGGTTTTAATAAAAATAGAAAGGAAGCGAAGAAATTTAAAGAAGGTGATCTAGTTGCAATTAAAAGAACACAATTCGGACCGGGTCTAAAATTTGCGGCGAAGTATCTAGGCCCGTATGAGGTAATTGGTATAATGAGGGGTGATCTCTACTCAGTAAAAAAAGTGGGTGATCATGAGGGACCGAACGAGACATCCACTATGGCGGAATATATGAAATCGTGGATTGTTAATAGAAGCGACAGTGAGACTCAAGATGAATATGAGACGAATGTCTGAGGTCAGACATTAATGAAGGACGGCCGAGTGTAGACGAATGTGAGATGAATGTCTGAGGTCAGACATTAATGCAGGACGGCCGAGTGTAGGAATATCGAGGAATCGAAGATCGAAACAGCGGCATTTCTGTGTGAAGATGTGTGAATATGTTTGAATGTTCGTCAGAGTTGAATGTCTGCTGTCTTTCGTTTAATGTTTTAAAAGAATCAGTCAGTTGTCATATGTACGTTATCGAGAATTGACGTAATAAATTATTAAAATCCTTCAGATGATTTAAAAATCTTAAAAACCTTCAAATGCTTCCAGATTACAGGCAGACCTGGACCGTTTCTGTGACTGGTGTCAAATATTAAAAAATGCCATATTATGCGGTCCTCCCGTTGTTCTGTACCTCTTATATATCCTTACCGCCTAAATGACTGTATTCTCTCCTCAATAACAGAAGTTAAGGACTTAGGAATTCACTTCTCCTCTACCTTAGACTTTTCCAACCATTTCTATCACATTGTCAACTCCGCTTCAAGAATGCTCGGGTTTATACTTCGTTTTTCCACAGATTTTCATTCAATCGATACACTTAGGTTGCTATATATTACCCTTGTCCGTCCCCTGTTAGAATATGGTTCAACTATATGGTCTCCGAAAAGCGTAAAGTATGGAATCATGCTTGAGAGAGTGCAGCATAAATTTCTTAGGTTTTGTGCATATAAGACAAACAATCCAATGCCAATCTCTGATCATGATTACTCTAAAATATTAAACATAGTCCACCTGGAAACATTATCTGATCGAAGAATAGTATCCGACCAGAGCTTCATTTTTAATTTCTTAAATAATAATATAGATTGTCCCGCTCTCCTTAGGCAAATTAATTTTTATGTACCTGAACGAAATCCAAATGCACATATGGAGTAATAAATCCTATAAATCGGATTATTGCGAGATCAAACACACTTTATAATTATATTGATTTTGTTAATAGCACGTTACAGGCATTCAAAACAAAATTACGCGAGATTATTTGCTGATATCGTACCTGTATTTGTTGAGTTTTGCGCTTGTCCCTTCGAATGTAAATTTTAGGTTACGCTTTTTTTTGTTCTTTTTGTATTTTTGTTGTTTTCTATTTGTTTTTATCAGTTCTACAAAACGTCTGTAAACTCTTGTATAAAAGGACCTCGATCCGTATATAATAATAATAATAATAATAAAAAACAATCTAGACTCTAGACAATTGTTTGGTCGTTATACTGATTCATAGGATGAACGATATCGGATTACATTTCAAACAGAAAGATAGTCAAGATCGTTTATGTTTTGACATGTGATATGTGTATCAGTCATTGATATCACAATATAGTAATTCATTCAACAACGTGTCAGTACACGTGCAAAACTATCAACATTTGCTCCGCATGTCAATATTAGTGAATTTCATTCAATATTATCATCTTCATTCATGATGTACACCAGATCTGGGCGACGATGGGCCGAAAAACACATGGTGCTGCTTTTCCCCTTCGCCGGTTCGGCAAGGCAGTCCCACCACGTCCACTCCAACTCTCCCTTCAGCACGAGACCCACGCAGTGTCGCCAGAAGATACCCAAATGGCATCTCTTTCCTCTTCTCCTTTTCCCCTTCCACTATCCCATTCCAGCACCATGCGCACACTCCAACGCCCCCCACTAAGATCGTAGACCACGGTGCCCGTGCCGTAGAATGATCTGGTCATCAAAGAGGGGGTACTTGTATTCCCCTCGATTTTTCTCGATCTGCCGACCAGTGATGCCAGAATCGTGGGACATGGTATTCTTCCCCTCCGCTTGCTCAGCCGACTCGGGCCACCACTCTGACGTACCATCGGCTCCTTACGTTGCTTCTACTGCGCACGCGCTACACACCAGCGTCCTTCTAGTCTGTCCGTGTGAGCTGCCTATTCGACTCGATTCGTATTGCTGCACTTGCGTGTAGCGCGTGCGCAGTAGAAACAACGTAAGGAGCCGATGGTACGTCAGAGTGGGGGGCCGAGTCGGCTGAGCGAGCGAAGGGGAAAAATACCACATCCCACGATTCTGGCATCACTGCTGCCGACACTGGCCCCACGATGCTGCACCGGCACAGTGATGCCAGCCCGGGGTTGCCATATTTTATCCCCTCCGGCCCCTTACCCTTCCGTCCCTCGCCTAGATGCTGCCTCCGCTATCCCCACTCTTACCACTACCGCTGCTGCGACCGAGTGCTAGCATGAGAGCGGTAGCATGCTACCGACTCAGTCGCGCCAGCGATAGTGGTAAGAGTGGGGATAGCGGAGGCAGCATCTAGGCGAGGGACGGAAGGGTAAGGGGCCGGAGGGGATAAAATATGGCAACCCTCGCCGGGACACCTTTTCTCGCGCATGCGCATCCAAAACAGTAACGTATCTATGATGAGGCGATGATGTAGCAGAGCCCTGAGGCAGCTATAATGGTGGGAATATACCGGTATAATTGACGGAACGCACAGTGGTCCAAATGGACGACTTAGGAGCAGGGTTGCCATATGCGCCGGCCACCGGGCTCCTTACGTTTCCGTCCCTCGCCTAGATTCTCCGTAAAGCCTACCTTCGCTTCTCCCACTCTTATTTACCACTACCGCTGCCGCGACCGAGTCGGTAGCATGCTCCACGCGGTAAGCGGCAGCGGTAGTGGTAAAAGTAGGAGAAGCGATGGCAGGCTTTACGGAGGATCTAGGCGAGGGACTGAAACGTAAAGGGCCTGGCGGTCGGCGCATATGGTAACGTTGCTTAGGGGTGCAAAAGTCAAAGAACCAAACATGGAGTAGGCATTTAATACTATTTCTTATATCAACACGCATGTCTGTAGAAGTAAAAATCGACAATTTTGCTTCTCAAATCAATTATTGTTAAGCGTGACAAACGTTAAAAGTAGCAGTATGAAAAGTTGTCAAAAATATTAATTTCTTAAAATTCTGCATTGCCCTCAAGGTGCCACATTTCCTTGAGAAACGTACTTTACTGAGGCTGAAATCGCCGTGCATGCGCGAGAAAAGGTGTCCCGGCCAGTGATGGGATATTCGTGGGCCGTGGGCCGTTCCCCTGAGTCGCTGGTTTCCCTTTCCCTGACGTATCGTCGTATCCGTGTCGGCCGCGCTTGCCCGTGTTGGTGCCTGTTCGATTGCACGCGCGCTACACAAACAAGCGTAACTCTACTCTGTCCGTGTGAACTACCTGCTCGACTGATCGACGCCGACGCGTTCCTCCGGTTTTCACGTTACCGAAGTTTCGAAAGCATTAGGCGAAAAGTCGGAATCTGGAGACGGCGCGCATTTGAATCCCGGCTCAGCGCGGCGCGGCGCACATTTTGCTATAACTTTTGATCTAAAAGAGATATCGAAGAGAAATCTGGACTAAATTTTTTTTGAAAAATTGGGTTTAATGATATAAACAGAAATATATTTTGTATTTTTTAAATAATGTTTTCATTGATTCTTAAAAGGTATAGCCGGATAAGATGGTCAAAAGTGTCCATCTAAATTGGTTTATAGCAGGGACTGAAACGGTTCCGAAAATAACTGTTTCAAACGGTTATATATCGGTTCTGATCGAAACAGTTATGAAGAACCGAAATGATTTTATAACTGTTACGAGAATATCGGTTCTGGCTTATATCGGTTACGGTTACGGTTCTGGAGAACCGATATTATTTCGGTTCTGTAACTGTTATTTTTCGGTTCTGGATTTCGGTTCTATCATTCTGTATTCTGTATTGTGTTCGGTCAGTTCGGTCTTATATATGTATTTATTATGTATATGGTTACCTTCCGTTATATTTATAATTTAAACAATTTTTAAATAAATAAATTTGTACAATTTGTTTCTATATTCATTATTTGAATTGTTATTTCAATAATTTATCGTTCAAATAATTGTTTAAACAAATAAATTTTTTACAATTTGTTCCTATATTCATTATTTGAATTGTTATTTCAATAATTTATCGTTAAAATAATTGTTTAAACAAATAAATTTTTTACAATTTGTTTCTATATTCATTTGAATTGTTATTTCAATAATTTATCGTTCAAATAATTGTTTAAACAAATAAATTCTTACAATTTGTTTCTATATTCGTTATTTGAATTGTTATTTCAATAATTTATTGTTAAAATAATTGTTTAAACAAATCAATTTTTATAATTTGTTTCTATATTCATTTAAATTATTATTCCAATAATAATTTATTGTTAAAATAATTGTTTAAATAAATAAATTTTTACAATCTATGGAAATGTGTTTCCATATTTATTATTTAAATACGTGTACATTGTTGAAACAATTATTTAAATGAATAAATTTTTGTATTATGTCAGCCAGTCCGTTGCGGCAATTTTTGAAAATATGTCGGTAACCGAAGGCATATGACGGTATATTTATTCAGAATAGTTATTCAAAATGTTGATTTCTGCAATGTACTAAAAAATCGTTGAAATCGATGAGACGCTGGGGATATCGGTAATTTACACTGTCCAACAGCCAAAAAGTATTTCGATTCCCACTATGCGATTCTTATAGAGTTTTTCGCGCTGATTCCGAATCTGTTTTTAATTTTTCTCCTATACGCAGTTTTTGAGAAAATATAGTTTAAAAAAAAAAATTTTTCAACTTTGAATAAATATTGTGATGTTATTATAAAAGATATTGAATTGATCTTTACAGCAAAGAATTCCTTAGACTTTCCCAAATACAGTGATATATAATATTAATGCAAAACCACGTGTAACCAAGTCAATAAATGTATTATCCTATTGGCACAACAGGAAAAATATAGCACCCCAGTTATATGAATTGTCAAAAGTAATTTTGGGAGTCCCTGCCACACAAGTTAGCGTGGAACGATTGTTTTCTGGGTTAAAATTCATTTTAAATAACTATAGAACAAACATGAAGTCTCATATAATTGATGACATATTGTGTATACGACTAATTTAAATAAATGAAAAATCAGAAATTAAAACACACACACACACATTACAATAGTTTTTTAATTTCCTTTTCCCAACATTCCATCATATCAATTTCCTCTCTTCGGTAATTACCGATATCCCCACCATCTCATCGATTTCAACGATTTTTTAGTACGTTGCAGAAATCAACATTTTGAATAACTATTCTCAATAAATATACCGTCATTTGCCTTCAGTTATCGACATATTTTCAAAAATTGCCGCAACGGACTGGCTGACATAAGAAATACAAAAATTTATTCATTTAAATAATTGTTTCAACAATGTACACGTTGTGACGTTGCAAGCCTGCGACGTCACTTCTCCGTTTGAGAAACGGTCAGACAACCGTATTGTGAATGGACCGGACCGACCGTTGGTGATTAAGAGAACCACCCGCGGATTTGAGCACTCCTTGAGGAAGATACTTCAATTGAAAGATCGATCCTAATGCCATCTATTGCGCGCGCCGAGAGTGGCCGATTACAGAAACGCACCTAGAGAGTGACGATCACCGTAACGGCGCCCCGCATCAAAGGATCGACCGGACGATAAACGACTGGCCGTAACCAAAAACAATTCCGGATCCGGAGAAGTGGTAAAGGGCACCGCCGCACACGGGCTGACTAACCCGGAGGCGACGATGTGGGACGTAGGGGTCACACTTGCAGAACATCGGGCATTTTGGTGGTCCCGCCGTCGTCTCATCCCGCCTACAACTGACCCCGGCAAGGGTGGTGCGGAGGAGCGCCTGGGAGGATTTATCCTCCCCGGTCGTCCGTGGCGATTGTAACTTGGTGATAGGTCGGGGGCCCGAAGACCTGTTCCGAAGGTTCGGTCCTGCGACTAGAAGTAGTTGCGTTGCGGGTGCGCCCATAGGGAATTTCGGTAGGACGAACGGAGTGGGGAGACCGAGAATCGATGCGTTTCATCGATGCGGATCCGCGGATCACTGTCGCGCTGATTGTAGAGTAAGAAAGTCGTCAATTTCCGAGTCTCGTTAGACTCTGTAATTCCGAGTTCCGTAGAACTGAACGTAGTACGCGCCGCGGGTGGTTTCTCCGCGATAGAGTTCCGTGTGACGAGAGAATCCGGCAAACAACTCCCGATTACGGTAAGTCGACTAGTGATTCTCGGTTCCTTATTTTGTGCTGGCTCGCTGTTTTGTGCGAGGACGAGACGAACACGTGTCGTCCTCGAGCCCTTGGTGCGCCGAGGCGCGTAGCGCCTCGTGTTTTGTGCTCGCGTTCCTTCCGAGGACGCTTTGAGTCCCGAAGAGCAGTCTCCCCTTCGTGTCGTCGGAAGTCTTCCTCGAGGAGCCGCGTCGGAAAAGGATAGCTCGGCGTTTGTGAATTCCGTAGCCGCGCTCGTCAATCTCGCGACGGTCCGTGAAACTCGCGCCGTCCTCCTGCGCTTCGCGAATTGTCGTCTCGATAGGGACGAGTATTGTACCGTCGAACCGTATCTTCGTGATTGAGAAAGTACCGACTAAAGGTCGGTACAGCTTGGCACGAACGATCAAGCCCGGAAAATGGACACCATACAGCTTGGGCCTGAGCCTTCCTGCGCTTTCCTGACAGTAATTTGAGCCGTTTCCCGAGGCTCGCACAAAGGCCAAGCACCTAAAATCGTGTCTAACCGCAGGGGTCCGCCGGCTCACCCCAGGGGTCCCCCAGAACCTTCCACTCCCCTCTACACCCCAGGAGATGCCTATGGTAGATGCCGTCCGGTCAACGGGAAAATTCCGTTCTCTTCAGAATTTTTCTGGTGACCGATGACAGGCAGGCCCGACTCTACCATCAAGAAGAATATAACATGCTGTAATTATTTAAAAAGCTGTTAACTAGAAGTTTTCAGAGTTCGTCGTGCCAATGGCGAATACGTTGTTAAGGAATTTAAACGTTATAACAAAAAAATAAGAATAGGTTTTTGATTTCGTAATGTTACAGCTGACGATAATAAGCGAATTCAACGACCTACTACATTATTACGTTGAGCCTTTAAATAACGCCAAATAGCGGTACGGAATCGCAATACATACTACATAAATATGTAGAACACGCGTAACTGTGCAATAAGTCAATAAGTAAATAATATTATTTCACAGTAACAATAAGTAATAATTAGACTGCGGGAAGTGTATGAAAATTTTATGTCAGAATATGCAAATATTTCCTTCGTACCGTTGATATTATTAAGTTTAAACAATATTTCAAACCGTAGATTTTCCTGAAAAACATCTATATTTTGCTCTCACTTTTTCTTGGCAGCCAATAGGTACATTATCTAGATTTTGAGCAAAATCTGTAACTAATTTAATTGAATCTTTTATTCCTAACTTAAAATCGGGAATCGGAATAGGTGGCCCGTTCGGCAAATGAATCGTACTAAAATTTTCTTTCCCAAACCGATGGTCTACGGCCTTTTACTTTTAATTCAAACACTGCGTGTGTCCAACGCACTACAAATATGATTTCTGTAATCACTGCGGAAGCGCTCGGACACGTAGCTTCTACCGAGAGGTACAACGATCTTCTTTTACAAACACGCTAATCTCTAAAATTCTGTCTCTGTTCTCGAGTAATCGAATCACGACAAACGACAACTGCCGATCCGGAGGATCGGATCGACACGCATGGGTAGGTCGCATCCCCATCTCTTACGATAGGGGTGAGCCCAGGTTACACAAAATCTCGGGTGAGCGAAAGATGTCGACGCCGGGCTTTCATGTTTTTCTAATAATTACTATCTGCAAGATTGCACATATACCTTGGACATTCGCGATTTGCCAAAAAGTTATCATATGCCAAATCTTTATCGGTTTGTTAGTGCAGCCGGTATAAACACAATGAAAAAAGGTAGACAATTCACTTTGCAGGTATGTAGAAAACAGCGGACATTTATGACAGGGACGACTAAACACACTACTTTTTAGATTTCTCGGATGTAGCATTTTCGCCGGAGTATTCGGTACCTACACAAATTACTTTACAGTAAACAGGTGTTGCCCGAAAAAGTGCCGACTTCCAGCTGAATAGTAATGACCTGTCATAAACCTCTCCATAGAGAACAGCCCCGGCGGGAACGGCACATAAACAAAGCGGGCCTATCGCTAGGTCTGCCTGCCCCACCACAGCCGCGCCTGTAGCCCCAATGTTTGGACTTTGACGTTGCACGCTACGTAGATGTATGGCTGCTGTAGCCAATATTTCGACGCAGCCGAAAATGCGTGTGAAACGAGGTCAGCCTCCTCCGCTCTGATCCAATCGGCCGCGCATTCGTTCCGTCACCGTGATCCTCCCTGGGAACCTTCTTCTCAGGTTCGCATCAATACAATGTCACCAGTTCGGAGTTCGGACCCATACGAGATGGCGCCTTGCCATCCCCTACAATCGCGTAGCAGTGGGCAGTAACGGTTTATAATATCTTAACCCACTGCTCTGTTCCGCTATCGCTCGTAAGGGGCAGTGTATTCGACTACTTGTTGGACATAAACAAATTGAAAATGTTTTTTCTCTACGTGAAAAGTGTAATATTAGGACAAATGCCGTCGACCCTTATTTCAGAATGTCTAAAGAATATTCAGCAATTGTATGGACACGAAATAACAAACAATTCAAACCTAACAGCTGTTTCTAATTACTGGAGTGTTTCACATCTCATGTGTGCCGAGATGATACATGATGCGTACAGTTGCAAAGTATCGTAATGGGCGAAATGACACTATTGGTTTCCCTAAAATGAACATTTTATTATTTACCGGTGTAACTGAAATAATTGTTGATATCATTTATTAGTTTGTGAAAGGAAAGTTCTGTCGCGTTTTGAATAAGCAAGTAATTTTGCTTGTTACCTGAATGATGGCAACAAGTTGTTACAGATAATTAAAAAAAAAACGGCATTCCAAAGAGCAAGAATCGTAGAATACGACCATATATTTATACATTTTTTTTCACAGTAGATCCGGTGGAAAAATTTGCAGAACAGAGATATGTGTCACTAATATATTTTCTAGTAATTATTTAAAATCATTATTTAGGAAGAATTCACCAAGCGGCAGGAACGTTTCCTACATGATGTTGAAAAGGAGAGCTACCGACAGTTTACCTAAGGAGTTGTGAAGCCCATAAAAACCTTTTTTTTTGTACCGCGCACAGCAGGCAGCCCTGACCCCCGTCGAGAGAGACGTCGTTGCCAGGAAAGGCCAGGCGAAAAATAAATTCCGTTGAGAAATCCGGCCCGAATTTCCGTGACCGGGCTCCCTATCCTTAAGCATTGGTGACCGGTGCTTTCCTGAGCAAGCTGCATCGACCTTAAACCTGGGTTAGAATATTTCGTCGTACGATCGCGTCGTGGGTGTATGAATCGACCGTAATACGTGGGTTAATATCCTTTTTGCTAAGGGCTAATTTGACAGCACTACAGTCGGTTATAATAGTAAAGCTCATTCCCTGCAAATAAACTCGAAATCTCTCTAACGCATAGATGATTGCCATCATCTCGAGCTCATAGCTATGGTATCGGCTCTCCATCTCCGTCGTTCATCTGCTAAAATACAAAACAGGGTGCATCTGCAAATCTTTCTGCTGTTGCAACAGAATGGCACCATAACCATAAGAACTTGCATCGGTGTGCAATTCAGTTTTTGCCGTCGGATTATAGAAAGCTAATACTGGTGTACTCACCAAACGGTCGCGAAGTGTTTCAAACGCATTCAATTCCGCCGCGCCGAAATAAAAAGATACATCTGACCTGATAAGATTGTAAAGGGGTTAGCAATTAAAGCAAAATCTGGCACGAATTTACGGAAATAACTAGTTAAGCCTAGAAAACGCTGTACTTCTCTAGCACTAGTGGGTTGCCGAAAAGATTGAATAGCCTCGACATTAGACTTATTCGGTGTTAACCCCTTTTCTGAAATATTGTAACCCAAATATTCAATATTCTGTCTCAAGAAATGACATTTCCGAAGATCTCCTTAACAGTGCCAGTAGCAATTAAAATGTCGTCCATGTATAAAAGAATTTTCCCATCTAATAATGGTTTGAAGATTAAACTAATAAACCTTTGAAAAGCAGCTGGCGCATTAGCCAGTCCAAACGGCATCTTGACATATTCAAATTGTCCATCCGGAGTGACAAACAAAGTAAATTTAACCGAATTCTCAGCTACTGTTACCTGATGAAATCCATCTTTAAGGTCAAGACTAGTATAATAGGAACTATTGGCTAAGCGAGCGATTTGGTCCTCAATCAACGGAAGAGGAAACCTATCCTTAATTGTTATTTTATTCAGTGCGCGATAGTCGACACACAATCGGTAACTATTATCTTTCTTTTTAATTAAAACTATCGGACTACTAAAGTTAGAATTGCTTGGTCTGACTATTCCCCTGTTTAGGTGCTCGTCAACAATTTTCTTAACCTCGACAAATGTCTATGAGTAAAGTAGAATGGCTTACCTGTATCTACAAGACTAATACTAAATTCGTAATCAACATTGCCAGTCCCATTTTTGGTATGTATGAAAGATTCTAGTAGCGTCAATAACTCATCTTTGGTCTCAAGGATTACTGTACAAAACTGTAGCTTACTAGATCAACTGTACATTATTTCTCTTGAATGCGCCTTCTCTTCTTTTCTATTTTCTTCCGCAGTCATTATACCGTTATAAAAAATGACAAACACCGACGAGTCGTAGTCCAGTCGGCGCGGCGCGGCAGGTCGAAAAAAAGGCGTCTACTTGGAAAGTATTCCGAACTCAATGAAATTTTGACACGTCATTTAGGGGTACTCTGGGGTGTCGAATCTGAGTTTTCGACCTCGAGGACCCTGTGCTAACTTGGGGAGGGGGTAAAAACCACGATTTTTGTTACCTTTTTTTGGTTTTTCGCCTATTACTCAAAAACTATGCGTCCTAAGAACTTTCTTTTTTCGAAGACATGCCACTTTTGTACACATTTTTGAGGATATTTTTCAATTTATATAAAAAAATAAGGGTGTAAGGGTCCAGCGGAAAATCGAATTGCACCACGCGATAGAGCAGACTTTTATCTTGAGAAACCACCCTCTCAACTTTCCTTGACCCAGGGGTACTATGAGGTATCGAATCTGAGTTTTCGACCTCGAGGACTCAAAATGTCATTTTGAGAAACATTTCCTTATTTCGAACGTCTGTCTCTCGGTGCCTATTGGGTAAAAAAATACGTTTGAACAGTGAAATTTGAAGGAAATTTAATGCTCTTTCCAAAAATGACAAAAACTATACGCGTGGAAACCACGCGTATAGTTTTTTTATGGGGCTCTCACCAAAATATATTTGTGACATTTTTCCGATTAAAATGATACCAAACACGATATAATTTCAACTGGAACAAATTGCTCATCGATTCCTCTAAATTTCTACACAGTCTTTAGTGATGGACAGTCTTTAGCGGATATTCGCTCACGATTTATATTTGGAAATGACTCAATCATTTAATGAAGTAATTCTCGCTACGCATTTATTTTGTTCAATAAAGATTCAAACGAAGAATGAGTTTTCCTAATTCTATCGCACGCAGTGTGGTATAATGTACGATAGTTTGACATTAATTTTAATATTTGATATTTTATTTCTCGTACAACATTATTGAAGCAAGTATATAAAAAGATATTAAGAAAATGTATGTTATGCTTGATTTTATCATTAATTATTATTATTGGCTAAACCACTGGACGTGACACCATATATACCAAAATTTTCCATATCATTCGAAGATCGTTGATTGTCCAAGCGGTTAAGGAGTTGGACTACCAAGCGGAAGACCCGGGTTCGAATCAGTGTCGCCAGATGAGCTCCAAACGGAGCTCACACATTCCCCTCTTTTTCCCCTTCCACTATCCCATTCCAGCACCATGCGCGCACTCCAACGTCCCCCATTAAGTCCGTAGACCACGGTGCCCGTGCCGTAGACTGGACTGGTCATCAGAGAGGGGGTACTTGTATTCCCCTCGATTTTCTCGACCTGGCGACACTGGTTCGAATCCCGGCGGGGTAAGAAATTGGGTTTTCTCCGTTTATTCTCCGTTTAAATTTTCGCGCCACTCGGCTTTCGACTTCCGTAACATCGACTTCCGTTACATCAGAAAATCATAACCCCCCTAAAGAAGTTTCACTTCACAAAGAAAGTTCTTAGGGCCCATAGTTTTTGACTAATAGGCGAAAAACCAAAAAAAGGTAACAAAAATCGGGGTTTTACCCCCTCCCCAAGTTAGCACAGGGCCCTCGAGGTCGAAAACTCAGATTCGACACCCCAGAGTACCCCTAAATGACGTGTCAAAATTTCATTGAGTTCGGAATACTTTCCAGGTAAAAGTGCCTGGCGACTGGACTATAGGGATGGTGTAAACTGCTACCTTTAGATCATTCGTAATTTGATCACGTTCGTTCCCAATCACGGTGATTTTTCACAGTAATTCGTGATTTTCGTGATTGGCGGAGACCATAACTGTTCTTCGCGCAAGTCACAGAGACAGTTTTATCAAACTTATCAGATTTGTAAGACGTTTCTTGAACTATCATTTGCATTTCTTATGATTATTAAGTAATACATGTCAAGTTATACATAGCATATGCTACATACATACACATAAAAGAAGTTGTCTGCGCTTTTATACTGTTTACATATTACAATTTCAAAACCGAGAGGTAGAATTAATTTTTTCGTTTCTAAATACTGAAATAAGGTACGGAAAAGGAAATTGAATATTCTTTATTGTTATCGTCAAATTAAGTAAATTTACGTTATACATATACAGGGTGAGTCACCAAACGTTAGCACCTCAAATATCTTTGTTGTTTCTAAAGATACGTAAAATATGGTAAGGACAAAGTTAATGGTACAATGGGGCTGACACGATGCAAAAAAAAATTTTGTTTTTATGTCATTTTTTTGGAGATATCAAGGTCACCTTGACTTTTTTAAATAGAATGTCCTATTTTTTATACCATAGATCGATAGAGTATCAAATTCTGAGTATAAAAGTGTTGACCTTCATATGACCTAAACCTAATAGTTAACGAGATATTACCCAAAGAAGAAAGACAATTGTTTCGATAATATCTCGTAAACTATTAGATTTAGGATATATGGAGGTCAATACATTTTTACTCAGAATTCGACGGTCTATCGATTTATGATACAGAAAGTAAGTGTTTCCAGTAAAAAAAATCAAGGTGATCTTGAAATGTCCTCTATGCCTCCTCCCACGCAGAAAATGTTTATGTCCCAATATGCCCCCCTCTATACCGTGCAAATTTTGATCATAACATTTTTCCATATTATTACAAATAACGGAGATATTCAAGGTGAACATAGTTATTGCCCTACCCTGTTTACAAAACTTACACGGTACAGAGGGGGTCATATTGTGACTAACATTTTCTGCGTGGGTGGAGCCATAGAGGACATTTCAAGATCACCTTGATATTTTTTACTGGAAACACTTACTTTTTGTATCATAAATCGATAGACCGTCGAATTATGAGTAAAAATGTATTGACCTCCATATGTCCTAAATCTAATAGTTTACGAGATATTATCGAAACAATTGTCTTTCTTCTTTGGATAATATCTCGTTAACTATTAGGTTTAGATCATATGAAGGTCAACACTTTTATACTCAGAATTTGATACTCTATCGATCTATGGTATAAAAAATAGGACATTCCATTTAAAAAAGTCAAGGTGACCTTGATATCTCCAAAAAAATGACATAAAAACAAAATTTTTTTTTGCATCGTGTCAGCCCCATTGTACCATTAACTTTGTCCTTACCATATTTTACGTATCTTTAGAAACAACAAAGATATTTGAGGTGCTAACGTTTGGTGACTCACCCTGTATATACAGAAAACGTAACGCAATCTTAAATTTATGTCATATCCAGATATTTTTATGCAAGCTAATTGATGTATTTAAAAAAAGAAATAATTCAATTGAGATGAAAAATTAGGATGACACAGTGAGCGAATTCATTCCAGATTCAAAAATCACGATCACGGCGTGAACGAAGTTAAAATCACGACCGTGATCGTGATTCTGCGATCACTGTGATAAATCACGGTTACTGATTTCACATGCCATCACTACCGACGACATACGAAAAATATTTTAACGATACTTCTGTATAAATTCTGTTTCAGGTACCCATTATTACCAAAATGCGATGGCCCAACATACACTTTGCAATATTCTGTTTCATATTACACGTAAGTAGAATAGGATGTATACATATATTTTCAGTAACAGAAGTATCAATAAAAACCATTGGTATTATCTTACTGCAATATAAATATTAATATTAATATTAATTTGCACGTTCATTACACTGTCCAACACCAAATTTGTTCCCAATATACTGTTGGGTCCTTCTTATAGAGATCTTTGCGCTGATTCCGAATCTGTCCTTAATTTTTTTCCTGTACGCACAGTATTTGGGAAACATGGCTTTGAAAAAAAACATATTTTTCAACTTTAAAGAAATATTGTGATGTTATTATAAAAGATATTGAATTGTTCTTTACAGCAATTGATTCTGCAGACTTTCCCGAATCCAGTGATATATAATATTAATGCATTATGATTAAACATGTTTAAACATGTTTAAACAATCATTAAAGACGGAGAGTCCCCACTTTTGCACCAATTTTTGAGGATATTTTTTAATTTATCTCAAAAAATAAGAGTCCAGCGGAAAATTGAACTATACCACGCGATAGAACAGTCTTTTATCTTGAGAAACCACCCGATTAAGTTTGGAACGTCGACGTTTTTTTTCGAACCAGAAAGCAAAATATCTTCGCCCGACATGAGTTGCCGCCAGTGGCGCTTGGGACAGGATACGGCGCGGCGCAGCGACGGGATACGGAGCGGCGAACGACCATTCTAGTGGTGAGCGCCACTGGCGACAACTCATGTCGGGCGAAGATATTTTGCTTTCTGGTTCGAAAAAAACGTCGTCGTTAAACATGTTTAAACAATCATAATGCGTTAATATTATATATCATTGGATTCGGGAAAGTCTACAGAATCTTTTGCTGTAAAGATCAATTCAATATCTTTTATAATAACGTCACAATATTTCTTTACAGTTGAAAAACAATGTTTTTTTTCAAAGCCATGTTCCTTAAAGACTGTGCGTATAGGAGAAAAATTAAAGACAGATTCGGAATCAGCGCAAAAAACTCTATATGAAGGGCCCAACAGTATATTGGGAATATAAAAAACATTGAAATTTGTTGGACAGTGTTATTAATGCGTGCATAGGCTGCCCTTTACTTTACCGGGCTCAAAATTTGTGCCTTTCTCCTATAAATTATGATGTATTTGGTATGTAATCCAGTAGATCCAGTAGTTCCGGAGTTATGCTTGCTTAAAGTTGAGCATTTTTTAATGTTTTTGATAGGTAAGGGCGCCGCCATATTGGTTTGTAGTAACGATCGCGCGCCGCTTGCCGAGCAGAACATGGACCTAACCCAGATAGCACAAAGACGTCCTAAAGAGGTCTTAAAAACGTCTGGTGTCGGACATTTAAGACGTCCTACCGATGTCATGAATGTCCTGCGAACGTCTTCCGAACGGCCTCCGAACGGCCTCCGAACGGCTTATGTTACAAAACTGTACGTCCTAAAAACGTCTTAAGCATGTCCATTAGACGTCTAAAAAACGTCTTTTAGACGACTTTAAGACGTCTTTTAGACATTCATAGGACATTCAGGACGTCTTGTTCAAATTCACGAAAAAGTTAAAAAAAAATTATAATTTATATGTAATACTTCTACTTTCTATGCACTGCTTGAGGGAATATTCCATTTTGTCTTCGAAAGGACATTATTACCAGGGTTGCCATATTTTATCCCCTCCGGCCCCTTACCCTTCCGCCTTCTCGCCCAGTTTCGCAGCGTACCTCTTCCCACTAACGCAGGCGACAGTGGCGACACGCGACGAGTGGGAAGAGTGGGAGCAGGTAAGGAAAATAACGGGTGTACTTTTGTTCCACGCGACGCTACGGACGGCTTGGCTTGAGTGAAGTGGTTTTCGAATTCAGTTTACAGCAGTTTACAGACTTTGGTGTGCAATCTAGCAAGAATCAAAGTTTTAGAGTGCCGTTTGCAGTATTTTATACTACGCATTATTTAAAATTATTGAGAAAGCAGATTACATAACCTAAAATTCAATGTATACATTACCTGCTTTCTCAATAATTTTAAATAATGCGTAGTATAAAATACTGCAAACGGCACTCTAAAACTTTGATTCTTGCTAGATTGCACACCAAAGTCTGTAAACTGCTGTAAACTGAATTCGAAAACCACTTCACTCAAGCCAAGCCGTCCGTAGCGTCGCGTGGAACAAAAGTACACCCGTTATTTTCCTTACCTGCTCCCACTCTTCCCACTCGTCGCGTGTCGCCACTGTCGCCTGCGTTAGTGGGAAGAGGTACGCTGCGAAACTGGGCGAGAAGGCGGAAGGGTAAGGGGCCGGAGGGGATAAAATATGGCAACCCTGATTATTACAATTCAGAAATTTTTATGCAGTTGGCGGGACTCGAACTCGGGACCTACCGTTTACTTGATGATGTGCTTCCTCGCTGAGCCATGCGAACCTATATGGTTAAATTCATTATTTTTTATTGTTTTAGGCTCAAATCATATAATTATTAGAAGAGATAAACTTCTGTTAAAAAAATTTTTTAGTATTAGTATATTAACGACTAAGAGATATATATGTATATTTTCCCAAGTACATACTTCAATTGTACGTAATCACAGAAATACATACCATATACCATATATTTGCTAAATAAACAAAAACATATTGTTATAATATACAGGGTGTTTCACGTAATTTTTTCAAGCCATAACTCCGTTACTAATGCATTTACGAAAAAATATCATAAGAGAAAGATAAATGGTTCCAAGAGCACTACAATTCGTAGGCCCTTAGATTTTTTAGGTGCAACTGTGCATGTGCAATTAACAATTCCATCATTTCTTTAAATAGAAATGCATATTTTTTGTTACACTAATCGATTCCTCTGTTCATTCTACGTAAAAAATTATTAGGGTACCATAGCAAAAAAATTAATAGTTCCGCGATATTTTCAAAAACCGGCCTTTTTATTGAAGAAGATACTCATTAGTTTTCGCACACAACTTACGACGAACTTATTAATCTTATAGTTCAATCACATTGCGTAAGACGTAAGAGCTACGATTATTTTTCGTGCAACTACTTTGTCGCACATAATAAGAACATTAATTAATTAATTAATATTCTTAGAATATAAATGTATGTCGATTAAGTGACACACACGAATTCAAATAAATTAAAAGTAAACATTTTACTTCCAATATAAATAAAGATTTATTTTATATTCGAAACCAATATTTCATTCGTAATATGAGAGGTGTGTATGTCTTCCAGCATATTCTGGAACAAATATTTTTCCATGATAAACAAAATATTTCCTGCATATTTAATAAAAATGTTCTATTTCTAATATTAAATAAAGATTCATTTTATATTTAGAAAAAAATATTTTTCTTGTAACATGAAATAGATATATATTTCAACCTTATTTAAAAAAAAGAATTTGTTACGTATTGTAAAATTAATATTGTATGTATATCTGAATATTAAAAACAGTTTGGATCTCTATTTAATACTACATGAATGTGTATACAATATTTTGTGCTGCTAGATGTAATGTGTTTATAATAAATGATATTTTGACAAAATATTTTCATTATCATTGCAAGAAATAGGAAACATATGAACCAACATTTTAATCATTGCATAGCAAAATGATCCCTGTCATAACATCTCCAAAAAATTGAAGTGTGAAATAAGGCGTCTGAAATGAAACGTTTTAAAAACGCCCGCAAAAGGACGACTTTAAAACGTTTTATTTCAAACGTTAAACGGACATCCTGAGATAGACGTCTTTTAGACGTCTTTAGTACGTCTTTCCACGACGTAGGACATTTAGACCTAAACTGGACGTAAAATGGACGTTTTCAAGACGTCCTGTGCTATCTGGGAAAGGACGGAGCATAAAGGTCGTCGCACACTAGAACGCCCCGCCTGCTCTCAGGCACCACCCGCCTCCGCTGTTTTGGGTTTCTCCTATGTAGTTTCAATGGGAGTGCGCACACTAGACCAGCGCCGCCGCTCCGCCACCGACCAACTCTAGTGGTGAGCGCCACTGGCGCCAATTCATGTCGGGCGAAGATATTTTGCTTTCTGGTTCGAAGGAAACGTCAACGTTGGAACCTCACAGGGTGGTTTCTCAAGATAAAAGTCTGCTCTATCGCGTCATATAGTTTGATTTTACGCTGGGCCCTTATTTTTTAAGATATACTGAAAAATATCTTCAAAAATTGGTGCAAAAGTGGTGTCTCTCCGTCTTTAACGATTGTTTAAACATGATTATACATTCATAATCTATTAATATTGCATATCACTGTATTCGGTAAAATCTACAGAATCTTTTGCTGTAAAGAACAATTAAACATCTTTTATAATAACAGCACAAAATTTGTTTGAAGTTGAAAAATATGTTTTTTAAGGCAGATTGTGCTGTAATTTACTACAGGATGTGAAAAGAAACAACAGTTGTTTTTAATTTAAGAACAAAAAATCATTTCTAAAAATTTCATATTTTTCGCAGAAATTATTCGGAAAATCTATTTCTTCTGAAATATTAATTTACATATCTTCTAGTAACACTTAATCATGATCGATAATATAGACATCATCTTTGACTGGTAAATAACCATTATAAATTACAACAATTAATATTAATATTGATATTGGCTGTTAATATTAGTAACCATTGTCGAGAACAGAAATTTTTTTGTGCTGCTAATCATGCGAGAGAAAATAAAATAATAAGCTATTGTCGGCAGTACCAGTTCTCCCCCTCGCAACGACTAGCAACCTTCAAAAATTTTCATCTATTTTAGAATATTATAATTTTTATATTATTTTGAAATATTAACCTTGAAATTAAGATATTATAATAGTGCTTTACAATTTCAATTAAAAACAACAATAAACGCAAACAATACACAATAAAACAATAAACGCAAACAATACACAATAAAACAATAAACGCAAACAATACACAATAAAACAATACATTACACTATATGATAATTGCAATATGCTTAAATCTAAAAAATAAAAATCCTCTCCACGCTAACAATACATCGTGCTATGCTAAAAATAAAAAAAATCACACGTGGTTTTGCCACTCGACAGATCCTGGGGCCGAAACACTGTCCTGCACGGGATTCACCGGGCTGTGGGCCAAAAGACGAGCGTCGCACAAAATTGTGCAGCACACATGTCGTCAGGACTACAAGGGCTGCCAAATCAGGATTGAGATTCAGTCGCCTGTCGTAGATCTTGAATTTTTGCGATAATATCCCAAAAGCGTTTTCAACGACTCTTCTGGCCCGGGACAGCCGATAATTGAAGATTCTCTTCGTCTTGTCGCTCATTCTAGCGCCTGGATACGGCCGCAGTATATAATCTTTCAGCGGAAACGCCTCGTCCGCAACCATCACGAACGGCATTTTTATGTTCGTGCCGGGAAGATTTTTCTCCTCAGGGACGCGTAGTTTTAAGGCAGCCATGGCTTTGCCCAGTTCCGAATTCGCATATATTCCTCCGTCGCTGTTCTTACCATAGTCGCCCACGTCCACAGAAATGAAATTATAATCGGCGTCGACTAGAGCCATGAGCAAAAAAAAAGTAGAAAGTGCCAGTAGCAATGACAGCGCTACGTCAAGTGATGACGGGATGTGAAGTGCTTGATGCTTCGTAAGTAACTCAAAACGTTTAAATACTTTATCATCCATATATGAGAATACGATACACGTTCAAACCAGTGAGTTATCAAATCATTTCAACGAAGAAATGATTTCATTAGTTTTTTGTCACAAAATCGATTTTTTGAAAAAAGAAAAAATCGTAGACAAATTTTGAGACCAGATTTGAAATCAGCGTGAAAAAATCTACAGAAAATGATGTGTAGCATGTTAAAAAAAAATTTTTCCCGTATGTGGTATTGAAAAAACCGCAATTTTCTTGAAATTGTGCAAGTTTGACGAATTTTTTCAAGGTTACAAAACGTTCGTACCATAATCTCCCTATTTTTCCCATATTCTGTCAAGTTTCAGCTGTAAATAAAAAAAAATTTAGCTCTCTATCTCATTTCTATCGGAAGTTCTTTGATTTTGTCTCCGAATTCGACGAAAGGTCCCACTGTGCGTCGCAGCTATTAAAAGATTCTACAATAGATGAAAATTTTCGAAGGTTGCTAGTCGTTTCGAGGGGCGAGAACTGGCACTGCCGACAATAGCTTATTATTTTATTGTGAAAACTATGACTTTACTAGGGGAACGAAAAAACAACTTTCGAAGCTCGCCAGCCATTTCTTATAATATTTCTACATATGAATACATCCATAAACATGATTTCGACATGGACCTAATCTGATTCTCGCACGATTAGTAATCCAAAGAAATTTCTGTCCTCAACAATGTGTTCCATACTAATTTAGAATATCAGAAAATGGATTTCAATAGGGGGTTTTTTGTATGTGTTAGGAGAGAGAGAGAGATGCACTCACTTTAAGTTTGTAATCCAGTTTTCATCATTTTTTAATCCACATACAAATAGGGCAAACCTTCAACAATTTAAATTTTTCGAAAAGTTTAAAGAAAATATTGGTTGACCAGCCTAAATACATACTCTGCAATTGGGGTATACGTTCTGTATGTATCTACAAAACGTATTTTTTACATTTTTAATATAGACCCACATATAAAAATTGTTAAATGCAACTTTTAATATTTCTTCTACAATTCCGATCACAATTGCAATTTTCGAAAAAAAATTTTTTCACATCCTGTAATAAATTAATTGCTATAGCTTCCCAAAATAGTTCATATCATATAGTACAATATTGAAGTTCACTTTTTATTTTACTGTAACGACCATGACTTTACTACAGGGATGAAAAGAAAATTTTCTCTCGCATGATTAGCAGCACAAAAAAATTTCTGTTCTCGACAATGGTTACTAATATTAACAGCCAATATCAATATTAATATTAATTGTTGTAATTTATAATGGTTATTTACCAGTCAAAGATGATGTCTATATTATCGATCATGATTAAGTGTTACTAGAAGATATGTAAATTAATATTTCAGAAGAAATAGATTTTCCGAATAATTTCTGCGAAAAATATGAAATTTTTAGAAATGATTTTTTGTTCTTAAATTAAAAACAACTGTTGTTTCTTTTCACATCCTGTAGTAAATTACAGCACAATCTGCCTTAAAAAACATATTTTTCAACTTCAAACAAATTTTGTGCTGTTATTATAAAAGATGTTTAATTGTTCTTTACAGCAAAAGATTCTGTAGACTTTACCGAATACAGTGATATGCAATATTAATAGATTATGAATGTATAATCATGTTTAAACAATCGTTAAAGACGGAGAGACACCACTTTTGCACCAATTTTTGAAGATATTTTTCAGTATATCTTGAAAAATAAGGGCCCAGCGTAAAATCAAACTATATGACGCGATAGAGCAGACTTTTATCTTGAGAAACCACCCTGTGAGGTTCCAACGTTGACGTTTCCTTCGAACCAGAAAGCAAAATATCTTCGCCCGACATGAATTGGCGCCAGTGGCGCTCACCACTAGAGTTGGTCGGTGGCGGAGCGGCGGCGCTGGTCTAGTGTGCGCACTCCCATTGAAACTACATAGGAGAAACCCAAAACAGCGGAGGCGGGTGGTGCCTGAGAGCAGGCGGGGCGTTCTAGTGTGCGACGACCTTAAGCCTGCGGGGGCGTCAGAAAAGACGGAAGGGGTATCAACTTGTCGGCCATCTTGGTCCGACCCATATGTGGTACGCTCTATAGGCGACTTTAAATACTAGTGTAGCGTCTGTAGCACATGGTCTGTACAGCGTGGGGAAAAATTAATGGTCATCTTTTTAGGAGGTGATAGAACTTGTCGAGATCGCCACCATTGAATTATAAACATGGTACCGCAAAATGAATTTTCAAGGTCATTTTCATTGTCAAATTTTTTTATTGGCTTAGTCGATTCTACTCGTCGAGCTGAACAAAAGTCTCAAAGGGGCCATATGCCAGAAATAAATATTTCATAGAGAAATCTTCGTTTGAAGTTTTTTTACTTGAAATTTCAAAAAAATCGATTTTCATGAAGTCAGAAAATAAATCTGATTCTTATAAAATTCTTAAAATCATGTTCTGAATATCCTGAATATGATTAGCGAAAATCACCCCCCAAAACTGACCCTGAAAAAGGACCCCGCACTAAACCACGTGAAAAGGATCCTCGGCGAAAATGGCTGAATTTGGAATATGTTGGAACTTTTGGGTCACTAAACAAATGTATGTCAGGCAAAATGTCAAAAAATGGACAGTTTCGTTGTTTCAACCCTTCAAAAACCTCGCTATCCGTTATAATTTTTCCCACTTTAAGGGTCGATTGATGGCTCACCGATAACGACAAACGGACCGATATTCTTACCCAGGTTTTAAGTGAAACCGTTCATGTCTGAGCGGTACCGACTTTTTGGCGACGATTCTTTTCGTCGAGTCGGTGAGGCCATACATATATCTCGAGCGGGTTGACGGCTCCCTGGTATGCGTGGCACAAAGAAAAGGTTTTTATGGGATCCACAACTCCTTAGGTAAACTATCGGTAGCTCGCCTTTACAACATGATGGGGATAGGAAACGTTGCTGCCATTTGTTGAACTCTTCTTAAATAATGATTTAAAATAATTATTAGGAAATATATTAGACATATCTTTGTTCTGCAAATTTTTCCATCGGTTCAAATGTGAAAAATATTTTTAAAAATGTGGTCGCATTCTACGATTCTTCCTCTTTGAAATTCCGTTTTTTCCATTATTTGTAACAACTTGTTGCCATCTTTCTGGTAACCTGTCAATTCCCGTATCCCAATGACTAATTAGTATTGAAATGCGACAGAACGTTCCTTCGAACCTAATATACGATATCAAAAATTATTTCAGATACACCGGAAAATAATAAAATATTCATTTTAGGCAAACCAATAGTGTCATTTAGCCCAGAAATGTCATACGGCACACATGAGATGTGAAACACTCCAGTAATTACAAACAGCTGTTAGGTTTGAATTTTGCTTGTTGTTTCGGGCCCATAAACTTGCTGAATATTCTTTAGACATTCTGAAATAAGGGTCGACAGCGTTTGTCCTAAAATTACATCTTTCACGTAGTGAAAAAACATTTTCTATTTGTTTATGTCCAACGAGTAGTCCAATACATTGTCCCGTACGTGCGATAGGGGAACAGCTTTACAGCCCACTGCTAGGCGATTGTAGGGGGTGGCAAGACGCCATCTCGTATGGCTCCAAACTGGTGACATTGTATTGATGCGAGCCTCAGAAGAAGCCTTCCCAGGCAAGCGTATGATGACGTGTCTAGGTTCGAACGCGCGGTCGATTGGGTCAGAGTGGAGGAGGCAGGCCTCGTTTCACACGCATTTTCGACTGTTGTCGAATTTTATTGGCTACAGCGGCCACGCGTACTATGCAGCGTGCAGCGTCGAAGTCAAAACATTGGGACTACGGGCGTGGCTGTGGTGGGGATTCGGCGACTTTATGATAGGCGCGATTTGTTTAGGTGTCGTTCCCGGAGATGTTCTCAATGGAGAGATTTACGACAGGTCATTACTATTGAGCTGGAAGTCGGCACTTTCTCGGACAGCTCGTGTTGACTGTCAAGTAATTTGTAGGCATCCCGACTTCTCTCAATTATGAACATTGCTCTTTTTACAAATTTTTCACATACACCTGTGACACAGATTTAAAATGTACAGGCTGCATAAAAAGTAATGGTCATCCGTCCTAGGGGTGAATCTACACCCCTGGATCGGTGGACATTTGTAGGAGAAACTTGCCGCAAAATGGTTTATAACAAAGAAAATTGTTGTTAAAGTTTTTTTTACATCAACACCTTCTACTCATCGAGGACAGAAAAAGATTGAAAGGAGCCATATGTCGCAAACAAATAGTTATTGAGATATAAACGCACACGATCATGTTCTGTCTCATCGACACGGACGTGCGGACTGTAGTAGTAGGCTTTTGTCTATACGTATAATTCCACACAACCAAATTTTGAAAAACTTTAACAGCTTATATCTCAATAACTATTAGTTTGCGACATACGGCTCCTTTCAAACTTTTTCTCTCCTCGATGAGTAGAAGGTGTTAATGTAAAAAAAAACTTTAACAACAATTATCTTTGCTATAAACCATTTTGCGGCAAGTTTCTCCTACAAATGTCCACCGATCCAGAGGTGTAGATTCACCCCTAGGACGGATGACCATTACTTTTTATACACCCTGTACGTTTAGTAAATTTGTGTCAGCTGGTATCTGCCACAGTAAATATTCTGATACTACATTCGATAAAGGTTCGTGATCATAGTGCAAAAGGAATTAGTCCTACATTTGCACAGATCGATGCGTAAAAAGATAAGTAAGTATACAGTGTCTCCCATTAATATTCGGACGCTTTAAAAAAAAAACGATAACTTTGTTAATATTAGACTATGCGATTTGAACTTTTTTGGGAAGCTAGATCAATTAGTTTACTACAGGATGTGAAAAGAAATGTTCACGATTAGCTTCTCTCCGTTCCCAGTTCCAAGGAAAATTTCCCAAGGAAACGTTCATAAATGTTCATAAATTTTTTGGCAGGTCAAAGGTAGGATACATATGATTTATATGTATAGATCCACACAACGTACTTTCCAAATTTTCAATGTCCACCTAAAAAAGTTGCGAAATACAACTTTTAGTATGTTCTCTGCAATTCTGACCAATTGCAAATAATTGTACGAACTTTTCAAACAACATCCAAGTCGCAGGGTCCAACATTAAACAAGCCATCGCACAGTAGGGTGTTTGGCCCGAAAAGTCAGGAAAAAAACTATTCCAGCGTTATTTATGGGCTCAAGGTTGTAATATAGTAAGTCGTTCAATTCGCTTATCGTCAGCTGTAACATTATGAAATCGAAAACGCATTTCCACATTTCAAAAATCAAACTGGTTGGAAAACCTGGAAAAAATTATTTTTACATGTTAAAGTATGGTGAAATAATATAATTTATTATTGTAATACTAAATATGTAGATAATATTAGTAAATAATATTGTTTTTATATATTTCTGCGCGTCCCCACCGTCAACGTTTTTCAGGACAGCAACGTACTGAACGAACCAGAACGTTCAGAACCTCCGCCGGAGTTGTTTGACGAATTGTTTCACCGTACAGTTAAATTCCTTAACAACGTATTCCCCACCTATTAGCACGATGAACTCTGAAAAGTTTCAGGTAAAATAGCTTTTTAAATAAATGTTATATTCTGTCTTCGTGCCCGCCGATATATCGGGACAGTATTCTCCCTCGAGAATACCTACCGACTTTACGGAGGCTTAAGCATAAGCATCTCCTGAGGTGTAGAGGGGAGTCAGAAGTTCTAGGAACTCCTGGGGTTTGGGTAGGAACCACTGGGGTTCTTGGCACTTGGCCTTTGTTCGAGCATCTCGAACCGTCCTGAGGATGCCGTAAAATCGGAACGGTAAACCATGAACACGCTAGACCAATCCGTTTATCGTTCCGTAGATCTATGAATCGACCCTAAATCGTCAATCAGTTCTTGCAAGTAATGACATTTTCAAATTGTTTGAACAATACTGTCATAAACAATTATTCTTTAACTATTTGGTTCACTAAAAATTCATATTGTTCCCTTATAATGGTAACCGCATTGATCCGAAAGTGATATCTTTGCTTGTCTGACCTCAGGTTTTTGAAGGGTTAAAACAACGAAACAGTCCATTTTTGACATTTAGCCTCACATACATTTGTTCAGTGACCCAAAAGGTCCAACATATTTCAAATTCAGCCATTTTCGCCGAGGACCCATTCCACGTGATTTAGTGCGGGGTCCTTTTTCAGGGTCAATTTTGGGAGCTCATTTTCGCTAATCATGATCACGATATTCAGAACATGATTTTAAGATCTTTATAAGCACCAGATTTATTTTCTGACTTCATGAAAATCGATTTTTTTTTAATTTCAGGTAAAAAAACTTCAAACGAAGATTTCTCTATGAAATATTTATTTTCGACATATGGTCCCTTTGTGACTTTTGTTCAGCTCGACGAGTAGAATCGATTAAACCAATAAAAAAAATTGGCATTGATAATGACCTTGAAAATTCATTTTGTGGCACCATGTTTATAATGCAATGTTGGCGATCTCGACAAGTTCTATCACCTCCTAAAAGGATTATCATTAATTTTTCCTCACCCTGTATAAAAAGTAATGGTCATCCGTCCTAGGGGTGAATCTACACCTCTGGATCGGTGGACATTTGTAGGAGAAACTTGCCGCAAAATTGTTGTTAAAGTTTGTTTTTACATCAACGCCTTCTACTCATCGAGGAGAGAAAAAGGGACATTTGTCGCTAGGCCCGTACCATGTCATCGTCTCCCTGCCCATTCAGATCATCAATTTGAAGTTGAGAATTTCAAGTTAAGAATGCTAATCCTACATTATTAAATACTAATGTAAAGTTTACTTACAAATATTTCAGGATCTTCTATTCCTTTGGCGGATTCACAGCACACTACCATTTACGGACTTGCCTGTCTTCCTGGTTCAAAGTGGGCACCACCAGTGTCCAAACACACTTGTAATCGTCCTTTAAAGTTCCTCCACACTTTCACACAATTCCTAAACACTACGTAGCACACTTTTCGAATTCGTAATGTAGGGAACGAGAAGAAACTACTCCGACGCGGAAAGAGTTCAGTGCTCTTCGCGATTTCCGCGCGAAACTGTGCTCTCCCAGCAAATAATGGATTCGGTCAAGGCAGGTCGTTTGAAACAAATGAAATCGTTGGCAAAGGGGATATTGATTTTTCGAGAATCATCTGGAAATATTGATTTTTCGGGAATCATATGGAAACATCGATTCTTGTGTGTTCGGACATTCGATTCTTCCAAGTTTACATTCTTAAATAGATGATATAAAAGACAGGATTTAAAACGCATTTGAAGTGGTTAGAAATAAATTGAACATATGTGAGTGACTGTATTGGAAAGTATGCCCACATTGAGCCCGGAAGACAAGCACAATTATTCGCGCGTATTCGCGTGAATAAATGGTAGTGTGCTGTAGATCCACCGAAGGAATAGAAGACCCTGAAAAATTTGTAAGTAAACTTTACGTTAGTACTTAATAATGTAGTATTAGCATTCTTAAGTCGAAATTCTCAACATCAAATTGATGATCTGAATGGGCAGGGTGACGATGATCTGCTACGGACCTAGCGACCAATGTCGCTTTTTTCGTTTGTCTTGAGGCACGCACACGATTATGTTCTGTCTCATCGACACGGAGTGTGAACTGTAGTACAAGTAGGCTTTTGTCTATACGTATAATTCCACACAATCAAATTTTGAAAATCTTTAACAGCTTATATCTCAAAAACTATTTGTTTGCGACATATGGCTCCTTTCAAACTTTTTCTTTTCTCGATGAGTAGAAGGCGTTGATGTAAAAAAGACCCTGTACAGGGTGTATAAAAAGTATTGGTCAAATTGTACTAGTTTAACGAATATCTTCAAGGTTAAAAAACGTTCGTACTATGATCTCCCTATTTTTCCTATGTTCTGCAAAGTTTCAGCTTTAATTTTTTTTAAATTTCTATCGAAAGTTCTTTGATTTCGTCAACGATTTAGTCCAAACTGCCCACTGTGGGGCGTAGCCTTCCAAAATCGGCTGTCATGATAGTGGAGGACAACCGAACTGTATTCATGTGGCATTTAACGCTGTAACGGTGTGTTTTCATTCTCGCCATGACTGTGTTTATGTCAACAACTAGCATTTCAATTTGAAATCTAAAAACTTCTATGAATAAAACTCATCATACAGCAGACAGAACTTCTGCATCAATTTCTGGTGAAACGGTTGAGTTTTGACGCATGGTTCCTTTGACTCTTTTCATCCCCATGATGCGTAGAATACAATGCAATAATAAAAAAATTTGACCTTGAAATTCAAGGTCAAGGACAATTTTGCTGCAACTTTTTTTTACAGATCTTCACCGATCCGAAGATGTAGAATACGCCTATGGCAGCCAAGACTAAACATTTTTTTACACCCTGTAGAATACACGCGATCGCGGTACACCAGAACCAGAGATGGGCAAATATTTATCTAAAATTTTTAGATAAAAGATAAACGAAAGTTATCTTTTATTTGTACTTATTTTTCTGAAATACATATTCGACACAGTTTATCTGTAAGATACTCTCCAGAAATTTAATTTGGCATCTGTAGGTTATCTAAGCTCGAAGTAACGGCGTATGCGTATTCAACGCCTCTAGCGGCGAGAAATTATTCGAGAGGCACTATCCGTAAGATACAACTGAAAATTTTCAGTTTATCTTACACGATTATTTGAGAGTCGAAGGCAGTGCCACCATGTATCTTGCAGTGTATCCGTGAGATTTTGGCTACGCAAATTTATCTGTGAGATTTCAATGGAACTTCAGATTTATTCGAAGCTCGACGTAGCAAGAGGCTTTATTCGATTTTTCATTTGTGACGAGTATTTCGCAGAGATGAAATCACATGTATCTTTATTCGTTATTTTTATTTGATTTCAAATAACTGAGATCTGGATCCGACCCGACGTTGCCACGTCGTAATGTAATACTTATTAGTACGTACAGTGACTTTCATTATTATTCCATATTCGGACACTCTTACAAGGACGATAACAATTGTTTAAACAAATACATTTGTATTATTTAAACGATTGTTTAAACAAACAAATTTTTATTATTTAAACGATTGTTTAAACAAATAGTTTTTCATTATTTGGACGATTAGTTAAACAAATACATTTTGTTGTGCCCAGACGGGTTCCAACAATGCTTCAATGTGGATTCTTACAGTCAGGTTCCAGGCTCGGGATTTGTTCAGGAGTGGTGACTGTTTTTACCAAACACGACGTTACGTTTTCCAACTTTATTCAACTTATGTCTGTCGCCCGGGTGGTGTCCAGAGTTTTTATAATATGTGTTTTGCTGAGTTAGAATTTTCAGCGGTCGCTGCCTCGCCGTAGCGCTTACATTGATTTTGGTGATGTTACCTTTCGGAAGTTGTTGCCGCTTGAACTACTTACAATTTATTTTGTCGATATAACCTTTCGGAGGTTATTGCCTCGCCGTACATGCTTAATCCCGAATTCCGGACACCACAATTTCTATTATTTAAACAAATGTTTAAACCAACAATTTCTTATTGCTTAAACGATTGTTTAAACAAACAAATTTTTATTATTTAAACACATGTTTAGAAAAATAAAATATAGTTAGACAAAAAAAAATAATCGAGATAAAAAAAAAGTATACGTATGCCGGGCGCGAACCTACTATAAGCAAGTCAACAGTCGAACGCCTAACGCGCTGAGCCAAACGAGCTGTTGAGAATGTAGTTAATACTTTCAGATGTAATCTCTGACATAGTACAAATACTAATGAAGCTGATTTCATTGTTTAATAACTCCTGTACAATGTTCAAGGTTTATCAGTGCCTGATAGACTTACAGAATAAATAGAACGTAATAATTTTAAGGTTAGCTTAGTTCTTCGCGGAAAAAACGTCGAAAAAATCGGTTTTTATTTTATTTAACGGCGCACCAAACCAAAAAATCTGAAAAAATTCATGAACAATACCTATAACAATATATTGCTACTGTAAAAATATAAATGTGGACACTCTAGAACTTCCATGTGAAATCTGCATTTTTTCGATTTTTTTGAAGTTTTTGATTTTTTACAAGCAGGATTTTCACTTTAAAAATCTGAAACCAATTGCAAAGTATGTGTTTGGGTTCTTGACATGTGTCAGATTTTTTTCAGAATTTCTAAACATCATTAAGTAGGGAAAATAGGCCAAAAACTGATTTTTCGATTTTACCCCATAACTACCCTCCGGATCGAGATACAGGGTTGGAACTTTGCACAGTATGTTTTTTCTGAGTGCCCTATCGAATGACCCATTGTTGATATAATTTGGTCAAGGGCATTTTTGACTACCTTATCCGGCTATACCCTTTGCCAATGATGTAGGTCTTCACTGATTTCGATGACCTTGAAATATGTTATAAATTCGATGTTTTAAATATCTTTCTCCTTTGAAATTGTGATCTGATGTCGAATTTCGCGGCATGTATTCACGCGTGAATCACCTAGATGGTGTAAACGTCGCGTGCGCGTCGCACGCGATTGCGAATCATCGAGAGAAAGCAGTCGCGAACTGATAGCCAAAGAGAAAAGTCTGTGTGACAAAGAAAGTAGTCTGTGTGACGAAACATATATATCAACCATAGCTTGTTTAATACTTTTATATATCTTTTATATGTATTATAATATATTACATTTTGTATCGTGCATCGCATAAGATTTCACTAAAACCCAACAGAAATAAAGCTCATCGAAATCGGAGAGGAGATACTACATCGATCGATTAACAATTACAAGTTTTTACAATTATCTCGTAAACTAAAGCCGACCGACAAAAACTGTAAAGGGAAATGTTGTTTGGAATCATGGTCTTGACAACATATCCAAAGCTCATCGAAATTAGTTAGAAAATAGTACATCATCGAGAAACTTTTATTCGTTGCGGCATCGCGGCGTTACACCACGCTCGCCTGCCGGCGCACAGTGGGGTATTTGGCTTGTTTAGCGCGCCAAAAGTCAACAATTTTAGTTTGTTCAAAATGACTAAAACTTTTTTCTCACAAACCTGAATATTAGGCTGGGCCGAAAAACACGAAAGTAAGCGTGGCGTTTGGCCCTAGTGCGGGAAAGTTGTGTTTTGGGATCAATATGAACTGTGCAAAAGTTGGGCCCTGTGAGTTGATATCTTCTGTTCCGGCAAGAGCTTTGAATTTTCGAAAATTTAGTGAAACGGTATAAAGTGACTTATAAGTGAATGTTCGAGGATATTCTCAACCAAATTCGATGGGCTTTGGATATTTTATGGAGTATAAAAAACTATTAGACCCGTATTTTTTATTATCGGCTTATCTCGAAGTTTAGGGGTTGAAATTACTCCTGGTATATGAGATATATGAAAAAATGTTTCATACAAAAGTCTTCTAGTATTTTATACTCTTAGCAATAATATATTCATTTTTTTTAAAAATGTCAAATTTGTTCACACCGCCCCCCGCTCCACTCGTTACTTTCGCAAATTTTTAAGTTTTTGTAAAGACAAAAATCCTGGAGCGTTTAATGTTAAATCCAATCGTATATAATATAAGATGATTACGATTAAATTTTCGAAAAAGTTTGTGTGCAGCCCTTTGCCCACCCCTTTAGTATAAGGTGACTCAGAACTCACCACGTGAAGGTGGCTGCACGAAGAGTTCCTCCCAAGCCCATCCCAACCAACCCTACCTTGTGTACTTTAAAAACAAAATTAGGGGAAAAAATGTATAAAAGGAACAATATATTTTTAATAATGGGATTTATTCTCAAATAGAGGCATTTTTTGATGAGACTCAAGAGTGGCACGAATGAAGCCGTCTCTTGCTTCATGGCCGATAACTCGGCTTGAAGACTCCGTCACACGTTTCACCATGCGTTCTACTGCTTGAGTGTGGCATGGAAAAACCTCGAAGTCCCAAGACTTGGGAATAACTTCGTCCCCTCATCATTTGGCTGAAGGACTCATTGTTGATATAATCAAGTGCCGGTGGTGAAGACACGACACAATTATCCCAGTCAATCATGTCAATATAACCAGATGCTTCAAAATTTATTACTGGCATGTTATACTTTCGTATTTCAGGAGATCCAATCTGTTCACGTGCTTCTAGATTCTAGAATCTAGAATCTAGAGCCTCCTAGAAGTTAGCCCCCCACTTGTCGAATTAAATAATTTTAACACTTGTGCTGAGTTGTGCTAAGTTTGTGCTACATTGTGCTCGAATATTCCAGCTGTAATATAAAAAATAAGACTAAAAATTAAGAAAAACGATTTCTTGAGTAGCCCCCCACTTTTCATTTTTTTCAATTTTCTCAATTGTGCTAAGTTGTGCTAAGATTGTGCTAAAGTATTACTTCAAAAAAATAAAGAAGTTATGGCAAATAATCGTTTTGGACATCTAATTAACGTTTAAGTTAGTAACAATCATCCAAACAGGATATAATCGTATATCTGAGTTGTGCTAGCCTAGTCAGAATCGATAGATAAAAGATCAATCTAGCGCTGGAGCTTGCGAAAGTGGTCCACTTTTGCGTTTTCGAGGTGTAATTTGCATTATTCGGCAGCTTGATATCCGCCCGGGAGGCTCTGCAGGCATGACAACCGCGCCACGCGGGACACTCACACACTCGCCGCTCGAGCAGCGCGTACGTGTGCCTAGGCGCATTGTGCAAGGGTCCAGCCCGCGTGACTAATCACGTCTCGCTAATGCACATTTGGGCCCCCTATGTAGTCAGAATCGATAGATAAAAGATCAATCTAGCGCTGGAGCTTGCGAAAGTGGTCTACTTTTGCGTTTTCGAGGCGTAATTTACATTATTCGACAGCTTGATATCCGCCCGGGAGGCTCTGTAAGCCGGCGTGATGAAGCCTGACTTACTGGCAACATTTCTGATGCAGTGTCCCGTGGGCGCTGCTGTACTTCTCGACATTCAACTGTAGAAATTGTACCCAGCTCCCCTACTGGACGGAGCTCAAACTAATTTCGAGGTCAAATCTGGATCGCCCCCCTTAAGGAAAATGTCGCTTGAAATGATCTCGGGAACCTCCCATTTCATTAAACTAAGGTAATTTTGGGACACCCTGTATTGCAGACTAAGTTCAAGTTTTGATTATACAAAGATTTATACCTTGCACTTTCATTTTCTATTTGAATACATGGGACGTTCATTACTTCTATTGGTTGTATACATGACACTTCAGGTATACAAGGTATCATTACACTTGGAACTCCAAGAATTTCCAAAAAAGTCATCGCTTCCAAAATGTTTAGAACAAACACACAATGAATTGCTTTCATCCATTTTTTCCTAATTGTGGATCTTTCGGAAATCTATAAATAAATTTGTTTACATAGGTTATACAGGGTGTCCCAAGATTCCTTCAACAGCCGGAAATGGGAGGTTCCTGAGATCATTTGAAGCAACATTTTCCTTTGCAAAAATGTTATCCGCGGCTTTGTTTAGGAGTTATTAACGAAAAACACGGACCAATCAGAGCGCGACCTAGACGCGAGTTGGTACAGCCGGCCCGGCGCACCAATTGTCTATTGGCCGACTGTGTCAACTCGCGTCTAAGTCGCGCTCTGATTGGTCTGTGTTTTTCGTTAATAACTCCTAAACAAAGCCGCGGATAACATTTTTGCAAAGGAAAATGTTGCTTCAAATGATCTCAGGAACCTCCCATTTCCGGCTGTTGAAGGAATTTTGGGACACCCTGTATAGGTTATACATATAGGTTATGCGATATTAAGTATAAAATACTTACTTGTGAAAAAGATATATTTGAATTACGGTTCTGTCGTTCTTTACAATTCTTTATGCAACTAGTTTGCACCGTTTTTCCAAATGTTTACGTCATGTATTTCACTATGCAGGGTGCCTCAGCTAACTTGACCACCTTGAATATCTTTGTTGTTTTTCAAGATACGTCTTAAAGGAATTTTGGGACACCTTGTATATACTAACTAATATATTATTATTTATGCGATTAGAATGAGTTGTGGTTATGCCGCGGTGTGGGCGGAGAGGGCCGGCCGTTAAGCCGTCCCGACCACGCATACGAAAATCCAGGAGTAGTTTTTAAAAATTGAAAGATAATAATAATAATAATTATTATTATTATATTATTATTATTATTTGATGATTTGATTTGATTGATGATCCATTTTTACAATTAATTGAAGATATTCTATATAAAATAGAAAGTCGGTAAGTCGGTAAGGTAGAGACCGACATTGAAATGATAAAAACAATTTTTTTCGAGTCGGCAAAAATCCTTCTGGCAATCGTTATTTTAGTCAAAAAAGAACCTATTTTCAAAATTTCATCGAATTCTGAGAATGGACGTAAACGGAAACTTCGCCGAAATTTGTTGGACAGTGTTATTAATGCGGGAATAGGCTGCTCTTTACTTTACCGGACTCAAAATTTGTGCCTTTCTCCTATAAATTATGATGTATTTGGTATGTAATCCATTATATCCAGTAGTTCAGGAGTTATGCTTGCTTAAAGTTGAGCATTTTTTAATGTTTTTAACAGGTAAGGGCGCCGCCATATTGGTTTGTAGTGACGATCGCGCGCCGCTTGCCGAGCAGAACATGGACCTAAAGGACGGAGCATAAGGGTCGTCGCACACTAGAACGCCCCGCCTGCTCTCCGGCACCACCCGCCTCCGCTTGTTTTGGGTTTCTTCTATGTAGTTCATAGTTCTATGTTTTACGTCACGCATGGGCAAATTTTTGCTCGATCGGAGGCATTTTCAAGACATACGGCACTACGGCCGCCACGTGGAGCGAGACGCGCGGCCCGGAGAAGTGGAGATATCTCTTGAAAATGCCTCTGATCGAGCAAAAATTTGCCCATGCGTGATGTAAAACATAGAACTATGAGCTACATAGAAGAAACCCAAAACAAGCGGAGGCGGGTGGTGCCTGAGAGCAGGCGGGGCGTTCTAGTGTGCGACGACCTTAAGCCTGCGGGGGCGTAAGAAAAGACGGAAGGGGTATCAACTTGTCGGCCATCTTGGTCCGATAAATATGTGGTGCGCTCTATAGGCGACTTTAAATACTAGTGTAGCGTCTGTAGCACGTGGTCTGTACAATACACGCGATCACGGTACGCCAGAACCATTTTGTGCCCGGTACACGTGCGGTAAAGTTGGTGAATCGTCGTGGCTTTGTGTTTTCTGCCCGTTGATACACATTAATTTGTAAAAATGCCAGTGTGTATTGTGAAAGGTTCTGTTCCATGCTAGAAATGTAGTACAGAGTATTTAAAGTCGGCTATAGAGCGCACCACACATTTATCGGACCAAGATGGCCGCAGTCAACCATCCCTCCCCGCTCGCTTGGACCCCCCTCTCGCCTAAAACCCTACTTTACGCTCAGTCCTTTAGGTCCATGGACTAGAACGGTCGTTCGCCGCTCCGTATCCCGTCCCGAGCGCCACTGGCCGCAACTCATGTCGGGCGAAGATTTTGCTTTCTGGTTCGGTAAAAACGTCGGTGCTCCAAACTTCCAAGGGGGGTTTTCAAGATAAAAGTCTGCTCTATCGCGTGGTATGTATAGTTCGATTTTCCGCTGGACCCTTATTTTTTTAGATAAATTCAAAAAACCCTCAAAAATTGGTGCAAAAGTGGTGTCTCTCCGTCTTTAATGATCGTTTAAATATGTTTAAACAATCATAATGCATTAATATTATATAACATTGTATTCGGGAAAGTCTAAGGAATCTTTTGCTGTAAAGATCAATTCAATATCTTTTATAATATTGGGAGTACAAATTAATTCGGTCCGTTTTCAAAAGATGGCTTTGGCTGTTATGAATGTTTCATAGTGACAGCTGATTTCGGTGGTCTCAGAGAGGTTAGACATCTACCAAATCATATTCAGTTTATATCGCTTTGAGTTTGATACAAAACTTTTGTTTTTTACTATGTTGAATATGTCAAATTTTGTGTTAACGAAGCAGCATTTGCGGGAGGTTTTAGTTTTCTGCTTTAAGGACGGTTTAGTTCTTTCCGGCCTACCGGCACCGGCGCCGTCGCGCGGGGGGACAGCATTTAGTTGTAACGGCACCGGCACGCCAAGAATTGTAGACCTTTTTCGAGGCTCGCACAAAGGCCAAACGCCGGTGATCGTGTCTAACCCCAGGGGTCATCCGGCGCACCACAGGGGTTCCCCAGAACCTTTTTTCCTCTTCTACTCCCCTCTACACCTCAGGAGATGCCTATGCTAGATGCCGTCCGGTCGCCGGAAAAATTCTGTTCCATTTGAAATTTCGCCGGACGCCGGAACCGGCTCTATCTCATAGGAAGAATATAACACGCTGTAACTATTTAAAAAGCTATCAACTAGAAGTTTTCAGAGTTCGTCGTGCCAATGGCGAATACGTTGTTAAGGAATTTAAACGTTGTAACAAAATATAACAATAGGTTTTTGATTTCATAATGTTACAGCTGACGATAATAAGCGAATTCAACGACCTTATTACGTTGAGCCTTTGAATAACGCCAAAATAGTTTTTCCCGACGTTTCGGGCTAAACACCCCACTAACCGGTGGCTTGTTTAACATTGGACCCCGCGAGTTTAATATTCTGAAAAGTGAGTACAATTTTAATTGACCACATGACGTGTAGAAAGGTTGGTGGAAAATTGCAATTGGTCGGAATTGCAGAGGAAATACTAACAGTTGCATTTCGCATTTGTTTGGGGTGGTCCTTTATTGAAAATTTGAAGAGCACGTTGTGTGGATTTACTACAGGGTGTTCACACTATTATAAATTATTAGAGAAACATGAAAGAGGAAAAAGTATACTTATACTCAGACTTTGATACTCTATCGATCTATGGTATGAAGAAAATATGATTCCAACTAAAAAAACATCGATGACCTTGAAATCTGATAAAAAAATGACCTTGAAAATTTTTTCGCTCACACCGTTACATGTGGGTCTTCGAACAGTGTAACTTTGTCCTAAGAAGTTTTTCGTACAACGAAACGTAACGGAGATATTTATGTTTCCTGTTTTATCGAATTCACCCTGTATATTCTCGAAGACTACATACAATGACTCCCACTAATATATTTGGACACTCGTAAAAAGACAATAACTTATAAAATATTTGACTATACGATTTGAGCTGTTTTGGAAAGCTAGAGCAATTAGTTTACTACAGAACGAGAAAAGAAATTTTTTCTTTTTATTTGGGCCTATATTGAAAATGTAAAACATACGTTTTGTAAATCTGTGTAAATTAAACATATTCTGAATAATTCCGTCAAAATCGGTCGACGTTCTAATAAGCTACAAACGTTCAAAGATGGTGAAAATTGTAATTTGTGATGATTTTCAACCGATTTCGATAAAACTTTTACACACAATTGAAACAGATCTACAAAATGTACTTCTTAAATTATCAACACAGGCCCACATGAAACTGTTGTAAAATGATTTCTCGGATATAGCATTTTCGCCGGAGCATTCGGTACCTGCACAAATTACTTTACAGTAAACACGTGTTGCCCGAGAAAGTGCCGACTTCCAGCCTAATAGTAATGACCTGTCATAAACCTCTCCATAGAGAACAGCCCCGGCGGGAACGGCACATAAACAAAGCGGGCCTATCGCTAGGTCTGCCTATCCCCACCACAGCCGCGCCTGTAGTCCCAATGTTTTGACTTTGACGTTGCGAGCTACGTAGTATGCGTGGCTGCTGTAGCCAATATTTCGACGCAACCGAAAATGCGTGTGAAACGAGGTCAGCCTCCTCCGCTCTGATCCAATCGGCCGCGCATTCGTTCCGTCACCGTGGTCCTCCCTGCGAACCTTCTTCTCAGGCTCGCATCAATACAATGTCAACAGTTCGGATCCAAACGAGATGGCGCCTTGCCACCCCCTACAATCGCGTAGTAGTGGGCGGTAACGGTTTATAATATCTTAACCCACTGCTCTGTTCCGCCATCGCTCCTAACGGGCAGTGTATTCGACTACTTGTTGTACATAAACAAAAATTTCAGCTCTCTATCTCATTTCTATCGGAAGTTCTTTGATTTTGTCTCCGAATTCGACGAAAGGTCCCACTGTGCGCTGTCGACCCATATTTCAGAATGTCTACAGAATTTTATGGACCCGAAATAACAAACAATTCAAACCTAACAGCTGTTTGTAGTTACTGGAGTGTTTCACATCTCATGTGTGCCGATATGAAATTTATACATGATGCGTACAGTTGCAAAGTATCGTAATGGACGAAATGACACTATTGGTTTCCCTAAAATGAACATTTTATTATTTACCGGTGTAACTGAAATAACTTTTGATATCATTTATTAGGTTGTGAAAGGGAAGTTCTGTCGCATTTTGAATAAGCAAGTAACTTTGCTTGTTACCTGAATGATGGCAACAAGCTGCTACAAATAATGAAAAAAAACGGTATTCCAAAGAGCAAGAATCGTAGAATACGACCACATATTTTTTCACAGTAGATACGGTGGAAAAACTTGCAAAACAGAGAGAGAGAGATATGTCTTCTAGTAATTATTTAAAATCATTATTTAAGAAGAATTCACCAAGTGGCAGGAACGTTTCCTACTTCCATGATGTTGTAAAGGAGAGCTACCGATAGTTTACCTAAGCAGTCGAGAAGCCCATAAAAACCTTTTTTTTGTCCCGCGCACAACAGGCAGTCCTGACCCCCGCCGAGGGAGATGTCCCTTCCGGCACGGTTGGCCGGCGAAAAAAAAGTTTGTTGAGAAACCGTGCCGGCGTTTCCAATTCCGAGCTCCCTATCCTTAAGCATTGGTGTGCCGGTGCCGGTGCCGGTAGCCGGAAAGAACTAAACCGTCCCTTAATTGGAAGAAAAGTGCAGCTGAAGCGCATCGAGTGCTTGTAAAAGTTTATGGTGACAATGCTCCAACTGATAAATCATGTATGTAGTAGGTTTCGACGTTTCAAGAATGGTGATTTCAGCGTTGAAGACAAGCCTCGCTCTGGACAGCCAAAATAATTCGAAGACACAGAATTGGAGGCATTACTCGATGAAGGTCCGAGTCAAACGCAAGAGGAGCTTGCAGAATCATTGGGAGTTACCATCGGTATAGGCTACAATTAATTCGTTTGTGAATTACGAGAAAAACGGCCGGAATACGAGCAAAGACATGACAAAGTTATTTTTCTGCATGATAACGCTCGGCCTCATGTCGCAAAAGTCGTAAAAAAATATTTGGAAACGCTCAGTGGGATATTTTGCCGCACCCGCCATATTCGCCGGACATTGCTTCTTCGGATTAGGGTACGCGCCCAGTGGATCCGTTTTCGTCCTACATCAGACTTCGGGACACACGGACGAGCGTTTCGAGCGCCTCGAGAGGCATGTGTTGGTGTCTTTTCGTCCGCTTTCGTCTGAAAATGTGCTCACAGTGGGCCCGTCGTCGGACGAATCGGTCACGGTTCGCAGGTAGTTCGACCTTTTCGAGCGCTTCGAGAAGGGTAACAATGGACAAACCCCATGGGGTCCCGACGTCTGAAGAAAATCAAATCATTTTGTTTTTCTTCCTACCGTAGGACGAAATTTCTATATAGTAGAAATTATGATATTTTGTGATTTGTTACGTAAAATAGAATATATACATGGAAATATTAATTACTGGCGAAGGGATAAACAAGACAACATTACTTTTAATTGTCGTTTATTTTAATTATTATTTCATTGATCATCTGATTCTTGGAAAAAACTGAAAGACATCATTCGGATAGTGTTTTCATTTCCTCAGTTTTAAAAATCTTAATAAATACGGATTCGAAAAAATCGTTTACCTCGCTCTTTCCAAAACCATTGCGACCTTATTCGTCAGAAAGTCACAAAAAGTCGCAAACTTTTGGATTATAACCAAATAAAAATCGGTGGGCTCGATGGGTCTCGATAATACGCATACAAAAAGAATTAATAATTAGCTTTGTATTTTTGATAATTTAAAGTAATGTACTCACTGCACTGAATAATATCTACACTATGAAACTTTCGAAACATAACAAAAACAACACAGAACAAAAACAACACAGACATGAGAAAAAATTTTTTCCTTCGAATGTATGTCGCACTTTTTTCCAATATCAGTGTTTGTACTTAGGTTCTATTATAATCTACGATCGATGCATGAATACTGTAATATTTTTCAATACACATAGATTTTTTAAAATGACATTATCACATAATAAACGAATTATTGCACGTCTTGGGGATTTTGCACCACTGTGCGACGTACGATAGCGTAGCGGGTTTGGGAACGTGCAATAAAACATTTGGCGTGCAAATGGTCGGGTCATTATTGGGCGATCGACAGCGAAGCTATTTTGCAGAAAGCTGTTTTTAGCGCGTCCAATTCATGATTTTTTACTGTAAAGTAATTTACGTATCATAGTTCAACACGTATTGTCCGAGAAAGTGCCGACTTCCAGCTCAATAGTAATAACCTCTCATAAACCTCTCCATAGAGAATAAGCTTCCATTTATGTTATTTTGTTGTTTTCCATTCTTCAATAAGCCCCTTTTCCTGTCCCATCAGTTTTAACTCCATAAAGTAATATTTTATACTTCTAAATTGTGAATGTTTTCTCTAAAATCCGTATCAATGACTCCGATCGGGAACATTCTGCCAGGGGCTGTACTAGCTCTCAGGTAGTAGCTACATCTGGAAAATTAGATCGATAATTTCTAGTCATCTATTAGATTTGTAATATGTGAAGGTCAATACTTTGTAACGCAGAATTTTGTGCCTCATCCGAGTTCGAGCAAAAATACTGGACATTCTATTTAAAAAACTGAAGCTGGCCTTCATATCTTGAATCAAAGTAACAGAAATCAGATTGAAGCACTACACAAATGCCCCCCTAGGAACCACGCAACATTTGATTGAACATTTTCTTCGTACAACAAATAGCTTGCGAGTTATTTGAGATCGTCATGTTGTCAGACTCACCCTGCAAACTAAAAACTGCTCCGAGGCTCGAATTGTTTGTTATTTTGGGTCCATAAAATTGCTGAATATTCTCTAGACACGCTGAAACAAGAGTCGACAGCGTTTGTCCTAAAATTATACCTTTCACATGGTGAAAAATCATTTGTAATCGATTTATGTCCAACAAGTAGTTGAATACACTCTACACTGCCCCGTACGAGCGATAGCGGACCAGCAGTGGGTTAAGATATTATAAACCGTTACCGCCCACTACTACGCGTTTGTAGGGGGTGGCAAGACGCCATCTCGTATGGGTCCGAACTGGTGTCATTTGTATTGATGCGAGGCTGAGAAGAAGCCTTTCGGGGCAGGAGCGAGGTGACGTTTCTTGGTTTGAATGCGCCGCCGCGCGCCGATTGGGTCATAGTGGAGGAGGCAGGCCTCGTTTCACACGCATTTGCGGCTGTTGTCGAAATATTGGCTACAGCGGCCACACAACCATGTAGCGTGCAACGTCGAAGTCAAAACATTGAGACTGTAGGCGCGCGGCTGTGGTGGGGATAGGCAGACCTGACGAGATAGGCTCGATTTGTTTATGTGCCGTTCCCGGGGCTGTTCTCTATGGAGAGGTTTATGAGAGGTCATTACTATTGAGCTGGAAGTCGGCAATTTCTCGGACAATACGTGTTGAACTGTGATTTGTAAATTACTTTACATTAAAACATCATGAATTGGACGCGCTAAAAACAGCTTTCTGAAAAATAGCTTCGCTGTCGATCGCCCAATAATGACCCGACCATTTGCACACCAAATGTTTTATTGCACGTTCCCAAACCCGCTACGCTATCGTACGTCGCACAGTGGTGCAAAATCCCCAAGACGTGCAATAATTCGTTTATTATGATAATGTCATTTAAAAAAATCTATGTGTATTGAAACATATTACAGTATTCATGCATCGATCGTAGATTATAATAGAACCTAAGTACAAACACTGATATTGGAAACAAGTGCGACATACATTCGAAGGAAAAAATTTTTTCTCATTTCTTTGTTGGTTTTGTGTATATGTACTCCTTGATTTTTGAAAGTTTCATAGTGTAGATATTATTCAGTGCGGTGAGTACATTACTTTAAATTATAAAAGATACAAAGCTAATTATTAATTTTTTTGTATACGTATTATTGAGACCCTTCGAGCCCACCGATTTTTATTTGGTTATAATCCAAGAGTTTGCGACTTTCGTGACTTTCTGACGAATAAGGTCACAATGGTTTTGGAAAGAGCGAGGTAAACGATTTTTTCGAATCTATATTTATTAAGATTTTTAAAACTAGGTGTTTGCGCGTAGGCGTTGAGGAAGGCGGATAACTAGTACTATCCTGACAAGGATATGCAGCGGGATTAGTGAATAGATTGCCGGATCACTGGTCACGTTAATGGTCTTTATTGAATGCCGAGTCACGGTACTTACGTCGGAAATTATTGTTCAGCGGTAATTAAACGCACGATATTTGTTGCCGAATTCGGGAATTTAGCCTCCTAACGATTCGCAGTACGCGATAGGCGCGATTCTTTGTACTGTTGTACGTTAGAAGTATAGTGCGTAAATTGATGCCGCGTGTTACAATACGTGTTGCTAGGTCGGTATATCGAATAAGAATGTTCCTTCGTGGCGATACGAAGGAGCTGTTGTTGTCAAGTTTGGCGGTCGACTCGGAATTTTCGTAATTGGATTGTATAGCGCTCCCGCGACGCCGAAACGTAAACGACGGTCGCGAAATCACAAATCGCGGGACTTTGAATCCTGAACACTAAGGAAATGAAAACACTATCCGAATGATGTCTTTCAGTTTTTTCCAAGAATCTGATGATCAATGAAATAATAATTAAAATAAACGACAATTAAAAATAATGTTGTCTTGTTTATCCCTTCGCCACTAATTAATATTTCCATGTGTATATTCTATTTTACGTAACAAATCACAAAATATCATAATTTCTACTATATAGAAATTTCGTCCTACGGTAGGAAGAAAAACAAAATGATTTGATTTTCTTCAGACGTCGGGACCCCATGGGGTTTGTCCATTGTTACCCTTCTCGAAGCGCTCGAAAAGGTTCGACTACCTGCGGACCGTGACCGATTCCTCCGACAACGGGCCCACTGTGAGCACATTTTCGGACGAAAGCGGACGAAAAGACACCAACACATGCCTCTCGAGGCGCTCGAAACGCTCGTCCGTGTGTCCCGAAGTCTGATGTAGGACGAAAACGGATCCACTGGGCGCGTACCCTTATTACTGGTTGTTCCGACGGATGCAGCACGATTTAGCAGATCACCGGTTCACTTATTTCGCAGAAATCGAAAAGTGGCTCCTAACTTGGGTCGCCTCAAAAGACCAGACATTTTTTCGAGATGGAATTCGAAAATTGCCTGAGAGGTGGGAAAAAATAGTAGCCAGCGATAGACAATAATTTGATTAATCTGTTCATTCAGTTTGTTCTGAAATAAATGCATTTTTGACCACAAAAAAACGGACCAAACTAATTTGTACTCCCAATAACATCACAATATTTGTTCAAGGTTGAAAAATATGTCATTTTTTCAAATTTAAATTTCTCAAAAATTGTGCGTCTAGGAGAAAAATTAAAAACAGATTCGGAATCAGCGCAAAAAACTCTATAAGAATTGCATAGTGAGAATCGATATCCTTTTTGGCTGTTGGACAGTGTAATATATTCATGTGTGCATCATTGAAGATTTAATAAAGTTCGATGTTATAGATCAGGCATGGGCTTTTTGCTCGATCGGAGGCATTCTCAACGAATACCCCACTCCTCCCGGCCGTGCGTCTCGCTCCCCGTGGCGGCCATAGTGCTTGGAGCACTATAGTGTCTGTTGCAAATTATATGTAAATTCAATTTGTCCCGGTGTCGGCTTTACTTCTGTCCAGGTACTAGTTTAGATTGGATTTAATATGTCCAATTATAGGTTTGAATTATTCTTGTTAATACAATTAAAATATTAATCTAAACAATGATTTTTAACTTCCCGATTTTATAGGGAAGTTACTGTAATTACCCCGAAAATCGAAAATCGATTTTTTAGCAGATCTTCACGTTTCATGGTCATTGCAGTCATTTTAGACTATTTTCAGCAAAATGTTCGTATGTGTGTGTGTGTGTGTGTGTGCGTATGGCCGTTTGTATGTTATCAAATTCTTCGTTAACGTTTTCTGAAAAAGTAACAACGCGATCAGAATGATGAATGATGCAATCGATGTGTCCCGCTGTAACTTAGAGCTGATTAGATTTTGGTCCACTTTGGACCAGTAGTTTTTTAGTTTTTTTAGTTTTTTTAGTTTTTTTAGTTTTTTTCGAGAGAAGTTCATTCAACAATGCAATTTATACGAGAGGATGGACATTTTCCACCGAATAAACAAACGTAATTATATATATTTCATTTTTAATTTTTTTTTTTTAATTAAAAAATTTTTTTTTTTCAATTATGCAACTAATGCTAACGAATCGGGAAGTTCTTTGTGTGACTCTCCAAGAGTCACACACCAAATATAAAACATTAATAGCTGTAGACCCTACTAGCCATGAGTACTAATAACCCTCTCGCAAGAGCAGTCGTACCCGCGAACCGCGAACTCGCGAAGCGGGTGAGCAACAATAACCTCACTCGCGAGCGAGCGGAGCGAGCGAGCAACAATATCCCTCTAGTTTGATTTCAAATTACTTTATAAAATCTGAATTTTATGTTAAAACTCTTAAAAAATTAATTTTGTTTATCTAAACTGATAAAATTAAAGGTAGCAAACAATGCTGTCCAGGCTTAGGGCATTTCACCTTATATCGCTTTAATTTCATTACTTGATATTTGTGTAATTATTGTACAATTTTGTTATGTTTTGTAATCTATATATGTATATTCGTAGCATTCGTTCTGTTTATTCAAATTTTGTATATGTGTTTACATAATTATGTTTGAAATTAAATGGAATATTATGATTTTTGTTCATTTGTGTGTACCTATTAATAAAGTTTGTTTATTTGAAGAAATGCCTTGTACTCCTCTTTATTTTTTATTACACAAGCAACTAAATTCGTCTAGAACATAACATTGATGATAACGATTATTCAACATTAGAAACTCAACATTAAATACGAATCAAATCTGTCACTAAACACGGACTGTCGATGAAAGCATACGTCGACGATTTGACTGTGTATATGAAAACATAGTGTCGGTCAAATCATTTGTCGACGATTTCACGATGTCGATGAAAACATAGTGTCGACGAACGTTACTGTCGGTCAAATCGTGTCGATGAAAACAGTGTCGGTGAAATGAGTTATCGACGAACCCTTGGTAACCCGTAATTTCCTAATGGAAATTACGGCAGCGTAATTCGCATTATTCGGAAGCATACAACTGCGCAGTAGCTATTTTCATAGCTACATACTGCCGAATAATGCAAATTACGCCTCAGAAACGTAAAAATAGGACTTTCGAGGGCGATCGCGGCCTTGATTGATCCTTTATCTAGCGCTTTTGGCTAGTGAAAAATCCTATCCATGTATTTTAGAGAAACGAGAACGCGCATCCCGCACCTTTACAATTCTGGGAACGAGTCTACCACTTTAATAAATATCATAGTTAAAATGCAAGAAATGGTGGAAATTATAAGTCTTGGTAGTAAACTACCGACTGCTGTGTACACTGTATACCGTAAAATTTAATAAAACAATGTTTTGTCGAAAATGAAGCTTTGTACAAATTTTATTTCCACAAAGAGAATACTAATTAATGTGTATCGATGTTCAGTACCTTGAAGCCATCGTAATTTTAAAATTGCAAAAGTGTGAAGGGAATAAGTTACGACAGGCACATTATGCGTATAATTAATGGCGCCTTCCGCAGGTGCAGTGAAACAATTACATTTTTCGTTGTATAACTGTATTGATTCGTTACAGTTTTTTCGTATTTTTTTGTTTGTTCATAATGACGATATTGCCATCGGCAATGAAAGTGAATCATTATATGTGACACGCTTTACAGGAGGCCAGGTGGAAATTATTCAACAAAGCTGTCAGTCATGTAGTTTACTTTTACACCATCATATTTCGTAAGATTCCCGTGGGTTTCTTTTTTGTCTTGAAAGAAGCGAACATTTTTCGACTGCGGTTTTGAAGAGTGAAAGAAACGCGCAATTAACTCTTGAGCATCTGGAATCTAGAGAACCTGTTTATCCTCTGTAGGGGAGAGGAAGGAAAGATAAAGAGAATTGCAGATTTTCGTTGGTTTCGATGTAATTTGTTGAGAAACTAAGCTAACAAGGAGAGTGGAAGGCCTTCGGGTCACCGATTTAGTTGAGATTTTGTAAACTTATAGATTATGATCTCCCCTTTACGAATATACATATAGCATTATAGGGGCAAACACTCAATAATTTTTGAAATATTTATAAACAAAGTTTTTTCATAAACATTAGTGCTTAAATATGCTATTGTAGAGAACGTATACAACGAATAATGCCCTGGTGTAGTGCCTATGTACTAGACTTACAACCTGGTGGGCTTAGGGTTCGTTTCGCCTGCGGGGAAAATTATTTTTTTACTTATTTATTAGTACTATTTATTCGTTGTGTAACATTGACTTGTTTATAAGAGATTACACATTTATTACGAATCAAAGAACAAAAGTTTTAATAAATTATAAATAAATTAACCGAAATTAAATTACCCTCGTGTCAGAAAACGATCTTCTGTTTCCAGACACGAGAGGGTAATTTACTATTTTATTTATTTCGGTTAATTTATTTATAATTTATTAAAACTTTTGCCAATGCAATAATGCTGCACTTATTCGATGTGTAAGCTATTTCTGCGTATTATGTTTCGTGTGCATAAAATATGTAATTGTATGGTAAGTACAATATTAAATTTATCGTGTACCATATTTTCTCTTCCTATATTTACTTTACTTCTTCTGTTTCCAGACACGAGAGTGTAATTTACTATTTTATTCATTTCGGTTAATTTATTTATAATTTATTAAAACTTTTTTTCTTTGATTTGTAATTGTTGAGGTGCAGCGAGGAAATTAATAAGCAGTGCGCAGTTATTTGAAGCTGAAGAGAAATAATGTGCTGAATGTATTTCAGTATGTCTCCATTCAGATACAGTTTGGTACAATACAAGTATTCCTCAATTATGAGACAGATACTTTTAGATTCGTTAAACTGGAATTTGAACACGTTTCTATACATAAACTCGTTTTACTTTTTTTACTCTTTGCATACGCACACATCCGCTCGCTCTAACGTTCTTACAGAATCTGACGCGCGCTCTATCTTCCGCACGCATTCTCTCTCTCTCCCTCTGTCAGTGTTGCCAACTATTTAATACAGACAATCCCAACCTGTGAAATTATTTCTCCAACAGTAATAAATGTGTAATCTCTTATAAACAAGTCAATGTTACACAACGAATAAATAATATAAAGAAATAAGTAAAAAAATATTTTTCCCCGGAGAGGAATCGAACTCTAGCCCACCGGGTTGTAAGTCTAGTAGATAGCCACTACACCACGACATTATTCGTTGTATACTTTCTCTACAATACCATATTTATGCATAGCATAGTTTTTTATGAAAAAACTTTGTTTATGAATATCTCAACAAATATTGAATGTTTGCCCCTATAATGGTATATATTCGTAAAAGGGAGATCGTAATCTATAGGTATACAAAATCTCAACTAAATCGGTGACCCGAAGGCCTTGCCCTCTCCTTGTAAGCGTCCCTAGTAGCACAAAAATATTGGATAAATATTTTTTTCAAATATTGGAGAAATATTTTTTAAGTCACACTTTTTCATATGGGAAAAATATTGGATCTGAATATTGTATACATATACAAGAAATGTAAATTGAATGTTTAGAAAATATAAGCTTAATATTCAGAGAATATAAATTAGATATTTAAAAAATATAAGCTAAATATTCAGAGAATACAAACGAGATATTTAAAAAATATAAAGTAAATATTCAGGGGATATAAACTAGATATTTAAAAAATATAAAGTAAATATTTAAAAAATGTGAATCCAATATTTTAAAAATATAAATTCAATATTTAAATAATATTCAATAAAATCTTCAAATTTAAGAAAAAGTGGTAACAAAAATTAGAAACTGTACATATGTATATTTTCTATGTACTGCTTGAGGGGATGTTCCACTTTGTCTTCGAAAGGACCTTTTATTCCAATTCAGAAATTTTTATGCAGCTGGCGGGGATTCGATCTCGGGGCTTACGGTTTACTTGATGATGTGCTTCCTCGCTGAGCCATGCGAACCTACAGTGTTACATTTATTATTTTTGATTCTTATAAAGACTTAAATCATATCAAATCATATAATTATTAAGAGATAAACTTCTGTTAAAAAAATTTTTTAGATCAAAATCAAACTTATTAGTATTATTATTATATATTGTAGTATTATTAGTATATATATATATTAACGACAAAGAGATATATATTTTTTCTTAAGTACTTCACACAATCGTATGTAAGCATAGAAACACATACAATATATTTGCTAAATTAACAAAACCATTTTATTGTTAAAAAATATATTGTTATTATATAATATAAAAAAATAATATAGCATAATATAATAAATAGTAAAAACAATTAAATAATATAGCATAGTATAAAAATAATATAGTATAAAAGTATGTATTGTTATAATATGATATATGTTTTAAATAATTAGTTAAAAGTTAAGTTTTTATTCTAGATTCAGTTGTTGCTAAAAATAGAGACGCGATGTTTTTTATTTCCATATCCGTAATAGACGCCTGCCTTCTTCTTGTTGCTACTGTGAAATAAAAAATAAAATAAGTTGCATATTATATATGTTTTAAAACAAAACTTAAAATTTATAATTTAATATTTACCAGTTATAGCATCATACAGTTTCAAATTAATAAACGGCAATTTTTTTTTTCTTCCCTCCCCTGAATAAAAAGTTGCCGCTTCGTTTGATATTAATTTGTTCATCATGTTATATATTATTTTGTTATTTGTATCGCCGCCGACTAAATACAGTAATTGTACCTGGAAGAAGCGATGTGATTTTTGATTTGATAAAAATAAGAACTATGATTTTATATTTTTCTGGATCTACGTGAATACAAACCAGCAAATTAAGTTTTTCAGAACTTTCTGCTATTATTGTTTCAAAATTGGTAACTTTGGTGACAGATTTCAGTGGCAATTGGTCCAAAAAAAGACCTCTCCTCGCCATAACCCAAGATATTGTTAGACGTGTTATTTGCATTAATTGCTATGTTATTTACTAGCCTTTCAATATATTCCAATTTATTGAAAATTTCTTTCATTTCATATTTTAATTCAATATGTTGGCGATTTAATAATGCCATTTGTCCTTCATTGAACGACGTTGTATTATCCATATCTTTATCTGTACAATTACATAAAATATAATATTCCTATCGTTACGTTTATTATTTAACTTATATGTATAGTATATTTACCATTATATATTTCATTGATTATATTTTTATGCTTACAATAAAATTTAACATAAGCATCATTTTTTCTACTTACTTGGTGCTACTTTTTGCGGTTGCTGAATATCATCGCTTTCAGAATCAGAATCAGACTTTCGCAGAATCACAGGTCGCTTTTTCATTGCACTTCTTTTTGAAGACATAGTAAAACTTTAGACATAATAGAAAGAAGTAATCAACACTACTAATAATTAATACTAATAATAATTAATCCTAATAATAATTAATACTTATAATAATAATGAATAATTAATAAGGTAAATGAAGAAATTCACATGCTACAAAGTATGAGCGGCATTTATATAAAAATGCTTTATGTGTAATTTCATTCAGAGAACATGACAAAATTTCATCTGTGAAATTATCAAATCTAAATATTCCTATTAATTTCGATTTGATAGGGTATTTGTAAAAAGTTTCCAATTTTGTGGATAATCTACCAACTATTTTATCTGTTGATATGTCTAGGATCTGTAGGACATAATCATTCCTTACAAAAACATAACAGTCTCGAAGTCCGTAAGCTTTTATATTAAAATAAGGGAATTGTATTTTCTTTTTATCATAGTCTACACATATTTTTCTACGAGTTTCTTTGATTGTAGGTGTTCCATTTTCCGATAACCTTTTTATTATCTGTGCTAGTGGTTTATTCCACCTGCGTAACATGCTTATTAGCTTACCTAAGTAATTTTCAAAAGGAAAACAACTTAGTTCCTCTAAAGAATATTTTAAAGTTTGTACATCGTCTGTAAGGTGCACTAAATTGTGAACATTAAATACACTAAATTCTTTGCCATATAAAATAGAAGAATCATTGACAAATTGAATTAGCATTTCTCGAGCTTTGTTTAGCCACTCTACATCTAAACGTAATTTATTATGTAACAGAATTCTAATAGCTGCATGTAGTAATAAAAAGTGGTCATAGAAGATTTTTGGAAGGATTCTCTTTAAAAGAATATGTCCTAGATACAAGAGAAATAAACGAAACTCCGTAGCTTTATATCCAGCCAATTCCGATATGGATCGTGATTTACGGCTAAATTCGCTAGGTATCCATTTTGCTGCAAAAATCATTCGTTTTGATAACTTATTCCTTTGCTGTAATCTGAACTCTACTTTACACCAATGACGAATTAATTTCTTCATTACGCCCAAACAGCATAAATGCATATAATCTAAAGCAAAATGTTCTACTATATTTAAAGTGCTTATATTTAATAAGGGTGTCCTTTCTTTGTTTGTATGGTGATTGATATCGCGAAAATTTTTAAAATCTTCATGTGTCCGATCACTGGCATTATGTTCTTCGTAAATAATTCGTTTTTTATAGTATACACCCTTTTCTGTGCATCTTTCGCAACTATTGTGACCTGTATGCCCTTTAATATTTTTTAAAAATGCTCTCGCAGGTGCATCACATGTAAAGCATATAACAGATACTTTAAAATTAGTATTATTATAAAATAATCCATGTTTTAAAATATCATTTAATTCATTCGTAAAATCATTTAAATAATCAGCTAAGGAATTTGGTTTTGCATCACCATAATATATGGCTATCGGAAAAGGAGACACGATATAATTGTTTAATACGAGTTTGCATAAAATGGGCCAAAACTGCTTCTTCGAATTTCTTGAAACTGGAACACCATCGATATTAAAAATTAATCGAATTGTTAAAGTTTCTTTGATTTCAAGAAATATACCTATTTCAGCTTGTAACAAGCTTAATAGATGCGCTTTTATACCAAAATATGCAAATTGTGCTAAATTCCCCTTTTTACTTAAAACGGACACAATATTTGATGATCGTTTAGTTTTCAACAGAGTGCGGGAATCGCATGGAATTTTGTATTCTGGAAAAATGTCCTTCAAACCCTTTAATAAATTACTTAGTTGAGTATGATTAATTTTATTTCCTAGAGACCATGTTTTTAAAAAAGTAATTAATTTCAAATTTCTAATAGCAGTGCATTTATCATCCACACTGTAATTTATGTCATTCCTGTTATTTGTCATGTTACGGATGACGAACAGGTGTTCAATATCATCTCTGGCAGGAACCGTCCTAGATAAACGAACAGAGCCACCCTAGATAAATCTACATAGCTGTTTAGTTTAGTTTAGGGCCCAAACATACGCACGACCAACTGGTCGTTGACAAAATACGAATGTTCACTGAAAGGGTACTGACAAGTACCACCTGTCATTGCAGGGGTATATAAGCCCTTGCATTTCTACTCTCGTGGGCTAGTACTGTCGTAATCACGAATCGTGTCGCGTCGTGCTGCATCTCGGAAGTCAACTACCAGTGAGATCGGGCTAAAGTTCCCCTTCGAATCAAAAGTTAACCGTATAGATTCCGCGAGTTCGGTGTAAAATCTATTAGGCAGTGATAAGGTTGCTCCGAGACCCCCGCATTGCCAGTGCGTCAACACCGTGCATCTAGTTTAGGTAATACACTTCTACTTTCAATTCTTTCTATTCCAAACTCAATTCATTCGCGACAATTACACAATTGTAACACTAATTCTTATAATCAGAATATATCTGTGTTCTTGGATAATTAACGCAAATTCATTAAACCCATAATTATCGTCCAAAATCCTAATCGAGTAATTGAACGTCCCCACACGATACAATCTTACCGCTCGGATTGTATCACTAAATTATACTAGTTACGAGGCTTACTAACTATCCTAACAGCTCCCTGATTTCGCATCAGGTTCGTCTGTGCTTTTATCCAAACTCCTAGCGGCTCCCCAGTTTCGCATTGGGTTCGTCCGCGTCGTTCTACAACTTCCTAGCAGCTCCCCGGTTTCGCATCGGGTTCGTCTGCGCTTGACTCCATTCCTAGAGGCTCCCTGACTTCGCGTCAGGTTCGTCCTCGCTGTCTATAATCCTAGCGGCTCCCCAATTTCGCATTGGGTTCGTCCGCGTACCTTTAACTAACAAACTGATACCATATTCCTAGTGCAACAACACTTCGCCGACCACTCGTGCTGCTCGCGGCCCTGGCTCGTAACAGAACTGGTGACAGCGGTGGGATTTGTTCAATTATTTTAGGATCACTTTAATTTTGGGTTTACTACATTAAATTACTCGTAGCTGAGTATCGACAATATACTAGTTTTCCTAGTCACGCTTTATATCATTAATATACTAGTTTTCCTAGTTAAAAGATTTCAATATACTAGTTTCCTCTAGTTATACTTCTTAAAAAATTATTAGCTATATACTAGTTTTCGCTAGTTACGCTTCTATAAATAATATACTAGTTTTCTCTAGTTACTCTTCTTAAAAAATGCAGAATATGACTGCAAATACCTCTTCTGTTGACATAATGAACTTGACGGTTTCACTTGCAAATTCTATGTCGCTGTTGACGCAAAAGACATGCTTACAGAATATTACTTCGACTATTCCGACCTTTGACGGGGAAGACCCCTCTTTGATTCGTTTCGTACAAACTTTAGAGGACGGGTTAACTTTGATTCCGGAGGGTACGGAAACCGAGTATCTGGCAATTGTTCTTACTAAGCTCGTCGGGCCAGCACGTAGATGCACATTAGAGCACAAGTTTACCACCGTAAAAGCGTTAATTCAACATCTAAAGAAACGGTTCGCTCCCGGCAAGAGTCTATCATTTTATCAAGTGGAAATCGCGAAACTACATATTCGCGAAGGAGAGAGCCTACGACAATACATCGATAGGACAAGCCACTTGGTCTACTGTACACGCGGAGCCATAAGGGAAAAATACGTGGCCAACGCTGAAGAATTTATCAAAATGATGGAAAAAGACGTCATTGAAAATTTCATCGATGGATTACCGGATCGGATTTCCCTGAAGGTGTCGGCTTTCCTAAAAGATATTAAAAATCTAGAGGATGCTTACGACGTCGTGCTACAGATAGATAAGAGATTAAGGAATCGACGGCAGTCGCCTCGGAGTGAATCACCATCAAGGTGGTCCCGCCGAGATTCATACGACCAGGATTCTCGCTACCGTGATCGTGAAGTGTCATATCCTTTATCTCCAAGCAGATATGACCGACACAGGGATCGACGCACGAGACCATCTGGTTTCGAGGAGGAAAAAGAAGGACGAGCTGCAGCCGGGACCTTGCGTCACAGGAGCCCCTCCAATTCCCCCTCCAACCGTTCAGATTCGTCACCAGTGAGAGACGGAGAGAGACGGTACACAATTTTGAAAAATTCCGATAAGGATCGCATGTCAAAACCGTATTGTTGGCATTGCGGAACAACCGGACACGATGGAAAATTCTGCAAGAATCGACCGCGTAGTCCGCGATTCCGACGAGATTCGCGAGATTCGTCCGTAGAATCAACCAAATCTTTAAACTTCGATCGCGCTCACCGTACAGGCGACACGATGAGCGAAAACAAAGAAGTTCGCCCAAGAACTGTCCGCTTCGAGGAAAAACCCTCATCAAGGAAGCTCCAGCACCACGAATCAAAATCAAAATCCCAGAACTGGAATCAGGCACGGGAGAATTTCTAATTGACGGTGGAGCATCCGTAAATTTAGTAGTTCTTGACGTTTTAGGGGAAGGAGCAGAAATTGTTTCACGCGAAGAAATTGAAATAACTGGTCTTACTACAACCCCAATTCGCACTCTGGGAACTACGATACTTCACATACATGAAGCTCCTGCGTTTTTCTACGTAGTGAAGCGCCTTGCAATAGAAGCAGATGGACTTATAGGAAGCCCATTTTTAAAACAGGAACAAGCAGAAATTTCTTATTACCATGGAACAGTGGTATTAAAAAATAAGCCCATCAGGCCTATTCGATTTTCAAATTACCAGCAGGACTCAGATGTACCGACCAAACATCGCATCGATGCCCGATCATCTCAACAGATTGCCATAAGAATAGCTAACCCAAGGATTAAAGAAGGCTATTTACCACGCATACAAACACACGAGCATCTTTACATAGGAGAAGCCGCCGTCCTGAATGACAGAGGAAAATGTCATGTTATGGCAACAAACACCAGCGAAGAAGCTCTGGACGTGGAAATAGAGCCACAAATTTTAGAACCTTACGACATTTTGAGTACATCAGATGAAGATATTTATACACAGGTACGACATCACTGTAATTTCAAAACTAGAGAAGATAGGATACAGGGAATCTCCGAAACGCTAAATTTGAGCCACCTGAACGAAGAAGAACGCCTCAGCATCACCGCATTGATAAAGGAATTTCCCGATCGATTTTATCTCCCTGGAGATAAATTAGGAAAGGCCTCCGATTTTAAGCACTCCTTACATACAACTGATGAGATTCCGATTAACACGAGACAGTATCGCTACCCTCCTGTTCACCAAGAGGAAATCAAAAAGCAAATTAATGGCTTATTATCCGAAGGTATTATTACTCCGTCGAAATCTCCGTACAATTCACCCTTGTGGATTGTACCCAAAAAACCAGATGCGCAAGGAAACAAACGTTGGCGCATGGTAATAGATTTTCGTGCGCTTAACGAGAAGACCATCTCCGATAAATATCCATTGCCTCAAATCACGGAAATACTGGATCGTCTCGGTGGAGCGAAATACTTCTCAGTTTTCGATCTCGCCAGCGGGTTCCACCAAATAGAAATGGATCCGAAAGACAGACAGAAGACAGCTTTCACCACCCCTAACGGACATTATGAATTTTCACGAATGCCGTTTGGCTTAAAAAATGCACCACCCACTTTCCAACGCCTCATGGATCAGGTATTGACTGGACTTCAGGGAACGGACGTTTTCGTTTACCTGGACGATATCGTGGTTTACGCTTCGTCGTTACACGAGCACAACGTTAAAGTCAGGAAATTGTTAAACCGTTTGCGAGAACATGGTTTAACTCTTCAGACAAATAAATGCGAATTCTTACGGAAAGAAGTTGCATACCTCGGACATATTATTTCAAGACAGGGAGTAAAACCCGATCCCCGAAAATTAAAAGCTGTCAAGGATTTCCCAACACCTACCTCACAGAAAAATATCCAACAATTTTTGGGTCTTGTAGGATATTACCGAAGATTCATATCAGATTTCACTACAAAAGCAAAGTCCTTAATTGACCTCTTAGGAAAGGGCAAAAAATTCAAATGGGCCGAAGAACAAGAAAGCAGTTTTAAGCAGTTACGTGAAGAACTCTGTCGAGAGCCTATTTTACAGTATCCAGATTTCAGCAAACCATTCGTCATTACAACAGACGCCTCCGAATATGCCGTTGGAGCCGTGCTTAGTCAAGGTGAAATAGGAAACGATCTGCCGATTGCTTATGCATCGCGCAGCCTCAACAAAGCAGAAAGAAATTATTCAGCCACGGAAAAAGAATGTTTAGCTATGGTATACGCCGTTATATATTTCCGACCTTATGTGTACGGAACAAAATTCACATTGGTTACAGATCATCGACCATTAGTTTGGCTACATTCAGTGAAAGATCCGACATCAAGACTCATGAAATGGAAGCTCAGACTCCTAGAATATGATTATCAGGTGGTCCATAAATCTGGAAAAACAAATAAGAATGCTGATGCATTATCACGTAATCCTACTTCCATCTGTTTACCACTCATCCCGAGGGAACCGAAAGACCCCGATTTTAAAATCCACATACCGAAAACACCTGTCGACGCTGGTTCAATAGGACAACGCATCAGACAACTACATCGGGACCGAGAAAAACGGCCGAAATATCAACAAACAAGCAGCAGTTCAGATGAGATGGAAGAACCCGCCCTGGGGAAAGTTCAACACTCGCCAATAATTAACATAAACAGAACCCTTCCGAGTTTATCTAGAGAGATAGCGATGCCAGATGAAGACCAGGACAACACACACCATTTTTTGCCCGCGGCAAACTCCACAGAAATTTTTTCTACGGATAGAAACACTAGTCTACCTGGTGATTTAATTTCGTTTGACGATCCACTGGAAAACACTGTCATAGAAAACAGGAACAATTTACAGAAGGATACACCCAATATATCGCAAGTACCATTTCCTGAAACAACTGGAATTTTGCAACCCACCGTAATTCGAGTTCCAAACAATTTAATACACAAAGCAAGGGTGCGGCATCTTCCTGATCGCACAACCGACCCTTACCCATTCTCAAACGCCGATACAGATGGTTCTTCCACCGAAACTGACCTGGAAGCGCCGCCAGAACCGAAACAAGGGATTAGCATTTCTTCAAACACCCTTACCGCAAGGGAAGATCATTATGTACACTTCATATCAGCCGATCGCAACTTAATAACCCCCATAGGAAAACTGTTGCTGGACACGGGATTAATAAATAAGCAAGAACTTTTAGCTGCACGACCGAAAAAGGGACAGGTCATAATTTCAAACAATGGGTTATTTAAAACCTTCAGCATAGTAATCTCCGATAACTTCCACGATAAACCAAAAAGAATGGACATAATTAATGGTTTGAAAACTCTTCAATCTGCTTTAGAACAAAATAGAAGCAAATCTTTTCGAATATCCGCCACCGGAGATCATCATAAATCATCGCCCGATGAACTTTTCAAAGCATTAAAAGAAGTCTTCACAGATTCACCTTATCAAATCACAATATGTAATTGTGTTATTACTACACCTTCCGTAGAAGACAGGCAAGAAATTATCCATGAAGCACACGATAGCTTAATAGGAGGGCATAAGGGAGTTACAAAAACCTACAATCGCATTCGATCGAGATTTCATTGGCCGCACATGCGCAACGAAATTCAGGATTACATCCGAAAATGCAAAAGTTGTCAAGAGCAGAAATTAGTCAGAACAAAAACACGTCAACCCATGTTGATCACTGACACGCCGTTGGACGCATTTGATAAAATTTCCTTAGATACCGTTGGACCATTACCAATTACACCTGGAGGGAACCGATACATTCTCACCATGCAGGATAATCTAACCAAATATTGTATCGCAGATGCCTTTGCACGGCATTTTATTGCAATCTATGGGACACCTCGAGCAATACTCACGGATAAGGGAACCAGCTTTATTGGAACTCTTATGACAAATCTGTCAGAAATATTCAAGATTAAACAAATTACCACCTCCGGATACCGACCACAGACTAATGGATCATTGGAGCGAAGCCATATTGTTCTTACAGAATACCTCAAACATTATATGGAGAATTACGAGGATTGGGATTTATTAATTCCGTTTGCAATGTTTTCTTATAATACGTCTGTTCACGAAGCTACCAACTTTACACCGCACGAACTAATTTTTGGCAAACAGGCACGAGAGCCAACCTCATTTCCAACTGGCACCAATTTGAAGACATATGGAGACTATTTATCGGAACTAATAACAAATATAGTCCGAATCCGTAATATAACAACAAGAGAGGACGGACACATCGAGGGGCGCCTGCTCCTTGACAGGCTCCCGAACCAACCACCGCACGACGTCGCTGAGGGATGGCTACAATTGGGCTATGCAGTGCCGACCTGAACTTCACCTAGCAATAAGTACACTACACTACACTACACTACACTCGTCATTTTTTTTTTTTCTCTTTTCTTCTCTTTCATTTTATTATTTTTTTCTTTTCATTCCATTTTTTCTCTTCTCTTTTTCTTTTTCTTAAAGTCTATTGTATCTAGGACGTTTCCTTCCTGATGAGAAAGCATCACGCGAACCGCGATGTTTCTTCTTGGTGGGGAGATGTTACGGATGACGAACAGGTGTTCAATATCATCTCTGGCAGGAACCGTCCTAGATAAACGAACAGAGCCACCCTAGATAAATCTACATAGCTGTTTAGTTTAGTTTAGGGCCCAAACATACGCACGACCAACTGGTCGTTGACAAAATACGAATGTTCACTGAAAGGGTACTGACAAGTACCACCTGTCATTGCAGGGGTATATAAGCCCTTGCATTTCTACTCTCGTGGGCTAGTACTGTCGTAATCACGAATCGTGTCGCGTCGTGCTGCATCTCGGAAGTCAACTACCAGTGAGATCGGGCTAAAGTTCCCCTTCGAATCAAAAGTTAACCGTATAGATTCCGCGAGTTCGGTGTAAAATCTATTAGGCAGTGATAAGGTTGCTCCGAGACCCCCGCATTGCCAGTGCGTCAACACCGTGCATCTAGTTTAGGTAATACACTTCTACTTTCAATTCTTTCTATTCCAAACTCAATTCATTCGCGACAATTACACAATTGTAACACTAATTCTTATAATCAGAATATATCTGTGTTCTTGGATAATTAACGCAAATTCATTAAACCCATAATTATCGTCCAAAATCCTAATCGAGTAATTGAACGTCCCCACACGATACAATCTTACCGCTCGGATTGTATCACTAAATTATACTAGTTACGAGGCTTACTAACTATCCTAACAGCTCCCTGATTTCGCATCAGGTTCGTCTGTGCTTTTATCCAAACTCCTAGCGGCTCCCCAGTTTCGCATTGGGTTCGTCCGCGTCGTTCTACAACTTCCTAGCAGCTCCCCGGTTTCGCATCGGGTTCGTCTGCGCTTGACTCCATTCCTAGAGGCTCCCTGACTTCGCGTCAGGTTCGTCCTCGCTGTCTATAATCCTAGCGGCTCCCCAATTTCGCATTGGGTTCGTCCGCGTACCTTTAACTAACAAACTGATACCATATTCCTAGTGCAACAACACTTCGCCGACCACTCGTGCTGCTCGCGGCCCTGGCTCGTAACAGTCATTTGAAGATCAAATTGTTGACCCAGATCGGATATAGCAAGATCATTAGTTGTTTGTGAACTATTAGTTGGCATGATTATTCTATTTGATTCTTCATTTACTGTGTCGAGACTGTGATTCTGATTGAAAGCTATCCGTTGTTTCTTTATAAATTTATATTTTTTGTAACGTCGTTTTTCGGCTATTATGAAATTTATGTAACTGCAAACTAGATATGTGTATGAAAAACTACGTTTGAAAACTTTAACTGCGAGTCTTCAGAAAATGAAAAAAAGGGATATATATATGTTTATTTATTTATTACATATAATAAATATACTTACCTTTTCTGCGAACGATGAAATGCAGGTGTGGAGAACACGTATGGCCGTATCGTTTGTTATTATCCAAACTATAATATATTAGTTGCGTAAACTACGCACACAGGCAATTGTCAATTCTTCAATTGCACACAGTTTTCACAAACTTTATTAATATATATGTGAGGACTTTACGTTTTCCTGTCAAACACTAACTACAGGGTGTCCCAAAATTACCTTAGTTTAATGAAATGGGAGGTTCCCGAGATCATTTGAAGCGACATTTTCCTTTGCAAAAATGTTATCCGCGGCTTTGTTTAGGAGTTATTAACGAAAAACACGGACCAATCAGAGCGCGACCTAGACGCGAGTTGGCACAGTCGGCCCGGCGCGCCAACTGTTTATTGGCCGACTGTGCCAACTCGTGTCTAGGTCGCGCTCTGATTGGTCCGTGTTTTTCGTTAATAACTCCTAAACAAAGCCGCGGATAACATTTTTGCAATGGAAAATGTCGCTTGAAATGATCTCGGGAACCTCCCATTTCATTAAACTAAGGTAATTTTGGGACACCCTGTATACATACTATATAGCTCGCGGTCCGCACTCAACGCACACACGAATTCAAAGTAAATTAAAAGTAAACATTTTACATTCGTAAGATGAAAGGTTAATGTGTATATTATATAATGTCTTTCAGCATATTCTAGAACAAATATTTATCCATGATAAACATAAAATATTTTCTGCATATTAAAAAAAAATATTCTATTTCTAATATTACATAAAAATTCATTTTATAATGAGAAAAAATATTTTTTTCATAATATGAAATAAATATTATCTGTATATTAGGAAAAAAATTCTATTCCTAATATTAAATAAACATTCATTTTATAATGAGAAAAAAATATTTTTTTTATAATATGAAATAAATATTATCTGTATATTTGGAAAAAATATTCTATTTCTAATATGAAATAAAGATTCATTTTATATTTAGAAAAAAATATTTTTCTCGTAACATGAAATAGATATTTTGTGTATATTTAAAAAAAAATATTTGGTATTAATATAAAATAAATATTGTATGTATATTTGAATATTAAAAACAGATTGAATCTCTTTTTAATATTATATGAATGTGTATACAATATTTTGTGCTACTAGGGGTATCTTTCGTATACATATAAATATAATACACTACCACTCACGGAAGTTTAGTCAAGAGAGAGAATTTTAAAATGTGATACTTTAAAACGGTCCGCTCGCTTCAAGAAAGTTAATATTATTACATAGTAATCTTAAATAACCTTTCCACATAACTAATGAGAAACTAATGTTTAAAAAACTAATGTTTTTTGAAGAAACATTACAATAAACATTTTACGAGAGGAAATTCCTCAATGCGTATATGGCATGGACGTCGCACAGTCTATTTGACCAGAGAAAGTGGAAACAACTATTTCAGCATTATTTATAGGCTCAAGGTTATAATATTATATATCGTTGGATTCGTCTTAAGATCAGCTACAACATAATGAAATCCGAAATACATTTCAGCATTTAAAAAATCAAATTCACATAAATTTTTTGTAAAAAAATTTTTTTCAACTTTCATATATTGAAATTTATAGATATCTGAATACCGTTTCTCTTTTGTTCGAAACTTTTTTCCGCAGATTATCGAGAACGTCGAGAACCCATGAAAAACCGTGGCGATAGTGGAATATTTGCATTACATATTACAACTTGAAAAATATTTAAATAATTTAAAAAATATTTAAATAATTTAAAAAATATTTCATTATAGTGTTTTGGAAAGCTCTCAAAACAAGCTACAAGAATATGCAATAAAAAATTGGGAGTTCTATTTAAAAAATTGGGGGGACTTCCGCTTCCGGTTGATTACGAGTGAGAAGTGCGTAAAGAGTTGTAGGAGTGATTGTGAGCGAGAGTGGAGGTTGATAGGTGTAAGTGGTGCGAGAGTGGTGTAGGAGTGTGCGCGTGGTGCAAAGGCATTAGGAGAAAAGAAGGGATAGGGCAGGAAGGAGGGATAAAGAGAGTAAGGGCGAAGCAAAGTGAGCGAGAGAGATAGGTTAGGGCGGCGGGAGGCAGAGTGTTTAGGCGGGAAGCGAGAGAAGAAGCAGCAGGTGGCGCGGGCTAGTGGGAGACAGTGTAACGAGGGAAGGCGGGAATTTTGAAAAAGGAGCTAGAGACGAGAGGGCGTTAAAGAAAAAGGAAAGAGGGTAGAAGAAGCATGAGTGACGGAGGGAAAGAGTGCAGGGAAGAGGGGAAGGGGGAGAGAGGGAAAGTAGGGAGACCTGGGAACGCGGGAAGGTTAGGAAAGCTAGGAGGGGGGGGGTGCGGGGAGCCTGGATAGTCTGTGGAAGAAAAGGGAAAGAGAGAAGGAGGCAGATGGGGGGAACGGGGACGAGGGGGCGATTTTCAAGAAAACCGCTCTGACAATAAGATCGCCAGAGAGTGGGGTTAGGGGGAGAGTGGAAGAGGGGAGGGCCGGCAGCGAGCAACAAGGGGTTGGGCTGCGGGAAATGTTAGAGGAGATAAGGAAGTTAAGGGAGGAGGTGAGGGAAGATAGAAGGGAAATGGGGAGGGTAATAGAAGAGATGCGGGAAGGGTGGAAGAGGGAGAGGGAGATGTGGGCAGAGGAGAGAAGGGAAGAAAAGTCGAGAAGGGAGAAGCTAGAGAAAAAGGTAGAAGTGCTAGAAGGTAGAGTAGAAAAAGCGGAAGAGTGGGGGAGGGAATGGGAAAGGAGAGAAAAGGGGGGGAGGGAAGCAATGGAGGGGAGGTAATGGAAGAGCAAAGAAGGAGGATTAGAAGGATAGAGTTAGCGCAGGATAGAAAGGAAAGGGGGGAAAGAAGAAACAACGTAATAATAAAGGGGATGCAGCTAGAGGGAAAAGATGTGAAGGAGGGAGTAAAAGAAATTTGGGAGAAAATGGGGACAGATATGGAGGGAGTAAGGGAAATAAACAAGATAGGGAAGATAGGGAGAGGGGGGGTAGGGATGGTGTTGGTAAAAATGGCGGACAGGGATCAAAAAAGAAAGGTGATGGAGGAGAAGAGAAAGCTAAGGGGAAGAAAGGAAAGGATAGAGGACGACCTGACGGAGGAGGAGAGGAGAGCAAGGTGGAAGATAGAAAGGGAAGCGGAGGAGGAGAGGAGGAAGGGGAAGAACGTTCAAGTAGGTTACTTGAAGATGTTGGTGAACGGAAAGATGAAGAAGTGGAATGAGATGGAAGAAAACTGGATGGAAGAGCAGGGAAACGAGTAGGGAAGGAAAAAGGGGAGAAAGGGACGGAAGGGAGGAAAACGGGGAATAATATTAAAATCGGTTTCTGGAACGTGGCGGGATTGAATAATAAGGACGAAGGGTTCTGGAAAGGGATAGAAGAGTGGGATGTTATAATCTTAATGGAGACGTGGGTAGAGGAGAAGGGATGGAGCAGAGTAAGGGAAAGACTGCCTAGGGGGTTTTATTGGGAGATGCAAGGGGCTAGAAGAGAGGAAAAGAAGGGGAGGGCAATGGGGGGGATGGTACTAGGGGTGAGAAAAGAGATAGAGGTAGTGAATGAGGAAGGAGAAGGGAAGGAGGGAATAATGAGGGTGAAAATAAAGATAGGGGAGAGCTGGTGGAGGGTGATAGGGGTATACGTTAACAGGGATCTCGACAGGAAATTGGATGAGCTGGGGAACTGGATAGAGGAGAGGGAAAAAGGAGTAAGGGTGATAGTAGGGGGGGATTGGAACGCGAGAACAGGACGAGAAGGGGGGGAGGTGGTCGAGGAGGAGGAGTGGGGAGGGGGAAGGGGGAGTAGAAGGTCGAAGGATGTAAATGTAAATGCAGAAGGGAGGAGGCTATGCGGATATTTGGAAGAAAGGGGGTGGGGTATACTGAATGGAAATACGAAGGGGGACGAGGAAGGAGAGTGGACGTATACGGGGGGGAGAGGGAACTCGGTGATAGATTACATAATAGGGAATGAGGAAACAAGGGAGGGGGTAGAGAAGATGGAGGTAGGGGAGAGAATAGATTCGGACCACGCACCACTGACGGTGTGGATAAAAGGGGAAAGGAAGGAAAGGGGAGGAAAGGCAGGGGGAAGAAAGGGGTTGGGGGTAGGAAATTGGTCGGAGGAAGGGAAAAGAGAATTCAGGGAAAAGTTTGGGAGGAGAAGGGAAGGGGTAGAGGGGGTAGAAGAAGACTGGAAGGGACTGAAGGATAAGATAAAGGAAGTGTTAGGGGGGGTGGGGAACAAGGAAGAAGGGAGGAAAAGAGGGTGGTGGGATGAGGACTGTAGGATGGAAAAAAGGAAAGTGAGGGGGGAACTGAGGAGATGGAGGAAGGAGGGAGGGGAGGGAACAGAATATAAAGCAATGAGGAAGACATATAGGGGGATGTGTGAGGGGAAAAAGAAAGAGGAGAGAGAAAAATGGGAAAGGGAATTGGAGGGGGTTAAATCGGAAAAGCAGGTGTGGAGTGTAGTAAACAGGGAAAGGAAAAAGAGAACTAGGATAGATGAAAGAATAAAAATGGGAGAATGGGACGAGCACTTCAGAGGGATTCTGGGAGGGGTAGAATGGAGGGTGAGGAAGGGAGGAGAGAGCAAAAGGAGGGATGCTGGGGAAAGGGATATAGAAAGAGGGGAGGTGGTAAGGGTATTAAAGGGGCTGAAGGAGAGAAAAGCGGCGGGAGGGGATGAGATTAGGAACGAGGTATGGAAGTACGGGGGGAGCGAGGTGGAGGAGTGGCTGTGGAGGGTATGTAATAGGGTATGGAGGGGGGAGGGATGGGTAGGGGAGTGGTCGGAGGGAATAGTAGTACCGATTGCAAAAAAGGGGGACAGCAGGAAGGTAGAGAACTATAGGGGGGTCACGTTACTCCAAACGGCGTACAAAGTGTACGCGGAGATTTTAGCGGAGAGGCTAAGGGAGGATGTGGAGGGGAAGGGATTGCTGCCACCGAGCCAGACGGGATTTAGGAAGGGAGTGGGGTGTGTGGACAATATTTACGTGCTAAATTACTTGGTGAACAGGCAGGTGAGGCGAAAGAACAGGAAGATGATAATATTCTTTGTAGACCTGAAGGCAGCGTTTGACTCGGTGGACAGGGAAGTATTAGTGAGGGCAATGAGGAAAAGGGGGTAAGGGAAGGGCTGGTTGAGAGATGTGAGGAAATACTAAGGGAGACGAAAAGTAAGGTCAGGGTGGGGGAGGAGGAAGGGGAAAGCTTCTGGACGGCAAGGGGGGTGAGACAGGGATGCCCGTTAAGTCCGCTGTTGTTCACACTTTTGCTGGCGGACATGGATAATGTGCTGGAGAAGGGGGGATGGGGGGGAACCAAATTAGGGAACAGGAAGGTCTACACCCTGGCATACGCGGACGACGTAGCAATGATAGCGGAGGAGGAGGAGGGGATGAGGGGGATGATCAGGGGGCTGGAAAAGTATTTGGGGGAGAGAAAATTGCAATTGAATGTTGGAAAATCAAAGATCATGAGGTGTAGGAGGGGGGGAGGTAGGTGGAAAAAGGTAAACTGGAGATGGAACGGAAAGGTGCTGGAGGAAGTCAATGAATATAAGTATCTAGGGTATGTAATCTCGAGAGACGGGGGACAGAAGAAACAGGTAGAGGACAGGATTAGGAAGGGGGCGGCGGTAATGGGGCAGGTATGGGGGATAGGGAAAAGAAGGTTCGGGAACGACTGGGGAAGGAGGATATGGCTGTTTGACAAGCTGGTATGGTCAGTAATCAGCTACGGGGTGGAAATTTGGGGGTGGAAGGAGAGGGAGGGGTTGGAAAGTATGCAGGAGAGATACCTGAGGTGGGTGCTGGGGGTAGAGAGGTGTACGCCGGGGTACATGGTCAGGGAAGAATTGCAGAGGGAGTTACTAAGAGGGAGAGCAGGGTTAAGGGCATGGGGATATGAAAAGAAGTTGAGAGAGGGCAAAGGGGGGGAGTTGGCAAGGCTGTGCTGGGAGGAGGTAAGCGGAAGGGGAAGGAGGGGAGGGGCGCTAGAGGGATGGGAAAGGGAGAGACAGGGTTTCTGGGAAGAGAGGGGCTGGACTGCAGAGGAGGCGGAAGAATTGATGGAGGGAAGGGCGGGGTTTGTAAGTGGGGAAATAGTGAAAAGAGAGAAGGAGAGGCAGAGGGTAGAGAGATGGGAAAGGATAGGAATGGCTAGGTACAACGAATGGTACGGGGCAGTGAAGGGAGAGGGGGTGCCAGGGTATCTGAAGAAAGGGTGGGGGGAGAGCAGGTGGCAAAGGGTAGCCAGGTATAGGCTGGGTAGCGGGATGAGAGGGGGGAAGTACTGGACAGAGGAAGATAGGAGAATGTGTAGGGTATGTGGGTGGGAGCTGGAAACATGGGAACATGTATGGGAGGTGTGCTTGGGAGGGGGCGAGGGCAGGGCTTGGCAGGGGATGGCAGGGGAAGTGTTAGGGGATGAGGGGGAAGGAGAAGAGTGGCTGAGGAAGGTGGATGAATGGAGAGAGAGTATGAGTGGAAGAAGCGAATGTAAAGCATGAGTGAAGAGTTAAAAATACAAGATTGATAAAATAAGAAATGGAAGATCGACCGGAAGAGGGGGTCCAAGAGGCTAGGGAAGGGGGGCGTGGGTGTGCGTGAGTAGGAAGGGGGAAAGGGAACTGCGACGTGCGGAGAGAGAGTGTAGGCGAGCGAGCGAGAGGCGGCGGCGTGCGAATTGGCGGCGAGGTAGCGTGCGGTGGCGTGCGTGCGAGTGGCGGCGAAAGAGCGAGCGGCGGCGAAAGAGCGAGCGGCGGCGTGCGTGCGAGCGGAGGCGTGCGTGTGAGCGGAGGCGTGTGTGAGGGAGGCGGCGAGAGAGCGAGCGGTGGCGAGCGTGCATGCGGCGGCGAGCGGTGGCGAGGAGGCGAGGGAGTGGGGGGAGTCGGATATGAATGGGAGTGTATGAGCGGAGAAGTGTAAGGAGGAGATTTGGAAAATGGATTTATAACCCCAAGGGGAATAAATAAACTATTATATATATTTAAAAAATTGAAGATGACCTTCACGTGATTTTCAAACGACTATCCAAGGTCAAATCAATGACACCATTTTATGTCCTGCTTGAAACTATACAACTTTTGTCTCAAGCATTTTTTTCCAAAATGCTTCATTTCCGAGATATACGTCTGTTTCACTTTAAATGATTCACCCGGTATATTATAAAAACGTTTTTAAACTATTACCACCGACGAGATATGTATATTGATATATGCATGCGTCCCACGTTTTTCGTTTTAAATCTTACAAGTATTTCCATAGCTATTAGAAATTCACAATCACAAATTTTCAGGACTATCAGTATGGGGTTAGGAATCTGTATGGGGTTAGGAACTTGTATGGGGCTAGGAAAAATTATTTTATATAATTTTTAGTCCGTTTTTAAAAAATTATTTTTATTTAAATTATTTAGATTTATCATTGGTTTTTAACTTTATATCTTTAATTTGTTGTGTAATTATATTTTTTCTTTCGTGTAAATTATTATTGATTTCTTGTTCTTGTTCTTTTTAATTTTGTTTCTCTCTTTTTCCAGCTTTTTTTACAAATCTTCTATCATTTTTTTCTTGGTCCTTTTTTTCAAGAACTTTCACGCCACGACGAGTCCAACGACATATTAAATTTATGTTTTGAAATAATGGTTTAATAGGCGTGAACAGCCTAGCACCGCGCCGCACAGTGGACCAGATAGCCGCGGTAGCTGTTACCATCTCTTCGCGTCGTCGATCTTCAACTGAAGTAAATTCTTCAACATTGATGACGTATCCCTGGAGTTCAGGTGTCCGAGTCTTTCGTGCCAGGTTTGCGCACTGGACTGGTCCTTGGTTGCAACGCAAGCTTGTTGACTATTCCCACGCAGATAAAATAAATCGCCTCTTCTGTCAGCGATTAGTTTCACTCTTCCACGAGGATCTGCGACGACAGCATGACTTTTTCGGAAGGTTATTTCATTGCCTTTGTCTACGATCTTGGCAACGGACAATAAATTAGTCCTCAATTCGGGAACGTATAAGGTATTTTCAAGTTTGATTGACTTGCCTTGATTGCCATCCGATGTCATGACGTTCACCTCGCCTTTTGCAGTTATTTGAGCTGTCGCGTTACTGGCTAGTTTCAATCCGCTGCGTGTTTCCTCCGGGTTCGTGAACAAACTTTTGTCGTTGCACAGGTGGGAGGTGCACCCGCTATCCAGACACCAATCATCCTTGTCCAGTACGGTGCTGGAAAGCTGTGCCGATTCATCGTTTAGTGTTGTTACGAGGTACGCTTCGTCGTCAGGATCTCCTTTTGGATAGGTCGACTTCTTCTTCCAACAGTCTGCGGCCTTGTGTCCCGTCTTTCTACAATGTGCGCACTTATATTTGACAGAATGAGATGATTGTTTACCTTCGTTCGGTTTTCCGCTGGTTTTTCGATAATTCTCCTCTACATTTTTCGATGGTTTTCCTCTGCATCGGTAATTCTTGACGAACATGGCGTTAGATTCGTTTCCGGTCGTCTTTTGCTTTCGTGCCTCGCTTTCTTCGACGATTTTTACCCGTAGCGATTCGGCATCTGGTAAATCGTCACGCGTCTCGATCGCGCACCGGAAGTTGTCGAAGCTGTCTGGCAAAATATAATAGCATCATTGATAATAACTCACCATTAATGTTTATGTCCATTGTTTCCAATTTATCTACTACGTCAAAGAATACGGTCGTATGTTCTCGAATATCCCCGCCTTCCTGCATTTTGTGCAGTGTTAATTTTTTGAGTAATGTGGCTTTACGTGCAGGGCCTTTCGAAGCGTAGACAGATTCCAATTTTTCCCACACCTCTCTTGATGTGTTGCAGCCGCGAATCTGTTTTAATTCGGATGGATTTATCGAAAGTATCAAGTCCGACATGGCCTTTCCGTCTTGTTTCAGCCATGCTTTGTACGCTAGCTGCGAGGCTCGCAAGGCATCGCCTTCTCCACCTACGACAGGAGGCTCGCTTTCGCCGCACACATATTCCCAAAGATCACTTTTCATTAGGACAGCTCGTACTTGAATTTTCCAAGTGTCGTAGTTTTCACGCGTGAGCACTTCTAACCGCACGGTGTTCGAAAATGCCATTTTTCTTGTTCGATCGTTCACTGGCGACACGGCGTCACTTTATTCTTCGTTAGCACGTATATACGCGTTCGCGACGATTTGTGTTCATTTATTAATGCACGGAACCGTGAGCGAGTACTGATCTTCGATCAATCTATGGCGTCACTTTTGCAATTGTGGGCGCCACGTGGCCGTATAGGTTAAGTTACGTATTTCGTTGATTTTCTGCTTTATGCTCTGGGCCCCTAACCTGTTAAGGATATGAGGATTGTGGATTCAATTATGGCAGGGATCAACTGTACGCAGGCCGTTGTTTACACACGTTCACAATAGATTTAATACAGGAAAGATGTCTAGATACAGATACAGATGTACATAGATATCGCGTGACTCGAGATCGATGAGAAGTCGATCGATAGTGGCAGAACGCCAATGGTAAAGGCAGCGCCACTAGTGTTGGCGAATGACACTACGTTGCCAAATCTTTTACCGATCTAACAGTTATAAATAAATAATGAAGGTGACTACAATTTTTTATTAAAAAAAATTTTTTTGGAAATTTTTCATATGGAGATTTGTAAAAGACTGTGTACTGGTTACTTTTTGTACGAAACATTTTTTTGTCACACCACCGGAAATGTCTGAAAAATCGTGTGAATAATGTATAATAATTGAAAACTGGCTATTCAGGCATTCAAACACGAGTAATCCATAATTTTTTAATGAAAAAGTTTATTACATGTAATGAAATAACAAAAATGTGTTATTACTGTCTTATTTAAAGAATTACAAATATTCAAACCAGATTAAGTATATTTTATAAAGTTACTGACCAAAATCAATTGATCATACGGATTTTCTGCTTATGACTGCATTTATCTATTAATAAACAACAATTTATACTATAATTCCTCTTAACAAAGGTAAAAATCAAGTTTTAAATATGGAAAAACTGCTGTGATGCTATACTACGATGCTATTACTATGATCTCTCAAATACAAATGATTCAACTAAGCTAGCAAGAAGTTCGAATGTTTATCAATGGTCGTATAATCTAAAAAATTCATAAGATTGGTCTGGGTTAGGTCTTTACACTCTTAAGAGTCGCTGATTGGTCGTTAATGCGTCTTGTGCAACGCGACTCGCCGCTGAATTGCGTGTCACGCGACGCTTTAAACCATCATAATTTCCATGCTTGGGTCGATTTGGGTGTGAAATTTGCAGGATCTTTAAGAGAAGACGTTGCTGAAAATGTTCCACTGTGTTAGAGCACGACACTATATAACCCTTTTAATTTATCCCTTGTCAAAGGTGAAAAACTTTGACGGTATTCCATAGTTGACTAAGTATTTTTTTTTATAACAAATTATGGACATTAATGTTTAATTCCTGGTGCGTTCTCAACATAGATATACATGCTTCATACAAAAAAAATTGGGCACTTAATCTTTAGTAGGTTTTCCAGGACATCGCTATGAAGAAAAGGAATTATTTCGGTGATAAATCGTATCTGACAAAAGTTTGATTTTTGAACGCTTATTGTAACGAGAGTTTTTAATAACTTTAATTAATATTATCGTTTTCGAATGTAATGGACATTTAAGAAATATTGTACATTCGTTAAAAATCGATATGACGACTTTGATTTTTTAGCTCATGAACAGCTAGCGCATCGATTTGGCCCACTGTGCGCCGCGCCGCACATGGCGCCATGGCTAACCTTGTTTAGCGCGCCAAAAGTCAATATTTTTAGTTTGTTCAAAATGACTAAAACTTTTTTCTCATGAACCTTAATATATATGCGAATAATCTACAATAATATTTTTCCATAGAGAGATTTAGTAACATACAGATACTTGAAAGTAACATTTCTCGTGACCAAGAGAAGTGTCGAAAAACTTGCATTAAAGAAATTATTTGTTTCACAAGTTTAGAGTATAAAATCGAGATAGGACCAAATCTAGGATGTAAAGGAATGTGTATAGATTAATTTCATGGCTTTTTTAAAAATTCTCTTCGGTGGTTTTGACAGAATAAACAATAGAAAGTGATATTTTTTCAGAAAATTAATATATATCATGTAATAACTTTTTTCGTCCCAATAACTCCTCTTTAATTTTTTGCGAGGTTAATCAGTAGACATTGCTTTATATAACCCATAAAAGTTTATGTGCGAACTAATGCGATTACAGAAGATATTTAGCTTTTTGTGCGATACATATCAGTATGGCATGAATCGACCGTATATCATATGACTGAAAATGATGAAATTTTTCTTAATCTGACGAAAAAATGTTTGAAATAAAAGTTTAACAGTATTAACATAGGTATAAACTTCATATATAAAACTTCGAAAAAGTTTTGTTTAAAACAAAAAAACAAGATCGCTTCGATTTTTTAAACATTAAGATGTATTTTTGATTTGATAGTGTTGTAGCTGGTGTTAAGACGAATTCAACGATATATAATAGTATAACCTTAACACTATTAATAACGTCGCAATAGGCGTCACAAAATGGCGGATCCAATATGGCGAACGCATACGTTTTAGAAATTAATTTTAAAAATTAAAATCCCTAATGCGGTCTTTGTTTCATGATTTATATCAATTAAACTCCCGTGCTGTTCGAATATCTGATTCTGAAGGTGTTCAGATATTATATTAATATTACTATTCAAATGACATTTACTTAATTGAAAAATTTGTTTCCTTATCAATCGGATTTCGCTATCACGAGACCCTGAAAGTAAATAATAGAAATTAATATTTTAAACATTTTGTCTAATGTAAAAGAAACACCTTGCGCAGTTGTGTATCCGTGTGCGTGTGTCAGTGCGCGAGGACGAGGTGTCGTTCCTCGAGCAATGTTGTGGCGCGCGGTCGTCGCCCCATGTTTCGTAGCCAACGACAACTCGCGCTCTAAGGCCAAATATGTATGCATATAAAAACCACGGACAACCAGGCCTTCGTCGATTATTCCGTTTGAAACGGCAGTTAGTTGCTCTTCGCACTCGGGAGAGAATAGAATAAAAGCCTTCTCACAGGTTATACATTAATTAAAAAGTTAATTTTAATTACTTCTATGAATTAATTTACTTAGACCAGTCTGTCCCTTGAAGGTCGCTTCCTCTCTAGCTCTCTTATTGAAACGTTTATATCTCGGTAACAAATTGACGCAAAATAATGTTATTATATTGTTTTGAAATTGTCTGAATATCAGCTATAAGAATATGAAAAAAATAACCTTTCTTTTTTTCAAAAATTGACTCGTGACCTTCGCAGGACATTTCAAGGTCACTAATAAGTCAAACGCATACCATCGTCAAATGTGTTCCTTCAGACCATCAAATTTTTATTTGAAACATTTTTTAGTATTATTGATACTTTCCGAGATATTTTGGTGAAAGCTAATAAAATGCTTACACTGAGTTATATAAAATGGTGGTACGCGAGAATTGGCAGTTACAGGCTGCTAATTTTTTAGATTTTGCAAGATAATAGTCTAAACTAAGACCCTATGTAAGTTATTCGATGGAGGTGAGTGGAGGTTTTAACTTATCTCTATATCTTTAAAATGTATGCGTCAAATTTTACGTTCCCCTTCCGTGTAACTTTTAACCGGTTAACATTAACAATTCAGCACTAAAAACGATTGAACTTACCTCCACAAACTGTATCTAGTATGTAGTATAAAAATCACTAGCTTTCAATATAGCTTATACATTTTGCACTTATATTTCGTACGAACGCTCACGCGCGTGAAAAATGCCTGTCCAGCGAAAGCGAAGTTTCGACTATGACTGCAACTCAGGTAAAAAAATGCAAGCATTTTACCGTTAACCCCACTACGGAGTCACTATTATAGCACCCATCTCAATGGGTAAAAACGTCCTAGCTTAGGGTTTTGGCCACGTTTTCGGGCTTTGGAACCACTGTCCGGCCGGGCAGAAAAACACCAAAATGAATGTGGCGTTTGGCTCTAGTGTGGGAAAGTTGCGTCTTGGGGTCAATAAGAACTGTGCAAAATTTGAGCCCTGTGAGTTGATATCATCTGTTCCGGCAAGAGCCTTGAATTTTCGAAAATTCAAAACAGTTCGATCATGTAATTATTGTACAAAAAAGCAAATTGAGCAAGTTAAATTAAACTTACAACGTTTCAATCCCTATGTGTTCATTCTCAAGAAAGAAGAAAACTGCGTCAGAAAAAAATTTTTTTTCTTTTATATAACAAAAAACTTTATATTATTATAATGAAAACGGATTGTATTTCTGTAATAACATTCTGTATTATATTACTCACATGCTTTATGAAAATTCTAAAAAACGAAACTGAAATCTGTAAACACGTGTTGTTACCATGTCGTCACACAAACTTCTAAACCATAGACGTAAAGCCAATAGAGACAGAATCAATCAGAATCAATAGATCGAAACACAAACCAATCAATATTTGGCGGTTATTTCAAACCGCGAAACACGTCAAGAGCCAACATTTTTAACTGCATGTACATCATAATGTCTAGGTGATATTGAAAAACCATCAATAGTGACGGTTCGCGGCGCGGTTCGCCGCGCGGCGCAAGTCTGTACGAGGCATTAGATTAACGCTAGGATGTTTAATCATATGAATCGTTTCCAGTAATATCCTATTATTTAAATTACTCTCTTTGTCTAGTGTTTTAACGTTTTCAAAATCAAAACAGTGGTCAAACTCTATTGAATGTTTAGTTAGAGCAGTGTGTTGTGTTGGATTCAAAAAAATATTTCGTGAACTGCTCCTTTTTTGTTATTTAAATAAAAATAAATTTTTTAAAATACCACGGTTTTAAAACGGACTAAAAAGTATAAAATAATTTTTCCTAGCCCCATACAGGTTCCTAACCCCATACAGATTGTGAATTTTGAATAGCTATGAAAATACTTGTAAGATTTAAAACGAAAAACGTGGGGCGCAAGATAATAGTAAGGACTGTAGAGAGTAGCTCCCGTTGAGAAAACTCACACAACAGTTCATATCATTTGCAGTGCAATAAAATTGTTAGTGACTTAGGTGAACTATTCATGCATCAATTACACTGTCCAACTTTTTTTATGTTCCCAATATACTGTTGGGTCCTTCTTATAGAGTTTTTTTGCGCTGATTCCGAATCTGACCTTAATTTTTTTCCTATACGCACAGTTTTTGAGGAACATGGCTTTAAAAAAAAAACATATTTTTCAACTTTAAACAAATATTATGATGTTATTATAAAAGATATTGAATTGTTCTTTACAGCAAAAGATTCTGTAGACTTTCCCGAATCCAGTGATATATAATATTAATGCATTATGATTCTTTAAACATGTTTAAACAACGTTTAAAGACGGAGAGACACCACTTTTGCACCAATTTTTGAGGATATTTTTGAATTTATCTCAAAAAATAAGGGTCCAGCGGAAAATCCAACTATACCACGCAATAGAGCAGACTTTTATCTTGAGAAACCCCCGTTGAAGTTTTTGCGAAATCGACGTTTTTACCGAACCAGAAAGCAAAATATCTTCGCCCGACATGAGTTGCGGCCAGTGGCGCTCACCACTAGAACGGTCGTTCGCCGCTCCGTATCCCGTCGCGCGCCGTATCCCGTCCCGAGCGCCACTGGCGTCAACGCATGTCGGGCGAAGATATTTTGCTTTCTGGTTCGGTAAAAACGTCGGTGCTGCAAACTTCCAAGGGGGTTTGTTTTTTAAACATGTTTAGACAATCATAATGTATTACTATTGCACATCACTGGATTCGGGAAAGTCTAGAGAATCTTTTTATGTAATGAACAATACAATATCTTTTATAATAACATCACAATTTTTGTTCAAAGTCGAAAAATGTTTTTTTTTCAAACCCAAATTTCTCAAAAACTATGCGTCTAGGAGAAAAATTAAAGACAGATTCGGAATAAGCGTAAAAAACTATATAAGAATCGCATAGTGAGAATCGAAAGGATTTTTGGCTGTTGAACCGTGTAATTAGAGCAAAGTTTATTAAACCCATTATTATTGTCCCACATCCTAATCTAGTAATTGAACGTTCCCACACGATACAACCTTACCGCTCGGGTTGTATCGATTAGATTATATTAGTTACGAGGCCTACTAACTATCCTAGCGATTCCCTGATTTCGCATTAGGTTCGTCCGCGACTTACCGATTGTCCAAATAGAGATTTTTCCTACCTAGTGGCTCCCCAATTTCGCATTGGGTTCGTCCGCGCTGTTCTACAACCTCCTAGCAGCTCCCCGGTTTCGCATCGGGTTCGTCTGCGCGTCTTTCCTAGTGACTCCCCAATTTCGCATTGGGTTCGTTCACGAAGTTTCACCTTCCTAGCAGCTCCCTGATTTGGCATCAGGTTCGTCTACGTTTGACTCCATTGCTAGAGGCTCCCTGATTTCGCATCAGGTTCGTCCTCGCTGTCTATAATCCTAGCGGCTCCCCAATTTCGCATTGGGTTCGTCCGCGCACCTTACTAACAAATTGGTACCATATTCCTAGGGTGACAACACTTCGCCGGCCACTCGTTGCTACTCGCGGCCCTGGCTCGTAACAACGTAAGACAGGTTATTGATAATAATGTTGTATGGTTGAAGCACGTTGCCTCTTCCAATAACAAGGCAGACATATTGACAAAGGCATTAGGCAGAAATTTGCACTCACAAGCCGCTAAAAGATTAGGATTAGTATCTGCGAACGAATTATAAAGTGGGGGATTGTAATTGGGTTATAATTCCCGCCGCGAGTAATGTTGGGGCCCGCCGTGGCGAGTCGCTTCACTCTCTGCTTCGCGCGTAATGCTCACTGCTCAGCACATGTGTTCCTGCCATCACGTTCGAAAGATATATTACAGGGTGTCCCAAAACTCCTTCGTTTTCCGGAAATGGGAGGTTCCTGAGATCATTTCAAGCAACATTTTCCTTTGCAAAGATGTTATCCGCGGCTTTGTTTAGGAGTTATTAACGAAAAACACAGGACCAATCTCACCAATCAGTGCACGACTTAGACGCGAGTTGGCGCACCGACTGTCTATTGGCCGACAGAGCCAGCTCGCGTCTAGGTCACGCTCTGATTGGTCCGTGTTTTTAACTTCCCAGATAAGCATATTCGGTAAAAATGTTTGCAATAAAAGTTGCAGGGATTAATGGAGGACATATGTCCATGTTCTTGTATTTGACCTTTGGATCCATTTTCAAGGTTATTTGGAGATCCGTATGTATTTTTTATGACCTCCAGCAGTCATTTTAATCTAGGACATATGTACATATCTGAACGTGAAATTTCGAGCTCTTTAAGAATCCGTAGTCAAAAGTAGGGGTTACCATTTAAAAAATACGTACTGACCTCCAAATAACCTTGAAAATGGTTGCGTAGGTCAAATACAAGGTCATCTGCAACTTTTATTGCAAACATTTTTACCGAATATGCTTATCTGGGAAGTTAACACCCCTGGACGGGTGGTTTTGGACACCCTGTATATAATATTTTTCATTACTAGTTCAAATTCTGTATGACGGCTATATAGAATGCAAAAATCGTGCGATCAGAATTAGTTAGGATTAGGTGGTGGGAGGGGGGGGGGCGGAAAGGGCCGGCCGTCAGGCTCAACGAAACTCACGCTTCCGAACTGTTGTCGCAAAGGAGATATTAATCGCTAATCGATTGTTTCTCACAGGAGAGGCGACACCACTCGATTTGAAAGATTCGCTAAGACACTGTAATATTCGCGTGTACTCGCAGAGCAGGTTACAAGGGAACAGTTCAAATTTGGCAGGGGGTTCTATTTACATGTATTGTATTGTTGAACGTGTCCAACAGTATATTAACCGACCGTTTATTCTTTTGTATATTGTTGTTTGAAACTCGTACAATTTATTTATATGCTACACAATGTCCTAACCCTTTAAATCTTATTTATACATAATACTATTACATACATACATAAATAGTAGACCATCTTAAATTACATACAAATCTATTACATACGACATCTATTATGTAGTAAACGGCAGAAACTTATTGAAGTACCTAATATTAAAAATATTGAATAATATTGAAACATTAAAAAAGTATCATTCTAAAGGTTTCTAAACACGTTCACGTGCACGGCCATGGACGTTTGATGGACCCACCAGCACGGAACAGTATGTGGAGGTTCGGATATCCAAATCCTGTCAACTACAATGACAATGAGCTTTTCTGTGGTGGATATGCAGGTTAGTAACGGATTTTGACAAGTAATATTAACCACATGATTGCGGGACAGTTTGGTTTTCAAAGTCGGTTTTCCACCACCTGTTAGGGATATGTCTCAGGAGAACTATTTTTTTAGCATTAAGATTTTGCTCGCGTATTTATGGGTGTTTGGAGTTTGTATATTGTATATACTGTGTCACGTCGTCTAGCCATTCCTAACCGCTAGAAGGGCGAAAACGCTAGCGACACCGGGTATTTACAGGCCAGGAGGCCGGGACAAAAAGGTATTCGCAGGCTCGTCGTTTCACGTGAACTTTAAAGATATTCGGGCGCCAGGCACTAGACAGTGCCGCGCTAAAGGATTCGCCACAACGTGAGAGTCTAGAACAACACGAATTCGAGCCTGCGACTACCGAGATTCGTCCTGAATAGCCCGCGAATGAGCGCAGGGTACTACGCTGGACGAACACGAGGCATTCCCCGCGGCGGGAAGGTTTCTCACGAAAGGAGCACTCACTATATTTTGGCTAACAATAATTTATTGCACGATCGATGACAGAATCGGTTTCCACCGGCAGCGTTTTTGAGGTTAGCCGGCGCGTAACAAATACTTTGGCGACGGGTGTTGGTCGCTCGCGCTTCGAGTCCCTGAAGGACGTTCTATTCTCCGCGTCGAATCCGGCAGCAACGCGATGTTTGCGTCTTCGTACGCGCTACACGCGCGATTTACACCCAGATTCCGATGGAATACGCGTTACAACAGGACTGCTTCCGTCGGAATAAGCCACGAAGATACGACACGAGCACATGGCTGCGTCCCACCGTAGGACTAACGAGGTTGGCGTGAAATGAACGATGACGCGCGGATCCGCGCTAAGAAAATAGTGCTTTGCACCCGCCAATATTATTCCCTGCGCGTTCGTCGTCCGACGGATTCCTACCGTTCGCGATTCTTCTCCCGACGCGAATACCGGCAGCTACGAAGCCTCGTCGGTATTTCGGCGACGCGATCGCGGACCCGCGAAACGTTAACCGAGCCAACGCGATGGAGATCACTTTAAATCGAAGGGAATCTGACAGAGGCTTACCCCGGATAACAGGTTGGCGCCAACTGTTCTACGGCGCACAGTGGGACCTTTCGTCGATTTTGGAGACAAAATCAAAGAACTTCCGATAGAAATGAGATAGAGAGCTGAAATTTTTTTTATTTACAGCTGAAACATGACAGAATATAGGAAAAATAGGGAGATTATGGTACGAACGTTTTTTCACCTTGAAAAAATTCGTCAAACTTGCACAATTTCAAGAAAATTGCGGTTTTTTCAATGCCACGTACGGGAAAAATTTTTTTTTAACATGCTACACATCATTTCCTGTAGATTTTTTCACGCTGATTTCAAATCTGGTCTCAAAATTTGTCTACGATTTTTTTTTTTCAAAAAATCGATTTTGTGACAAAAAACTAATGAAATCATTTCTTCGTTGAAATGATTTGATAACTCACTAGTTTGAAGGAATATTGTATTCTCACATATAAAACATATTAAAAATAGTCATAATGAAGTATTTGGACGTTTACTTAACGTATATCACTTGACGAACGAACACTTGACGTATCGCTACGATTGTCGCTGGCGTGATATACGTTAAGTCAACGTCCAAATACTTCATTATGATTATTTTTAATGTGTTTTATATATGAGAATACAATGTTCCTTCAAACTAGTGGGTTACCAAATCATTTCAAAGAAAAAATTATTACATTAGTTTTGTTCACAAAAATCGGAAATCACCAGAAATTAGAAATTTCGTTGAGGAGAATACGTAAGTTAAAAAGATTAAATACTTACCTTACTCCCTCTGTAAATGAAATTATAATTATGGACAATAAATATCTAATTTATAATACATTACACACAGCGGCAAAGAGTCTGTAGAAAGTGCCAGTAGCAATGACAGCGCTACGTCAAGTGATGACGAGAAGTGAAGTGCTTGATGCTTCGTAAGTAATTCAAATCGTTTAAATACTTCATCATCCATATATGAGAATACGATACACGTTCAAACTAGTGAGTTATCAAATCATTTCAACGAAGAAATGATTTCATTAGTTTTTTGTCACAAAATCGATTTTTTGAAAAAAAAAAATCGTAGACAAATTTTGAGACCAGATTTGAAATCAGCGTGAAAAAATCTACAGGAAATGATGTGTAGCATGTTAAAAAAAAATTTTTCCCGTACGTGGCATTGAAAAAACCGCAATTTTCTTGAAATTGTGCAAGTTTGACGAATTTTTTCAAGATGAAAAAACGTTCGTACCATAATCTCCCTATTTTTCCCATATTCTATCATGTTTCAGCTGTAAATAAAAAAAATTTCAGCTCTCTATCTCATTTCTATCGGAAGTTCTTTGATTTTGTCTCCAAAATCGACGAAAGGTCCCACTGTGCGGCGCCTCCTTGTCCCTCAATCCGGCAGCGTTCTCGCAAATTACTTTGGTTCATACGCAATTATTAACGGTAGATCGTAACTAAAGCCAACGAAGAAGTGATCTCCACGCCGTGGCTCGGCAACGCGGAAGCAAAGCGTCCCCCGCTTTCCTATCTTTTTCCCCCGCGAGACGCTTTGGCCTATCGCTAGCTAGATTTTGGCAAGGCCGAGCCCTGCGCGACGGTCCGTGGCTTCCGGCGATTCGCGGCTTCTCCGGCAGCGATGATCGGCGGTTGGTCGCTTCCCTTGGAGACGATCGACGTAGGCCAATCCGGTCGCGTTCCCAGCTTCTTTCCGGCCGAGGCGACGACAGGGCTGCGTTGATGTTCGTTTCGGTACCGGATGCCCTCGTCGGCGTTTCCAGGTTGTTTATCCTGGGCCGCGTCGATTTCTCGATGTCTCGGTGCGGGAAGTACGCCGGAACCAATAGCGTTCACCTGTACGGCATCTTCGTCGTCTCGGCGAGAAAAGTGTGCCGGGTCCCCTCCCGGCTATTGTCCTGCAAAATCGCGTCGCGCAAATTGGCCCGACGCTCAAACTCGTGAGTGCTCTGCTCATGGGTCTCGCTCGTGCCCAGGGAGAGCGCTCGCCACAGCCCCTTTTGCGTTTATCTTGCCAGAGGGTGACCCGGGCTTCCGATACTCGGTTTCGGATGCCGTAGGCAAAATTGCCACGTCACAACTGTAACGGTTCTCGTTCCGGAGTGAATTGAATTCACGGCGGGACTTCCTCGGCCGTGGAAGCTCGTCGAACCAGGGTCGAAACGGGAACGAGGAAGTTGATCGGGATCGGAAGACGTGGTGCACGGGAAGAAATAATGAGACACGTGGTGTGGTTTAACTAAACCTCGCTGTGCGTGTTCGTGTAGCTAGGGGAACGCGTCGATTATACGTTATCTGGAAAGCCGGTGTTCGCGATGGTTGCGTTCGCGAATACGTTTTTCGGGAAGCCGGTGCTCGCGGAGACGACGCACAGAGTGGTATTTGGCCGATCCAGCTGACCAAAAGTTTTTATTGCTTGTAATTGATTAGATTCATTATGTTTTATTAAATTATGCTTACATTAATAAAAAAAAAACACTTTATACGTTATATCACATATACTTTAATGTAGATATACAAAATTAATCAGAAAAAACATTAAAATTAATTATTATACAACAAATACAGGGTGGTCCATCTAAGTCAGGCCACCTAACTCCTCTAATTGTGGGGATCCAAAAAATATTTTGTATGCTATTTGAATGGTTTGAAAAAACCATTCTATTGCAAAAAATGCTTTTTTTCTAGGGTAATTTTTTTCGGAGTTTTCAAGGTTATCGATGTTTTTTTTGCATATAATTGTATAATTTTTTTAATTGCATCGTGTAGCTGATCGAAAAATACATTCAGATATTTATAAAAACATGACCTTGAAATGACCTTGATTTTCGGAAATTGGCGTTCCTTTGCGTGGTCCATCTCTTCAGGTTATTGAGATGCAAAAAATATTTCTTACGTAATGTGCATAGTGTCAATGGGCCAAATATCTGGCAAGAATATTTTTTTTCAAAGGTCATTTTTTTCGATGTTATCCAGGTCATCGATGTTTTTTTACACATAACTACATTTTGTTTTATTGCTTTGGGTAACTGATCGAAAAATACATTCAGGTATGTATAATAACATAACATTGACCTTGATCTGAAGGTAAAACTTCAATTTTCGAAGATCAAGATCATTTGAAGGTCAGGTTATTTTACATATCTGAATGTATTTTTCGATCAGTTACCCAAAGCAATAAAACAAAATGTAGTTATGTGTCAAAAAACATCGATGACCTTGATAACTTCGAAAAAATGACCTTTGAAAAAAATATTCTTGCGAGATATTTGGCCCATTGACACTATGCACATTACGTAAGAAATATTTTTTGCATCTCAATAACCTGAAGAGATGGACCACGCAAAGGAACGCCAATTTCCGAAGATCAAGGTCATTTCAAGGTCATGTTTTTATAAATATCTGAATGTATTTTTCGATCAGCTACACGATGCAATTAAAAAAATTATACAATTATATGCAAAAAAAACATCGATAACCTTGAAAACTCCGAAAAAAATTACCCTAGAAAAAAAGCATTTTTTGCAATAGAATGGTTTTTTCAAACCATTCAAATAGCATACAAAATATGTTTTGGATCCCCACAATTAGAGGAGATATTTAGGTGACCTGACTTCGGTGGACCACCCTGTATAATAATACACGCACTTTACTTAAAATAGAAAAAAAACATAGATATTTTAAGATTAATTTAGTACACGTGTACTTAAGATTCCTTATCACTTTCGTATTCTTCGTCATGTTCTTCACAAATTAGCAGTGTCAAGGTTTCGGGCATGAATGTTTTTTTATTTTTATTAATAATTTTACGTCCTGCTGCAACTAAAGGATCAGATGTCAGTAGCAACCTATTGATCACATCAGTATTGCAGTCTATTCTGCTGAACTTTCTTGCAAATTTTTCTCGGTATAACCGAAAATGTTTGTTTCTTGCTTCTGCTGCCTCTTCTGATAGCTGTCCTATCGGCAACAGAGCATGTTCCACAACTTCAGGGCCGTGAATTAAAATCTTATGCATAGTGGGGGTCATAAAATGCCTACTGTATAATTTAATATATAGTTCTGCGGTTTCCTTTGTGAATGTTGCAAATCGGTCTTTGTGGATTTTGTAACCACTCGATATACATTCCAGAATAATTTTAAATCTTTTTATCAGTATAACATCTATGCCCGTTATTTCCGCCGCCAAATCAGGATCGGCGAAGAATCTGCGGCTTGTATTGCCATCATTGGTGTTACCAAAGCCGGCTTTAGGAAAGTCAACTCTAAGACCCAATTTCCTTTTGAATTTCTCTTGGATTCTTTTCTTATTTTCTGCAATTAATAATTTATCGGAGTCTGATATCGCAGGCAAATTCTGCACTGACAGCTTATATGCTATGTGCAAAAGACTCTCGAAAAGGCGAATCCTGGCGTGTAGAATCGACAAACCAAATCTCAACGTTTCAGTACTAATCGGCCTTCCTTCCGAGATATTATTAAATTCCTTTGAGGTAGCATTACATATAGCATCGTAATGTAGACTTTGTCCCCGTTGCAGCATTACAAACTTTTCCGTCTATCATTGTCAACAGCATGTTGCATTTAACTGCATAACTTCTAGTACCCAATGCCACTACAGTAGGTTCTAATTTACTTGCCGCATTTTCTATGTATTAGATTTCTTCATTCGTAATATCCACAGTCTCTTTAACGAACCGAATGCGGATAGGCCGGCAGTAATTCGACGATGACGGAGTTGGATTCTTCCACAGAATTTTATTAGACCCATATGTGATACGCAGAGGCAGAAATGAACTCTGGAAAATGTGCGAGTCGCAGGCACTGTCATTATCGAATTTTTGTTCGTATTGTGCCTGTTGCGATCCATCGCAGCCCCACTTGCAAATCATATTAAGAGTCTTGCATTCCTCGTCCTTTAAGGTATTTAACACATCTTCCAAATGTATTAGAAGTCTTCCAACAGTATGGTTCATGCCCGCTTGTAAATTAACTTCAGCACAGGTCTCAGTCACGTGAAATGACTCCTTGGGTGGATAACACATTTATTTATATTGCTGTACTCTTACGTACTCACAAGTACGATCTTGGTTTCCTGATATGTCCTTCAGTATATTCGATGTATGTCTCTGTCCCTGAGCTCGTAATTTCATTTGGGCAGCATAAATAATTTTATTAGGTCTGTCAGACAGTCGAAATTTTTCAGTCTTGCGCCTTTTACTTTTTAGGAGTCGAATGTCATCAAATAATTTTCGGCAAACCCTAACCTCTCATTAATATCCATGTCATTTTGGGACTTTGTTGGAGATCGGAACGAGAATCAGTGGGAGCTTTGGTGGGTGGCGAATAAACTCTGCGCACTGGGTGGACACTCACGTTTAATTAACAGAGAATGACGAAGAGACGCAGTACTCTACAAAAATGAGACGCGGTACAAACAATATGCGGTTGTACGAAGCGGGGTGACGAAGCGGTTGTACACGGCGGTGATCGTTGCGATCGCGGTGTTTACGTATGAATTGCTTACAGACGAGTGCACGCGATCCCGTGCGTAACCGAAAATCCTATTCGGCGGATCGCAAAGTGGGGGGCCGCGAGGATGACATGACGTCATCCCGCGCGGCTCCGCAACGTCGGTTGAAGCGGGTCCGCCGAGTATAGGTCGGCCGGAACATTACTCCCCCCCTTGCCGAGACGCCGTCTCGGCAATAGACGCGGGGTTGCCGCATGCCGTGAGCGGAGACGCGAAAGCTGAGACAAAGGGACGGAGGCGCAAGCGGAGACGAAAAAGCGCACCAGCGGATGCGAACGAGCGCACGAGCGGAGGTGCGAGAAAGCAAGCGCGGCGGCGCGAAGGCGGAGGCGCGAGCGGAGACGAAAGAGAGCACAAGCGGATGCGAACGAGCGCACGGGCGGAGGTGCGAGAACGCAAGCGCGGCGGCGCGAAAGCGGAGGCGCGAGCGGAGACGAAAGAGCGCACAAGCGGATGCGAACGAGCGCACGAGCGGAGGTGCGAGAGCGCAAGCGCGGCGGCGCGAAAGCGGAGGCACACGAGCGGAGGTACAAGAGCGGAGACGCGAGAGCGCACGACCGGGGCCGCAAGAGCGAATGCACGAAAGTGCACGAGCGGGTGCGAAAGAGCGCACGAGCGAAGCCGAGAGACCGCAAATACGGCGGCGCGAAAGCGGAAGCACGAGAGCGGAAACGAAGAAGAGCGCACAAGCGGATGCGAACGCGCGCACGAGCGGAGGTGCGAGAACGCAAGCGCGGCGGCGCGAAAGCGGAGGCACACGAGCGGAGGTACAAGAGCGGAGACGCGAGAGCGCACGACCGGGGCCGCAAGAGCGAATGCACGAAAGTGCACGAGCGGGTGCGAAAGAGCGCACGAGCGAAGCCGAGAGACCGCAAATACGGCGGCGCGAAAGCGGAAGCACGAGAGCGGAAACGAAGAAGAGCGCACAAGCGGATGCGAACGCGCGCACGAGCGGAGGTGCGAGAACGCAAGCGCGGCGGCGCGAAAGCGGAGGCACAAGTACGGAGGCGCAAGAGCGCGCAAACGAATGTGCGAGCGCGTAGGAGCGGCGCTGCGCGGGTGCACGAGCGGAGCCGAAAGAGCGCACAATCGGATGCGAAAGAGCGCACGAGCGGAGGTGCGAGAACGCAAGCGTGGCGGCGCGAAAGCGGAGGAGCGGAGGCACAGGAGCGCACAAGCGGATGCGAAAGAGCGCACGAGCGGAGGTGCGAGAGAGCAAGCGCGGCGGCGCGAAAGCGGAGGTACAAGAGCGTAGATACAAGAGCGGAACCGCGAGAGCGCCCGAACGGGGGCGCAAGAGCGCACAAGCGGATGCGACAGAGCGCACAAGCGGCGGTGCAAGAGTGGAGGCGCGAGAATGCACGAACGGAGGTGCAAGAGCGCACGAGCGCATGCGAAAGCGCGCGCAAACGAATGCGCGAGCGCGTATGGTCGGCGGTGCGCGAGTGCACGAGCGGAGCCGAAAGAGCGCGCAATCGGATGCGAAAGAGCGCACGAGCGGAGGTGCGAGAGAGCAAGCGCGGCGGCGCGAAGGCGGCGCGAAAGCGGAAGCACGAGTACGGAGGCGCAAGAGCGCGCAAACGAATGTGCGAGCGCGTAGGAGCGGCGCTGCGCGGGTGCACGAGCGGAGCCGAAAGAGCGCACAATCGGATGCGAAAGAGCGCACGAGCGGCGGTGCAAGAGTGTAGTCGCAAGAATGCACGAACGGAGGTGCAAGAGCGCACGAGCGCATGCGAAGGAGCGCACGAGCGGAGGTGCGAGAAAGCAAGCGCGGCGGCGCGAAAGCGGAGGCACAAGCGGAGGTGCAAGAGCGGAGCCGCAAGAGCGCACGAACGGGGGCGCAACAGCGGCGGTGCAAACGTGCGAGAGCATGAGAGTGCGAGAGTGGTGACGCGGCCGGAAGCGCAAGAGCACGAGAGTGCGAGAGCGGAGGCGCGAGCGGAGGCGCCAGAGACCGAGGATGCGAGATCGAAGGCGCGACCGGAAGCGCAAGAGCACGAGAGTGCGAGAGCGGATGCGCGAGCAGAGGCGCAGGCGTAGGCGCCAGAGAACAAGGATGCGAGATCGAAGGCGCGACCGGAAGCGTAAGAGCACGAGAGTGCGGGAGCGGATGCGCGAGCAGAGGCGCAGGCGTAGGCACGAGCGGAGGCGCCAGAGAGCGAGAATGCGAGTGCGAAGACGCGAGCGGAGGCGCCAGAGCACGCGAGTCCGAGAGCGGAGTCGCGAGCGGATGCGCAGGAGCACGAGAGTCCGAGAGCGGTGGCGAGACCGGAAAAGCCCGAGAGTGCGAGAACGGAGGCGCGAGCGGAGGCGACAGAGAACGAGAGTGCGAGAACGGAGGCGCGACCGGAAGCGCAAGAGCACGAGAGTGCGTGAGTGGAGGCGCGAACGGAGGCGCGACGGCACGAGAGTGCGAGCGCGGTGGCGCGACCGGAAGCGTAAGAGTACGAGAGTGCGGGAGCGGATGCGCGAGCAGAGGCGCGAGCGGAGTCGCGAGCGGATGCGCAGGAGCACGAGAGTTCGAGAGCGGAGGCGCCAGAGAGCGAGAATGCGAGTGCGAATACGCGAGCGGAGGCACCAGAGAACGAGAGTGCGTGAGTGGAGGCGCGAACGAAGGCGCGAGCGAAGGCACGAGCGGAGGCGCCAGAGTGCGAGAATGCGAGTGCGAATACGCGAGCGGAGGCACCAGAGAACGAGAGTGCGTGAGTGGAGGCGCGAACGAAGGCGCGAGCGAAGGCACGAGCGGAGGCGCCAGAGTGCGAGAATGCGAGTGCGAAGACGCGAGCGGAGGCGCCAGAGCACGAGAATGAGAGTGCGAAGTCGCGAGCGGAAGCGCAAGAGCTCGAGATTCCGAGAGTGGAGGCGCGAGCGGATGCGTCGGAGCACTAGAGTCCGAGAGCGGTGGCGCGACCGGAAGAGCGCGACAGCGGAGGCGCCGGAGATGCGAGCCAGGATGTGAGCCTGGAGGCGTTCTCCGGTGGCGGTGATGACCTCGGTGAGTGCGGTGGCCAGGAGCATCGGACGGCGCAGCGGTCCCTTTGGGCGGTGCTGGAGTGGCCTGATGCTCTGCTGCGGGTGGTGACTCGCCTGTTGGTGCTGCTTCCAAGGGCGCTGAGGCGGAGGTGAGGTTGGAGGCTTCGTACTGCGGTGTATTCGGAAGCGTCCTGGCGATGGCCGGTCCCGGCTTCTCCGTTTGCGTGACGGGTTGTGCGAGGGAGCTTGGCCCATCGTTCGAGGCGGAAGTGCGGGCCGAGAGCTCCTTGCGCATGGTGCGCAGCGTGGCGTCAGTGTCGATGACCAGCTCCTCACACTCGTCACGCAGATTCCGGACGAAATAGTCGTGCGTTCGTTGGTGCTCACTGCATAGCTCGTGGAGCTTTATATGGTTCGCACGGAATTGATCCCAGGTGCGGAGGAGTGCCTCAAACTGGGTCTGTATGTAAGCCTCTGTGAGGTTGGCCATTCCCATCGTCGGTGTACGGATGATGATGTTACCGAGGGTCTTGTACAGGTCGGCTTGTATAGCGAAGAGCGTGTTGGCCGTTGTCATTTTGAACGACCGGTGCTGTAACGACCTCGAGGTTACGAGACAAGCGAGCGCGACACAAACACCACACGCGAGCGGTTGCCAACAGTTAACGAACCGATTTGAATTGTACAGTGCGATTTGCCTGTGAATCGCACACGCGGTTTCTGACGCACTTTCACCACTGCGGTCCCCACTGATTGAGATCTCGACGTGAGATGCTGAGAGCCGCCGATCTATCCGGCTCGAAGGACCAAAAATGTTGGAGATCGGAACGAGAATCAGTGGGAGCTTTGGTGGGTGGCGAATAAACTCTGCGCACTGGGTGGACACTCACGTTTAATTAACAGAGAATGACGAAGAGACGCAGTACTCTACAAAAATGAGACGCGGTACAAACAATATGCGGTTGTACGAAGCGGGGTGACGAAGCGGTTGTACACGGCGGTGATCGTTGCGATCGCGGTGTTTACGTATGAATTGCTTACAGACGAGTGCACGCGATCCCGTGCGTAACCGAAAATCCTATTCGGCGGATCGCAAAGTGGGGGGCCGCGAGGATGACATGACGTCATCCCGCGCGGCTCCGCAACGTCGGTTGAAGCGGGTCCGCCGAGTATAGGTCGGCCGGAACAGACTTCATCACATCAAATATATCTTTACGAGTTATCCCGATAATCCCAGATGGCCCTAAAATTAAAAAAAATATTGTTACACGTGTAACATAAACACTTTTTTGCACTATTGGGCTTTAAATACTTATAAATGAAAAGTTGGTCCGAGGTGGTCCTTAAATTAATATTTTTTAGAAAGCACATACTGTATATTTGCACTACTATAAAAAAAGAATACTGTGTCAAACCGCGCAGTATGACAAAATACCTCACGTTTAAATGCATTTCAGTAAAATATAAAAGTAAGGACACATTATTAACAGCTAATAAAACATGTAATTAACAATTAATGATTTACAATTTATGTATAAAACTAAAGGTTATTACTTGCTATTTCAGAATCCATAGTCAAATATTGATCTTCTCCACACAACATAAAAATATCACTAACTTTGAGAACGCTTCTTTCGCGCTACGAACAGTTTTAACGATCACTCGAAACAACGTCCGAATACCGATTGGCAATTGCAGTTGCCGTATCCGGTGAGAACCAATGAACAATGAGGTTGGTTCGAGGGACTACCTGGTTTTCCCAAAAACATCTTATTTTTTACCTCGGGGTAGTTCTAGGAAATTGATTTTTGGTCAGCAAGATCGGCCAAATACCAGTCTGTGCGACGTTCGCGGCGACGACATTCGCGGAGACAATATGCACGGTGTCGATATTCAAGGTGACGGTAGTCCGGAAGGACCTGGTGCACGCGGATGGTTTCGGATCTAGGATACGATCTCCACGAGGATGCTTCGATCACCCTGTCCGGGTCGGGATTGACGGATCCGTAATGTCGGTAGCGCAACTGGCATTACGGGCTCCCGGGCGGTTCTTACGGCGACAAGGAAGGTCTCTTCTGTCGAGCCGATGCCGACGCGGTCGGAGTTTCCGAGGGACAGCGTGTCTCCTCTGCTCAGGTGCAAACGCAGTCGTCACCGGCGGGAACCGGGATGCCTCGCGACAAGGAGGAGTTCGCGCAGCGAAACAATCTCATCGTCGTTAACCAGGGTATACTTACGGAATGATGGATCTGCAGGTCGGCGTTTCCTATCTGAAAGTTGTGGACGGAATAGGAGCGCGACTCATAGTCACAGCGTCTTTTATAGGCCTAAAGGTGGGATTTCCTTTGCTCGTTCTGACGCAGCGTTTTGTTATCCATACTCCATTCGTCGTAGCTCTTTTCTGTGCCTCTGGACGCACAAGTTTGCCTTGCTATGATGCGATTTGGTATGTCTATCCTTGTCTTTCACTTGCGAAGAAAAACGAAAGACCATCGCCCAAACCTCGACGCGTGCGTCCATCGATTTATGATATGTGTTCGGAGCACATGTTTGCATTTCTTTTAGCTTCGAGACCTCTGAATGTTGCGTCAGAACCAAACGCACGCGATTTTTGACCCACTGCTTCCGAGGCTGACCAGACGCTCAGCCATGCGATTTGTCGACCCACTGCTTCAGAATACTATTATAATAGCAGAACCAGCAAACCGAGAAAAATGAGTTTTTAGGAGCTTGTAGTGAAAACATAAGAGTATCCACTCAAAATGTTTTTATTTGGAAAAAAATGTTTTTTCATCATTTATTTTGCAATTGTTTTAAACAAATGCCGTGTTTTCACAACGGGCCACTTTTAAAAAATTGAAAAATTGGAGATATAGCCCCAAGTGTCCCCTTTACGGACCTCTTTTTAAAAAAATGGACGTTTGAAAATTGACGAAATTAAAATTATTTGAAGTGAACGCTGCATCGCGATATAAGTACAGTATCGGACGACCGAAGAACACAGTGAGCTGGATCGTGACATTTTACTATAACTCTTGAAATCGGGATGAAATTTCCACTAAAATTCATTAAAAACTGATTTTTATATTCTGATAAGTATCGTAATAAATATATTGTGACGTCCGTCACCAGATTCCCTCCTTCCTTTTGCAATACCAATATTCTAATATTAATAGTGAATTCTGAGAAACGTCTTCGATCAATACGTGTTAGAGATCGGAACGAGACTCTGGAATCAGTAATGGGTGAAAGAACGGACCGCAGCAGGGTATAACTAATGTTGCGTTTAATGAACAAAGGAGCACTTGTAAATACACGCCGGTGACAAAGAATGTAATCAGTCGAGCACGCACGTGTAGTGGTACATGAGCAATATGCGATGCCGCGGACATATGAGAGTGACGAGTAGCGGTTCAACAATCTATAGCGGTTACACAACAATCGCAGAGATAAACAGACGATAGACTGCCTTCCTTCAGCACGTTACCCTCGTCTCGTGGCTCGGAATCACCTGTTTATTACGCGAGGTGGGGGGTGCCGAGACGACGGTAACCGACGCGTGTCGAGACGACGCACAGTGCGGTACTTTGGTAGGAATTTGGGACAAAAATAAAAAGATACGCTTGGCGTAGTAATAACTTATATTTCTTTGTTCGGAATTGTTTTAAATGCACTAATCGAGGTTTTGGAATACTATTTTAGAATGTTCCATTATTTTAAACCAAATAAATTTCAACAAAACAATAACAGGCATATTTTATGTATAATGTAAAAATGAAATATAAACATATAGTACATATATTACATGTAGAAAACAAATAAACAAATATCCATAAAAACAAGTAAACAAAATATTTTAATAATACACATTAATCACTGTTCGTATGAGTATCGTCGTTCCCTAACTCCGAATCAGAAAAATCTAATTCTCCCGGAATAGCTTCCGTTGTGTACTGAATATCAATATATTGTGTTATGTTCGCAAGATCTGTTTTATGTTTTGAAGAAGTTTTCCTACAGCTTGATATAAAGGGGTCCGATAAGAGTAGAAGTCTTTTCATCAAATCTTCATTATTAAATTTCCTACTCGTTTTGCGAGTATGATTTAATCGGGCTTTCCTAATCTCTTTATGAGTAGTTTCTAAAGCATCTTCCGAAAGAAGGCCTATTGGTAAATCAAAACTTTCAATTATGTCACACCCGTGAACCAAAATTTTATGTACACTACTTGGTGCCGGATGTCGCATTCGCCGAGGGTTAACGTTAAATAACTTTGAGTGTAGCAGTTTGTAGCAGTAAAAACTTGTGGGAAATTGAAGTATAATGTCTACTAATTATGAAAAAACAAAAAGTACAGGATGTTTTGAACCCTTCTTGAAATATCTCTATCTAAAGGTGAGAAAACCTATTTCTACTGTATTATTTACTACTATAATGCATATAAGAGACTTACAAATTTGAAATTTCAGTCACATTAGCTGTACTTTAAGCTATCATATGCCATAGGACACATTTCGTAAAATTCTTTATCCTGATATGTACCATGAAAGTAAGTTACGTTTTGATCAATGAATTGCTTGATACATCATTTTCTTAAGAAAAAAGCGCTTGTAACTAAACCCCTACTGAATTATTTGAATTTTCTATTAGTAAACACAATAATTTAGATGTTAAGACATAGATTCAACATAGAATCCAGTGGATATTAGACAATGAATTTTTAGATTTTTGTCCACAGGGTACCGCACTGTGCGACGGTTCGGCGAATCGGCTCTGTGACGGGTGGCCGGAACAATACGTCATCGTTCCGGAATGTAAATCCGTCAAGCTCCAGCGATTTTGGGAATAACAATTCCTAGAACCGCTCACTCAAGCGTGCGATCCTATTGTTTTCACCCGAAGGATCCATCGCGCGACATCCCCCACCAAGATCTCGATCAAGGTGGGAAGCGATCGAAATATCAGTTACGATCGACACGTCAAGCAGTTACGATCGACACGTCAAAGAGTTCCAATCTAGATTTCATTCAGTTAGGTTCGCTCAATTCGACTACAGTCGTGATCTCAACAAATTCGGTTTGCTCAAGTGAATTCTAGTCGCGATCTCATCAAAGTCAATTCTAGTCGAGATTTCGTACGAATTCGAACAATTATTAATCGTCGTTGAACATTCGTTCAATTGCCGCGGAATATTCATTCCGCCGTCGGCCAACCATCTGTACAACGATCCAACCTCCTAGCAGAACAGTCCTCATTGATGAATCGAATCGGGACGCTATAAATCATTTATAGTTGATATCCGTTATCTGAGAGAACGCAACCTTCTCCTAAATCCTCCCTCTGACTCACGAGGGGCTTCGACGAAGAAACAACGTAACTGTTAGGCTGACGTGAACGTGCGTGTCGTGAAATACAGTGGCGAGAGTGAAAGTGATAATCGCGAACCCGACCCGATATTTTCCATCTCTTGAATTAGGCGGACTAGGTCTAGCCGTTCGAGCCAGCGATCCAACCCCGAATTAGGCGGACTAGGTCTAGCCGTTCGGGTTCCCTCCTCATTCACGGTCAGGCGGACTCGGTCTAGCCGACCGAGAATTCCAAAATCCGGTCTCTAACCTTCGAACCAAGCCGTCACTTTCACATCGATCTCTCTCGCGGAACGAATCGGCGCGATACTCCCTCCACGTCGCCGCGAATCGCGAACGTAAATTCACGAATTCCAAGAATTCTCACGCTATTCCTTTTAACGCCGAATTTCGGACGTAACAATATATTTTTTGTAATCATTTTATAATTAATTGTCTCAATTTTATTGTCTTAAAACACAATTCCAAATTGTTCATTTGTTACTTATTTAGTAGTTTTTTAGATAATTTGAATCACCGATGTCTTTAGCTATTCTCTGTACTTCTTGACCTTTATTCTTCATATTATGAATATTTCTTGAAATACAGAGAAATAGCCAAAGACATCAGTGATTCAAATTATCTGGAAAACTACTAAATAAGTAACAAATGAACAATTAAAAATTTTATTTTAAGACAACAAAATTGAAACAATTAATTAAAAATTGATCACAGATGATCTATATATATTAGGTGAAGTAAAAAGTTCTGAGCGTTTTTCATCGTCGAAATAAAGCGAAAAACGCTCAGAACTTTTTACTTCACCTAATATTACGATAAATATCACAACATAAAAATCAGTTTTAAATGAATTTTAGTGGAAATTTCATCCCGATGTCAAGAGTTATTGTAAAATGTAAAATTAATTTTAATTTAAGCGCATCACTTGAAGACGGCCGGACCGATTTGGCTAATTTTCTTTTTAAATGTGCGTAATAGTCCGAATAAGGTTATAGGGTAAGAAAAATTGAAAAAGTTGCCCGGAAAAATGGTAAATTCGGGAAAAAATAAAATTTTTAATCATATTTCAATACAACAAAAAAACGAACGTCGCAGCTTTTAATCAATAAATCAATATTTCAATAGGAATTTACATTATCGACGTCTGTTTGCATTATCGGCATTATAAACATCCGCCAGTTTGTTTATTTCTATTCAAGTTGTTTTCGCTACGTGCGCAAATGTCGTTTGACGTTTGTTCGATGCCGTCGTTGCCACAAACGCGGTAGTCGAGTGGCACGACTCGGCGAAGATGATCACCGCTGTCTACGCCAATTCGGTGTTGCAAAAACACCTCGGACCTCCGACGAAGATCCACTGTTTAGGTCACTTTTTGTGAGCATCCCCACCTAACGAGAATCGATTCTCGATATTCCGCGCGACGTCGATCGCGCTCTCTTGCCTTCCGGATCTTGTAACGAACGCATCGAACGTCTTAAAACATTCTGAAACAACTGTGACCGTATCGGCCGTCTTCCGAATCACAAACCACAATTATACGCAAGTTGTACCCGCGAGTTGTGTACACCAGTCCGCGAGTGCCTCGTATTCCATATCAGGTCTCGCGAGAACCGAATAAACTGTTCGTTTGTGAAAATTCAAATAGTGAACTCTCTCTCACACACGTGGCATCCATCTCGCGGTCTCCTCATCCACATCCACCAGCTTCCATCCGAAACAACGTTTGAATTGAAATATTTGGTTAGTATTTTTAAATTATTAAGGCCGCGATTGACAAAACATTATAGTGGAACATTCTAGAATATTCCTATGCAATATTGTTTTTTGGCGTAGACGCACGCGTCTAGACGCAGTGGCTCACGCCTAGACGCAGTTCTGATGTGAAGTATGACGAATGGAGTATAAATGGTGCTGGAGTAGCACAGACTGTCGCCAGATCGACAAAAAATGAGGGGAATACAAGTACCCCTTCTCTGATGACCAGAGTAAAGGGGAGAGTGAATGGGAGACACGTTGCGCGTGCGCGACGGGGATTGAGTGGGGCTAATGGGAGAGACGTCAGAGACGGCGGCGCGTGCGCGATGGGCACGCAACAATGACATGACATTCCGCAAGTTTTAGGTTATTGTCGCGTCCAAAACAAAGTCCATTTCTAGGCTGCGATGCTGAAATACATACATCACACTCTTGGCGGACGGCTTCGCCGTCAATAACTCAATAATTGTTGTTATTTGAAGTTCAAATTTCTCTCCCATTCGCCCCACTCAATCGCGCAACCAGTTTACGGACATTGAGGGGAACGTCGGACTCCGTCGGAGTGTGCTCATGGTAGTGGAATAGGCTAGTGGAAGGGGAAAGGGTGAGAGGAAAAAGCCTACCATTCGGGCATCATATGGCGACACTGGTAACACAACGCTGCGTCAAAACCACGGACGTGAGGACTGTACGTAATTCTGCGGCGGCGTCGAGCGAGTGGGGTGGGATCGATGACTGCGGCCATGTTGTGTTGTACAATATGTGGTGCGACCTATAGGCGACTTTAAATACTTTTAATACACATTAATTTGTAAAAATGCCAGTGTGTAGTGTGAAAGGTTCTGTTCCATGCTAAAAATGTAGTACAGACGCTACACTAGTATTTAAAGTCGCCTAGAGAGCGCACCACATTGTGTGCATACCGAAATGGTCGCAGTCAACCATCCCTCCCCGCTCGCTAGACGCCCCCTCTCACCCAGAAGTCTACTTCACGCTCAATCCTTAGGTCCGTGGTCAAAACGCGCATAGGAGATCCCACCTTAAGAGTGGTGCGGTAGGGAGTCTCGCGTCTGTGACGTAATCGTCACAACACTCTGCACTTTATTATACAATATTTTCCATATAGTCACCACGCGAATCGCGGAATGACGGAAATCTTGCTCGTGCGATTTCTGCCGACGGTTTGCGACGGATCTCTTGATACGCGACGCGAATTAGAAACGAACGGCTCGGCCAGAGCGCGGCGACGTTGATATTTAAGGTATTACGCAAAGAGCAGCTAATGTCGCGGAAACTGAATGTAATGTGTAGAGCACCGAAAAACGAGAAGAGAGACTTGATACAGCGAAACAAGAAAAGAGTGAGAAGAGCTTCGCGCCGCCCGAGGACGGTCCTTAAATAGTAGTCGAACGGCAGACGTGGTCTTACGGAATTGGATCATGATCGATTGCATGATCCTGGAAGAGACGCACTGTTCGAGATTCAAACCGTGGAGATTTACCGGTAATGAGCGCGAACAAAGACTCCGCGGTCTTGAGCAACGACAACGTGTAATCTCCACGCGACTCGAAATATGAGAAATAAAAACCGCAGAGAACAACGGCGTTCGACGATTGACGTAGCGGTCAGCAAATTTCACAATTTCAATCCGGAACGAATACATATCATTTTATTATTCCAAACTCCCCGACATCTTTCACAAATATATTTTTAAGGAGCTCTTAAATTGCATTATAATATAATACCTCCTTTTAATAAGTAGCTTAGTAACTTCATGTAATAAATTTTACTTTTTAGTGCAATGGGTGCAGAATAGTGGACAATGCGGAGTTTGTGGAGATCCTTATCATTTTAAAGACCCGAGACCACACGAAGCAGGTGGTGAATACGCGAAAGGAACTATTGTTAGACACTACACGGCTGGTCAGGTAATTTAATTTAAAATTTAATGTATTTAAAGAGAAGATGTAAAATAAAATTTTGAGATAAATTGGGCTTAGTGTTCGGGGAAATCGTGTATGAAAATGTACTGCATGTATGCCCGATTACATCCAACAAGATTTAATACGCTGTGCGACGTAGTACGACAGTTTTCTTACGCTGGAAGTCAAAAGCTTCACCTTATACCCGAGTGGGCTGCTGTTTTCCGTGATTAACCAGCAGTTTTTGCCTTTTTCTTATGTTATTCAGTAAATTTGGACGAGAAGATGTGAGAAATCCAAGTTTCGATCTTGGGGGATCATAGGTTCAAGAGTTATTGTTGGGTGTAACGACGATTACCGGGCGGAGCCGCTAGGTGGCACCACAAGAGTTGGTAATGCCGATAATTAACTAGTTGGTTGCTGGTTAGGTCGGGTGGAGGGGAAGGGGAGCCGGCTTGAGAATCTACGTGATAGACATCAGCTGTAGGAATCATGGCGCTACCGTCGCCATTCCCCTAGGTCGCGTCTAGGGAGATTACCGATAGGGAGTTGGCAGTCCTACTCCCGATCGTCTCTCGTAGAGACCGTTACACTAGGCGTACCTAGTACAGTTCGAAATAGTCATTCCGATAGTAAAGACGTGTCGAACACACATCCAGTCATACTGCGTAGAGGCCTTGCCTCCTTGTAACAGATTCTCCGTTGTACCGATACAACGGACGCGTTCAAGTTGCTAATAAAGCATTGCAATAATCGTTCTCGTTGAACCGTAAATTCCGTGAATTTATTCAAATCCCGACCACGTGATTCCTGGCCAACGTAGAGTAGGCTACGTTCTTCGGTACCTTCCCCGAAGCTTCATACATTCTCCCGGCGAGAATACAACACATCAATCCCTACACAGCATGTGCTTGTGGTGCCACCTAGCGGCTCCGCTAGGTAAACGTCACTACACTCAACATGGCGGCTCTAACCTATCAAAAATACTGGAAATCTGGACAAGGATAGAGAGCTTCTTGTCTCTCCTGCAAGGCTGCGACGGAGAGAGAGATATGTCGCTCGCAGGAGAGACAAAGACAGAGAGCAGTGTCGCCAGGTCGAGGAAAATGGAGGGGAATACAAGTACCCCCTCTCTGAAGACCAGTCCAGTCTACGGCACGGGCACCGTGATCTACGGTCTTAGTGGGGGACGTTGGAGTGTGCGCATGGTGCTGGAATGGGATAGTGGAAGGGGAAAATGAGGGGAATGTGTTAGCTCTGTTTGGAGCTCATCTGGCGACACTGACAGAGAGTAACCGAGCAGTTTGAATTTTCGATGAACGCACTCCCATTTCCTGAAGCGAAGAAGCAATATTTTTGGATGCTCTTTGCGTTGAAATGTTCTCCGTGTTATTTCGGATCCCCTCTCAAAGCCCTTTTTTGGGAAAAGTGTACTGAAAAATTTTCTATTATAAAAACGTACGATATTATTGTTTATAAAGTTTCAAGAGACAATTGCAAAAAAGGGCTTTGAGAGGGGATCCGAAGTAACACGGAGAACATTTCAACGCAAAGAGCATCCAAAAATATTGCTTCTTCGTTTCAGGAAATGGGAGTGCGTTCATCGAAAATTCAGACTGCTCGGTTACTCTCTGTCTTTGTCTCTCCTGCGAGTACATATCTCTCTATCCTTGTCCTACTTCATCCGTAGTTCACCTCTACGCCGATAGATGATAGAGGCAGCACTTTCCAGCACCTGTAGCAGTAGATGGCGCTAGTTTGGGTCCCACGTACCCTTAAACACTTATAACTTTTGAATCATTCAACCTCCAGGAACGAAACTTGGATTTTTCACATCTTCTCGTCCAAATCTACTGGATAACCTAGGAAAAAGGCAAACGTTTTTCTGGTTATGCAAGGAAAAGTTTACCCACCGAGAGGATAGGGAGTAAATTGAGAGTGAATGCAGTGGCAAACTATAAAGTGGTTGGCCGAGCAGCGATATCTTTCGTTAGAAACGGATAAGATATTACATACCCTCTCGTTCTGGCACTAATTGTAAGCGATATCGTGCGGACAACTTCAAAAGAAAGAGAGGGAATAAAGATTTTCTCGTTGCGGAAAAAACACCGCCGTCTTATTTCGAAAGAAAACTGTAATACTTATCTTGTGCGTAAACAGTGATCTGCAACTTTTTCTGTTCTGTTATTTACATGACAATCAGTTTTTACTTTATTATCAAGCCAATACGTTATAAGAACATTCAAAATAAAATGGGACCAATGTTTTAATGGTTTTCAAATTAATGATTTTTTAAATTTACTAATTGTTGAATATCGCATAGATCTTGTTTAGAAACAGGAAAGATCTCTTAGTGAAATTTGTATTTAATAATCATTGAAAAATCATAAATTTGTTTTATAAATTGTGCCGTTTTACAATTATAAGCATTATTTTCTCGTAGCAGTATATAACATATTAAACACATTAAATACAAAATTCATGATTGAGAGAGATATGGAGAAAGAAGAATTTGTTCACTACTTTGTGACATGCTTAGTGGTGTGCTAGAACTCGAAAATGTCGAGACGGGACGAGACGAGAATTTTTTTCGAGATCGAGACGAGTTCTCGAAAATTTCGGGATTCTCGATTATGTCGAGATTCTCAAACGACCAGAACTAGCAACTAGCACGCGCGGGGGCATTCTCAAGGAATACCCCCACTTCTCCCGGCCGCGCGTCTCGCTCCCCTTGGCGGCCTAAGTTGTTCCGAGCACTTCGGCCGCCACGGGGAGCGAGACGTGCGGACGGGAGAAGTCGGGGTATTCCACGGATATTTTTTGAGAATACCTCCGCGCGTGCTAGTTCTGGCCATATTTTAGGGCGTTCAGTACTCAATACTCAGTACCCGATTACTGGCGATTACCTGTATGAGACTGACTTCAAAATCGATCGCGGTATGAGATTTCCGATATATTTGAGGCGTTTCCGAAAACCACATTATGAAATTTATTCTTTGAATTTCCTTTGGTAAGACTTCGGGAAATCCCCCCCCCCCCCTCCGATCGACACGTGACATACGTCATTCTATTCGTTTTGACATGCTGAACATAAAATGTAGTTGTCATTTTTGGCACAAATGAATAGATTTCGAGATATTCGTGAAAAACTGCAGCTACTACACATTGAATTTTGTATATACGTGCACGTCCGTATTATTTTATTTTATTTAGTATTTTATTTTATTTTATTTAGTATTTTATTTAGTATTTTATTTTATTTTATTTAGTATTTTATTTTATTTATTATTTTATTTTATTTATTATTTTATTTTGATCGAGTATCAGTGGCGTCGTGAGTGTAGATTATTAAACATCGATCCATTCGAAAGCCTAATTAATTCGATACAATTGGCTTTTCCGCTTAACGAATGAATTTTCGGTAAGTTTTGAAGCTTTACATCATTACTTTCCATTGAATTAACGCATTTGGTAGTAAAACAAATTAGTATTGGTCTTTGTTGATTTTATATTGTTTAATGTGAGAACCTTCTTCTCAGAAACACTGGGTGGGTGTGTGTGGTATTGTAATATGTACTCATTCTTCATCATCATATGTTTTAAAAAGTTCACGCGGTATATAGATCGATCGACGATCGTAGTGATATATCTGTAAAAACAGTTGACGAGTGGTCGCATCATGCTCACGCATACGCACAGCACGGACGTGCACGTATATACAAAATTCAATGTGTAGTAGCTGCAGTTTTTCACGAATATCTCGAAATCTATTCATTTGTGCCAAAAATGACAAGTACATTTTATGTTCAGCATGTCAAAACGAATAGAATGACGTATGTCACGTGTCGATCGGAGGGGGGGGGGGGGATTTCCCGAAGTCTTACCAAAGGAAATTCAAAGAATAAATTTCATAATGTGGTTTTCGGAAACGCCTCAAATATATCGGAAATCTCATACCGCGATCGATTTTGAAGTCAGTATCATACAGGTAATCGCCAGTAATCGGGTACTGAGTATTGAGTACTGAACACCCTAAAATATGGCCAGAACTAGCACGCGCGGAGGTATTCTCAAGAAATATCCGTGGAATACCCCCACTTCTCCCGTCCGCGCGTCTCGCTCCCCGTGGCGGCCGAAGTGCTCGGAACAACTTAGGTCGCCAAGGGGAGCGAGACGCGCGGCCGGGAGAAGTGGGGGTATTCCTTGAGAATGTCCCCGCGCGTGCTACAGTAAAAGCTCCTTCGTTGTCCTAAGGCCGGGGGGTTGAGTGGACAACGAGCGCCGACCGCCGGGCGAGACTTCAATAGAAAGCCGAACATAGAGAAGGACAGAATGAGATACGGATCGGGTGACCGAAGCGTGTCGCCGTCGCCGGCACAGTTTATGGGGCCCGATCCAACTCGAGCAAGAGTGTGGTGGCACACTCACACACCGCTAGATACTGTATACGTATGCGAGGTTGCAAGGGTCCAGCCCGTGACTAATCACGTCTCGCTAATGCACATTTGACGCCCCTACGTAGTCAGAATCGATAGATAAAAGATCAATCTAGCGCTGGAGCTTGCGAAAGTGGTCTACTTTTGCGTTTTCGAGGCGTAATTTGCATTATTCGGCAGCTTGTAGCGGAGCGGCGAGAAGCATTGGCGGCGCGACAGTGCTGCCACTGTCAAGAGACATACATTTTCTTAAATATAAAGAGAAGTGGGATCTTTATAGAAAAGGTGGGAAGCTCCAGCGCTAGCGGGGACACATACAATGTCAATGCAACGATTATTATGTTAAACCATACCTATTTAAAACAACAGTTCGTCACGGCGCAGAAATACACCTCAAAAGGATCCGTTCTGTGAAAGTACGGCTTCGGCATTTTTTCCGCTACGAGCGCTTACGTCTGTTTCTCATCATTCAGTCACGACAGTCACCCGGATTCAGTCACTGTATCGGTAAAACAGAGGATGAGAAGTGTTGCTGGTAAGTTATATGGTTATACGGCTGACGATGATGCTACGTTGGTGAGCTCGAGTGAGAGTGTGTGGCGCACACTAACCGCTCGGGCAGCGCGTACGTGTGCCTAGCGGATTGTGCAAGGGTCCAGCCCGTGACTAATCACGTCTCGCTAATGCACATTTGGGGGCCCTACGTAGTCAGAATCGATAGATAAAAGATCAATCTAGCGCTGGAGCTTGCGAAAGTGGTTTACTTTTGCGTTTCCGAGGCGCAATTTACATTATTCGGCAGCTTGATATCCGCCCGGGAGGCTCTGTAAGCAGGCGTGATGAAGCCTGACTTACCGGCAACATTTCTAATGCAGTGTCCCGTTGGCGCTGCTGTACTTCTCGACATTCAACTGTAGAAATTGTATCCAGCTCCCCTACTGGACGGAGCTCAAACTAATTTCGAGGTCAAATCTGGATCGCGCCCCTTAAAGGCCCACATTGTTGCTGTTGCTCGTTGCTTTCGAAACTTTGACCGTCGATTAAACCACTAAATACAGTTGAAACTATATCGTGTTTGGTGTCATTTTAATCAGAGAAATGCCAGAAATAAGTTAGTGAAAGTCCCATAAAGAAATAATGAAAATTAAGAAGTTTGAAAATTCGGTTTCCTCGAGTCAATGTTGTGGTGTTCACACCGATATACCCGAGCCGACATCAATCGTCGCCGCCCTGCGGAGCGACTCGGCGTTGACAGGCAGTGGAATGGGTAGGCACTGGACAACGATCGTGCCCACGATTCAGCACAACGAAGGAGCGATTACTGTAGTTGCTAGTTCTGGTCGTTTAAGAATCTCGAGACATTCGAGAATCCCGAAATCTTCGAGAATCTCGAACATTTTCGAGAATGTCGACATAATCGAGTAACCTGAAATTTTCGAGAACTCGTCCCGTTTCGTCTCGATGTCTTCTCGACCCGTCTCGACCATCGAGATCCATACGTTTTCGGGTTCTCGCACACCGCTAGAGATGCTGGACTGCAATTTAGTTTTACTATAATACTAGCTTGTAATATTCATTTGTTATATTTTTCTATTTTGCAGGATATTGATGTCGAAGTTGAACTTACGGCGAACCATTTAGGAAGATTTGAAATGTATCTTTGTCCAAACAATAACCCAAGAAGTGAGGCAACCCAGGACTGTTTCGACAGGTAAAAAAAGTTGTTTGGGTATTATCAGAAATAATATGCAGGGTGACAGAGTTCAACTTGTTGCATTGAACTGTTACTAGTGGAAAACATATACTTCAGTCACGAGATGCACCTCTAATTACCCAGTAGTGCAACAATTGAGGAAACTTTTCGCCTGAGGAAACCAGAAATTTTTAACTTTTTTAAATATAATCCAGTAGATTTTGACGTGAAAATGCCGAAAATCCTAGTTATAATCTTAGAAATCCACTGGTTCACAAGTTATGCGTGTTTAAAGTTCAGCTATCTTCACCGTTTTTGGCACGTTAGGGCGCCGCCCTGTTGCTATGTAGTGAGCGTCACATGTCACCTAACGAGCGCGGCCGCTAGATGGCACCACAGCATGCGGTGATGTCGAAAATGTAGAGCGGCTATTCAATTTCCTAGTATTTTCAAGTTACCATGAAAATGGGTGGCAAACAGTTTAATTTTTCTAGTTTACCGAGCACTAACGAAGACGTAGTTACATTTGCTCATGGACACGGGTTATAGCGGGAATTTAAAAAGTGCGGTGTGCGTCCTACAGAAATGAAACTCCATAAAAATGGGTCCATGCACTTGAAATACTTAAAAAAAAGAAGTCTACGTTAAGTTTATAAACAATACGTGTCTAATTCAACATGCTTGTAATTCATACTGTGTGTCTTATTCTTAAGTGCAAAATGTGTTGCGTGTGCGAACTCCAACTGTGCTCAATAATGCCGTGTCTAAAAGAACCATATGCGATATCGTTGTGTGCGATCGTCTGTGCGCAAAAGATGGCCTTTCATTAATTGTGGATTTTGTCTGACTGCCGCGCGGTCTTAGTTTCCGAGGTATTCGTACAAACAGTAGCTAAAGTTCGGTTACAAGTACACTTTATTCTGGGGATCATGACATCTTTACAAGGTGTCATCGAACAGTAATTAAAATATTATTACGCGGTTTATTTTCCGGGTCTCGTATAGAGAGGCGGAAAACAATCGGCTTTGGGTTTTTATAGGCTTGAACGCCGGGCTGTGTTCGGCTGTGCTGAACACCCGTGATAAAGCGTGTTTCTCGAGAACTTCGGCAGCGTACAAAAAGGTCAAAGATTCGTAATTTGGGCGCCAGACACCAAGAGGTGTCACGCCAAATGATTCTCACGAATGAAGCCCTCGAGATCACGTTCGCGAGACTGAGAATAGCTCGGTAGGGGCACAGGGTTCTACGCAGGATTGGACCGGACGTTCCCCACGGCGGGAATGGACCTCGTAATGAATCTCACACGTTTTAACTGAGAAAATATAATTTAATGTCAGTGTGACTCGACCAATAGTTCTGTACACGCTGTCGGGTGCATAACCGGCAGCGGAGGATATAGACAACAGAAAACATTAGCAGCGTAAAATGTAATAGTAACAAAATATCATATAACTGGTGTAAATCGACGTAGCATCAACGTGTCTGGCAGAAGGCCGACACGTGCACGGTTTCGCTGTGATAAGATGGCCGCGTCGGAATCGGTACTACGCCGGTTGAACGGACGCGTGAACAGCGATTATTGAAAGGGTACCGACTCAAGATGCAACACGCTATTCTCGGAACCAAGAAGTTAACCCGCGTCGGCAGCAACCCGAGATTTACGGCCGGCGCGGGAGTCACGATCGGTTTGACAAAATAATGTAATTTTGACTGTGCGCGGCGGATACAATACACGCAAATTACGCAAACACGTGATTAGCTGACGGAACTCACGCTGGTCGCTCTCACTGGGAAACTCGCCTAAGGAAATCACAAAGGGCAGCCGTTACAACAGCTTCACAAAAACACGCGGTCGTCCTTAAGACGAACCGTGAGCAATCGAGAAATATTACACAAAAATGCCGCCTGAGCCACTTGGAAAGTCGTTCAAATCACGAAATCATAAACCTGAAGTCTGGTTGGCGCTTACCACTGGCAGCGATGCTAACTCGGCGTAGCTCGTTCGATTTGCTACGGCCGTTCGTACAATAACTTACATTCTTACGCACACGCGGTTAAAAGTGTCGGATCGCAACGACTAATTAGGACGAAAGCCTATGCAACAGTGCCCGTGATTTTCGGTGGCTCGAGGATGCGGAAGTGAGGCGTCCCCCACTCTTTCGGTTTTGCCCGCCAATTGCTGTCGCTCGCGATGTCGCCAATACGTAGGGCCGACACTCGACAGGGAGCCCCCGACCTTGCCGTTTCCCTGGTTAATGGTGGCCGTTCTGCCACCGGGAATGTCGGAAGACATTCCAGGATCGCTCGAGCCGCTCGTGCATGGGACCGTTGTTGCTGCGGGACGAGGCGTCGACGGGACGATTCTTCGATCTTATTTCAGGTCCCATGGTCCCTCGTCGGCGCCTCCAGGTTGATTGGCCTGGGCTCGATGTCCTTTCATTTCCTTCCGCGGAACGGTTTGACACCAATGTGTGGTCAGGCGTTTCGAGTGGGCTATGCGGCGCAGCAATGTCTTTTCCTTCTCTTTGGGAGCGAGTGCGTAGCCGCCAAATTCCTGTAACTTTTCGTCGTGCCGATTGGCACAATCGGATAGTTCGAATTTCCTTACAGTCATGGTTCTTAAAGTCTGAGACGTCCCAGCGAGAGCGCTTACAGCTGCTATATTCGCAATTATATTGCCGGAGGGCGGTGTGATCCTTTCGAATTTACAATTAGAGAGGAATCTCTAATATAAGAAGGGACGTGGTTATTTTGCCACGTCACAATATGTAGAATCATATACAGTATCTAAAAGAAAAGGTAAAGTCCAAGTGCATTGATAGCTAGGTTGGCGGAAAGGGCCAGACGTAGTCGGCTCGACTACGTTTGGAAATCTACTTTATCGATATCAGCGCGTGCTTGTGGTGCCACCTAGTGACTCTGCTCCTTAGATGACACGCGACACTTACTATATACCAACATAGCGGCGCCCTTATCTGTAAAAAACTAAATAAATAAATATCCCCAACACGGGTCTACCCCACGGACCTAAGGACTGAGCGTAAAGTAGACTTCTGGGTGAGAGGGGGCGTCGAGTTAGCGGGGAGGGATGGTTGACTGCGGCCATTTCGTTGTGTGTGGAGTTGAGAATCTCCTGGATAGGAGATTCTATAAAATGATCTGCCTCTTGGATAAAGATCCGAGAGGCAGAAGAGAGATACCGTGCTCGGCACGTGTGAGTCCACTCTCACACGTGGAAGAAAGGCCGAAACGACGGAGTAGGAATTGCGGGTCAGAAGGTCTGAGTACTGTGAGGTTGAAATGAGTTCACCATTGCACGATGAACAAGACAGATTTATTTCACGGAGAAACGTCGGAGATAAAATACAATGAGATGAGTACACGTGGTCACGATCGTTAGCAGCGCAGGAGCGCTGCTCCAAAATACGTCTACACTAGACAAGAGACAACCGAGAAGAGATCGAGAAGCGATCTCTCTCGCAACAGCTCAACAGAGTCGGCCGGAACGACTCGAGTGCGCAGGCGCGGCACCCCACCAACGGTCGGGAATAAAGCCGAGCCCACACACTCCCCCCCTAGTGCCGAAGGCACGACACAAATTAACATGGGGGCAAAATACGCACAATGCAAAATATGCATTTACAAATTAAATGGCGTAAGTGACGCGAGCACACGCGCTGCGTCTCCACTGAACTGCAAGCGCGTTGTCGCAATCATTATACTCACAAAATATACGGAGTTATAGACTCATCCACACCAAGAAAGGGGGACCGCGACGAACGCGAAACTATCAACGCGAGATACGCGGATATAATATAACCCACCTAGAAAGGGGGCCGCGACGAAGCGCGAAACTATCAACGCGAGATACGCGGATATAATATAACCCACCTAGAAAGGGGGCCGCGACGAAGCGCGAAACTATCAACGCGAGATACGCGGATATAATATAACCCACCTAGAAAGGGGTCCGCGACGAACGCGAAACTTGTGACACGAGATACGCAAACATTTTAAATTAACCGCACCTAAAAAGGGGGCCGCGACGAAGCGCGAAACAAATACGCAAAATACGCAGTGTCAATATAATGTCGCGCACACGCACAAATCACAAGGCACCGGTGACGATGTTGATCCAAGGGACAGCCTCAAGGTTGAGTTTGCCCTGGCAGCAGGCACGATGCAGAGTTGACAACAACAACGTTGTCCTTGGCAGTAGAAGACAGCAGCAAACGGCTTGGTAACAGCCACGATGCTGAGTCGATGACAACAACGTTGTCCTTGGCAGCAGCAAAAGGGCAGCAGACGGCTTGGTGACGGGCACGCTGCTGATTTAGGTCCTTGCTGAAGAAGTTTTTCTGCCGAAAGCCGGGCATGGCGTCTCACCCATAAAATGGTCTGCCAAAACACGAGCCGGCTGCTCTTCTCGGTGCTCCTTCCCCGCAGGCCTCCACGAGACCTATACAAGCGGCTCCAACGGTGATTCCAATCAGCATCACCCTGGAGGTGTTTACGGGCTCCATCTTATCCTTAGCGGCTAGAAACCGCCACGTGTCCATGCTCCCTCAACGACGTCTCCGTCGACGCTGAATGCGTCTTCCCCAGAATAGGAGAATTTCCTCACGTGGATGACTCCATTTATGACTCCCGCTCAGTTCCAGTCGGGGTCACCAATGTGGAGTTGAGAATCTCCTGGATAGGAGATTCTATAAAATGATCTGCCTCTTGGATAAAGATCCGAGAGGCAGAAGTTGATGATAGATAAGTCAGAAGTGAGGAGGAGTCAGAACTTGAGGTAAAAATGAGTTCACCATTGCACGATGAACAAGACAGATTTATTTCACGGAGAAACGTCGGAGATAAAATACAATGAGATGAGTACACGTGGTCACGATCGTTAGCAGCGCAGGAGCGCTGCTCCAAAATACGTCTACACTAGACAAGAGACAACCGAGAAGAGATCGAGAAGCGATCTCTCTCGCAACGGCTCAACAGAGTCGGCCGGAACGACGCGAGTGCGCAGGCGCGGCACCCCACCAACGGTCGGGAATAAAGCCGAGCCCACATGTGCGCAAAATGTGGTGCGCTCTATAGGCGACTTTAAATACTAGTGTAGCGTCTGTACTACATTTTTAGCATGGAACAGAATCTTTTACAATACACACTGGCATTTTTACAAATTAATGTGTATTAACGCGCAGAAAACACAAGGCTACGACGATTCACCAACTTTACCGCACATGTACCGGGCACAAAATGGTTCTGGTGTACCGCGATCGCGTGTATTGTACAGACCACGTGCTACAGACGCTACACTAGTATTTCAAGTCGCCTATAGAGCGCACCACATTATGCGCACAACGTAATGGCCGACAGGTTGATACCCCTTCCGTCTTTTCCGCCGCCCCCGCTGGCTTACGCACAGTCCTTAGGTCCGTGGTCTACCCAGGGTCATTTATACGCCAGGGATACTATTCTTTGAGTTTTGCCGAACATAGAGAAGGACAGCCGAGCTCGAGAGGCCTCGGTCGCCGAGTAGTGTAAACATAACTAATCCGATGACAAACTTCTTTATTTTTATAAAGATATAAATATAATTTCAACTGTATTTAGTGGTTTAATTGACGATGAAAGTTTCGAGCGCAAGGAAGGACAGCGTATGCGAACGAAAGAGACGCAGAGAGTCGCAGCGCGCCGGTACAGTTCAAAGAACTTCCGATACGCTGTTCCTCCGTGCGTTCGAAACTTTCATCGTCCATTACACAAGTAAATTTCATCGGAATTATATCATATTTGGTATCATTTTGCATGAGAAAAATGCCACGAATATGTTGCTGAAAGTTCCATAAAAAAATAATGAAAAATGAAGAAGTTGTAACATTCGGATTAGTGTGGTCTCACCGATATACCCGAGTCGTATGAACTTCTCGGCGACCGAGGTCTCTCGAGTTTCATGGCCTCTCAAAGGGGTACACCCCGCAGTAGTGGGGATAGTTCTGGGACATTTACCGGCCAGACATTTGGGACATTTATGGATAAAAAACTGTATACGGATAATTGCGGCATATTTTATAACCGTATTTACTTGAATTTATTTTTATCAATAACTAATAGTAATTGTTGATCAAGATAGAATGGATTTGGTTCGTGCCTCCAGGCACTGAAAAGCGGAGAGGTTTAGACTATCTGATAAATAAGTTGAGAACCAGTTAGGAGGTAAAAGTGGGGTATATTGTACCACTTGTGTATATACAGTTGATGTTTCTGTACAATGATAATCTGCCGATATGATCGTGTCAAGGTGTTAGCATGCAGGAGTGATTCGATATCTATCGCGTCATCTCGTTTGACAATATGTTAGCGGTCGCGAGCTCTTGTTGTGTATCGTCCCTACTATATCGGATATACAGGGTGTCCCAAAATTACCTTAGTTTAATGAAATGGGAGGTTCCCGAGATCATTTCAAGCGACATTTTCCTTTACGAAAATAGCGTACGCGGCTTTGTTAAGGAGTTATTAACGAAAAACATGGACCAATCAGAGCGCGAGCTAGACGCGTACTGCCCGGCGCGCCGGCAGGCGAGCGTGGTGTAACGCCGCGATCCCGCAACGAACAAAGGTTTCTCGATTATGTGAATCGTCTTCAATTTCGACGAGCTTTGGATATGTTGTCAAGACCATGATTCCGAACAACATTTCCCGTTACAATTTATGTCGGGCGGCTTTAGTTTTCGAGATAATTGTAAAAACTTGTAATTGTAAATGGTTTCGGGAATCATATGATTCTCGAAAAATCAATATTACCATATGATTCTCGAGAAATCGATATCTCCATGTTAACGATTTCATTTGTTTCAAACGACGCCTTCATCGAATACATCGTACGCTGGGAGAGGACAGTTTCGCGCGGAATCGCGAAACGCATGGCCCTCTTTCCGCGTCGGAGTATCTAATTTCTTATCGTTCGCTATAATCACGAAATCGAAAAGTGTGCTACGTGTAGTGTTCAGTAATTGTGTGAAGGTGTGGTGTTTCCTGTTTCACTGGTGTAACAATCAAATGGATTTACGGCTGAATAAGTGAGTTTTTAATTCAATCAATTTCTGCTTCTTCTCTCGTTCGGGTAAAGTTGCCGATGATGTGGGCCCTCACTGATTTCGACGACCTCGGAATATGTTATAAATTCGATGTTTTGAATATCTTTTTCCTTTGAAATAAAGCTCATCGAAATCGAATAGGAAATAGTAACTCGATCGATTTACAATTACGAGTTTTTACAATTATCTCGTAAACTAAAGCTGACCAACAAAAACTGTAAAGGGAAATGTTGTTCGGAATCATGGTCTTGACAACATATCCAAAGCTCGTCGAAATTGGTGACGATTCACATCATCAAGAAATTTTTGTTCGTTGCGGGATCGCGGCGTTACACCACGCTCGCCTGCCGGCGCGCCGGGCAGTACGCGTCTAGCTCGCGCTCTGATTGGTCCGTGATTTTGTTAATAACTCCTTAACGAAGCCGCGTACGCTATTTTCGTAAAGGAAAATGTCGCTTGAAATGATCTCGGGAACCTCCCATTTCCTTAAACTATGGTAATTTTGGGACACCCTGTATAAAGATCTCGCCAAACCTCCTCTCCACATATACAGTCGTGATAACTTGATGAATTCAAAAACTTGCTCATGGGCAAGATACAAAATGTTTTACCGAAAGCTTCTCTTACAATACGATCGCCAAACGCGATACAGTAAATTCTCTATAATCGCAAATGCCTCGGGGGGATTTGTTTGCATTTATCGATCTTGGTCCTACTTTTTTCGAGCTTCAAAGGCCGAGCCGAACGTAGAGAAGGAACCAAAGGCCGAGCCGAGCGTAGAGAAGGACAGCGCGTGTAACGCGAGACTACGCGCGGACCTTCGAGCTGTGCCGGCGACTGCGACTCTCCGCGTCTCTTTCTTTCATATACGCTGTCCTTCCTTGCGTTCGAAACTCTCATCGTCAATTAAACCACTAAATTCAGTTCATATTACATCGTGTTTGGTATCATTTTGCATTAGAAAAATGCCAGGAATATGTTGGTGAAAGTCCCATGAAAAAATAATGGAAAATAAAGAAGATAGAATTTTGGTATAACGTTATGATGACTCACGGGCGTTTGAACTGTGCCGACGACTGCGATTCTCCGCGTCGCGTTAGTAGTGGTTCACACCGATATACCGAGCCGAGATCAGTGTATTGAGTTGGAGGGGATATTTCATTGGCGTTTATCGTACATGCCCAGTTTGCGATTATAGAGAATTTACTGTACTTCAAAACTTGTTTGCACGCAGCCCAATTCGACCCTCGAGACACTAACTCTGGATTTGATTCGATAATCGTAAGCGATTTGGATTCAGATATTATGGCGTTCGCGTCGGACGTATTCGACCGTTATAACATGTACGTACTCTGCCAATTTCTCGGAGAAGTATCGCACATGACAACACATATAATTCTTATCACTTTCGCCTCACCAAAAGAGTACACCCTTCTATACTATATGGTGAGCACGGCTGTACTCTGGTTCTGGACAAAGTAATTCCTATTATACTCAATCGATTCGTCTCTCTATTCCAGGCATGGCCAGAAATAGCCCGCGGGCTAGGGAATTCGAGGTGGACGCCTACTTCACCCGCCCGCGCGTTTCGCTCCCCGTGGCGGCCGTAGTCCCGCGGAGCTCCTCAGGCTCGTACCCATCGTACCTACCGCACGCTGTATGCACGAAAATTTCGAAAAAATAAATGTGGAAAATTGTTGTTATTATACTGTCAAAATTTTACTGACAATTAGGAAAGCTTGATTATTTTGATATTCAAAGAAAGCTTGATTATTCCGCATGTTCATTGGAACTGCTTGGCAAATCCGAAATATCGAAGGAGAAGTTGGACGTTGATATTCGCATCAAAGAGGACAGCGAGGAATCGCTCAGCAGTGTACGCTGTTCTGTTCGAAAACGAACATTCGCACAAATAAGTCGATCGATAGGTCTATAGAGGAAAACCACTTAAAAAAAGAACGCTTTAACCATAGTACCTCATGGGTGATGTGAAAACCTATGGGTACGCGAGTCAACGCGAGTTGCCCCAACGCGCCACGCGCATAATGCATACGGCCTGCGGTAGGTACTGGCCTGAGGAGCTCCGCAGGACTATGGCCGCCACGGGGAGCGAGACGCGCGGGCGGGTGAAGTAGGCGTCCACCTCGAATTCCCTAGCCCGCGGACTATTTCTGGGCATGCCTGCTCTATTCCGTCTCCTCGGACAACTAGTGACAGTCGTAGCATATAGGTACTCTGCCGATTTCTCAGAGAAGTACTCCGTATACCGACACGTACTAGCGCCTTTTACTATGCAACACCGAAAGAGTGTCCCCTTCTGCGCCGTGAGACTAGCCAGAATACACTCCGGTTCTAGAATAGTAAACCAACACTGTACAGGGTGTATAAAAAGTAATGGTAATCCGTCCTAGGGGTGAATGTACACCTCTGGATCGGTGGACATTTGTAGGAGAAACTTCCCGCAAAATTGTTTATAACAAAGAAAATTGTTGTTAAAGTTTTTTTTTACATCAACACCTTTTACTCATCGAGGAGAGAAAAAGTTTGAAAGGAGCCATATGTCGCAAACAAATAGTTATTGAGATATAAGCTGTTAAAGTTTTTCAAAATTTGATTGTGTGGAATTATACGTATAGACAAAAGCCTACTACTACAGCCCACACGTCCGTGTCGATGAGACAGAACATGATCGTGTGCGTACCTCGAGCCTCGAGGCAAACAAAATTTAAAGGGACATTCGTCGCTATAAATATCGTTTGCCTTGAGGCCAGTGTAGCCAGACGGTGCGGCTCAAGCGGCTCGCAGGCCCCTTACGTCTCCGTCCCTCGCCTAGATGCATGCCTCCGCTATCCCCACTCTTACCGCTACCGCTGGCGCGACCGAGTGCTAGAATGAGAGCGGTAGCATGCTACCGACTCGGTCGCGCCAGCGGTAGTGGTAAGAGTGGGGATAGCGGAGGCATGCATCTAGGCGAGGGACGGGGACGTAAGGGGCCGCTTGAGCCGCACCGTCTGGCTACACTGCTTGAGGCACGCACACGATCATGTTCTGTCTCATCGACACGGACGTGTGGACTGTAGTAGTAGGCTTTTGTCTATACGTATAATTCCACACAATCAAATTTTGCAAAATTTTAACAGCTTATATCTTAATAACTATTTGTTTGCGACATATGGCTCCTTTAAAAATTTTTCTCTCCTTGATGAGTAGAAGGTGTTGATGTAAAAAAAAACTTTAACAACAATTTTCTTTGTTATAAACAGTTTTGCGGCAAGTTTCTCCTACAAATATCCACCGATCCAGAGGTGTAGATTCACCCCTAGGACGGATGACCATTACTTTTTATACACCCTGTACATAATCACGTTGGTCGTTTATACGCATAAACCCGGACAGATGGTGACCGTCGTATCATACATGCACTCTGCTGATTTCTCAGAGAAGCACACCGAATGGCGACACGTATAAAGCCCCTTTTTGCTACACTATACCGAAAGAGTGTACCCTTCTGCGCCTTTAGGCGAGCCTGATTACACTCCGGTTCTAGGACAACAAATCTGAGCCATACTTAGTCTTTCTGCCATTCACTTTGTAATGCTCGGACGTAGGGAGAATATGCCAGCTCAATCGGCTGTCCAGAGTTTTTCGGAGCCACGAATGAACAAGACTGGGATCGGAACGCAAATCTCTTTATTACGAGCCGGCGGCTCTTACATTAGTCCCAAAGTATACATCGAATTTAGGCGGAGCTCGATTGATAAAGCGGAAACGCAGGTTAAACGTGGCGGCGCCAGATCGGAACGCGAGTTCATACGCACGGCGCATGAACGGGACGCGAGTGAGTCGCGACAGCGTAAGAACGGAACGCGAGTTAGACGCACGGATAACGAACGGAACGGCTTACGGACTAACTATACATGGGCTGGTAATTGCGATACTGTTTACCGGCGAACGGTCTCGGCGCTGGACGGGCGACGCAGTGATCTGTTATGATCTTACAATTGTTCGACTGGTGCCGGTCGTCTGGAACGGGGTGCTCGCAATGTTTGCTGCCTGAGTGACGGGGATTCCCCGTGCCGCTTGACACTTGGGGCAAAGAGTCCCATGCCGTTTGGCACTTGGGTCCAGGATGCCCGGCGGTGTTTGCCGCCTCGGGCTGCGGAGACTTATGTCTCTCGCAGGTAGGGATCAGTGTTCCGATTGAAGCCACAATTTTTCGCGAATGCGCGGCAATTTCAGCCTCAGTAACGTAACCTTTTCGATGAAATCGGGTAGCTTGAGCACCCCGTAGACTTTTAAACATTTATTAATGTGTACATATGAAATATTGAAATTTAACATAATTGAAACTTATTCTTTATTTTGAGGATGGGATAGGGAAAGAGCGCTACAATAACTAAGCAAAATAATACATAATATAACAAGAAAATACTTTATTTGGCACAATCAACCAACATTTGTTGCTAGGCTAAGGAAAACTGCCAAAACCTTACCAGTATTCACAAATCAAAAATTACATTATATAAAACATATAAAACAAAACAAATTGTTGCATAACAATCTATTTGCTCAGTCTTTTCTGAAACATTAAAAACAAAATAAATAAAATATATAAAACTAAACAAAATATTGCTCATTTGGTTCCTTCTGTATTAAAAACAAAATAAATAAAATATATAAATGTGAACAAATACTGCACATTCGGCTCCTGCATTAAAAACAAAATAAAATAAATATGGAAAACTAAACTAAATATTGCACATTCGGCTCCTTCTGCAATAAAAACAAAATAAATAAAATATATAAAAGTAAACAAATACTGCACATTCGGCTCCTTCTGCAATAAAAACAAAATAAATAAAATATATAAAAGTAAACAAATACTGCACATTCGGCTCCTGCAATAAAAACAAAACTAGAGGGATATTGTTGCTCGCTCGCTTCGCTCGCTCGCGGGTAGATCTACTCTTGCGAGAGGGTTAGTGGTACGCATGGCTAGTGAGGCCTGCAGCTATTAATGTTTTTTATTTGGTATGTGACTCTCCAAGAGTCACACAAAGAACTTCCCGATACGTTAGTTGCAGTATATTATTATCATTATTTAGTGTACGTTTCAAGAAGATTGTACGTTTTCAGGGAAATTCAATAGTTTTCTACGTATCAAAATGTTTGCTATATTGCGTCGCATTAAACCAACATCGTATGCTCGTTGCTCACTTGGTTCCTTGTTATGGCAGAGTAATGTTGCAAAATAAATTGCAAATGCTCCACAATCAAACGCATTGTTTTGATATTGTACTCTGTGGAATATATATTCCTTATTATATTTATAAAGGGCATTCAAATAATCTATTACATCATCGTTCAAATGATTAGCATTAAAACTATCATAAATGTGTACATTGCCGTTACCATCAGATCTTGTGCAAATCCAATGTCCTACTACCTTTTCTCCAATTTCACCAGTGTATCTTATCTGAATATTCGTCTCATGTTCTGGGATCTCTTGTAAATTACTCAAAAAACCTCGAACATAACCAGTATCTTGAGCAAACTTGTATATTCCACGCTCGTTTAGATTTCTGTTCATAATTTTGTGAAATAAATTAATATGTTTATCTTGTAAATAACAATCAGGTTTTATGACTTCTTTACATTCGGCTGTTACTAAAGCATAGTTTAATACATCAATCGTTGCAGCTTAGTCGTTATAAAAAAGTACAAACCTATGTACGTCGAAAAGTTAGTAGTTCAGGAGATATTTCAATTTAAATAATGCTAAAACACCATTACTATCGTACTAAGACGGTACACTAGTAAGTAAACGCTAATGTCTGGGAACGGTGCGTCCTACCGCAGAAATAACGAAATTTTCTAAAGGTGTAACCCAAGGCATACAGAGTATGCCCAACAACATGACGTATGTAGTCTTTTGAATTTAAAAAAAAAAATTATTGGTGTTAAATTTTGATCAATATTTGCATTGTTCTTATAATCACGATAACGAGTTCTTACTTTCAACCACAATATAGACGGAATTTTAGTCTTTTCTTGAAAAGTAATAAATTTTAATATTCCGCATGCTCCATTAACCAACCGTCTTCAACATCAATGTTATTAATTATCATATATTTTTTTTTATATTAGTATTCAATTTAATCTCAGTTAATAATTCGTTTTCAACTGATTGTTTTTTCAAAGATTGTAATATAAATTTTGTTGTACTTTCATTGATGTTCTTTGAAAATGTATTCTCGGGAGTAGAGATGATTAACTCACTCTTGTATTGGGATAATTTTCGATTATTGTAAGCGGTAACATTAGTATTAGTTGCATAAATAAAAAAAACTTTTTTAAAAATTAAAAAAAAATTTTTTATGTAATTACGTTTTCTTCTTCGGTGGAAAATTTCCGTTCTCTCGTATAAATTGCATTGTTGAATGAACATCTTTCGAAAAAAACTACTGGACCAAAGTGGACCAAAATCTAATCAGCTCTAAGTTACAGCGGGACACATCGATTGCATCATTCATCATTCTGATCGCATTGTTACTTTTTCAGAAAACGTTAACGAAAAATTTGTTAACATATGCACGGACATACATACGCGCGCACACACACACACACACACACATACGAACATTTTGCTGAAAATAGTCTAAAATGACTGCAATGACCATAAAACGTGAAGATCTGCTAAAAAATCGATTTTCGATTTTCGGGGTCATTACAATAACTTCCCTATAAAATCGGGGAGTTAATCAAATAAATATGGAAAACTAAACTAAATATTGCACATTCGGCTCCTTCTGCAATAAAAACAAAATAATATAACTGCCTCGGGGCGCTTTGCTGCGTCATTGTAGATACGCTACTGTTTTGGCCGCGCATGCGCGAAAAATTGTGGCTTCAATCGGAACACTGGTAGGGATTCCCTTGTCGTCTGACACTCAGTGATGCCAGAACCGTGGTACTGTGGTACTAAACCGTACCACAGCATGCCCCCACCATAGCCTACTATTGCCCCTACGTTCCTTTCCAAAGCGCCCGCGCGCTACACTCACCAGCGTACCTCTACTATACTGCACAAGCAGCGCACACGGACATAGTAGAGGTACGCTGGTAGTGTAGCGCGCGGACGCGTTGGGAAGGAACGTAGGGGCAATAGTAGGCTATGGTGGGGGTATGCTGTGGTACGGTTTAGTACTACGGTACCACGGTTCTGGCATCACTGCTGACACTTAGGGCCTCGGAAGCGGTGCGCTGGAGAGGTAGGGCAGTTCGTATCAGTGATGCCATATTCTCGGAAATCTCTCCTCCTTTTCCCCTTCCACTATTCACCTTCCCTATTCCACCGACACTTTGCGTATGCCCCGTCGCGTCGCGCTCTGGTCATCAGAGAGGGGGTACATCATATATCTTTGATTTCCCCCCATCTGGTAACACTGGTTCGTACGATTAGTCGTAGGAACATTCGAGAATTATCTCTAGTCGCTATACTATAGCACGAGCCAATTAATCTGGCTTCCGCGGACCTATTTATACGCGCACCGCTACCACTTCTCTCGCGAGAAACCGCGTTGTCGCGGTAGTCACCTCGTGGCCGCCGTGGGAGGTAGCGCTTCGCGTTCTCGCGTGGCGCGCTCGCGTTCGGTATTAGTAGGAGATGTCTCGCGACAAGTATATTCATTACAACTTTCGATAATCACACAATTCTTTGATTATAAACTTCCTTTGCGATTGCCGTCTTCTCGTACGTAACCTTTACAAGTGACTCTACGCTGTTACGATCTTTACACTCGTTAATAGATTTTATCTTCGGCTGTGCCACAGTGCGGTTTGCATCTGTGACTCCTCGGTTTGAGGCGCGTACGAGATGAAGGCAATCTAGGCGGTTTGACTAGAAATGCGAAGTCGGTTTTACTTCTCGAACAAGTACCGGTTTTCGCCGGATCTATTAGAGTCGCATGTTATTATTTACATATAACGACTGTTGCCAAAATATGCACTGGTAGCGAGGATGTTCATACAATATCTTGTGCGTTATTACAAATGTAAGTATAGTTTAATATGATAAAGCAAATTTTTTGTTAAGGTATCCATTATATGTTTCCGGAACTCGAGATGTGGGATTTGAAATTCCTGTGGACACTGAAAAGAAAGCTATATTTCGGTATTCGGTGACTTTGCCATCGTATGTTACTTGTTCCCAATGCGTGATTCAATGGAATTACTATACAGGTTTGTAATTTCTTCCACAAACCAATACATACAAATACATACAACAAAATTTTAGTTACATAATTATACAAAACCATGGTAGGTCAAAGAAGGCAATATTATTTTTCAGTCTGATAGACACAACAAGTAAATGTCAATTATGGTATACATATGTATACAGGGGTGTCCAAAATAACTTGATTACCCCGAATAACTATTAAACGATACATTTTATCAAAACATGGAGTTTAAATGACTTCTTTGTGGGCGGAGGTGTTTCGGATATGTTAAGCTCACTCCCATTTTTTGTAATGGGATGACATAATGGTATGGGATGTAAGTCAATTGAGTCAATCAAATTCTAAGTAAAAATTTATTAACCCTCATGTATCCTAAATCTAATAGTTAACGAGACATTATCGAAATAATTGTCCATATGTATGTACCTACTACTTGATCGGATATCCCTCAATTTGAATATGGAAAGTGCTATCACGTGAAATTATCGAACCCGTAAATTTAAAAATTGTGGAACTTTGGGGATATGAAGTGCATATATGTATAGCTTTGCATACATCTGTGGTTGTCAGGAACAACGCCCCATGTCACATACTTTCACTTTCGAGATATTGCCGTTTGAAGTTTGAATCACTAATGCTTTGACATAGGACGTTGGTTAAATTGTTTTCTGAGCCTTTCGAATGTGTTCCCATAACTTTTTTCTGGTAAATACGTAAATCCTATATATATAATATATAATAATTTATTTATTCCCCTTAGGATTATAAATCCATTTCCATATCTCCTCCTTACACTTCTCCGCTCATACACTCCCACTCATATTCGTCTCCTGACACTCCCTCGCCCCCCCCCCGCCACTGCTCGCCACCGCTCGCTCTCTCGCCGCCATTCGCATGCACGCCGCCGCTCGCATGCACGCCGCCGCTCGCTCGCTCGCCGACGCTTTTTCTCCGCACGCTTTCCATCGTTCCTTCGCCCGCTCGCCGCACGCCGCATTTCCCTTTCCCCCCTTCCTACGCACACACACCTACACCCCCTTCCCTAACCTCTTGGACCCCTCTTCCGGTCGAACCTCCAACTCTCCTTTTCATTCATACTTAACATTCGCTTCTTCCACTCATCCTCTCTCTCCATATATCCACCTTCCTCAGCCACTCTTCTCCTTCCCGCTCGTCCCCTAACACTTCCCCTACCATCCCCTGCCAAACCCTGCCTTCGTCCCCTCCCAAAAACACACCTTCCATACATGTTCCCATGTTTCCGGCTCCCACCCACATACCCTACACATTTTCCTATCATCCTCTATCCAATACTTCCCTCCTGGCTACCCTTTGCCACCTGCTTTCCCCCCACCTTTTCCTCAGATACCCTGGCACCCCCTCTCCCTTCACTGCCCCGTACCATTTGTTGTACCTTGCCTTTCCTATCCTTTCCCATCTGTCGACCCTCTGCCTCTCCTTCTCTCTTTTCACTATCTCCCCACTTACAATCCCCGCCCTCCCCTCCATCATTTCTTCCGCCTCCTCTGCAGTCCAACCCCTTTCTTCCCAGAAACCCTGTCTCTCTCTTTCCCAGCTATCTAGCGCCCCTCCCCTCCTGCCCCTTCCCCTTACCTCCTCCCAGCACAGTCTTGCCAACTCTCCCCCTTTGCCCTCCCTCAACTTCTTCTCATAACCCCATGCCCTTAACCCTGCTCTCCCTCTTAGTAGCTCCCTCTGCAGCTCTTCCCTGACCATGTACCCCGGCGTACACCTCTCTACCCCTAACACCCACCTCAGGTATCTCTCCTGCATTCTTTCCAGCCCTTCCCTCTCCTTCCAACCCCATATTTCCACCCCGTAACTGATCACTGACCACACCAGCTTGTTAAACAGCCAAATCCTCCTTCCCCAATCGTTCCCAAACCTTCTTTTTCCTATCCCCCATACCTGCCCCATTACCGCCGCCCACTTCCTAATCCTGTCCTCTACATGTTTCTTCTGTCCCCCATCTCTCGTAATTACATACCCTAGATATTTATATTCATTCACTTCCTCCAGCACCTTTCCGTTCCATCTCCAGTTCACCTTTTTCCACCTACCCCCCCTCCTGCACCTCATAATCTTTGATTTTCCTACATTCAACTGCAGTTTTTTATCCCCCAAATACTTTTCCAGCCCCCTGATCATTCCCCTCATCCCCTCCCTTCCTCCGCTATCATTGCTACGTCGTCCGCGTATGCCAGGGTGTAAACTTTCCTGTTCCCTAATTTAGTTCCCCCCATCCCCCTTTCTCCAGCACATTATCCATGTCCGCCAGCAACACTGTGAATACCAGCGGGCTTAACGGGCATCCCTGTCTCACCCCCTTGCCATCCAAAAACTTTCCCCTTCCTCCTCCCCCACCCTGACCTTACTTTTCGTCTCCCTTAGTATTTCTTCACATCTCTCTACCAACCCTTCCCTTACCCCCCTTTTCCTCATTGCCCTCACTAACACTTCCCTGTCCACCTAATCAAAAGCTGCCTTCAGGTCTACAAAAAATATCACCATCTTCCTGTTCTTTCTCCTCACCTGCCTGTTCAGCAAGTAATTCAGCACATAGATATTGAATTCTTTTTTCCCTTCCTCCGACCAATTTCCTACCCCCAACCCCTTTCCTCCCCCTGCCTTTCTTCCCCTTTCCTTCTTTTCCCCTTTTATCCATACCGTCAGTGGTGCATGGTCCGAATCTATTCTCTCCCCTACCTCCATCTTCTCTACCCCCTCCCTTGTTTCCTCATTCCCTAGTATATAGTCTATCACCGAATTCCCTCTTCCCCCCGTATACGTCCACTCTCCTTCCTCGTCCCCCTTCGTATTTCCATTCAATATTCCCCAACCCCTTTCTTCCAAATATCCGCACAGCCTCCTCCCTTCTGCATTCACTTTTTCATCCTTAGACCTTCTGCTCCCCTTCCCCCTCCCCCTTCTCCTCCTCGACCACCTGCCCGCCTTCTTGTCCCGTTCTCGCGTTCCAATCCCCCCTACGATCACCCTTACTCCTTTTTCCCTCTCCTCTATCCAGTCCCCCAGCTCATCCAATTTCCTGTCCAGATCCCTATTAACGTATACCCCTATCACCCTCCACCATCCCTCCCCTATCTTTATTTTCACCCTCATTATTCCCCCCTACCCTTCTCCTTCCTCACTTACTACATCTATCTCTTTTCTCACCCCTAGTGCCATACCCCCCATTGCCCTCCCCTTCTTTTCCTCTCGTCTAGCCCCTTGCATCTCCCAATAGAACCCCCTAGGCAGTCTTTCCCTTACTCTGCTCCATCCCTTCTCTTCTACCCACGTCTCCATTAAGATTATAACATCCCACTCTTCTATCCCAATCCTGCCACATTCCAGAAACCAATTTTAATATTATTCCCTGTTTTCTTCCCTTCTGACCCCCTCAGCCCTTTTTCCTCCCCTACTCGTTTCCCTGCACCTCCATCCAGTTTTCTTCAATTTCATTCCACTTCTTCATCTTCCCGTTCACCCACATCTTCATGTAACCTACTTGAACATTCTTTCCCTCCCCCCTCTCCTCCTCTGCCACCCTTTCTATCTTCCACCTTGCTCTCCTCTCCTCCTCCGTCAGGTCGTCCTCTATCCTTTCTTTTCTTCCCCTTAGCTTCCTCTTCGCCCCCATAATCTTTCTTTTTTGTTCTCTCCCTATCTCTCCCTATCTTCCCTATCTTGTTTATTTCCCTTATTCCCTTCATATCTGTCCCAATTTTCTCCCATATTTCTTTTACTCCCTCCTTCACATCTTTTCCCTCTAATTGCATCCCCTTTATTATTATGTTATTTCTTCTTTCCCCCCTTTCCTTTCTATCCTGCGCTAGCTATATCCTTCTAATCGTCCTTCTTTGTTCTTCCAGTTCTGCCCCTACATAGCTTCTCTCCCTTCCTTTTCTCTTCTTTCCATTTCCCTCCCCCACTCTTCCGCTTTTTCTACTCTACCTTCCAGCACTTCTACCTTTCTATCTAGCTTTTCCTTTCTCGACTTTTCTTCCCTTCTCTCCTCTGCCCACATCTCCCTCTCCCTCTTCCACTCTTCCCGCATCTCTTCTCTTATCCTCCCCTTTTCCCTTCTATCTTCCCTCATCTCCTCCCTTAACTTCTTTATCTCCTCCATCATTTGGCGGCTGCCGTAGCTTCCCACTTCCACTCTCCCCCTATCCCCACTCACTGGCGATCTGATTGTCAATGCGGTTCTCTTGGAGATCGCCCCCTCGTCCCCGTTCCCCCCATCAGCCTCATTCTCTCTTTCCCTTTTCTTCCACAGACTATCCAGGCTCCCCGCACCCACCCCTCCTAGCTTTCCTAGCCTTCCCGCGTTCCCAGGTCTCCCTGCTTTCCCTCTCTCCCCCTTCCCCTCTTCCCTGCAATCTTTCCCTCTGTCACTCATGATTCTTCTACCCTCTTTCCTTATTCTATAACGTCCTCTCGTCTCTAGTTCCTTTTCCAAAATTCCCGCCTTCCCTCGTTACACTGTCCCCCACTAGCCCTCGCCACCTGCTGCTCCTTCTCACGCTTCCCGCCTATACACTCTGTCTCCCGCCGCCCTAACCTATCTCTCTCGCTCACTTTGCTTCACCCTTACGCTCTCTATCCCTCCTTCCCGCCCTTTCCCTTCTTTTCTCCGAATGCACTTGCACCACGCGCACACTCCTCCACCACTCTCGCCCCGCTTACACCTATCAACCTCCACTCTCTCTCACAATCACTCCTACAGCTCTCTACGCACTTCTCACTCGCAATCAACCGGAAGCGGAAGTCACGTAAATCCTATACTCGAAAGCTCAATTAATGCATAAATTAAAATTTTTTGAAATTGTGACATGCGGCGGTTTTCCTTCCAACCACAGACATATTTTTTGCTTCCGTAATTTACTTTAAAGCAGGCATGCACAGCTCGTAGCTCTCAGAGCGGCTCATGAGCTCCCAAGCGGCTCCCGCGCGCTCTCGGAGCCGTGACCTAGCTCGGATGTATGGAAGGGGAACCCACTAAGCATGAGAGTGTAGCACAAGTTCACACGCACACTGTTGCAGTTCTCCCCACCCTACGTGTGCCAGCCAGCTCCGACCCAGCTCACGAGCCGGCTCGAGAGCTCCCGCTCCGAAATAGTCCAGTTGTGCATGCCTGCTTTAAAGGGTGAAATCGACCCTCGAAAGTTTGGCAACTTTTTAATTTGTACATCCGAATAACTTTGAAGATATGCAGTGCACATGTAGGTAAGCATTACACAATTCTTTTTTTGCTGCCATAATTCATTATAAGGGGGTTAAATCGACCCTCGAAAATTTGGAAATTTTTTTATTAGAATAACCAAATTTTCGAGGGTAGATTTAACCCCCTTAAGCAGAACGGGCCCTGTAAACGGTTTATATGTATTTTCGTTAATCTTTAGGAACTTCTCGCACAAAAAATAATACGCCAATCCTTCCGAATCGTTCAGTTACTTTATTTATCATTATAACAAGTAAAAAACGTTTTTCTTGGCAATAAATTATGATAAATACAAAAGGATGAGAGCGGTGTTGTCAATAGGTTTTTCTTCGAGATGCAAAACTGCGCCGGTTGTAGAATCTCTGATAGTTACATGAAACGAAAAAATTACAATTTTTTTTAATTTAGTTGAGATTTCTAAAAATATGAACCTAAAGTTTTAACCAAACTAACCATTTTAATAACTTTTTTTAAACAAATAAAGAGCGAATTTTTTGCGAAAATCACACTTAATTGCTTAAGGTGTCGCCATTTGTAAAATATTCAATCTTTTTACAGCAGCTTAAGTTCATGTTCTTAAAAATATTAACTAAATTAAAAATAATTTTATTTCTCCGTTTTAGATAACTATCGTTACAACCGGCGCAATTGTACGAAAATCACGGACCTAAGGACTGAGTGTAAAGTAGATTTATGGGTGAGAGGGGGTGTCCCGCGAGCGGGGAGGGATGGTTGACTGCGGCCATTTTTGCGCTCTATAGACGACTTTAAATACTAGTTTAGCGTCTGTCAGCGTCTGTACAAGATCTTCAGCATGGAACAGAACCTACATCATCTTTAGCAGGAAACAGAACCCACTTTACTGTTATTAAATCTGTGGCATGGATCAGTAATAGCTTCAACCACCGACCAGATACTATTATTTAATAGTTAATATCGTTTAATAGACGCGCGGGCGGGAGAAGTGGGGTTATTCCGCGTGTTTTCTACAGACCATGTGCTACAGACGCTACACTAGTATTTAAAGTCGCCTATAGAGAGCACCACAGTGCTGCCATCCAAGATGGCCGACAAGTTAATACCCCTTCCGTCTTTCGAACCCCCCCCCCCCCGGGTTATGCACAGTCCTTAGGTCCATGACGAAAATATAAACCTTTTACAGGGCCCGCTCCCCTTAAAGTGAATTATGGCAGTAAAAAAGAATTATGTAATGCTTACCTATATGTGCACTGCATATCATCAATGTTTCAACAATTTTTAAATTTCCAGGTTGGAGGTTATTCCTTGTAAGACTATCATCTAGTTCGACGACGTACAGATTTTATAACAACTTTCTCACTGTTAACAGCTTAATGATTTCAAAATCCTTATTAGGTAACATGTGGGGTACTTGTGACAATGGAACCGAAGCCAGCGGTTGCGGAAGGCCTGAAACGTTTCGAAACTGCGCGGATGTTAGCATCGTAACGAGTACAGCTGGAGTGCCACCCCTCTTTGTGCAACAAGACAATCCTTTCCTGCTTTATTACAAAGACTATCGATCACCAAATAATATATTTCCACTGGTTGTGAGGTGAGCATTCTTTTAGTTTCTTACATACAGCTGTGACTTATGAGATAATCGGGTAAACGAATATACTCGGTAAACATATACTCAGGTAGAAGTACTAGCTCTAATACAGAAAATACAGTTTTGTTCCGTTATAAAGTGATGGCTCGGGATTGACTTTCGCCGTATTTCAAATGAGGGGACCCATGCGGCTTGATTTTAATTTCACCGCATTAGTAGGGTATATAGGCGGGTTCTAAACCACTTTTTTGGGGCTAAAAGAGCGGAATTAGGTAAACGAGGGGCGGGGGATTCAGAGCGGTATTGAACAAGCATGTTCGAGGGAGGGGGAGGGGAGCGGGGGGAATTTTCATGGAATTATATTTTTCTTGGAACGCGTTTCGTGGAATTATTTTGCACTATTGCAATATTGCGACATATTTTTCATGGAATTATTGCGTCATATTTTTCTTGGAATTATATTTTTCTTGGAACGAGGGGAGATCGTTTCTAGGTCAAGGGCGGCGTTTCGTGGAATTATTTTGCACTATTGCAATATTGCGACATATTTTTCATGGAATTATTGCGTCATATTTTTTCTTGGAATTATATTTTTCTTGGAACGAAGGGAGATCGTTTCTGGGTCAAGGGCGGTGTTTCGTGGAATTATTTTGCAATATTGCGGCATATTTTTCATGGAATTATTGCGCCATATTTTTTCCATGTAATTGTTGCAATAATTTCTAGGCGTCATGGAATTATTACGTCATATTTTTTCCATGGAATTATTACAATAATCTTTTCACCCAGTGTCATTCCCACGGTTGGACACTTCTCCCCCGTGGCGGCCATAGTGCTCCAGAAACGTGTTCGAACGTGTTTCGCGATACCCCCTTTGTAAGAGAGAGAGAGATGTAAGAGAGAGAGAGATGTTACTTGATTGGCATCCTTCCCACTTCCTCCGTGGCAATCATAGTGCTCCTGAAACATGTAAGCGTGAGAGTATTGTGCTTTTATCGTTTCACCCGGTGTCATCATAATTAAAAACGAGCGCTGCATCGTTGGAGTGCAATTGAGACTTGGAAATTTCAAAGTTGAAAAGAATATTTTGTTAACAACGGTAGCAAGATGGTTGAAACGTGGAAAAAAATGTTGAAGTGTTTGACACGCATGTCAATGCTGGTGAAAACTATGGACGAGTATCGCGAATGGCATCGCTCGTACACCGAGTCTCTGCAGTGTTGCATCAATTATCTAGCCTGTGCGAAGGATGAATTGTCGGTAGGCGAGAAATTTAGTTTAACATCGACTATGTGCCGTATGAAAACTTTGAACGTTTCGTTGAATCATCGTATTTCGTCGTCACGCGTCGGTAGAGGTTTATACGATCGCGGCGGTGCGAGAGCCTCAACGCTTCGTTGGGAAAATGTCGAGCGGCGTTTAAAAATCGCATATCAACCGGCATCGTTATCAACGTCGAACATATCGATCCTAAGCAATTTTTACAACACGCGAAACGAATAATTACGGGACGCGTTACGGAATTTTTAAACGTACATTCATCGCTGAATTTCCGTGAAAAGTTTCGGCACGCGAAACGTCGCGTTGTTTCGGACGAGCAATCTACGACGGTGGTACCAGAAAGACGTTGTGCCGACGATTTTGACATCTTTGGAAGAGTTTCAAGAGCGAGACAGTGGGTGGGTGCTGTCGAAGATACTACATTTGATTGTGAACTTTGGCAAATACCAACCGTTGCAAGCCGGCTGCACCGGTGCAAGCTATTTGCCTCGAACGATACAGCAGAAAAGAGCGGTCGTGAACGTGATTAGCAACGACAACGCATGCTTTTTTGGGCGGTCGTGGCGGGTCTCTATCCAGAAGAGACAAATCCGTCGCGTTTGTCATCGTATCCACACTACAAAGCGGTGCTTCGAACCGAAGGTTTTCAATCGCCCATGCTGTTCAAAGACATTCGGAAATTTGAACGAGAAAACGACGTTTCCGTGAACGTGTTCGAATGGGCGCGCAAGAGATGCGTAACGCTTCATTTGACCGAGAAGAAACGGAGGAGACATGTCAACTTGCTGTTTCTACAGAATGCCGCAAAGACGCGTGGTCATTACGCGTGTATACGAAATTTGTCACGATTGGTTCCATCGCAGCTTAGCAAGAAGAAAAATCATAAGCATATTTGCGATCGGGATACGCGCGGCAAAATATCCTGACATCACAAATACAGCGTTGTTCATTAATTTGAACAAATTCTTGGAAAAATCGTTGGTTGCGTTTGCGCGTAATTTTGTGTTCAAATCGATATAGCCGCGCAACCATCGCGACTGCTGAAACTCTAGAATTCGATGAATTTTCTTCAATTTCAGATTGTGTTTCAAACTTTGTTGGAGGTATCGGTAATGTACAACGTATCGCTCCTTATCGCGAAGTGTTGCCATCAACTTTCTTTGACTCGAGCTGGTCATCGCCGCGTCGTGACTTGGACAAAATGGAAGATCCGCATGGGCATCGTGAATTTCGCTCGGATACTCTAAATTCACCTCCAAAATGTATCCTACAGGGCTATCGATCGGAACGGATTCAACGTCAAAATCAGCTACCCCATCGTTCACCCATCGAAAGTCTCTGTACGGTAGAGGTTGTGACATAGCCCAACCGTACAAATTATTCACGTCGAAATACATTAAGTAGGTGGACGGTTTACTCGAGTCATGTGTAGGTAAATATTTGTTGTTCGCATGTGCATATCTGTGAGAACACTGGCTCAATCCACCACGTATTCCTCGCTCCACGAACAAAAGCATGTCCACGTCGGTGAACAACTCCAATTCAATATTTGTCATTTTCAACATCACGTCCCACGCGAAACCAGGAAGCGTGTAGTAATGTGCCGGATCGAGCTTGTAATTCTCGAGACAGTCATCGCGAAAATTTTCGAAAACATCCGCCAACAACAGCACATCCAATTTTAAGTATAAATCGCTGTACTGTCCTAGCGTTCGTATAGCGAAACGCGACCAAACCGTATTCGCGTGATCGTAATCGACGTCGGATATCTCGCGGTCATACAGCCGATTGTAAAATTCTTCGCGCGGTGGCAAACATGTATCGCTTAATTTATCGTACGATGTCAGATAATCGTATGGAAAAACGCCTTTTCTGGTCAAAAGGGTGAGATCGTCGTTGGAAAGATGTGCAAATTCACCTCGTACGATGCGTTTAATCGTATTTATTTACTTTTGTCCAAGTATGATGACAGCTTGTCCAGACTCGAGTTCAAGAACTTGAACGAGTCGATGAAGCGGAATTTCAACAACTTTGCATACTTTTGCTCTTCGCCCGTCTCTCTCTCGATGGAAACGTTTTTCGTGAACGAGATATACTTCTCTTTCGTCAATGGTAACACGTCTATCCGTCCCTCGAACGAGTTTGCTAATTCTTTGATGATAAAATGTGCGTCGTAGCCTGATAAATTATGGAAAACCACCGGTATCACGTACGAAGATTGATAGCTCAAATTGCATCCGTTGTGAGCCGGACCACGATACACGCCCGTGAAATGACAATGATCGCGCACCCGTATATCGTTTTCTTCAAATGGTTTCTCGCAGACGTAGCAATGCGTGGCCGTACGAAAATTTAACTTTTCCGTTGCGGTTAGCGGATTCATCGGTACCGTTTTGTCGAATATCGGCTGTAATTTGCGACTCAGCTCGTACAACCTGTTCGCGAACCACGCGGCGCTCAATCCTAACCATTTTACATCGGGTGTACGACAAGGTATCGAACGTGTACGTTCAACGTAAAACCGGTGTATGGCAGTACCAGCAATCTTCACGTTGCTGTACACATAGGTACAGGTACAGGTACAGGTGTACAGCTACAGGTACAGGTACAGGTGTACAGGTACAGGTACAGGTACAGGTACCGGTGTACAGGTACAGGTACCGGTGTACAGGTACAGGTACCGGTGTACAGGTACCGGTACAGCTGTAGCAGTATGACGGTTGGCTGTCAAGATCGGTTGACGCGTTTCTTTTAATATTGTCTTGAAATCTTATTCTGAAGTTCTCCAGCCGATCGTTGATGACGTCTTTTTTTACCATCTCCTTCTCGAGCGTTTGCAACCAAATTATCGATTCTCGCGTTGATATGTGAATCGGTTGATTTCATATTTTCGTTTGCATTGTATCGGAGGTCCTGTATCGTGGTCAGTATTTCTGACTTTATCGTTTCTTTATATCGTCTGGTCGAGTTGCTACGGAAGGAAATGCATAATGTGTATGTAATGTATGAAATATCGAATAAATCGCACTCTTGGTGGGCGGCTTCACTATTCCTCCATGTAACATGACACCGTGCGATAAGATTATTGCAATAATTCCCCCATGTAACATGACACCGGGTGAAAAAATATGACGCAATAATTCCATGAAAAAAATATGACGCAAAATATGCTCTCGCTGTACCGCTCTAAGGTATGCCCTTGACCTAGAAACGATCGCGCTATTCCCCCTCCTACCCCCCCCCTCGTTCACATGCAATAATTCCACGAAAAATATGACGTAATAATTCCATGAAAATACCCCCCCTCCTCTCGAATATGCTTGTGCAATACCGCTCTGAGGTACCCCCCCCCCCACCCCTCGTTTACATGTAATAATTCCGCGAAAAATGAAAAATACTACGCGAAGAATTTTACAATCGGCTGTATGACCGCGAGATATCCGACGTCGATTACGATCACGCGAATACGGTTTGGTCGCGTTTCGCTATACGAACGCTAGGACAGTACAGCGATTTATACTTAAAATTGGATGTGCTGTTGTTGGCGGATGTTTTCGAAAATTTTCGCGATGACTGTCTCGAGAATTACAAGCTCGATCCGGCACATTACTACACGCTTCCTGGTTTCGCGTGGGACGTGATGTTGAAAATGACAAATATTGAATTGGAGTTGTTCACCGACGTGGACATGCTTTTGTTCGTGGAGCGAGGAATACGTGGTGGATTGAGCCAGTGTTCTCACAGATATGCACATGCGAACAACAAATATTTACCTACACATGACTCGAGTAAACCGTCCACCTACTTAATGTATTTCGACGTGAATAATTTGTACGGTTGGGCTATGTCACAACCTCTACCGTACAGAGACTTTCGATGGGTGAACGATGGGGTAGCTGATTTTGACGTTGAATCCGTTCCGATCGATAGCCCTGTAGGATACATTTTGGAGGTGAATTTAGAGTATCCGAGCGAAATTCACGATGCCCATGCGGATCTTCCATTTTGTCCAAGTCACGACGCGGCGATGACCAGCTCGAGTCAAAGAAAGTTGATGGCAACACTTCGCGATAAGGAGCGATACGTTGTACATTACCGATACCTCCAACAAAGTTTGAAACACAATCTGAAATTGAAGAAAATTCATCGAATTCTAGAGTTTCAGCAGTCGCGATGGTTGCGCGGCTATATCGATTTGAACACAAAATTACGCGCAAACGCAACCAACGATTTTTCCAAGAATTTGTTCAAATTAATGAACAACGCTGTATTTGTGATGTCAGGATATTTTGCCGCGCGTATCCCGATCGCAAATATGCTTATGATTTTTCTTCTTGCTAAGCTGCGATGGAACCAATCGTGACAAATTTCGTATACACGCGTAATGACCACGCGTCTTTGCGGCATTCTGTAGAAACAGCAAGTTGACATGTCTCCTCCGTTTCTTCTCGGTCAAATGAAGCGTTACGCATCTCTTGCGCGCCCATTCGAACACGTTCACGGAAACGTCGTTTTCTCGTTCAAATTTCCGAATGTCTTTGAACAGCATGGGCGATTGAAAACCTTCGGTTCGAAGCACCGCTTTGTAGTGTGGATACGATGACAAACGCGACGGATTTGTCTCTTCTGGATAGAGACCCGCCACGACCGCCCAAAAAAGCATGCGTTGTCGTTGCTAATCACGTTCACGACCGCTCTTTTCTGCTGTATCGTTCGAGGCAAATAGCTTGCACCGGTGCAGCCGGCTTGCAACGGTTGGTATTTGCCAAAGTTCACAATCAAATGTAGTATCTTCGACAGCACCCACCCACTGTCTCGCTCTTGAAACTCTTCCAAAGATGTCAAAATCGTCGGCACAACGTCTTTCTGGTACCACCGTCGTAGATTGCTCGTCCGAAACAACGCGACGTTTCGCGTGCCGAAACTTTTCACGGAAATTCAGCGATGAATGTACGTTTAAAAATTCCGTAACGCGTCCCGTAATTATTCGTTTCGCGTGTTGTAAAAATTGCTTAGGATCGATATGTTCGACGTTGATAACGATGCCGGTTGATATGCGATTTTTAAACGCCGCTCGACATTTTCCCAACGAAGCGTTGAGGCTCTCGCACCGCCGCGATCGTATAAACCTCTACCGACGCGTGACGACGAAATACGATGATTCAACGAAACGTTCAAAGTTTTCATACGGCACATAGTCGATGTTAAACTAAATTTCTCGCCTACCGACAATTCATCCTTCGCACAGGCTAGATAATTGATGCAACACTGCAGAGACTCGGTGTACGAGCGATGCCATTCGCGATACTCGTCCATAGTTTTCACCAGCATTGACATGCGTGTCAAACACTTCAACATTTTTTTCCACGTTTCAACCATCTTGCTACCGTTGTTAACAAAATATTCTTTTCAACTTTGAAATTTCCAAGTCTCAATTGCACTCCAACGATGCAGCGCTCGTTTTTAATTATGATGACACCGGGTGAAACGATAAAAGCACAATACTCTCACGCTTACATGTTTCAGGAGCACTATGATTGCCACGGAGGAAGTGGGAGGGATGCCAATCAAGTAACATCTCTCTCTCTCTTACATCTCTCTCTCTCTTACAAAGGGGGTATCGCGAAACACGTTCGAACACGTTTCTGGAGCACTATGGCCGCCACGGGGGAGAAGTGTCCAACCGTGGGAATGACACTGGGTGAAAAGATTATTGTAATAATTCCATGGAAAAAATATGACGTAATAATTCCATGACGCCTAGAAATTATTGCAACAATTACATGTGTACAAAACCGAATGGAGTCGACGGAAGCGAGCGGTCTGTTTGCCCCGCGCATCCTTCGTCTACACGGTGTGTGCCTGAGCGCGACCGTATCATTTTAAATGTTTTGTCGCCGAGGACACAGCAATAACGCGACAAGCAAAAAAAACCACCTCACATGTTTTCCTTAGCGCCAGCGCGAGTCGCCGTAGACAGATACAACCTGACGCTCTAAGCGAACGTATCAACAAAGTCGAACCGTTGTACATCCGTGTCTATAAAATAAACGTGCGCAGATTCGGATCCATTTTTCGTCTCCGTCTCCCTACCTCCGGTGTTCTCCCGAACACGATCGGCACACCGCGAAAGTCTCGATCGCGAACAAATTGGTCCTTCGAGCCGGATCGTACGGAAGGAAAGGTGAACGGAGAGTTCCGACCTGTTCAAATCGTTTCGGACACGTGGACGATCAACATAAATGGCGGCGAGGACGCGCTTGAAGGAGCTCCAGACATCCATCCACACCATCTCAAGGATGGTGGACAATTACAAGAAAAGGGGGAAAGCCAAGTTCGCCCTTGTAACAGCGCGCGGGCGATTGGAGGACCTGAAGGACGCGTGGGCTCGCTGTCAAGTCCTGAACGCCGAAGTGGAAACGGCCGCGGGGGACGAGGACCGCATGAAGCTCGGTTACTTCGTGAACAAGGAGTTCGAAAAAGCGGAGGACGACTACTACGAGGCCTGCGATTTTTTCCGGGAGGTTATGGACGACCTTTCAGCAACGGGAACCAGCCCAGCAGAGCAGACGCAAGGGACAGCCAAGAGAGGGGAGAAGCTTCCAACGGTGTGCGTTCCGTCATTCAGCGGGGACAACAGCGAGTGGCCCAGCTTTCGGGACATGTTCCAGTCCATTGTGGCGAAACGTAGTGACCTGAGTGAGGTAACGAAACTACACCACTTGCTCGGCTGCGTCAAGGGCGAGGCTCTCGAGGCCATTCGCGATATCGAATTAACGAACAAAGGGTACGCGGTCGCGTGGAATATGTTAGTCGAGCTCTACGAGAGCGAACGACGGCAGATCACCATGCTGTTCGAAAAACTTTTGCAAATGCCGTACCTAACGACCGCCGCGGGGAAACCGTTGCGTGACATTCGGACATTAGTGCGAAGGACCGTGAGTACGCTCACGACCCTCACGGGAGAAACCGAATTTTGGGACGGGTTTCTGCTGTCTTTCGTTCTCGAACATCTCGACCCAGATACCCGATGTGAGTGGAACGATGAGCTCGGAACGTCAAAAAAGTTCCCGACATACGCGAAACTCGATGCATTTCTCGAACATCAGGCGACAACGCTCGAATACAACAGCGCGTTCGCGAATAGAACAACGAGCGAGTCCGCCGCAAAAGGAGCTAATCGCGCCTGCTCTTCCGTCGCGATAAATTCGACCGTGCACGCAGGACCCGCGGACGCGACTTCGAAGTGTCAAAGGGGTGAACTCGCGTGTCCACTCTGTCGACTAGGACATCCGCTCCGAGATTGCTCGAAATTTGTGGGTCGGTCAGTGGCGCAACGTCGCGATATAGCCGCAAAATCAAACGCGTGTTTCAATTGTCTCGGATCCAATCATTCGGTCACCGAGTGCGGAAGCCGCTACCGGTGTAAAAAATGTCGCGCGCAGCACCACACGCTACTACATGTTGAACCAGCGGGCGATTCCAGGCCGACAACGCATAGGCCGCCATCCGACCAAGACGCGACGCGAAACAGCCGCGCCACGAGCGCATCCCTAGCGGTCTCCGAACCACGGCAACCCGGTTCGTGCAGCGGTGCCGTGCTGCTGAAAACGGCCGAGATACGCGTTTACGGCGATAATGAACGAACCGCGATAGTGAGGGCCCTCATCGACGAGGGATCACAGGTCACGCTCATAACCGAGCAGCTCGCGACTCTGCTGCACCTCCGACGAGAGAGCAGCAACATGATCATTTCGACGGCGGGCGGCACCAGGCTCGGGACTGGGCGGCAAGCAGCGATCGTCTCGTTTGCGCCCGAGCACGCCGAACAGCCGAAGATAGCATCGCGCGGATACATCGTACCGAAATTAGTCGGACTGGCAAAGCAACGGGTTGAGAACGCCGCGCTAGCGCAATTCAGGGGGCTCGTACTGGCAGACCCTGATCCGACGTCGTCCCGCCGGATCGACGTTCTTATCGGCGCCGATGTTTGCAATTGTCTGTTCCGTAGGGGCGTGAAATTCAGCCAAGATCGTAGGCTGAAAGCGGAAAAAACTATCTTCGGCTGGGTGCTCTCGGGAGCGACCGGGTCACGAACGGGCGACGGGGCCACTCACGGGGCAGTAGGGTGCGTTACAACGGTAGATGCGAGACCGAAGCCGCAGCTCGACGAGGACCTCCGGCGGTTCTGGGAAATAGAGGAGATACCGTCGGTGCGCGTAATGTCTCCTCTAGATGCCCGCTGCGAGGACCACTTCGCACGAACGCACTCGCGAACGCCAGAAGGTCGCTTCGTCGTCCGCCTCCCATTCAAACAGGATGCGATACCCGACGTCGGGGAGTCGCGAGTCATAGCCGCGAATCGATTCCGCTCGCTCGCGAAAAAGCTTCGCGGGAACGCCGAAATGAGTCGCGAGTACTCCGCCTTCATGCGGGAGTACGAAGAGCTGGGCCACATGCGCCGAGCTCCGCAAAGTCCACCGCGAACGGCACCAACATACATTCCCCATCATCCGGTGTTTCGGGCTGACAGTCTGACGACACAACTGCGCGTCGTTTTCGACGCATCCTGCAGGACCGGTAATGGGAGATCGTTAAATGAATGCCTTCTGCCGGGACCGAAGCTGCAAGCGGACCTACCGACGGTTCTGCTTCGGTGGCGGCAGCATCGCTACGTCTATACGGCCGATATAGCCAAAATGTATCGGCAAATTCATCTCGATCAGCGCGACATCGATTTCCAGCGGATTCTGTGGGCGCCTCCGTCAGTCAGGGAGCCCTTCGAATACCAGCTGCTCACCGTCACCTACGGCATGAATTGCGCGCCGTATCTAGCACTTCGCGTTCTGCGAGAATTAACCGATCGGGACGGAACACGATTTCCGTTAGCCGCGCCGGTCCTTCGGCATCAAATGTACGTGGACGACGTGCTTTTCGGCGAGGAGAGCATCGGAGCTCTCAAAAGAACGCGCCAAGAGGTAGTTGCACTGTTACAAGGGGGCGGATTCCGCCTTCGAAAATGGGCAAGCAACTCCCCCGAGCTACTCGACGATATCGAGGAGGAGGATCACGGACTCTCGTGTACGCGGGAACTCGCGGAGGACGAGCGAGTAAAGATCTTGGGCATCGCGTGGAAACCACGTGGCGATTCATTTCACTTCCATGTAACGCCGCCCTCCGCGATTCCGACAACCAAACGCGCGATCCTGTCCGACGTCGCGCGGCTCTATGACCCACTCGGGTGGGTCGCTCCGGTTATCGTTACAGCCAAGAGCTTGCTGCAAGAGCTATGGCGCGCCAACGTCGGTTGGGACGAAGAACTCCCTGCACCGCTTCGCGAGCGGTGGCTCGAGACGTATCGTGGCATTGCAAAGCTTCGCGAAATCGCACTGCCGCGGTGGACCGGAGTCGACTCGACGGCTCGCCGGGTGGAGCTGCACGGGTTCGCGGATGCATCAAGTCATGCATACGCTGCAGTCACGTACCTCCGAGTGACTTGCTCCGACGGCAGTTCCATCGTCACGCTACTCGCCGGAAAATCCCGGGTTGCACCGTTAAAACCGCTCACTATTCCGCGACTCGAACTGTGCGCCGCAGTCCTACTCGCACGGTTAATCGAACTGATTAGGAACGCGATCGGATCGATCGTGCATGCGACGTACTGTTGGACCGATTCCGCCGTCGTGCTCGCGTGGCTCCGCGACCACCCATCACGATGGCAGACGTTCGTAGCAAACCGGGCGCAAGAAATTCGCGGTCGGATTCCGGAGGCTGAGTGGCGGCATGTACCAACAGCAGACAATCCCGCTGATTGCGCGTCGCGAGGTTTGTCCGGGCATCAGCTGCTCACCTTCGCGCTGTGGTGGAACGGACCACGGTGGCTCGCGGAGTCACCGGCGACCTGGCCACAAGGGATGCCACCCCCACCGGCCGATTCCCCTCTCGAGGAAAAGGGCCGCGTCTCCCTAGCAGCCACGGGAACCCAATCGTGGGATTTTCCATCGCGGTTTTCGTCCTGGCAAAAGCTCCTTCGAATGACCGCGATCCTCGTGCGTTTCATCCGTCGCTGTCGCCGGCTCCCCCCAAATCCCAACATTCCGGGAAGCGCACTAGGATCGGACGAGGTCGAACGAGCACGCGAGCATTGGCTTCGTCATGTACAAGCCGATCTATTCCGTGAAGAGTGGTTGTCCTTGTCACGCGGCGAAGCGGTGCGAGCGTCGAGTCCGTTGAGCGCGCTGAACCCGTTTTTGGGGCCCGACAACATAATTCGCGTGGGGGGGCGATTAGAAAACGCGGCACTACCATACTCGCGCCGCCACCCAATTGCACTTGGCGATCATCCGATCGTCAGGTTAATTTTAGAAAATGTCCACCGGCGCACGTTACACGGTGGAACCCAGTTAACGCTATGCACGCTCCGAAGGGAGTATTGGGTGTTACGAGCACGGAGCCTCGTTCGCGCTATGATTCACCGGTGCGTGCGCTGCGTGCGCGAGCGGGCGGAGGTACCCAAGCAGCTCATGGGACAGCTGCCCACCCCGCGTGTGACGCGATCGGTCAAGACGTTTGATCATACTGGAGTCGACTACGCGGGGCCCCTGAGCATCCGCGCCTCAGCCGGGCGAGGCATTGCAACGCGAAAGGCATATATAGCCGTCTTCGTCTGTCTCGCGACAAGAGCGATTCATCTCGAGCTTGTCGCGGATCTAACAACGGAGGCATTTTTTCGTGCCTTCGCGCGATTCGTATCCCGTCGCGGTTTACCGTCCACCGTATACTCGGATAACGGCACAACATTCGTCGGCGCGGACAGGGAGCTCGCGCGTTCGTATCGCGCCGCGGTTCGCGACCCCGACGCGAGAAACAGTTTAGCAGGTGACGGCGTCAACTGGAAGTTCATTCCACCCAATGCTCCGCATTTCGGCGGACTCTGGGAAGCCGGCGTGCGCTCCGTAAAATTTCACCTCCGCCGAGTAATCGGCGACCACAAGCTCACGTTCGAGGAGTTCGCGACGCTTTTATGTCGTGTCGAGGCATGCCTCAATTCACGACCGATCGCACCACTGTCCGATGCAATCGACGACTTCGACGCGCTCACGCCCGGTCATTTCTTGATAGGACACCCCCTCACCGCTGTACCCGAGCCGACCTTACTCGATGTAAACGAGAATCGACTGTCGCGCTGGCAGTTGATTCGCGTCCTCGGCGAGCGATTCTGGAAGCGGTGGAGGGACTCCTACGTAAACACCCTGCAACAGCGGGCCCGATGGCGAACGCGAACGCCACTCGTAAAAATTGGGCAACTAATCTTGCTACGAAATGCCGCGCAACCCCCGTGCAAATGGGCGATGGGACGAGTCACCGCGGTGCACTCCGGAGCGGACGGACTCGCACGCGTCGTGACCATAAAAACGTCGGACTCGGTGTACACGCGACCCATCACCCAATTGTGCGTCTTACCGGTAAACAGCGACGAAGCCACCGACGCACACTAGCAGGCGCGCGCGCGCAACGGTCCGAACAGCATCACCGCCGATCATGCGATTCGGCCCTGTATGCAGATCGAGCGAGCGAACCAACGAATTGACGTCTGTTGTACATATTTGCTGTAAGGCATCGCAGGCCAGGGTCAACGACCGCGTCATCCACGGAAGGTTATTTCGTCCATGTTATGATTTAGCGATTCTCGCGACGGTTGACGCGTGCGCCTCAAGGCGGGCGGCATGTACAAAACCGAATGGAGTCGACGGAAGCGAGCGGTCTGTTTGCCCCGCGCATCCTTCGTCTACACGGTGTGTGCCTGAGCGCGACCGTATCATTTTAAATGTTTTGTCGCCGAGGACACAGCAATAACGCGACAAGCAAAAAAAACCACCTCACATGTTTTCCTTAGCGCCAGCGCGAGTCGCCGTAGACAGATACAACCTGACGCTCTAAGCGAACGTATCAACAAAGTCGAACCGTTGTACATCCGTGTCTATAAAATAAACGTGCGCAGATTCGGATCCATTTTTCGTCTCCGTCTCCCTACCTCCGGTGTTCTCCCGAACACGATCGGCACACCGCGAAAGTCTCGATCGCGAACAACATGGAAAAAATATGGCGCAATAATTCCATGAAAAATATGCCGCAATATTGCAAAATAATTTCACGAAACACCGCCCTTGACCCAGAAACGATCTCCCTTCGTTCCAAGAAAAATATAATTCCAAGAAAAAATATGACGCAATAATTCCATGAAAAATATGTCGCAATATTGCAATAGTGCAAAATAATTCCACGAAACGCCGCCCTTGACCTAGAAACGATCTCCCCTCGTTCCAAGAAAAATATAATTCCAAGAAAAATATGACGCAATAATTCCATGAAAAATATGTCGCAATATTGCAATAGTGCAAAATAATTCCACGAAACGCGTTCCAAGAAAAATATAATTCCAAGAAAAATATAATTCCATGAAAATTCCCCCCGCTCCCCTCCCCCTCCCTCGAACATGCTTGTTCAATACCGCTCTGAATCCCCCGCCCCTCGTTTACCTAATTCCGCTCTTTTAGCCCCAAAAAAGTGGTTTAGAACCCGCCTATATACCCTACTCGCATTTGCCCCATCGAACCGAAATACCCTTTTTGTTTGACTTTGTTTGACCTAGCGCGCGCAGTGGCTCGGTGGATAGAGCGCGCTACTGCGGACTCCGTGGTCTCGGGTTCGAATCCCGCCGCCGGCATCTCTGGAAATTATTCCATGTGCCATATAAAACTGTGGTTCCCAAGGTGGTTCGGAACCCACCTTAGACTGTAGGTCCCGTCCAGGGTTGCCATATGACGCCCCTTACGTTTCCGTCCCTCGCCTAGATGCTGCCTACGCTATCCCCACTCTTACCACTACCGCTGGCGCGACCGAGTGCTAGAATAAGAGCGATAGCATGCTACCGACTCGGTCGCGCCAGCGATAGTGGTAAGAGTGGGGATAGCAGAGGCATGCATCTAGGCGAGGGACGGAGACGTAAGGGGCCTGGCGAGACTCGCATATGGCTCCCCTGGTCCCGTCGCTTAAGAGGGTAGATTAGTCACGTGACTTTTCAGATTTTTGGGTATTTATCAGTGTGACCAACCTCTGTGCAAAAAAACAGTTTGTAACACTGAGAAACACCCATTGCCTGATGAACACGAGATGGCGTTGCTTGTTATTTCCAAATTCTATTCAGCTCGGTCCTGAATAGAATTCGCTCGCGCACTACACTCGCCAGTGTACCTCTACTATGTCCGTGTGCACTGCTTGTGCGCTTGCGCCAGCCACAATCTATTTTTAGCACTTTTCATGCTGTATTGCTTTACGTCTTTACGCAAACGAAAATGAAATTCGGCCTTCGAGCCGTCGAGCGTATGAATCGCAATCTGGAGCTAGCCTTCGAGTCCCCGTGCAGCGATTTTTATTTTTAAAATATTCCAAAATATTTAAAATGTACGAATTATGTTAAACATACGTGTTCATTCAGAGACGTTTTATTACTGTAAAAATTGGTATATGAGAACCGATTGATGGTAATTATTTCGATTGATTGGAGAATACGAAAATGCAGAAAGTATTTTTTAGTTTATGAAACAATTTGTAGATTTATTAATTGTCAAATAAATAATAAAATTAATTGTATACTATAAATTGATTTTACATGTGTGACGTCCGTCACCAGATTCCCCCCTTCCTTTTGCAATACCAATATTCTAATATTAATAGTGAATTCTGAGAAACGTCTTCGATCAATACGTCATCGCTTTGGAATGTAAATCCGTCAAGCTCCAGCGATTTTGGGAATAACAATTCCAAGAACCGCTCACTCAAGCGTGCGATCCTATTGTTTCCCCCCGAAGGATCCATCGCGCGATTTCCCCCACCAAGATCTAGATCAAGGTGGGAAGCGATCGAAATGATCAGTTACGATCGACACGTCAACCAGTTCTAATCGAGATTTCATCCCGTTCAGTTCGCTCAATTCAATTCTAGTCGAGATCTCATTCAATTTCGAACAGTTATTAATCGTCGTCGAACATTCGTTCAATTGTCGCCGAATATTCATTCAGTCGTCGGCGAACAACCTTTACAACGATCCAACCTCCTAGCAGAACAATTCTCATTGATGAAACGAACCGGGACGTTATAAATCATTTATAGTTGGTATTCGTTATCTTTTTTTTTATCGTGTGGAAATGCGTTACGCATACCCCGGCCCCCTGGGGGGGAAGCCAGGGTTATGTGGGGCTCCCTCGGGGAGGGGGTCGCCGATCCAACAAGGCTCGCCGATCCCCTCCCCCAGAGTACTCACTAAAACCACACGCCCTCCTAAGCTATGCAGGAGGTGCCTGGATCTCGCGAGAACTCAACAGGACACCTCCTAGCTATACATGCATCCCGGGGGGACCCGCCCGGTGTCACCGTCCCTGGAGCCTTCGGATTGGGCTTCCCGAGCCCCAGCTCGGTCCATCCACAGCTCCCGGAGCCTCCTTGCCCTGCTCGAGCAGGAGACCCGAGGGTCCCCCGCCCGGCCAGGGCAGGAAAGCGCCGACACCGGCAAGAGAGGGCCGTCGGAGACGCATCCGGACGTCCCGACCCTCCCCACCCCACCTCCCACGTGCCGCCCCTAGAACTCGCATCCGGGGGGTGGCCGGCACCCCGTCACAAAGGCATAACGTCTCGGGGTCCCGGGCCACCCCGGGGGGAGTTTTATTCGTTATCTGAGAGAACGCAACCTTCTCCTAAATCCTCTCTCCGACTCGCGAGGGGCTTTGCCGAAGAAACAACGTAACTGTTAGGCCGACGTGAACGTGCGTGTCGTGAAATACAGTGGGGAGAGTGAAAGTGATAATCGCGTACCCGACACGACATTTTCCATCTCTCGAATTAGGCGGACTAGGTCTAGCCGTTCGGGTTCCCTCCTCATTCACGGTCAGGCGGACTTGGTCTAGCCGATCGAGAATTCCAGAATCCGGTCTCTAATCTTCGAACTGAGCCGTCACTTTCACGTCGACCTCCCTCGCGGATCGAATCGGCGCGATACTCCCTCCACGTCGCCGCGAATCGCGAACGTAATCTCACGAATTCTAAGAATTCTCACGCTATTCCTTTTAACGCCAAATTTCGGACATAACAATAGCATACACAAGTTTATTTGATCTTCTGTCTTCCTATAATACAAAAATACAGTCAAAATTATAATTATACATAATAGAATTTCATAAAATATTGAGATTATTGCAAACTCATCTTTTTTCGCAATGATGCTCTAATTTCATAGCTTCCCTCGAATGTCCATTTCCTTCCAAGACAGTGGCGTTTCTAGGTGTAAATAAAAAATGTTGATATAAAATGTATCATAATTAAAATACAATTATTCTAATAACGTGGAATGTAGTACATATTAAGTTTTAGTTACCCCGATTTTCTTCTTCGACGTTAAGCACCCTCTACTGCTTCTCGTAATTTACGTATAATGTACAATATGGTGGACCTTATTTTTCGACCATGAAATTTTTTTGGTCCCGTATACCAGAATTGTGACAAATGTTGAGAAAATAACCTGGAAAAAATTTGTGACCGATTGGATCATGGGAAAATGACGCGCAGAAAATTTGAAAATTTTAAATTTTCTAAATCTTGACATAAATAGACGTTATGAAAAATCGTTGAATTTGTCTTTTTTTTCTCTTTAAGAATCCATATATAGAATAAACAATTGTTAATAGAAAAAACATGCGTGACCTTGAAAACTTGAAAAAATGACCTTGACAACATTTTTTTCTCTGATACTATATTCACCTCCTTATATACTACAACTTTTGTTTGAAGAGTTTTTTCATATATACATAACTGACAGAGATATTAAGGAGCGTAATTTGCATTATTCTACAACTGCGCATTAAGCTATTTTCATAATTACATGGTGCCGAATAATGCAAATTATGCCTCGTAAACGAAAAAATAGGAATTTTGAGGCAGTTAGCGCCCAAGATCGATCTTTTATCTAGCGTTTTTGGCTAGTGAAAAACTCCGTGTTTGTATTATCGAGAAATAAGAAGGCGAATCCTGCACTCTTGCGATTCTAGAAGTCTATTAATACGCTCCAATCTACAAAAGAAAAACAGTTCTAGTATCGGAAAAAGAAGTTATTATGAATTTTATGTAAATTACGAAAAGAGGTGACATCAAAGTATTTCGTCCCGGATTTTTGGCGGACTCGTCAGCAGGTCCCAGAAAACCCTATCTCATCAATTCTTGATACAATTATGTATTGTAAGCGTTTCGTCTCAGATCTGCTTGTGGACATTCGGTAAGACCAAGTAGATCCTGCCCTAGACGCAACTGTGTTAACCCTTCCGAAGTAATTCCAATCGGTTCTCATATACCAATTTTTATTAATGCAATTTTTACAGTAATAAAACGTTTCTATTTAAAGTGAATACATATTTTTAACATAGCTCTTACATTTTAAATATTTTGGAAGGTTAAAAAATGTAATTAAAAAAGTAAGGAAAAATAAAAATAAAAATCGCTGCACGGGGACTGGAAGGCTAGCTCCAGATTACGATGCAAACGCTCGACGGCTCGAAGGCCGAATTTCATTTTCGTTTCCGTAAAGGCGTAAAGGAATACAGCATGGAAAGTGTTAAAGATAGATTGTGGCTGGCGCAAGCGCACACGAACATAACAGAGGTACGCTGGTGGGTGTAGCGCGCGAGCGAATTCTGTTCAGGACCGAGCTGAATAGAATTTGGAAATAACAAGCAACGCCATCTCGTGTTCATCAGGCAGTGAGTGTTTCTCAGTGTTACAAACTGTTTTTTGCACAGAGGTTGGTTACAATGATAAATACCCAAAAATCTGAAAAGTCACGTGACTACTCTACCCCCTTAATAACCATAGCAGTTGCAGAAGTGACGGAAAACAATCAAACAAAAAGGTGAAATACCCTCTATATGACTTGCTCAAAAACTTTCAAAATCGTATTAGGAAATTTCTATTGCTGCATCAGCATAAGTCCACTTATCAACTGACTTTTCAAGGTCAGTTTTCTTCTGGCCGACTGTATGTATAACTTAATTACACTGTCCAACAGGCAAAAAGGATTTCGATTCTCACTATGCGTTTCTTATAGAGTTTTTTACGCTTATTCCGAATCTGTCTTTAATTTTTCTCCTAGACGCACAGTTGCTGAGAAATTTGAGTTTGAAAAAATGACATATTTTTCAACATTGAACAAATATTGTGATTTTATTATAAAAGATATTGAATTGATCTTTACAGCAAAAGATTCCTTAGACTTTCCCGAATACAGTGATATACAATATTAATACATTATGATTGTTTAAACATGTTTAAACGATCATTAAAGACGGAGAGACACCACTTTCGCACAAATTTTTGACGATATTTTTGAATTTATCTCAAAAAATAATGGTCCAGCTGAAAATCGATCTATACCATGCGATAGAGCAGCCTTTAATCTTGAGAAATCACCCTTTCAAGTTTGGAACGTCGACGTTTTTTTCTAACCAGAAAGCAAAATATCTTCGCCCGACATGAGTTGCCACCAGTGGCGCTCGGGACGGAATACGGCCACTAATCTTTGAGCCACTAATCTCCTAGGATGGAAACTTGGATTTCTCGCATTTTCTTGCCAAAAATCTAATGGATTACATAAGAAATAGGCAAAAATTCGTGGTTACCCAAGTTACAGAGCAGCCCAGTATAGTCTTGATCTAACCCCGGTCGTCGGTTCCATGCTCGGACATATCAGATGGCGTGGGTTACTATTCTTTCTGTGACCGCGCCGATCGCGCCGAACGTAGAAAAGTGTAGAAAAGAACAGCGCATGTAAAGACGGACCGCGCTGCCGAAAACTTACTCCAGACTGTCAAATTTCTTGGCCCCTTGCGGGATGTGCCCTCCAGTGGAGGGGGAGGCGAACGAACTATGATCGACCACTTCCTTCGGACTTAGATCAAGACTTATTATGCAAGAAATAGAGGTTTGCCCCAAAGATTTGATACAAAGTTCAGTGTAACATTTTTGTAAAAGTAACATACAGGTCATACTGTAGGAGTAATTTTATTCTTGAAGCAATGCATAGGATAACGACTACAAATAGACTCCAAGCTTGACCATTAATGTAAATGAACAGCAACAAAGGACATTTTTATTTCAGATCACAGGTGTGTGTGCCTACTTCACTTTACCGACGTATACCGGGAATGGGGAATTGGTGTCAAAGCAATTGTCTTCGATATCCACCAAACTGTCCAACAGACATCTGTCAATGTCCGTAAGTATATTTTACTGAACAGTTAAAAATTTTGCTGAAGAGCTTCAACTCCAATTTATCTTACTCTTTGTCTTTTTATACTTTGTATTGACGCCGTGGACGCATACAAATCCTTATATTGCCTCTCAACATCTAATTAAAATTTCCGGAGTATTAACAATGAAAGTCCCATTTTATATTATTTTTAGACGTACCTAATTCCAACATATTCGTGTAATAGGTTAGGCGCCTGTAGGCGCCTGGTTGTCGAAGCAATGGTAACACTGTCCAACACCGTTCCCAATATACTGTTGGATCCTCCTTTGTTACGGATGACGAACAGGTGTTCAATATCATCTCTGGCAGGAACCGTCCTAGATAAACGAACAGAGCCACCCTAGATAAATCTACATAGCTGTTTAGTTTAGTTTAGGGCCCAAACATACGCACGACCAACTGGTCGTTGACAAAATACGAATGTTCACTCAAAGGGTACTGACAAGTACCACCTGTCATTGCAGGGGTATATAAGCCCTTGCATTTCTACTCTCGTGGGCTAGTACTGACGTAATCACGAATCGTTTCGCGTCGTGCTGCATCTCGGAAGTCAACTACCAGTGAGATCGGGCTAAAGTTCCCCTTCGAATCAAAAGTTAACCGTATAGATTCCGCGAGTTCGGTGTAAAACCTATTAGGCAGTGATAAGGTTGCTCTGAGACCCCCCCATTGCCAGTGCGTCAACACCGTGCATCTAGTTTAGGTAATACACATCTTCTTTCAATTCTTTCTATTCCAAATTCAATTCATTCGCGACAATTACACAATTGTAACACGAATTCTTATAATTAGAATATATCTGTGTTCTTTGATAATTAACGCAAATTCATTAAACCCATAATTATCGTCCAATATCCTAATCGAGTAATTGAACGTCCCCACAATCTTACCGCTCGGATTGTATCACTAAATTATACTAGTTACGAGGCTTACTAACTATCCTAACAGCTCCCTGATTTCGCATCAGGTTCGTCTGTGCTTTTATCCAAACTCCTAGCAGCTCCTCGGTTTCGCATCGGGTTCATCTGCGTTTGACCCCATTCCTAGAGGCTCCCTGACTTCGCGTCAGGTTCGTCCTCGCTGTCTATAATCCTAGCGGCTCCCCAATTCCGCATTGGGTTCGTCCGCGTACCTTTAACTAACAAACTGATACCATATTCCTAGTGCAACAACACTTCGCCGGCCACTCGTGCTGCTCGCGGCCCGGGCTCGTAACACCTTATAGAGTTTTTTGCGCTGATTCCGAATCTGTACTTAATTTTTCTCCTATACGCACAGTTTTTTAGGAACATGGCTTTGAAAAAAAAACATTTTTCAACTTTAAACAAATATTGTTATTTTATTATAAAAGATATTGAATTGATATTTACAGCAAAAGATTCCTTAGACTTTCCCGAATACAGTGATATCCGCTATTAGTACATTATGATTGTTTAAACATGTTTAAACGATCATTAAAGACGGAGAGACACCACTTTCGCACCAATGTTTTGACGATATTGTTACGTGTTATGGCTTCCTTTTGGGAGAGACTCTAACTTAAGGTCGAGAAACAGACTAGCGGCAACCTGTTCTCGAGGTGGGATTCGTGATATCGCAATGGAGAACCAAAACGTGTTGTTCATTAATCGTAGACGCGGGTTTCATGATAAATATACTTTATTAATATTAAACATAATGTACAACGAAAAGAGAAGTAAATAAAGGAAGAGTTGATTCTAAAACGAAAGGGGATGCTTCCAAGTGTTGACAAAATAAGGGGTAGATTCTAAATGTTGATTAATGAGTGAATCACGAAAAGGAAGTTACAGACAGAGTTTCCAAGGGAGGGCAGTGGCAGTGGCGATGATTCCTCGTTGTCTTCTAGCGATGTTCTTCCTCTTGGATGGCGGCAGGGTGTTGGTCATTCCCACAATGTTGAACAGGGCAGGGAAGTAGTGATGTGTTTACCTATGTGCCCAGGAAAGGCACTATAGGATAATCCACACCACTATTGGGGGCGACTTCCAAAAAGCTAGCTTGTACTGGAAGTCGTATTTCGAATTCTGTGTTCTCTGCAGTGTGCTTTATGCGGGGGTGTGCACATTTTCTGTAGCGAGAAAGTTATCCACCTTGCGGGGGATGAAAGAACCCCAGATATGGGAAAACATTTTCGCGGACGTTTAGACGTGTTTGGTAAATGCCAAATATCGAATGAAAGGCTAGACATCACTGTTCGCTTTGATACGGGTTTCACTCTAAGGGTCCTTGCCCACTAGACCGTAACCTCTGCGCGGCGGAGCGCCGTTTTGGATTGCCTCCTGTGTATTTCAATGGGAGTGCGCCCACTATATCTGATCAGAGTACAAAGAAACAGCGCTCCGCCGCGCCGAGGTTACGGTCTAGTGGGCACGGACCCTAATGCGCCACGCGCAGTTCATATGGTGCACACCTGGCGTGGCTCGAGAACTTTGACAGTCGCGGGGAGCGAGACGCACTGCCGGGAAAAGGGGGCGTAGCCTTAGAAAATAGGCCGAAAGGAGCACTTGTTGCCGACCTTTGGTTTACGTAAAAATATTTTGGGGACCTATGCTTTTTTGTGAATTTTTAATAGCTATGAAAATACTTGTAAGATTTGATACGAAAAACGTGGGCGAATGCAATAGATAATTGATGCATGAATAGTTCACCTAAGTCACTAACAGTTTTATTGCACTGCAAATGATATGGACTGTTGTATGAGTTTTTTCAACGGCAGCTACTCTCTCTACACTACTATTATCTTGCACCCCACGTTTTTCGTTTCAAATGTTACAAAGTATATTCATAGCTATTAAGAATTCACAATCTGTATGAGGTTAGGAACCTGGATGGGACTTGGAAAAATTATTTTATAGTTTTTAGTCCGTTTTTTAAACATATTTTTTTAAAAATTTATTTTTATTTAAAATTATTTTATACTTTTTAGTCCGTTTCAGGAACGTGGTATTTTTTGAAAATTTATTTTTTATTCTTATCTTTAATTCTATGTACATACATATATTCTACATCTTTTACTAGAATTAATAGCAAAAATAAGAAGGAACCTTGAAATAGCTACATATGGAGACCATAATATTACAATATGCGACCAATACATTTTTTTACAAAATTGGTGGCCCAACGGAAAAACACTTACAATTAGTTACACGTATCAGTGGTAGCCCACAAAAAAATTTGTCGTTTTCTGTTTTAAATTTCTTTTTTTTCTTTTTTCTTTGTCTTTCCCTGAACATAATATGGCCGTTCCTTATTTTTGAACTAATTTAGTTGCTTATGGACATTGGCTATCTCTTAATTTTTTTCTTCTTTAAAGTATTCACATACACAATCCATTTGGACTACACTTTTCATATATGTCGGAGGCTGATCGGCTGAATTCTCTATCGAACCCGTCGGAAGTTGACCAGAGACGTTATTCCCCGATTCGCTCATATTTCTTACGCGCGCGAAAGACAAAAGAACGACGAGACACCGAACACTAACAACTACTCTAATCCGCGATCGCGTAGCGCAACGGCGAGACGCGTCAACGAGCCCACGAGCCTGGCAAAACCTTCACACGTATCACTCACGTCCGTCCCTTTTCAATCTCTCTCTACTGCGATAGTTTTCCAAACACCCAAACGCTCCTCGCTGTAGCGTAGCCAAAATCGTTCTGTCGCTCGTGGTCACGTTCAACAAGGTCCCAGCCCCTTTTTTCGGGACCCTATCTCGCGTCTCTCCTTGCGCCGGCACGGAGAGGGATGCAGGTAAATGAGAAACATTTTATTGCTCTTTCGCTGAGCAGTTACAAAGATACGCCCAAGCATCTGACTCTCAGATGTTTGACGGTAAACGTGCAAACCAGATGTCTAAATTTTTACTTTGAACATAGACTTAATCTTACACAGGCGTGTAAAATTCCATATGACACTATGACTGTCTTGTACGATGGATAAACGTTACGCGTCGTTGCAAACGGGTTGCGTCACTGTCGTCGCGTTCCGACATATACATATACCCTTATTTAATACTATAGAATCCAACCTAATAGGTTTAACCTAACTCCACAGAGAAATATAGGTTATTTTATACGATAAAGATCATTTCTATGGGTCACTTATATATATAGAATTTTATTGATTCCCCTTGAGGGATACAACTTCGCAACATCTTCTCCAACCTTTTCCGCTCTTACACGTATCGCTTAAATCTACCTTACAACTAACTTACACTATAGCTTAATTCTATCATAGAGATCGCCAGAGAGAGAGAAACGCAGCTATTTACAAAGCTTTCCTTATCAACTAACTTAACCTACGCACCCCCCTTTCTCCCCCCCCCCCCAACCTCCCTTAACCCCTACCCGTGGACCCCCCCTTCCGGACACTCCACATCCATCCCAATCTCTCCATTCTCACTCTTTCTCCATTCTTCCACCATCCTCAACCACTTCTCTCCCCCCCCGTCATCCAGCACTTCCCTCACACTCTCCTGCCATCCTTTTTCTTCATCCACTCTCATACACACTTCCCAAACATGCTCCCAAGTCTCATTCTCCCATCCACACACTCTGCACAACCTCTTATCCTCATTCATCCAGTATCTTTCACCCCTCATCTCATTCCCTAACCTAAATTTAGCTACTCTTTGCCACCTAGCTTCCCCCCAATCTTTACTTAAGTACCCCGGTAATCCCTCCCCCTTTATCCACCTATACCATCTATTTGAATTGGATTCTCCTATCTTTTCCCACCTTTCCTCCCTTTGCCGCTCCTTCTCTCTTCTTATTAATTCCTCACTCACTATATCCTTCCTACCCTCTACTAACTCCTTCCACTCCCCCAACGACCACCCTTTCCCCGAAATAAACTCCTCTCTTTCCCTTTCCCACCCGACTTTTGACCCTCCCCTCCTATCCCCCTTCCTAATCTCTTCCCAGCATAGCCGCGCCAGCTCCCCCCTGCCTTCCCCTAACTTCTTCTCATACCCCCACGCCCTCAACCCAGCCCTCCCCCTCAATAACTCCCTTTGCATCTCTTCCCTAACCATGTATCCTGGTGTGCTTCTATCTACCCCCAATACCCACTTCAAATATCTTTCCTGAAGCCTTTCTATACCTTCCCTCTCTTTCCACCCCCATATTTCCACCCCGTAACTTACCACTGTCCATATCAATTTGTCAAATAACCACACCCTCCTGCCCCAATCTTTTCCAAACCTCCTCTTCCCTATACCCCAAATCTGCCCCATAACCGCCGCCCCCTTCCTTAACCTGTCCTCCACATGCGCCTTCTGCCCCCCATCCCTTGTTATTGTATAACCTAGATATTTGTACTCACCTACCTCCTCAATTACCTTCCCCTCCCACCTCCACGACACCTTTTTCCACCTCCCCCCTCCCCTTCTACACCTCATCACCTTCGACTTGCCCACATTAAGCTGAAGCTTTTTCCCTTCTATATACCTTTCTAGCACCCCCATCATTCCCCTCATCTCGTCCTCCTCCTCCGCTAACATCGCCACATCGTCCGCGTATGCTAGCGTGAAGATCTTTCTCCCCCCTATTTTAACCCCTCCCCATCCTCCCCTTTCCAGCACCTCATCCATGTCTGCTAGCAACAGCGTGAACAACATAGGGCTTAGCGGACAGCCCTGTCTAACCCCCCTTTCTGTCCAAAAGCTTTCCCCTTCTTCATCCCCCACCCTTACTTTACTTTTAGTCTCCCTCAGAATCTCTTCACACCTTCCCACCAACCCTTCCCTCACTCCCCTTTTTCTCATTGCCTCTACTAGTTCATCCCTATCCACCGAGTCAAACGCCGCTTTCAGATCTACAAACATGATCACTAGCCTTCTTTTCTTCCTCCTCACCTGCCTGTTTATCAGGTAATTAAGTACATATATGTTGTCAATGCAACCTAGGCCCTTTCTAAATCCTGCCTGACTCGCCGGCAACAGCCCCTTCCTCTCTACCTCCTCCCTCACCCTCTCCGCTAGCACTGCCGCGTAAATCTTGTACGCTGTCTGGGTCAGCGTTACCCCCCTGTAATTCCCCACCCTTCTACTGTCCCCTTTTTTCGCTATTGGAATCACCACCCCCTCTTTCCAATCCTCTGGCCAACCCTCCCCCCTCCATACCTTATTGCAGATTTTCCATAAACCCTCCTGTACCTCGCTACCCCCGTGCTTCCACACCTCGTTTGGGATTCCATCCCCCCCTGCCGCTTTCCCGTCTTTCAATCCCTTTAAAACCCTGATGATTTCTCCTAGTTCTATTTCCTTTCCCCCATCCACCCCTCTTCCCCTTACTTCTACATTACCCACCCTCCCTTCTACCCCTCCCAGCAACTCCCTAAAATACAGATCCCATTCTTCCATTCTTATTCTTTCGTCTACCCTCGCCCCCCTTTTCCTTTCCCTATTCACAACCATCCACACCTGGCTTTCCGTTTTTATGCCCTCCACTTCTTTTTCCCACTTTTCCCTCTTCTCCTCGCATAGACGCTGATATTCCCTTTTCTTCTTCCTATACTCTACTCCCTCCCCTCCTTCCTTTCTCCACTTCCTTAGCTCCCCCCTCGCTAACTTTTTCCCTACTTTGCAGTCTTCGTCCCACCATCCTTTCTTCTCCACTTTTACTGTTTTCCCCAACTCCCCTAGCACTTCCTTTATTTTCCCTTTCAGCCCTTCCCAGCCTTCCTGTGACCCTTCCCCATTACTTGTTCCCCTTCCAAATTTTTCCCTAAACTTCTCCCCTGTCTCTTCCGACCATCTCCCCACTCCCTTTCTTTTCCTTCTTCCCTCGCAGCCCTTTAACCCACCCTTCTCCCTCTTTAACCACACTGTTATGGGCAAATGGTCCGAATCTACCTTGTCCCCAATCTCCATCCTATCCACTCCTTCCCTAGTCTCCTCGTTCCCCAACACGTAATCTATTACCGAATTCCCTCTCGCCCCCACATACGTCCATTCACCTTCCTCATCCCCCTTTACATTCCCGTTCATAATTCCCCAACCTCTATCCCCCAAGTACCTGCAAAGCTTCTTCCCATCCCCATTTACCTTTATATCCTTCGACTTTCTTACCCCTCCCCCATCCCCCTCTTCTACCACCTCCCCCCCTTCCCTTCCCGTTCTCGCGTTGAAATCCCCCCCTATAATCACCCTTATCCCTTTTTCCCTCCCCTCCACCCAATCCCCCAACTCTTCTAACTTCTTGTCCAAATCCCCATTCACGTATACCCCCACCACCCTCCACCAACCCCCCTCCGCCTTCACTTTCATCATCATCACCCCCTCCCTCCCACACATCTCCCCACATTCTATATCGAGTCCCTTCCTCACCCCCATTACCATACCCCCCTTTGCCCTTCCCCTCTTTTCCTCCCTCCTCGCCCACTGAGTCTCCCACACATACCCTTATGGAAACTTATTCCTAATCTTACCCCACCCCTTTTCCTCCACCCACGTCTCCATCAACACTATCACTTCCCACTTTACTAACCCCTTCCAAAAGTCCTCGTCCTTATTTGCCAGCCGTGCCACATTCCAAAAACCAATCCTGATCCCCTCCCTATTCTTTCTTTCCCCACTGAGCACCCCCCCTGATTCTTCCCCTATTCGTTTCCCTGTTCCTCCATCCACTTTTCCTCAATTTCATCCCATCTCTTAACCTTCCCATTCACCCACATTTTCATGTACCCTACCTGTACATTCCTACCCTCCCCCCTTTCCTTTTCCGCTTCCCTTTCTATCTTCCATCTTGCCCGTCTCTCCTCTTCCGTAAGATCATCGTCTATCCTTTCCTCTTGTCCCTTTAGCTTTTTCTTCCCCTCCATTACCCTTCTTTTATCTTCCCTTCCCGCCAGTTTCACTAGCACCATTCCCCTTCCGTTTTTCCCTTCCTTCCCTATCTTCCTGACCTCTTTAATCCCCTCTTCCTTTAGCCCCATCTTTTCCCACAACTTCTTAACCTCTACTTTTGCCTCAGTACCCTCCACCTTTATTCTCCTTATTATTATGTTATTCTTTTTCTCCTCCCTTTCCCTCTTATCCTGCCTTATCTCTAGAATCCTTAGCCTTCTCCTATTCTCCGCCATATCCCTATCCTCCCCTAACCTATTTTCCCCCCCTCTTTACCCCCCTTTTCTTTTCCCCCTATCCATTCCTCCACTCTTCTCAATTTACCCTCTACCTTTTCCAACCTCTCTTCTGCTACTCCCGTCCCACCCCCTTCCCCCACCCCCTTCCTCACTTCCACTATGCTCCCCTCTACCTTTGACACCCTACCCTCTATGCCTTCTACCCTTTTCCTCATCCCTTCCATCTTTACCTCTTCTTCCCTCCTCTCTTCCCTCCACTTCTCCCCTTCCCTCCTCCACTCCTCTAATAATTTTTTCCCTTCCTCCCTATCCCTCTTCCATTCTTCTATTATCTTTTTCCCCTCCTCCCTTTCCCTTCCCCAATCCTCTACCATCTTTACCCTTTCCTCTTTTTCTGCCCTTATCTCCTCCCTTAGCCCCCTCAACTCCTCCCATAACCCTCTGAACAAGCCCTCCAATTCCCTAAGACTCCCTCCCCCTTCCCCTTCTCTTATATCTTTTTGCGGGAATCTTTGCGTCATATCGCTTTTTTTGAATACTTCAACTTCACCCTCTCCCCCTCCCTCTACCTCCCCTATCCCCCTTTTTCTCCCCACCGTATCCAGGCTTTCTACGCTGAACCACCGCTCTATCCTACCTTCTTTCAAAATCGACCCCACACTTCCCTTCCCTATCTTCCCCTCCTCTCTGCCCGTCCCCTTCCCTACTCCTCCTCTATCACTCATTTTCTACTATGCTCTTTCTTTCTTCCCTCTTGCTCTTTTTCAGAGTTTTTAAACAGAAACTAGTTTTAAAATTTCCCGCCTCTCAGCCTTCTTTCTCCCAGCCTACTTTTTTGCTCCCTAGATCGCGCTGCCTTCACTACTACTCTTTTCCCGCGCGCACCTGTCTGCCGCCACTTATACCTAACCTACAAACTCCCCTCACTTTTCCCTTGCCTATAGCACTCCCTCTTACTCTCACACCCTTCGCCCTTTCTCGCTCGCCTAACCCTACACCCCACTACCCTCTCTACTACAACCTTCACCACTCCACTACTTTCTAAACCACTCTTTCACACACAATCTCGCTCAGCTAACTTTTCGCAACCTGCTCTCACACAACCGGAAGCGGAAGTCCCATGGGTCACTTATATGGGTTTTCATTTTAAGTAAAATAAATTAGAGCTCCCCTCCTTCACCCCCACCCCTCCACCCAGATTGTTATTTGAATGCTGGAAGACGATCGCTAATTTCGTATTTATAATAAACTGAAGTAAAAGGGGTGAGTAGCCCTGAGACATAAGGGTTTCTAGGCAGACACAATTTACCTACGAGGGGGAGAGAGACGGATAGATAGGGAATCACAGCAGACAGAGAGAGAGAGGCCGATAGTCAAGTGCCTCTATCCGATGTCTCGGATTTCGGTGGGCTCCCTAGCCTTTAACCCAATTTCCGAGAGGAAATTCTTTAAATAAATGCCTCCTTTGGTGGTGTCCGCTAATCCCATATACTCCGCCACAGTCGAGGATAATGCCACTGTTCTTTGCTTGCGCGATTCCCAAGCAATCGGTGCTGGACATAGTACAAAAACAATCCCTGTGTAGGAATGCATTCACACAATTGCCCCAATCCGCGTGTACATATCCTTTTATATGATCCTTAAAAACTAACCGATATTGGGCGGTTCCCTTGAGGTACCGCAACACTCCTCTTGCCGCGTTCCAATGGACTCGACTGTAACTATTATTAAATTGACTTAAGTAACTTATTGCAAATGTTATGTGCGGCCGAGTCACCACTGCTAAGTACATTAGACATTCTAACAATTCTCTATAAGGCAATGTTTCGCATTCTCTCGATACATTACATTTACTTAATTTCAGACCAGGATCTAACGGAATACATGTCGGTTTCGCATCATTCATGTTGTACTTTACCATCAGACTTTCGATATATTTACTTTGGCTAAGAATGTAATTATCTCCATCTTTGGTAAAGTTTATACCTAAACAATACTTTACTACGCCTAAATCCCTTAACTCCATACTGGACGATAATTTTTGTTTAACATCAACAATAGCCTGTAGCATTTATAGAAAATTCGAGAAGAAATGTAAAACAAAACGCGGAGCGATAAGCTTCTAGAAGCTTCTCGAAGATATAGTTTGTAGGCGGCCACGCGGGGAAGCGACGCGAGGGGAGCGCGCGAAAAGCCGAATCGCGCGTAACAACCTGGTTGTTGATTTTCGTTCGCGGATAGCAACGATTTCGTATAAATAACGGGTTCGCAGAGGGACTCGGCCTATTTGCTATTCCGAGAGAGAGGGCGAGGTAAGGACCACGGCCGCTCTTGGTTAGCAGTAGCACCCCCGGCAGGAGAGAACGGCGATAATACCCGGTCGCCTGTCGGGAAGACAGGAGAGTACAGGAGACTGTTCCTGGCCGCTCGTTTCGACATGAAGAGTATAGCGTTAATATCCGGACGTCTGTCGAATGAGAGAGGACAGAGCACCTCCTGGACGCCCGTTACCACGGAACCTAGCTAGAGTACACGTGTGAATGCCTAGAGAATTGTATTTTGACTTTGCGCATTGTATTTTGAACGTCATAACGAATTCATTCCTTCGCTCCTCCTGTACCCAAAAATCCTAATTCAAAAATAAATCTTGTCTGTCCAGCATTCCCTGATCCAATCCATTCATTTGTACAACCATGGCTACACGCCTTAATATTATCGGACATAACTAAAATATAATCTACATACAGAACTAGTAGTAATAGACTTTTCTTTTTCTTTTTATAATATATTGTCACGTCGCTCGCGAAGATCTTACCCGAAACGTTCCCAGATTCTCGGCGACATCGGGAATTTACAAGCTATGAGCCGGGCCACGTTCGGCCGCACGACACGTGGTCCTCCCGAGACAAAAAGCGTCCTCTGGCTCGCGTGTTCACGTCAAGTACGCGAAAAATATTCGGGCGCCAGACACTCGTGGGTGTCACGCGAAAGCGAAAATTCAATATTCGGAACTTCTAAAAGAACAGCGAGCCAGCGACGTTTGAGCGCGAGGCCTGAATAGTGGCGCGAAGGGTCTCGGATTCTACGCCGGGAGAACACGTGGCGTTCCCTGCGGCGGGAAGGTTTCGCACAAGAAATCGACAACTGATTCGGCTAGCAATTCGTTTATTAACACGACGATGGTATTGGCCGTTCTCGACGGCAGCGATTACAATATGTAGTCGGCGCGTTGAATACGGCAGCGAGAAGATGTTCGTAACGCGGACGGCCACAATGGCCGTCTTCTGACCGAATTCCGATGAAATACGCGGTTCTCTCTCGACTTGCGCCCCTCGAATGAACTTTGCGAACACGAATCGGACACGCGACGATCTCACACCAAAGAACGAGTGCAGGCGGAATTAGAATAATCCTACGGCAGCGATAAAATCTCGAATCCGCGACTTCGCGTTTCTACTGGCGTCGTACAACCGCCACGAGGCGGCCACGCGGCCCCCGCTATCTGACCGGATCCGAATCACTAATACGATATTCTCCACAGTCCGGAGGAGTCGTTATTTTACAACCATGCACGATCGTTCACTAAATTCGCGGACCGTTTCCTGGATTATTCCCCAGCGACGCGATTCCTAACCTCGCGACGCGCTACCCGAGCCAACACGAATTTCGCGCTAATTTCCAACAGAAATGCCTGATCGGCGCTTACCAATGGTTTCCTAGTAGCTGGTGTACTGCAGCGAAAATACAATTTCTCTGTTTCGGCAGACGCAAAGACTGAGGTTATTAGCAATCGTTAAGATTCGAGGACTATCTATCACGAGGTCTAATGGCGCAGTGAACGTGCACGCGTTGGCTCGGGGACGTTGGAGCAGGGCGTCCCCCACTCTCGCTTTCTTCTTCCTTCGCGCAACGTCTTAGCCTATCGCTTGCGAGGAATTTCGCACGGACGAATCCTACGCGACGGCGGTCAGCTTCCGGCTGTTCGCGACGCAGTCGGCAGCACTGTCTTCCCATTGGCTGATCCCAGCAGAGACGATCGGCGTGGGCCTATCCGGTCGCCCGCTGGCTTCTTCTTGCACCAGCACTCAGAAGTATGCTCCTTAACGGGGAGAAGTCGTGTCCGTCCTTACCAGTCTCGGCGGGTGGTATTTATCTGCTACCCTGCACATTTTCACTTGTGAGAAAGCATAAGGCCCAAAAAACCATCTATGAGCGGGCGGTGAAACTATGTGGCCCGTTGGAGTGAGGGAGGGGTTGGTCGGTCGTGCGGCAGACAAAGACAGCGGCAGGTCAGAAAGCGATTTCTAGGCATCGCTCTACAAATCGGGCGCGCTCCATGCTTTGGATACACGAGAACGTGACACCCAATTCAATAATTTTGTTATTTACCATTATGTTCTATTGACAGCCTGCCTGCTTCAAACCATGTTCGGCGTCGACCGAGGCTGGGACCGTTCAGAGATGAGCGCGCGAGGAAGGCAATGACAAGTATCGTGAGAAGGAAGGAGAGAGAATGATTAGTTCACACTGCATTTTATTTTAACTGGAGAGGGTGATATAATCGCCGACGGATCGAATTCGGAAATTTTGCGCGCGCGAGATTCTGCCTTGTAGCGCGACGGAGATCTTGTGTGTCACCTTGACGAGGGCCGCCGCGGACGGAGATCTTCAGCGCGTTCGTCGGATATCTTGACGGGGACAGACGCACGAAATCGCGACGCGAAAAGGTAATGATCGACTACGCCTCGAAACGAACGTCGAATTAACTCGGCCGAATAAAGCGCAATGATTGTCGCGAACAAATTAAAACCGGGAAAAACAGACTTACTGTGAACAGCGGACAGAGTAGCTCTGCTAAGGGAGGGCCTTTAAATATTCATCGAAACGGCAGGCGGGGTCGTACGCTATTTGTTCCGGATCGATCGCATGATCCGGGAAGACGTACCGTTCGAAATTCAAATCATGGGTATTTACCGGTAATGAGCGCTTACAAACACCTCGCGGCTTCGCGCAACGGTAATGAGCGATCGCTACGCGACTCTAAACAGTGCTGAAAAAAGACCAGAGCAACTGTCGCTTGACGGTTGGCGTAACGACCGGCAAATCCCATAATTCGAATCCCGAACAAACCGTAAATAGCTTTCTTTAAAGAATATACCTTATCTCCGGTTCATAAATGACTTAACATTTTACTTGCTCTACTTGTTATTTCAGCAGATTCTTTCCTCGATACGATTCTTTCCAATGTCTCCTTAAATCTTTCCGGAATCTCCATATATGGCGGTACATCCAGTTCACTGTCTAAATACGCTTTTGTTACGTTCAACTGATGAATTTCCATACTGAAACCTGCAGCTAAAGCTACAAGTAGACGGATTGGTCCTAATCGGGCTACGGGAGAAAATGTTTCATTATAATCGAAACCCGGTCACTGGCTAAAACCACAGGCGACGTGCCTTTCGCCTACCTATTGTACCATCGCTATTTAATTTTTCGATTAATACTACCTTACTATCTATCACGTTTCCTTCTCTAGGACGGTCCACAATATCAAATACGTCCTTCTTTATCATTGATTTGACATCTTGACCGATGGCTGCATACCACTCTTTCGCATCCAAACCTGAAATTGCCTTATGCACCTGTATCTCTGCCATAGATGCCATCTCCGCTACTTCATTTTCTGGAATCATATTGTACTTCTTTCTTGGTCTTCCCCTTAATTCTGTCTTTATTGTTTTTGGCCACCCTGGACCTCTCTTCATTTCTATTGTCCTTGGGCATTCAGGACTTAATATTTCCTTTGCATCATGAAATTCGTCTTCGGGTTGTTGTTCCTCTTCCGATTCCTGAACTTCGCTTTCACTTGAATTGCTCTCTTCTGTTGATTCCCCTGATACAGAATCCTGAATCCTTGGTGTCTCATGATGCAGGGTGATTTTTTCATTTTCATCATCCTCCTCCTCCAGAACTTTTACGTCTCGGATAATTGTAACCTTGTTAGTTTCTGGGTCCAAGAGTCGATAACCTTTAGATTCCTCTGAGTACCCCGTGAATCTGAATTCCTGGGCCTTAGCGTCTAGCATTCTCCTTAACTCATCTGGCACATGAGCATACACCTTTGCACCGAACCTGTGGAAATTCTTCATATTTGGCTTAGTGCCGTCCCATCTCTTGATTGGAATATCATCCAGTGCTTTGGAATATATCCTATTTTGTAAATAATTAGCAGTGTTTATTGCTTCCGCCCAGTATTTGTTGGGTTGATCCGCATCCCTTAATACGCATCGACCCATTTCCATTAATGACCTTCCTCTCTGCCACGCCGTTTTCTCGGGACATTACACCACAATATGCTGCATCTCTATTCCGTCTTCGTAGCGAGCGAAATTATTATGTAAGCAAAAAATTAATTTTGGGATGCCTACATTTATATTAATATAACGATTTTCGAATTAACAATAAAAGGAAAGTTCTGTCCTCTCTCGTTCGACAGGCGTCCAGGTATTATCGCCGTACTCTCCATGTCGAATGAGTGGCCAGGAACAGACTCCCGTACTCTCCCATCCTCCCGGCAAGCGTCCAGGTATTACCACCATACTCTCCTGCCGGGAGTCGTATTTACTAACCAGGAGCGGCCGTGCTCCTTACCTCGTCCTCTCTCTCTCGGAATAGCAAATTGGCCGTGGCTCTCTCCGAGCCCACAATTTATATACATTCGTTGCTATCTGCGGATGCGAAAATCAATAACCGGGTTGTTAAACACGATTCGGCTTTTCGCGCTCCCCTCGCCTCGCTGGCCCCTGTGGCCGCCTACAAACTACTTTCGAGAATCTTCGAGAAACTTATCGCTCCGCATTTTATTTTCCTTTTCCTCTTCAAATTTTCCATACATGTGTTACGAGCCAGGGCTGTGAGCAGAACGAGTGGCCGGCGAAGGGTTGTTACCCTGGAAATATGGTCTCAATTTGTTAGCTAAAGGTACGCGGACGAACCTGATGCGTAATCAGGGAGCCGCTAGGAGGGTATAGTTTTCGTGGACGAACCAATGCGAAATAGGGGAACCACTGAGTTGGATAAATCTCTGTTTGGACGATTGGTATGTCGCGAACGAACCTGATGCGAAATCAGGGAGTGGCTAGGATTGTTAGTGGGCCTCGTAACTAGTATAATTTAATTGATACAATCCGAGCGGTAAGATTGTATCGTGTGGAGACGTTCAATTACTCGATTAGGATATTGGACGATAATTATGGGTTTAGTGAGTGGCACGAATTTTTTCCAATTAACACGAATATATACTCATTATAAGAAGTGTATTACAATTGTGGAATTGTCGCGAACGGATTCAATTGAAAGTGTACAGAATTGAAAATATTATTACCTAAGATGCACGGTGTTGACGCACTGGCAATGCGGGGGTCTCGGAGCAACTATATAACTGCCTAATAGATTTTATACCGGACTCGCGGAATCTATACGGTTAATCTTGATATGAAGGGGAACTTTATCCCGATCTCACTGGAAGTTGACTCTACAAGATGCAGCACGACACGATTCATGATTTCGCAAGTACTGAGCCCTTGAGAATAGAAATGCAAGGACATGCCCTTGCAATGACGGGTAGTACTTGTCAATACCCTTGCAATGCACAGATGGTACTTGTCAGTACCCTTGGTACATTCGTATTTTGTGAACGTCCAGTTGATCGTGCGTATGTTTTGATTTTAAACTAAACAGCTATGAGGATTTATCATGGGTGTTTCTGTGCGTTTATCTACGACGTTTCCTGCCAGAGATGATCTTGAACATCTGTTCGTCATCCGAAACACATGCTACAAATTTAATTTTCATCGAGTATAACTAAGGGGGGGGGGGGGTCCACCCTAATATGCATACATAATAACTTGACTGCGGATCTTTATGTAAAATAAAAATGTTCTGCATTGATTATTACATTAAAAATATTACAATATTCTTAAATGTTTCTATACCTTTACTGTTTTAAATGCATAAAGATCCGCTGTCTAATAATATCGTAGCAGCAGAGTTAGACACTGTAGAATCTCTAGACTTTCATTTCAATAAGTGAGATGTAATAGAAAAGTGATTGTTCTGTTATCGGAATACTTTTGTCTCCCTATTAGTTCGGATGTGGGAAGCCGAACTATCCTAAAAATTAATAAAACGGAACTAAACATACATTGTTTCCAAACAGGGAAGTATGCGATGCGATTGGAGAAATAGCAGGAAAGGAGGGCGCAAGTGTTTATTGTATGGATAAATGCCTAGTCTACCCATCGAACTGCCCTTTTCATCGCTGCCGCTGTTACTGATCGAATTAAGGTATATAACATTGGAATATTTATAAAATACATATGTTATATTAACTGTGTCATTCCGGTGCGTTGGCACGTCTGATAACACAAGAATGATTCTTTTTTTAATTTAATTCAAAATTACAATTAATTTTACAGTTTAAACAAGAAGACCCAACATGCAGATGGAAATGTTACAATTGCAGTGTTCGTCTTGTATCAGGAATTGGAATCATAAACAGAAGTGCATAACAATCAGACTCGGAATTACTCGTTCATTTTTATATAGACATTGCCGTCCAGAAGAGAGTGTTCATTTTGTTCTTTAATAATATATAGTACTTTACATAAATTTCGCAAGTGATATATAATATTATATATCAACAACGCTACAAAATATGCATCTGGTATAGTATAAAGTAAGTCTACTTGTGCAAATCAACGGACCATGACAAACCATTTCAATATTAAGATTCTTTAGCTCATCAATATTAAAGATTTATTGCTATAAATCTTAATGTGTTTTAGCCGTTTTAGGAATGTACTTCTTTCGTATGAAGGTACATAACATTGTACACCTAAAAGACATAGGTAAATTAAACAAATTTTGTTCTGAAGTAATGACTTTGTGACGTTGCCCCGTTTTCGCACGGTTGTATGGCAGACGAAAATGGTCAAATCCGGGATTTGCTAGGCGCTGAGACCGGGCCGTGCGCGGCCGTGCACGCGCGGTCCTCCCGGCACAAGGCGATTTTACGAAGAGGCTCTTCCGAAATACGAAACTCTAGTTCGGGCGCCAGGTACCGAAAAGTACCACACTAATCATGACCAAAATGCGGTGAGCCTACTCGATAGGCGAACGATACATGACGACACGAACGTCCAGGAGTTCGGATACAGAGAATAACGGGGACAGCCCTCACGGCCGGATGGATCTCGCAGGTCGGAAATAAATGCGACAGATTGGGCTCGAATTAGTTTATTCGTTGCCAAACGTAAAAATTACAGGCGGGCGGCCACGTGGCCTCGACCAGGCAGCCCGCGCCCCTAGTACAATTAAGCGATAGTTGTTCGATCGCGGAGCACGTTAGTCGATCTTTAATTTATCACGAAAGTCCGGTACGACGGAACAAAGACGTCCGAAATAAGAACTGAGGAGAACTGTTACACGAAACCTCACAGCGTCCTCTAAACGGACGCGAGCTCAAGGCACGAGGTGCCAAGCGCCTCGGCACACACCAAACTACGAGCCATCACAAAATAAGAACAAGGAATCACTTAGTCGACTCGCCGTTATGGTCTCGCCATCCTACGCACGGGATTCGTTGACAGGTTGGTACTTCAGCCCCGAGATTCGGCTTCGACATTATCGTTCTTACTCGAACACGAAAACTACCCGCGACGCGGAATTACGTAACGGAACGGGAGTCGGAATTACTTGCTCGACTCAAGGCAACCATTCGCTCGAAGGACTAGCGCGACAGTGATCCCTTGATCCACATTGACGGAACGCATCGATTCTAGTTCTCCCCGCTCCTTTCGCATTACCGAATTTCCCTATTGGCGCTCCTCGCAACACGACTGAATCCAGTCGCAGGACCGCACATTCGGAAAAGGTCCTCGGGCCCCCGACCTTCATAACACCAAATTGTTACGATCGTCACTGATGACCGGGGAAGATGAATCCTCCCAGGTACTCCTCCGCACCACCCTCGCTGAGGTCCGTTGTAGGCGAAGTGAGACGACGGCGGGACCACCAGAATGTAACATGTTCGAACTGAGACCTCATTGTCCCCCATCGTCGCCTCCGAGTTCTTCGCTCGTGTGCGGCGGCTCCTTTTGATAGGTTTCGGATCCGGAGTGATTTCCCTCCTTGGCCAATAATTTATCGTCGAGTCGATCCCTTGATGCGGGGCGCCTTTTTGGTGTATTGTGCGAAATCATAGTGCTCTAGGCACGTCCCTGGAACTGGCCATACTCGGCACGTGCAATAGACGACATTAGAAGCGATATTATCGACGGAGTATCTTCCTCTAGGAGCGCTCTCAAATCTGCGGGTGGTTTCCGAAATCGCTAACGGCCGGTCCGGTCCATTCACAAAATGGTTGTTTGATCGTTTTCAAACGGAGAAGTGACGTCTCAGGCTTGTAACTTATAATTAGTGTTATTCAAAATTGTTTATAGCTACGGTTAAAGTAAATGAACACTAGCATTTTACTACTATAATTATTATATTTGATTTAATATATATATAACTGAATATAATTCTCTGACTTGAAACACGTGTGTCTTACGTACAATCCATACATCGATTACACACTTCTAGATCTCCCTTCTAGGTGTCGCTCATCCACACACTCTAGCGGTCGGCACACGCACTCCGGCATAATACACGCATACTTCTTTATCCAACACGCTTCCTTAGGCTTGTATTATGCGCTTCCTTAATTTTCTTAATGTCTATTGAAGTCTATCTATAATGCCTAACATATTTCTAAATTTAACAAATTTAATTCTACCCAGCGACTTTGTAAGTAGGTCTGCTACATTTTCTTCTGAATCTATCTTTATAATATCGATAGTTTGGTTAATATAATTTTTGTTTACAAAATGAAAGTGTACTTCTATGTATTTGGATTTCTTTGTCAGATTTCCGTTTTTCGCAATTACAATCGCACTAGAATTGTCTTCATATATTTTAATGGGAGACAATAAATCTATCTTAAATGTTTTCAAGATTCCTTTTATAGTTTTCACTTCTGTTACGGCCTCAGATAACGCAATATATTCTGCAAAAATTGAAGACTTCGCGACAGAATTCTGTTTGTGTGATCTCCAAAATATCACATTTCCATACACACGTATAATCATTCCTGATGTAGATTTTCGATCTACATTGTCTCCTGCCCAATCCGCATCAACATAACAATCGACAACCTCAGCATTACAATCTTGTATATACACTAGTTTTAGATCTTTTGTCTTGTACAAATACTTCAATATTCTCAACGCATATTTAAAATGTGTCTGATCAAAACAATTTTGAAACCTGCTTAGATAGCTTACACTAAACGCTATATCCGGTCTCGTGCCGGATCCAATGTATAACAGAGCACCTATGAGATTACGGTACATTATATTCGTATTCATTTCTTTAGCTGGCTCTAATTTTAGATTCGTTTCCATCGGCGTGTTATATAACTTCGCATTTTCAACTCCGTATCTCATTGCTACAGATTTTATATAATTCACCCATCTATCCCTATATAGTTCTTGACCTTGCCCAGATCCTTGATTCTAAATTTACTTGCTAATTTAATTTTAATATCACAAATCGTTTTCCTGTCTTTGGCACAAATAAGTAAATCATCCACATACAATAAGACATAAGCCTGTGCTTTATTATCTGTCTTGGTATATATACAGTAATCATATTCATTTCTCTTGAAACCTAACTTTCTAATATACAGGATGTCCCAAAACTCCTTCAAGTCCGGGAAATGGAAGGTTCCTTAGGTCATTTGAAGCAACATTGTCCTTTGCACCAATGTCATCCGCGGCTTTGTTTAGGAGTTATTAACGAAAAACACGGACCAATCAGAGCGCGACCTAGACACGCGATGGCGCGTTCAGCCCGGCGCGCCGGGAGACGAGCGTGGTGTAACGCCGCGATACCGCAACGAACAAGAGTTTCTCGAGATTATGTGAATCCTCCCCGATTTGAATGAGCTTTGGATATGTTGTCAAGACCATGATTTTGAACAACATTTCTCTTTAGACTTTTTGGCGGTCGGCTTTAGTTTACGAGATAACGTAAAAAAAGAGAAGAAGCAGAAACTGATTGAATGAAAAACCCACTTATTCAGCCGTAAATCCATTTTCTGCTTCGAAATGTGCGTCACTGGGTCACTCGGTGACGAACTGCACAGATGTCTTCAGGAATACGACAGTAAATACCGAAAGCTAAGGGACGTACGGCCAGGTCGATGAACTGCACAGCTGGTGGTAGATAGTTGGTATACTGCAACCTGTCTTAAAGGATGCGTGGTCAAATTGACGAACCAGAATTTCACTTTCACTTTCGAATCGATAAATAATTCGTATGTTTATTTCACACAGATGCCTTGAAATTTTTTCACACTCACGATCACTGTTCACATTTGTCAACACATGGTATGCATTAATATTAATTGCCCTATTCCTAGTAATGCTGCACAAATCACAACAATCAGATAATGCGATCACTAGACTGCGGATTTCATGCATTTGTATAATAGCAAAAATGAGTGTGTGCATTTTAAGACAGTGGACAGACTAAAATAATCTAAAAACATCAATGTATTATTTTCCATTTGTTAAAATGATTACAGTAAGAATGAAATATCTGTCTGGCTCCTGTCCCTTGTAATAGCGGCAGCCAACTTTCATTTTGCATAAAGATCCGCAGTGTAGTGATTAGTTTAAATATCGCTATCAAATACACAGCTAATAGCAATTGCTAGCTTTAAATTGACAAGTCTTCGGAGATGTTCTCTCTATCGCGGCTCGACCGACACTGATTTTTCGCAAGATTTTGTCGAAATTCGAAATGCACGCTGTAGCACGTTTACGAAAACGCGTAAGCCACCGTATCCATCACGGTGTGTGAACTATCGAGGTAAATCAACGAAGTTCTTAGAAGTTTGTATATATTTCGGAATCGTAGGGTCATCTCACGGTAATGATTTACGACATCTCTTACAATGCCGGGATATAGGAATGTGTAGCAATCAATTGTGTTGACACCAGGACTCGATATTCATATTGAGGTTTCAATGTATAGAACGGCTCTGTAACGAATTATTGGTATAATATACCCTACTTTTACCTCCTAAACGATTCTCAACTTATTTACTAGATAATCTCAACCTCTCCGCTTTCCAGTGCCTGGAGGCACGAACCTAATATCGTTGCTTGTTATCGATTATTTAACTAAGATCACTTCATATCACTAATTATCGTTAATTAGTGATACGAAGAGCAAAATCAATAAAATAAATAAATACGGTTATAATCTATTGTAAAATAAAAAAAACCTATTCTATATTTTTCTTTTGGATTTTTCTCACACTTACAGCCAAAATGGCGCCCCTAAATTTTGGCGCCCCGGGCAAATGCCCGGGTTGTCCCCCCCCCTAGAGCGGGCCCTGTGTCTATTGCCCGACTGTGCCAACTCGCGTATAGATCGCGTTCTGATTGGTCCGTTTTTCATTAATAACTCCTAAACAAAGCTGCGGATAACATTTTTGCTAATGAAAATGTCGCTTCAAATGACGTCAGGAACCTCCCATTTCCGGCTGTTGAAGTAATTTTGGGACATCCTGTATTTGTGTTTGACTGGCTAAAGGTGCCCTGTCTACTTTGTTTTTATTGTCGCAGGGTATCGATTTGATGATCGATAGATCATGCTTCGTTATTGGTCGCTCGTCGTCACGATTACATTCCCGGACAGAAAGATAGCACATCGTCTATTTTTTTCTCATGTGGTAGTGTTATGGATTAGGAGGGGTAGATTGATGTATCAAGCCAAAACACAAGCTTGTTTTGGCGAGATTTGATGAATAAAGGTCGTCGCACACTAGAACGCCCCGCCTGCTCTCCTGCACCACCCTACCGCGTCGAGTTGACGCCGCGCTGGTCCGTTTTGCCACACACTAGAACGCCCCAGCGCCGCGCCGCGCCGGCATTTTCAGTGGCGCTCACCACTAGCGCGGCCGTTCCTAACCCAGACCGTTCTAGTGGCGAGCGCCACTGGCGCCAATTCATGTCGGGCGAAGATATTTTGCTTTCTGGTTCGAAGGAAACGTCAACGTTGGAACCTGTAATAAATTAATTGCTATAGCTTCCCAAAATAGTTCAAATCATATAGTACAATATTGAAGTTCACTTTTTATTTTACTGTAACGACCATGACTTTACTACAGGGATGAAAAGAAAATTTTCTCTCGCATGATTAGCAGCACAAAAAAATTTCTGTTCTCGACAATGGTTACTAATATTAACAGCCAATATCAATATTAATATTAATTGTTGTAATTTATAATGGTTATTTACCAGTCAAAGATGATGTCTATATTATCGATCATGATTATGTGTTACTAGAAGATATGTAAATTAATATTTCTGAAGAAATAGATTTTCCGAATAATTTCTGCGAAAAATATGAAATTTTTAGAAATGATTTTTTGTTCTTAAATTAAAAACAACTGTTGTTTCTTTTCACATCCTGTAGTAAATTACAGCACAATCTGCCCTTAAAAAACATATTTTTCAACTTCAAACAAATTTTGTGATGTTATTATAAAAGATGTTTAATTGTTCTTTACAGCAAAAGATTCTGTAGACTTTACCGAATACAGTGATATGCAATATTAATAGATTATGAATGTATAATCATGTTTAAACAATCGTTAAAGACGGAGAGACACCACTTTTGCACCAATTTTTGAAGATATTTTTCAGTATATCTTAAAAAATAAGGGCCCAGCGTAAAATCAAACTATATGACGCGATAGAGCAGACTTTTATCTTGAGAAACCACCCTGTGAGGTTCCAACGTCGACGTTTCCTTCGAACCAGAAAGCAAAATATCTTCGCCCGACATGAATTGGCGCCTGTGGCGCTCACCACTAGAGTTGGTCGGTGGCGGAGCGGCGGCGCGGCGGTCTAGTGTGCGCACATTTTCCGGCGCGAAGCGTAGCGTGCCGGCGCTGTGACGGCGCTGTGACGGCGCTGGTCTAGTGTGCGCACTCCCATTGAAACTACATAGGAGAAACCCAAAACAGCGGAGGCGGGTGGTGCCGGAGAGCAGGCGGGGCGTTCTAGTGTGCGACGACCTTAATGCGATTGAGATGATAACAAGATGAGTGGTTAGAGAGATATTCACGTTTAGCGTCCGTGAAGCCAGATAGCGAATCGATTCACCTTACTCCCGAAAACCGTGGTCAAGAGACGCGACGTTTACCGTTGGCAAGAGCGAGAACGATTGACGAACGTTGAGATCGGAGTCGAACAGCTGGTAGTTTCCGTCACCGTCGAACGAGTGATTGGCAGATCGATAGGGCGATCAGCCAATAGGATTCCCCTGGATGGGGTCTGTAGGGATTCTACCTTACCGACGCAGTGAATACTGCAACATGCATATACAGGGGGCGAGCGCGCCCAGACTAGATCCGTTACGACGAGCGAATAGAACGCATGTATATCACGTTGGTTATTTGGCTTATATTAAATATTACGTTTTGTTAAACGATTCTTAACCGATCCTTAAACGATTCCTTTAACCAGACCATATCAAACGATCCCACACAACAATTGGTAGCAGAGCATGCTTCGTAGAATGGTCTGTAATGTGAGGAAAATAAACTGGCGTGGAAATTAGAAGCAACACGTGGTCGAAAGAGGTTAACCGAAACACGTGGTCGGAAGAGGTTACACGAAACACGTGGGTAACAAATATTAGAACAGAGAAGACCAACAGTAACTGGAAAAATGGCGGAAGGAACGACAATATCCATTAATAAAATAGATCGTCTGGGTCATAATAATTATTACGTATGCTCACTGAAAGTCAAATCCATATTAAAAGCGAAGAAACTATACAAGGAGGTAATAGAAGGTCCTGAACCACCGGTGAGTAAAAAAGTTGATTCTGATGAACAAAGCTAGAATACTGTGGGAAAATAAAAATGATGAGGCCTTCGGAATTATAAGAAATACGCTGTCCGACGAACAAGCAGGGCAGTTTCTAGTCGAAGACAAGGCACAGAGGGTGTGGCAAAAACTACGGTCTATGCATGAGGGAAACATTGAAGATAAAAGAATTGACGTAGATTTAGAATTGAAAAATGCGAAAATGGGTAATAATGAAACCGTTAATGAATATATAGGTAGAATAAGAAACATTGAGTCTCGAAGCGCAGTTCTAGGACACGTGATACCAGTAAGGGAGGTAACGTATCATGCAGTGAGAGGAATTCATAGAAAACTTGATAAGGTTGCAGCAGCACTGAGAACACAACGTGGTATAACACTAGAAGGGATACGTCAGGCATTAGCAGAAGAAGAAAATCTGTTATCACCAAATGACGGAGAAGGCTCCAGTGGTGCGATGAGCCAATGGAAAAATGAAAAGACATATAGAACTACACAAGGTATGCAAAGCAAAAGAGGAAATAATAGTGGATGTTATATATGCGGTAGAAGAAACCATATGGCTAGAGAGTGTTACTATAGAGAGGAGAAGAGTAGCAACGCACCGGTGAGTAAAGCGAACAGAAACTATTCCCATAACAGTAGTTACAACAGAAATAATAGACAATTTAGAAACAGAAGAGAGCAAAGCAACATGATAACCCAAGACAGAGACGAATACACTTTCCACACATTTAGAAGCAGTAACTATAAGACAGCTCACAACGAAGAAAAAAATTTGAAACAAATTTGGACTTTAGACTCAGGTTCTACCTCCCACATGTCACCCCATGTAGAATGGATGTGCAATACTGTACCATATAGAACGGTTATAAAGGTAGCCGAAAACAATAGTGTAGGTATTAGATATAGATGATATAGATATACGTTGATGTTGCTGCCAATCGATTGTCAGCGACCAGTTGAGGCAATCTGGCGAACGTCTCACTGATCGTCGTTATGTGACGACGATGGATTTGTTGTTAACGACCGACGTTCGTTTGCAGTTAACACATATATTCACTTTGTAATAAACCGTTGAACACTAAACATGTTTTAAATAAATATTCCTTCAAACTTCAAAAGTGGGATAAGCTCGCGAAATTGTATTGAATCGACTTGTGAATTGAATTGAATCGTGTATTTATATCGTGTAACATCCAAAAAAACATCGTCATGTCATTTGCACAAAATACGGCAACGCACATTCCTCCGGACGGAGATTTCTATCGTTTCACGGTGGCGCAATTGAAGGAAGTATTGAGGCACATGCAACTTCCCACTACCGGTTCGAAAGCAGAAATAATTGGCCGTCTACGTCTCGCGGGATCGGAAGCGTGGTCAGCAGTGCCAGCAGATCTTGTCCAAATATTGTCGCAGCATGGAAACGTTGACGAAACTGGCATTGGGTTACAAGAAGGAAACGCGACATACGAAGGTAACGCGACATCAACACATTTTATCCCCGAAGTTGATGACGTTGATGCATTCGATAACGCGAACGATAGTGTGAACCCTCGTATCGAAACGCTGTCACGTCGCGAATACGAATTGATAAGACGAGAACGCGACTTGTTACAAAGAGAGTTACAATTGTTACAACGGGAAAGAAGTGTGCCTCCAAACTTGTCGATCCAAAGCAATCGATCGACGATCAGCATTCGCGCGATTGGTGATATGCTGAGTGAATTCCATGGAGAGAGGGACGGTTTTAAAAAGTGGAAGGCTCAGGCTGAACTTCTTCGTCAAACCTACAGTCTCGATGAGAATTTCACAAAATTATTGTTGACTATGCGGTTAAAGGGTAAAGCGCTATTGTGGTTCCATTCCAAGGCCGAACATATTCAACTTAGCGTGCAAGCATTGTATCACGCAATGGGGGAAATGTTTGACAAGAAAATGTCTAAATTGACGCGGAAGAGGGAATTTGAGGGAAGAACCTGGCGCACTAATGAAACCTTTGACGATTATTTTCATAACAAAGTAATATTGGCAAACAAAATTACAATTGATGAAGAAGAACTCATTGAAGCAATAATTGATGGTGTCCCGGATGAACATCTGCGTAACCAGGCACGTATGCACCGCTTTGAGACGAAGGGAGATTTACGAGAAGGTTTCAAGAAGTTGTCGCTTCGCAATACCTGGAGACCGGAAAGGAAAGATTTGCAACCCGAGAAGCAAGAGTACGCCAGAACGAGACGGATGGATGCCGTTCAACAATAGCCACCCCGCTGTTATAATTGCAGTGAGCGAGGTCATCTATCTTCGAATTGCACACAACCGAGGCGCCAAAGGGGTACGTGTTTCAAGTGTGGGAGCACAGCGCATCGCATTGAAAACTGTCCCGGAAATCAACCAACATCGGAGAGGACGACGCCGAGGACTACTGAGAGGAATACGCAGAATACGCATTTAGTACAACTAATTTCGAATCCACCGTATTTGGTAAAGTTGAAATATTTTATTGCAGACGAACAAGATAAAGAACGGAGTTATTGTATTGACGCGTTAATAGATTCTGGCTCGCCTGTTAGCCTAATCAGGGAAAGTTTTGTACCGGACACTGTAAGAAATCCTATTGTTAATAATGGTCAAATCTTTCAGGGTATTAACGGGTCGAAATTGGATGTTCTAGCAATACTAAAAAATAATTGCACGGTAAATGAAATCCCGGTAAATTTATCTTTGGGTGTTGTTCCGAATAGCGCAATGCAGTGCGATGCACTCCTCGGAAGAGACTTCATATCGCTTCCAAATATTAAAGTTTCTTTTGATGACGAAAACATTGTTACACAAATTGATTTGAAATCGGAGAAAGATGAATCGGTTGAAATTTTAAATGAAATAATGCAAATTGATTGTATCACCATAGACTCTAGTAACGTAGATAAGTTGAATATTAACCCAGAAATAGGATACGAAGTTTCAAAGCAACTTGTAAATTTATATGAAACTGAGTATACTTCCGTTAATAAGGTAGAACCGCCTGTTAATTGTAACGCCGAAATGACGATTGCTCTGAAACATGAACAACCCATTTCGTTTCGACCGCGAAGACTTGCTTTTAGTGATAAAGAAAAACTAAAAATTATTATCGATCGGCTGTTACATGAAAATATAATTCGTCGAAGCAATTCGCCTTATGCAAGCCCAATAGTATTGGTACATAAAAAGAATGGAGAGTTACGACTGTGCGTAGATTATCGCGAATTAAATATGTTTCGGTTTTGAGGCTGGATCGTATCTCAAAATGGGGGATTGCTTTTCGAGGATGCGGAAACGAACTATCGCAAACAGCGTGCGAGTGAACACGTGGTGTCGTGAATGAATTTGCAAACTCGCGCACTTGGGTTACACGATTCAATGTACTTTTATTAAATTCTGCACGACGACAACTGACTTTTTAACACCGGTGGGTAACAGTACCCGAATACGTCGATGGTGAGAATATTGAGAATAATTCTCAGAAATGCGTGGCTCAATGGCAGTAGAACAAAAGAGATCCATGCGATGGCGATCAGTACGAGAACGAAGTGAGCGAGATGAGCTCGCGACGCACAGACATTCGTTTTTACTTAGGTACAGAAAGGGGGGTTATAACCTGCCGAATCATTGGGTCGCGTAGGTTCGTCGCACGGTAATCCGCGAGTTGCGATGTTGTTTACATTGGCTGGTTGAGCGAGCCGCGGTATACACGCGTGTCGACATATACGCAAATCGGCGCGAAGTTCAATTCTGAACACACCGGCCCCTCCGTTGAATGAATTCATTCAACAAACGTACCGGTGGGAATCAGCGAGGCATAAATATGATTTCTGAGGGGACGACTTAATTATTAATACGACGATAAGCACGACTTAACCTAATTATTCTAGCTTTAGACCGCATCTGTACAGTAATTTAAAAACGCATGATGGTGCTGATTTACAACTATTTACATTTGGGCGAAGAATTACTTAATTGGTTAAGTAGTAGTACTGAGAACAGATGGTTCGCTGTTTTCTTTATCTTCGTTGATGGAGACAGGTAAAAAACAGACCTTCGCAATGGGACGTTTGTATTCCGATTTGCTAGTTTTGATCGTGACGACTCGAGTGAGACCGTCTGCTCCTGGATGACAGGCAGTGATACGCCCGCATTCCCACATGCTCGGCGGCATTGCCACGTTTCGGAGGAGGACGAGTTGCCCTACCTTTGCGAGACGTTGAACCGTTCTCCATTTTGGCCGCTGATGCAGCGTGTGGAGATAGTCGTTGGACCACGCTTTCCAAATGTTCTCAGTAATACGTTGTACAAGTTGCCACCGTGACAGTCGGTTTTCGGCGAGATTTACCACGCTCGCGTGAGGCTCAGCGACGATGGCGGTACCGATAAAAAAATGACCCGGTGTCAGGACTTGGTAATCATCGATGTTGTCGGAGACGGCGGATATTGGTCGCGAGTTGAGGCATGTTTCGACCTGACATAATGGAGTTGTCATTTCTTCTGACGTAAGGGTGTGGGAACCAATACAGCGTTTAACGTGATGTTTCACGCTTTTTACGGCCGCTTCCCATAATCCTCCAAAATGAGGTGCCGCGGGAGGCAGGAAGTGCCACTGGAGTCCACTTACGACACTGGAGTTAGGAAAGTCTACGCTTTGCGCGGCTAATTTAATGGCAGTTGGGAGTTCGCGGTCTGCCCCATGGAACGTGGTGCCATTGTCGGAGTACATAGCTTTCGGTCTTCCGCGACGGGAAATGAATCGACGATAGGCGGCAACGAACGCATTTGCCGAATAGTCGTTTACTAGTTCGATGTGAATGGCCTTGACTGCCATGCACACAAAGACTGCAATGTATGCCTTGTGGGTTTTTTGGCCTCGACCGGGCGCGGAACGAACTAAAATTGGCCCCGCATAGTCGACTCCGGTGTTGGTAAAGGCTCTACTTTCCGGAGTGACCCTCGCCGCCGGAAGGTCGCCCATGAGTTCGGTTGGTATGTTAGCTCTTTCTCGCGTGCAAGGAACACACTTATAAAGAACGGTACGGACCGTGGCTCTTGCTCTCACAATCCAGTTCTCTCTTCGGAGCACTGAAAGTGTGAGCTGAGGTCCTCCATGGAGTGTTTGAAGGTGAGTATTGCGAATAATTAACGTTAATAATCGGTGAGAGCGGAGAATGATGGGGTATTTTTCTCCAACTGAGAGCAAGGAGTGCCTTAATCTCCCTCTTGCTCGTATGAGCCCGTCGTTATCGATAAATGGCATCAACGAGCCGATTGCGCTTGTCTTTGACAATGGGCGGTTGCTGAGGAGCTGGGAACGGTCAGACTGGAAGGTCTCGGCCTGCATGGTTTTTAACCAGAAGATGGTTGCTTTAGAGATTTCCTCTGGACGCAAGACGAGTTGAGATTGGGATGTTGGATGGTTGTTTTTTGAAATTTCACGGTCGTGTTTTCGAGCGGCTGCGACAAATCGGAGTACGTACGCGGTTACGCGGAGAAGCTTCGGCCACGACGAGTAGCGCTCGGCCAGGCTCCAGCTTTGAGTGATCGTGACGACGCATGATGGAACCGTTGAACGTTCTTCGCGACTGGTGTCGGGGGGCAACGATGGCATCGTATTTGGCCACGTTTCGTCCCGCTCGCGCAACCACGGTGGGCCTGTCCACCACAACGGATGGTTAGCTAATTCGGTAGGCAGTAGTCCGCGAGACGCGCAATCGGCGGGATTCTCATCGGTTGGGACGTGTCGCCAAGAAGCATTAGGCAATGCTTCGTGTATTTTCGTGACTCTGTTTGCGATGAAGGTTTTCAGCTGATTTGGCGGTTTAGTGAGCCACCAAAGTGTTATGCTTGAGTCGCTCCAGCAGAATACATCGAAGCGGTGGAGTTGAACCGCATTTTGAACGGTACGGAGAAGTCTCGCGAGCAACAGCGCTGCCGACAATTCGAGTCCTGGAACAGAAATTGTTTTTACGGGAGCGACTCGAGTTTTTGCCGTTAGTATTCCAATATCAACGGTACCGTCATCCTTGATGCTACGTTGATATACAATCGCGGTGTAGGCTTTTGTCGAGCCGTCGGCGAAACCATGCAACTCGCGGCGAACGATAGACCCGGAAGCTAGCTTGCGCGGAATTGACAGTTTGTTCACGCATGGGAGTTGTGCGCAAAATACTATCCATTTGTCTAAGACTTCGCTTGGAGCCTCGTCGTCCCAATCGCAACGCGCTTGCCAAAGGTTTTGCATTATTATTTTGGCGGCGACGACGACCGGGGCGATCCACCCTAATGGGTCAAAGAGCGTTGATATTGCTGATAATATTGCTCTTTTGGTTCGCGGCGGATCAGGTATCGCGATGGTCTTAACGTAAAATGTATCCTGAAGTGGATTCCACCCGATACCAAGGACTGATAAGGTCTCACCATTGGTAAAATCTTTCCCGCCAGCTAAGCCGTGATCAGACGGATCAATGTCAGCTAAAAGCGCGGGGGTATTGCTGGCCCATTTTCGTAAATGAAAACCGCCTGCTTTCAACAGTCGGATTAATTGGTTTCGTTGGGCCCGAAGCTGAATCTCGGTATCAGCTCCGAATATGCAATCGTCCACATATGTTTGGTCGAAGATGATAGGTGGCGCGAGATGAAATTTGTGCTTTTCGTCGTTAGCGAGCTGATGCAAGACACGAATTGCTTGGTACGGAGCTGACGTGGTCCCGTATGTTACCGTGAGTAATTGATACTCGGCTATCGGTTCGTTCGGATTGTCTCGCCATAAAATACGTTGAAAATCAATGTCGGTATTGTGCATCAGGATCTGGCGGTACATTTTAGCAACATCGGCGGTGTATACGAATTCGTATTGCCTCCATCGCATCAAAATAGCCGTCAGATCCTGCTGTAGTTTTGGACCGCTCAACAGTAAATCATTCAATGACTTGCCGTTTGTGGTTTTTCGCGAGGCATTGAAGACAACTCGCGTACGCGTAGTCTCGCTGTGGTCGCGGCGGACCGCGTGATGGGGGATATAATATCCAGAAGCCTCGGGTGCGAGGGATTCAACGCGCCTCATATGCCCGAGCGATTCATACTCTCGCATGAACTCTTTATACTCGACCGCGAGAGTCTTGTCGCGCCGGAACCGACTTTCTAATTGTTCGAGATGTTTTATCGCGGCGAAACGCGAATTTCCTAACAGTGGTTGCTCTGTTTTAAATGGTAACCGAACAATGTACCGTCCGGTCGGAGACCGTGAATGCGTTGTCTTAAAGTGGATCTCGCATTTTTTATCATCGATGGACAACGCGGAGTGATCTGTTATCGTTTCGACCTCCCAAAATTTCCGAATGCTGTCGTCGAGTCGCTCGAAAACCGCGCAGTGATTTACATCTACTCGCAGTGGGAGTGAGGAAGGAGTTGTGAGGCCGGAAAGGATCCAACCCAGTGTTGTTGACTGCGCAATGGGCTCGTTGTTGGCTCGTCTGCGCAGCTCACCGGTAAGCAGTTGGCCGTAAAGATCAGCACCGATTAGAAGATCAATTGGATCCGAACTCATGGGATCCCCGTCGGCGAGTGTCAACCCTGCAAGGTAATCCAAATTAGTAATGCGTAACGTGGATTGCGGCGTATACCTTGTTAGATTTTTGAGTATAATTGCCGTTGTCGAATATGCAGGTTCAACTTTATCCGTGGACGAGAGGCGGACGATCGCCGAGTGCGTGGATGTCGAGACCGAAGATCCGATCCCGGTGACGCAAATGGAATGGGGATCACGCTTCAGTTGAAGGCGTCGAGATAGATCCGCAGTGATCAATGTCGCAACTGAACCCTGATCCAGCAACGCACGCGCCTTTACTGGTTGACCGCTGGTTGAGTACGCATGTACTCTTGCTGTTGACAATAATACGGAATGGTTAGTACATGGTTTGGTAACTAGGTGTGTACTTAACTCGTCTGCGTGTTTTTCTAAAGTCTCCGCGTCCTTTAGATCGCCTTTGTTTTGGTTCCCGGCTTTGGGAGGAAAATGCAGGAGCGTATGATGTCGCTGGTGACATTCTTTACAATTATGGGCACTCCGGCACTGGGCGCCATCATGCTTCACGGAGAAACAATTCAGGCATCGGCGTTGCGATTTTATAAAATTGTATCTTTCTTGCGGCGATTTTGCAAGAAATTGATCGCATTTGTAAATTAAATGACTCCCTTTGCAAACGGGACAGGTAATCGCAATAGCGATTGCAGTATGCGCGGAAATGAATTTCGATTTCGTTTGTTTTGCGGTTAGATCAATCGATTTTTCCTTCGGAGGTGGTGTAATGAATTCGAGAGCGCGAATTCGCGAATCGAGAAACTCGTCAAATTGATTATACGCGGGAAATTCAGTCGAGAGGTTCCTAATTTCAATTCCCAGGCTTTGCGAGAGGATCGATCCAAGCGTTGTACTCCGAGAAAAACTAACATGTCGCTCCAAGTATCAACCGGGCGGTTCAAATTCTTGAGTGCTTGGATGGATCCATTTAAACGATCGCGAAGGTGTCGTAATTCTTTCGGGGATTCGCTTGAAACAGTCGGTAAGGAAGAAAGAGCGTGGAGATGCGTGGCAATGAGCCGCCGCTGGTTCGCGTATCGCGATGGAATGATATTCCACGCTATTTCGAAATTCTCTTCGGTGATGGGAAGATGCATTGTCGCAGCTTTGGCTTCACCCTTGAGCGCTGAGCATAGATATTGCATTTTCTCTACGTTACTAAGGTTATGGTTATTAATTACCATGGATGCGAATTGGTCGCGAAAACTTTCCCAGACTTCGAGGGCTCCGTCGAACGAAGGCATTTGTAGACGTGGAAGATGGCCGCCGGGACGTGATGTCGTAGCGGTCATGATGTGGTGGTCTGCTTGGTCTGGCGTTCTCGACGGTGTTAGATTCGCTAGCCATTCCGCCATGAAGTCCATGGTTTCGTTGAAAATGGTTTCGCTCTTGTCGAAATGGTCTTCCACGAAGTACAGGTTTGCTGATTTCTCCTTCTCGTCTGCGATGTCGTGAAGCTCGGCGTTCAGCACTTGGCACTCGGTGAAAATTTCCTTTACAGTTTGTATGCGGCTTCTAGTGACTGCTGCGGTCATCCTTTCTTTGCCCAGTTTTTTGAAATTAGGCAGAGATCGTTCGAGAGATCGCATTGCGCACGCCTGCATCGTCAGCTTGGTTTTTAACGCACTCATGTTCACTTGTTGGTCGTTTCACAGTTAATTGGTTTTTCCGCGACGCAATCCGACTCGAAGGACCAAATTATGTTTCGGTTTTGAGGTTGGATCGTATCCCAAAATGGGGGATTGCTTTTCGAGGATGCGGAAACGAACTATCGCAAACAGCGTGCGAGTGAACACATGGTGTCGTGAATGAATTTGCAAACTCGCGCACTTGGGTTACACGATTCAATGTACTTTTATTAAATTCTGCACGACGACAACTGACTTTTTAACACCGGTGGGTAACAGTACCCGAATACGTCGATGGTGAGAATATTGAGAATAATTCTCAGAAATGCGTGGCTCAATGGCGGTAGAACAAAAGCGATCCATGCGATGGCGATCATTACGAGAACGAAGTGAGCGAGATGAGCTCGCGACGCACAGACATTCGTTTTTACTTAGGTACAGAAAGGGGGGTTATAACCTGCCGAATCATTGGGTCGCATAGGTTCGTCGCACGGTAATCCGCGAATTGCGATGTTGTTTACATTGGCTGGTTGAGCGAGCCGCGGTATACACGCGTGTCGACATATACGCAAATCGGCGCGAAGTTCAATTCTGAACAAAATAAGATAACTATTAAGGATAATTTTCCTACGCCATTGATAGACGATCACCTTGATCGATTGCGAGATAGAAATTATTTCACTAGCTTAGATTTGAGAAACGGTTTTCACCACGTTAAAGTAGGGGAGTCATCTGTAAAGTATACGTCCTTTGTCACACCGTTTGGGCAGTACGAATACATCAAGATGCCGTTTGGTCTTACGAACGCCCCGCGTGTGTTTCAGCGCTATATAAATAGTATATTTTCGGAATTGATTATTCAAAATAAAGTACTCATATATCTAGATGATATATTGGTTGCTACGGAGACGATTGACGAGCATATCGAAATTCTTCGTGAAGTATTCAAATTGGCAAAACGGTATCGATTAGAGTTTCGTTTAGACAAGTGCTCATTTTTATACGAAGAGATCACTTATTTAGGTTATCGGATAAATCGTACTGGAGTTCAACGTAGCGTTCATAATATAGAGGCGGTATTGAAGTATCCGTTGCCACGGAATTCGAAAGAAGTACATAGTTTTGTGAGCCTAGCCAGTTATTTTAGACGCTTCGTACCGAATTTCTCCAAAATCGCTAAACCATTACACGACTTGGTAAGGAAAGACACCTTGTTTCATTTTGGTACCGAAGAATTACATGCATTCGAGATATTGAAGAATCTATTGTCACAAAAACCGATATTAGCATTGTATTCACCGAAATTGGAGACCGAGTTACATTGCAATGCCAGTGCGAGCGGTTTCGGCGCGATACTTATGCAAAAACAACCTGACGGAACGCGTCGACCAGTTTCTTATTTCAGCAAACGAACAACTGTTACAGAAGCAAAATATCATAGCTTTGAATTAGAGTGTTTAGCTGTTGTCTACGCCATAAAACGATTTCATGTATATTTATCTGGAATACATTTTAAAATTTTAACGGGTTGTGATAGTTTTCGGTTAACATTGGGTAAACAAAACGTGAATCCGAGAATTTCACGATGGGCCATGGATTTACAACAATACGATTATGAAATAGAACATCGTCCAGGAACGAAAATGTGTCACGTAGACGCTCTTAGTCGTTGTCATAGCGTGCTGGTGTTGGAGGCGAATACGTTCGAACAAATTTTATCAATAAAGCAGGATAGGGATCCCGAAATTAAGAAAATTCGTGAAAAACTAGAGACAATTGAGGATAAATTTTTCGAATTGCGCGATGGTCTCGTATATCGCAAATGTAAAAATCGTCAATTGCTATTTTTTTGTCCCGACGTGTATGGAAAACAATGTAATTCGTACGTGTCATGACGATATTGGTCATGTCGGAGTTGAGAAAGTTATTGAGAATATTAATAGAGTCTATTGGTTTCCGCAAATGCATAAAAAAGTTAAAGAGTATATCAACAATTGTCTGAAATGTATTGAATTTTCACCTAACAGTGGTAAACAGGAGGGATTTTTGCACAGTTTAGACAAAGGCGACTTACCATTTCAAACAATTCATGTGGATCATTACGGCCCACTGGAAAAGTGCAGAAATGGTTATAAATTTATTTTGGCGGTGATAGATGGTTTTACTAAATTTATAAGGCTGTATCCTTGTAAAACAACGAAATCAGAGGAAGTAGTGAAAAACTTAGCGGAATATTTTAGAGCATATAGTAAACCAAGACGACTAATTAGTGACCGAGGTGCGTCATTTACATCAAAGGCTATACCCGGGTTTGGTAGTGAAATTCGCCCCCGGCGGGATTTTAATCGAGCTTGCACCATTCGATAGCCTACCAAAAAAGACCCGGCTCTGCCAAGTTTCAGCCCCATATCTCATCTGTAAGGGTAGTTATTGAGAAAAATCGAAAAACCAGTTTTTGGCCCATTTTCCGTATTTATTGACAATCAAAAATTCTGAAAAAAATCTGACACATCTAGAATACTAAGCCACATATTAGGTATCATTTCTAGATTTTTCCGTTGCAAACTCTGGTTGTAAAAAATGAAAAACACGAAAAATATCGAAAAAATGCAGGTTTCATATAGAAATCTAAAAGGTACTACTACAGATTTAATTTAGCAATGAGATATTACCGTAAGTATTATGCTCAATTTTTTTCAAATTCCTGAGAGTGGTGGAACATAGTTAAAAAAAATAAAAACCATTTTTTTCGGCGTTTTTTCTAAGTTATACTTATCTTTTCTGAATCTAAAAAATATATTATGTAATATTAAACGTTCCTACGTTCAGAGAAACATCTCCCAGACTTTAAAACTTGCGTAGTACAAAAAATGAAATTAATACTATGTACATATATTCGAATATGTGAAAGGTGATTTCAACGGCGCCGGTTGGTGCAGCGGCTATGGTCACCGACTGCGGAACCGCTGAAGACTTTTTGGACCAGGTACGAATCCCCGGTCAGGTCAATTCTTTTTTCTAAGTTAATCAGATGTTTTTTCGGTTCCTAACCATATGATTGTTGTTAACCCATTGTAAAAATATTTTTTAACTATGTTTAGACTATTGCAAAATAATTTTTTGGAAAAATATTCTTGCAGTACTTTCGGCTTCTAGTCATTTACGGACTGTGTTTCAGGCCTACTTAACATTTTTTACATGGAATTGTGCATCGACTTGACTCTTAAGTATTTTATCTTTACTGGGTGTCTTATTCAGTAATAAATCCAGTGTTTTATTAAGGTCTAGAGATATTGTTGTATCTGTTTCTGCCAAGTGAAAAGGGCTGTAATACAGTCCGTAAATGACTAGAAGCCGAAAGTACTGCAAGAATATTTTTCCAAAAAATTATTTTGCAATAGTCTAAACATAGTTAAAAAATATTTTTACAATGGGTTAACAACAATCATATGGTTAGGAACCGAAAAAACATCTGATTAACTTAGAAAAAAGAATTGACCTGACCGGGGATTCGTACCTGGTCCAAAAAGTCTTCAGCGGTTCCGCAGTCGGTGACCATAGCCGCTGCACCAACCGGCGCCGTTGAAATCACCTTTCACATATTCGAATATATGTACATAGTATTAATTTCATTTTTTGTACTACGCAAGTTTTAAAGTCTGGGAGATGTTTCTCTGAACGTAGGAACGTTTAATATTACATAATATATTTTTTAGATTCAGAAAAGATAAGTATAACTTAGAAAAAACGCCGAAAAAAATGGTTTTTATTTTTTTTAACTATGTTCCACCACTCTCAGGAATTTGAAAAAAATTGAGCATAATACTTACGGTAATATCTCATTGCTAAATTAAATCTGTAGTAGTACCTTTTAGATTTCTATATGAAACCTGCATTTTTTCGATATTTTCCGTGTTTTTCATTTTTTACAACCAGAGTTTGCAACGGAAAAATCTAGAAATGATACCTAATATGTGGCTTAGTATTCTAGATGTGTCAGATTTTTTTCAGAATTTTTGATTGTCAATAAATACGGAAAATGGGCCAAAAACTGGTTTTTCGATTTTTCTCAATAACTACCCTTACAGATGAGATATGGGGCTGAAACTTGGCAGAGCCGGGTCTTTTTTGGTAGGCTATCGAATGGTGCAAGCTCGATTAAAATCCCGCCGGGGGCGAATTTCACTACCAAACCCGGGTATAGCCTTTGTTCAAAGAATTTTTAGCAAATAACGAGATAGAACAGGTACTGATCGCGGTAGGAACTCCACGTGCCAACGGCCAGGTTGAGCGATTTAATAGAGTAATAGCACCAATGTTGGCAAAATTAACAGAGACTCCGGGAAAATGGGACCGAGTTGTTGACAATGTAGAATATGGAATAAATAACACTGTTTGTCGATCGACAGGTAAAAGCCCATCCCAATTATTGTTTGGTATGAATCAAAAAGGTATTGTATCGAACAAAGTTCGAGAAGCGTTAGGAATTTTAAACAATGAAATCCCGATCAGATGAAATTTTGGAGCAGGTCAGGAAGCGAAAAGGAGAACGATACTCGGTAGAAAATAAGTTTTGCATTATATTATTGCGTTATATTTGCGTCAGCTATGTATTGTTTAGTTTTAAGTCGTTATTTTCTAGTTTTTGTGTTATGTTTTAAACATCGATGACCGAGGACGGTCATTATTGTCAGAATGGCCGAACTGTAGGTATTAGATATAGATGATATAGATTGTGACGTTGCAAGTCTGCGACGTCCCTTCTCTGTTGCTTTTCGAAGACGGGTTGTACGCGATAAAGGACCGGACCGCCCTCTAACGGCACACGACACTGTAAACACAGGATTCGAGAGCGCTCCTCTGAGAGATTCCGACTTTATCGAGGACTGTCTAATGACATATGTCGCGCGTGCCGAGAACGGCAAGTTTCAGGGCCGTATATAGGACGCGCCGAAAGAACCACCGACCATCCGAATTTTCACGGGAGCGGAACAGCATTCCGCAGCTCAGGAAGCGCCCGACGAAAAGCAAATGGCCAACATTGCGAGATGAGAGCTTGGTACGAGCACACCCGGCGAACCAACCGGGGGCGTCGCAGGGACAAAAGCTCCACCGAACATCGCGTCCATCGAGACGCACTCAGAATCCCGACGCCGCCTCGCCCCGTAAAAGAGAGCTACTCGGGGACGGTGCTCTCGTCATCAAGGGAGGAAGCGCCTCCGCAGAGCAAGAGAGCGGAAGGCTCCTTGACAATTCCGTGATAGTCCGGGGCCCTAGGACGCTACAGGGTACGCTCCTGATGCCGAGAGTTCGTGCGATAGAAATGCGCCATAGGGAAATTCGGAGGTACGGTCGAGTGGGGGGAACTAGGTTCGATCCGCTAGACGGCCGAAAATCGATGGATCACTGTCGCGCTGGCTCCCGTTTACGTCGCACGTGTCTCAATTCCGATCGCGTTACGTCGCACAAGTCTCGTCGGGGTGAATCGAAAAGTGCCGTCCAGAGGGTCTCGTGGCGTTTAGGACAAGTTCTCGTAGGGTTCCGACCAGTCCATACGCTCTTCCGTGAGCCAGTCTCCTTAATACTAGCAGAGGAAACGACCACGAGAAAACGGTAAGTCGCAACTGTGATCCTTTCGATATTTCGTAGTCCGACGGCTCGACTTTCGTCGCGCGAGGACGAACGCTTCCCGTTCGGTCCTCGATAATTCGCTCGTACTCGTGTCGGGAGTACTTTGAGTGTTCGAGTAATTTCGGGAGAGTTTTCCTCTACGAAGTGCGTGCGTAGGAGTGTCCTCGGAGGAGTCGCGTTTCGTGGGAACAATCTTTGCGGTAACTTCGCGCAGATCTCGAATCCTGCGGTTCTCGCCGACCATCGTAATCGTTCTCGTCGACGTTCGAACGCGTAACCGTTAGCGTACGCGTCGTAGCGAATTGCGTGCGGGAGACCTCGCGGCCGTCGCGCAGTCCGCCGACCATCTGCGTCTCGCATTTCCGAAGTCGCGTAGCGACGGAACGGCGGTAAATTACAGCGGTATCGTTGCGAGTAGACTGTAGGACAACCGCGCTGCGACCGAACATCAAATCGCTGCTTGTACGAAGAGCGCGGGCTCTCGGGTTGCGGCCACGTGGCCGCAGGCTTTGTAATATTGACTGCTGCAATAAACGGCTCGAGACAATAACGTTGTTAATCACTCGATTCCCTGTGAGATCCGTCCTGCCGAGAGGGCTGTCCCTCGTCATCCTGTGTTCGGACCAACTGGCCCCGTCGCGTCGACGTTTCGTTCCGCGGCTCTCGAAGATTCGACTCTCGAGCTCGGCTTCCCCGAGCTTCCGTAGCTTATCGAGTTTCGTGTGGCATCCTTGCGGTGCCTGGCGCCCGAACTTTTCGCGTTCCGCGGAGAAACCGTCGAATCTTCGAGCCCCGTCTAGTCCCGGGCGGACCGCGTGTACTCGGTCTGCACGCGGCCCGGTCTCAGAGCCCGCAAGGCCCGGAGTTGACCCCTTTCTGCGAGCTTTCCCGTTCGAGAGCAAGGGGTTAACGTGACAAGATATACGTTGATGTTGCTGCCAATCGATTGTCAGCGACCAGTTGAGGCAATCTGGCGAACGTCTCACTGATCGTCGTTATGTGACGACGATCGATTTGTTGTTAACGACCGACGTTCGTTTGCAGTTAACACATACATTCACTTTGTAATAAACCGTTGAACACTAAACATGTTTTAAATAAATATTCCTTCAATAGAGAAGTGACATCGGAGGCAAAGGGAGATATAAGAATAACCACCAGATACAACGGTAGACTGAACTACGTAACAATTAAGGACGTGTTATATGTACCAAACCTGCGCGCCAGTTTATTGTCGGTGAGTCAATTAAACAATAATGAACTTACTGTCACATTTAGAGATGGAGGCGCACAGATAATAGGAAAAAGGCAAGAAGTAGTAGCCGAAGCTACAGAGATAGACGGTATATTCATATTGGAAACGACGTTGGCAGAGAGAAACTGTCGACTGGTAATCAAGGATCACAAGGGCACCGATAATAAGGAAAGTGAAACCGGATCTAAAAATCAACAGAAGGATGAAAGAGCGATAATAGAAATTAAATGCCAAAAGATGTTATGGCATAAAAGACTAGGTCACGTATGTGAAAATTACCTTGACACGATGAAGGAAAAGAACCTCGTCAGGGATTTGAATTACACCTCGGAGAAGCTGGGACTTTGCGAACCGTGTGTGATGGGAAAATTGTCTCAAGAACCACACAGGAAACTAGACGCAGTGACAGCCAGGGAACCGTTGGAAATAATACACATGGACCTGTGCGGGCCTATGCCGGTAACGTCATTAGGCGGAAATAGATATATGTACGTGCTGGTGGATGGCTTCAGCAGATATACCTGTGTGTATGTGATAAAAACGAAGGATGAGGCGTTCGGATGCTTCAAAGATTTTTTGGAGAAGTCACAGAACGAGACAGGTAAGAGAATAAAAAGGGTCAGATCCGATAATGGACGAGAGTTTGTCAATTCTAGATTCGAAGAACTGTTTAAAAGCAGAGGGATATGGCATCAGAGAACCGTGCCATATAACCCACAGAGCAACGGAATTGCCGAAAGAGCTAACCGGACCTTATTGGATAGAGCGAGAGCGATGCTAATAGACGCAAAACTTCCTGGAAGTTTCTGGGCCGAAGCTGTCATGACCGCAGCACACATAAAAAATAGAACACCGACGAAGCTAGACAAAATGACAACACCATTGGAAGAATGGACGGGGAGAAAACCGACGGTGTCGTATCTCAAAATATTTGGATGCATAGCATATTACTATGTACCTAGAGAAGCAAGGAACAAACTGGAAGGAAAGGCCAAAAAAGGGATATTCATTGGATATGCAAATGAAAGTAGAGCGTTCAGAGTATATGATCCGAAAAGTCGAAGAACGTGTGTAACAAGAACAGTAAAGTTCAATGAAGAGGTCAGAGGATCACAAATTTTAGAAAATGAAGGTGATGAAAATGACTTGGAAGAAATAAAGTATGATGTAATAAGTACAATTGACCACAACGGAATTGAGCAACCGATAGAATCACAACCGATTCAAGAACAAATAGAAGGGACACCCACAACCCCGAATGAAAACGCTCAACAAGAACAACAACACCAAGAGATAACCCACGAAAACAGTATCAACAGGAAAACCAAAGAACAAAGAGAGCTGGAACATAGAATGAAGATCAAGAAAATACAGGAGAATTTGAAGGCAAGCGGTGTAAGAAGATCGGAAAGGATTCAAAATAAAAGGGAACAGGCAAATAATGTGGTATCGTACTACATGCAAGCACCTACCAATTACGATGAAGCGATGGCATCAGAAGAAGCTGAAAGCTGGAGAGAAGCGATGAATGCAGAGATAATGTCACTAGAGCAACATGAAGTATGGGATCTAGTACCAAGAGAAACACAGGCGAAGGTAATAAAGAGCAAATGGGTTTTTACCATAAAGGAAAATCCAACAACAAAATTGGTAAAGTATAAAGTCAGATTGGTAGCTATGGGATGCCAACAGAGGCTAGGAGTACATTACGAGGAGTCTTTCGCACCTGTGATCAAGTTAGAAACAGTTAGAACCATGTTAGCATTAGCCAGTATATATAAGCTAAAAATTAGACAGTTTGATGTAAAATCCGCGTACCTGCATAGTAATATAACGGAAACAGTATATATGGAACAGCCCCCGGGATACGTAAAAGATAGAAGTAAAATATGTAAACTAAACAGAAGCATTTATGGGCTACCACAATCAGGTTATCATTGGAACCAGAAAATAAATAAAGTACTTACTGAGTTAGGAATGACTAGATTAGAGGAAGATCCATGCGTTTATAAACTTAAGGTTGGGAACAGTACATTATTTATAGGAATATATGTAGAAGATATTTTGGCTGTTAGTACAGATGATAAGATCACAAATAGAATAGTGAAAGAGATTAATAAGCAAATAGAGTTAGTTGAGACCAAAGAGATTAATTTTTTAAATATAAGGGTTGAAGAAAACGAGTTAGGTTTAAAACTACATCAAGGGAAATATATAGATAAAATATTATTTAAATATAAGTTAGAAGAGTGCAAACCGGCAACGACACCAATGGATCCGCAGCAAAATTTAGACTTTCACGAGGATTCTGCGGAGGTAGATAAAGGTCTGTATCAAGAAATGATTGGATCAATTATGTATTTGTCAGTGGCTACCAGACCTGACATAGCTTTTTGCGTAAGTAAGTTGTCACAAAACAGCCAAAACCCAAAGTTGATTCACCTAACAGCATTAAAAAGAGTTTACAGGTACCTGAAAGGAACGAAAGAATATAGACTGAACTAAGCAAGGGAGGGGGATAGCATAAACGTAAGCGCAGACGCAAGCTGGAATGTTACACAGGATGCGAAATCTTACAGCGGATCTTCGTTAAAGATAGGTAACAGTATCGTATGTTGGAAAAGTAAAAAACAAAATTTAGTAGCACTTTCAACATGCGAATCGGAATTGAACATTATGGATATCGAGTTTAATAGATAATATGGAGTTACATAACAGTATTAGATTACCGATAAAGTTAAATACAGATAGTAGAGCGGCAATAGACTGGATCAGAAAAGAAAATGTAACTAATAGAACAAAACATATAAACCGAAAATACTACTTTGTAAAAGATGAGATTAGAAAGAAGAATATAGAGTGTCACGTTGAAAGGCTTTTCACGAGCAGGTTGACTCGCGAAAACCGGCCAACTCCGAGCCTTGCAGGCGTTGAAACCAGGCCGCGTGCACTCGGCCTGCACGCGGTCCGCTCGGGACAAAGCGAGACTCGAAAACTCGACAACTCCCCGACGAAACGCGCAATGTTCGGGCACCAGGCACCGCGAAGGTGCCACACGAAATACGAGGAAGCGTGCAAATTCGGAAAAGCCGGATTCGTGGGTCGAATCTTCGAGATACGCGGATCGAAACAGCTTCGCGATTAGGCCAGGTGGTTCGGACACGGGAAAGATTGGGACAGCCCTCTCGGCAGGACGGATCTCACAGGGCGCGAAGAGTAATTGACAACGTTTGGTCTCGAGCTGTTTATTGCAGCGGTCAAAGATTACAAAATTAGCGGCCACGTGGCCGCGTCCGAGAGCCCGCGCTCTTCATACAAGATGACGAAAGATGGTCGCTCGCCGCGCGGTTGTCTTGTCGCGTTCGCTCGCTACAATGTCGAAGGAATTAATCGCAGTTAATTGGCTACGAATTCCGGAAAGACGCGAGACGCAGATGTTCGGCGAAATACGAGACTGCCGTGATGGCCTCCGCACGAAATTCACGACGACGCGCACGATGTTTTCGCGTTACGCTAACGACGAGACACAGGATTCGAGATAACCGCAATTACCGCCGAGATTGTCCTTGGTAAACGACACCCCTTCGAGGAAACACTTCCACGCCCGCAATCTCGGAAAACTCTCTCGTAATTCTCGAAACTCAAAATACTCGCGGTACGAGTACGATTCACACGCAAATTCCCGAGGACGAGACGGGAAGCGTTCGTCCCCGCGCGACGAAGGTCGAGCCGCCTTGCTACGAAATACCCGAAGTGATCACTGAGACGACTTACCGTTTCTCGTGCCGTTGAATTTGGTCACCTGGAAAAGCGACTCGGAAAGATCGTGGTTCGCACGACGATAGTCGTTGAGACAGCGGGTGTTCGGCTTCGTTCTGGGAGTCGCAGGAGCCCTCAACGGAACACGGAACCTTCGCGACGAAATCTCACTATTTCTTTTCGCTACGCGACACGATGAAAATGCGTACGTCGTACGGTAACGAGAGCCAGCGCGACAGTGATCGATCTATCGGCTTTTCGGCAGACGACCGATCGAACCCAGTTCCCCCTCCACGCGACCGTCAAACCGAATTTCTATAGGCGCGCTTCTCTCGCGCGAACCCTAAGCAGCAGGAGCGTTCCCTTCAGCGTCCTAGGGCCCTGGACCGAAACACGTAATTTTCCTAAGCGCCGCGCTCCGAGAGTGGAGTCGCGGCCTTGACGACGATGGCACCGACCCCGCGGTAGCTCTGTTTCTGCAGGGTGAGGCGGCGTCAGGATCTCGAATTCGTCGTAGCCGACGTGGTGTTCAGAAGAGCTCTCGTCCTTGCGACGCCTCCGGTTGCTTCGCCGGGTGCGCTCGTGCCAAGTTTTCGCCTGTGCACAGGGCTTCTAAATTGGCCATTGCTTTTTGACGGGCCCGTCCTGTGCTGCGGGCTGCTGTTTGTTTCCCCGCGGATATTCGGCTGGTCGGTGGTTCCGTCGACACGTTCCTCGTACGGCCCTGAAACTTGCCGTTCTCGGCGCGCGCGACAGATGTCATTAAGGAGATCTCGATAATAGCGGAATCTCCTCGTGGAACGCTCTCGAATCCTGTGCATGTCGTTCCGTGTCCCGTTAGAGGGCGGTCCGGTCCTTTAATAATCTCAAACCCCGCACGAGAATTGACGGAGAAGGGACGTCGCAGACTTGCAACGTCACAAGAGATAAGACATGCATGCTCCGAAATGATGGAGGCAGATGTACTGACGAAACCGCTGTGTAAAATGCAACATATGCGGTGCACAGATAGAATGATAGAGACACAGACATGTATGCAGTAGGGGGGGGGGGGAATTGTAGGGATTCTACCTTACCGACGCAGTGAATACTGCAACATGCATATACAGGGGGCGAGCTCGCCAAGATTAGATCCGTTACGACGAGCGAATAGAACGCATGTATATCACGTTCGTTATTTGCCTGATATTAAATATTACGTTTTATTAAACGATGTTGTACATTTCCTTTAACCAGACCATGTCAAACGATCCCACACAACAGGGTCGATAATCGATCCTAATCGAAGTCCGACGGGGCTGGTCTATGCTACTGTGAGCTGCTTATCGACTGTCGATCTCGCGGTTTCGCGATGATCCGCCAATAGCGGGGCGGCGCACAGTGGGAAAAAGTGACTTGCCTCGCTTCAAAAAGAAATAACTTTCGACAGAAATGAGGTAGAGCGATGAATTTTTTTAAAATTAAAGCTGAAACTTTGCAGAATATGGGAGAAATAGGGAGATTACGGTACGAACGGTTTTTAACCTTGAGAAAGTTCGTTAAACTTTCACAATATCCAGAAAATGTGGTTTCTGTGTTACCACGGGCAGAAAAAAATTTTTTTAATTTTTACTATATATCATTTCCCGTAGATTTTTTCACGCTGATTTCAAATCTGGTCTCAAAATTTGTCTACGACCTCTGGCTTTTTCAAGAAATCGATTTTTGTGACAAGAAATTAATGAAATCATGTTTTCGTTAAAATGATTTTATAACACACTAATTTGAACATATGTACATCGTATTCTCATATATACAACACCATATAAATAATAATAATAAAGTATTTGAATGTTTTAAGTTACGAAACACATGAAGCACCTCACATCTCGTCATCACTTGACCTATCGCTGACATTACTTCTGGCACTTTCTTCTGCAGGCTCTGTGTAGCTGTAATGTATAATAATATGAATTAGATATGTATTGTTCATAATTATACTCTTATTTATAGAAGAAGGTGAGTACTTAATCTTTTTAACTTACATATTTTCATCGACGAAGTTTCTAACTTCTGGTGCAATTTGATTTCTTCGATAGAATTGTAATCGATCTTTTATTAAGATCAGTGATATTTTCGAAGAAAAAGAATATTGATGCAGAAAATAGAAATGATATGAAAATAAACTTTTTTATCGATTTCAGAGCAATTTGAAGAAAGAAAAATTATTGTAAAGAATAATATATATGCCAAGCTTGGTGTTCGAGTAGACCAAGTGTTACAAGGGCATGGCACAACAAACACTGGCAATGTCGCTAGAAGATGCTTCGAAAAACCAGCAATATTTGCAGAAGCTCTGGAAATTGATGTTCAATTTGTAAAAAATATTGCGACAATGTTATTAGTATTTATGTGTAAGAAGCCTTTAAAAATAAGAGAGCTTGAACAGTTTTGTTGGCAGACGTATTGTCTCCACTATACACTATTTCCATGGGCTCGAATGAGCCCAACGTTACATAAATTATTAAAACATGGTTGCGAAATAGCACAGCAGTTTCTATTGCCAATAGCGTACTATTCAGAGGATGCGAACGAGTCATGGCATAAGCTTTATAGGAAGAATATGATTCTTCATTCCAGACAAAATAGTCGAAAAAACAGATTGTTAGACGGTTTTTAATCGAGCAGTACAGTTAACCGATCCTAAAATATCACTGATCATAATAAAAGATCGATTACAATTCTATCGAAGAAATCAAATTGCACCAGAAGTTAGAAACTTCGCCGATGAAAATATGTAAGTTAAAAAGATTAAGTACTCACCTTCTTCTATAAATAAGAGTATAATTATGAACAATACATATCTAATTCATATTATTATACATTACAGCTACACAGAGCCTGCAGAAGAAAGTGCCAGAAGTAATGTCAGCGATAGGTCAAGTGATGACGAGATGTGAGGTGCTTCATGTGTTTCGTAACTTAAAACATTCAAATACTTTATTATTATTATTTATATGGTGTTGTATATATGAGAATACGATGTACATATGTTCAAATTAGTGTGTTATAAAATCATTTTAACGAAAACATGATTTCATTAATTTCTTGTCACAAAAATCGATTTCTTGAAAAAGCCAGAGGTCGTAGACAAATTTTGAGACCAGATTTGAAATCAGCGTGAAAAAATCTACGGGAAATGATATATAGTAAAAATTAAAAAAATTTTTTTCTGCCCGTGGTAACACAGAAACCACATTTTCTGGATATTGTGAAAGTTTAACGAACTTTCTCAAGGTTAAAAACCGTTCGTACCGTAATCTCCCTATTTCTCCCATATTCTGCAAAGTTTCAGCTTTAATTTTAAAAAAATTCATCGCTCTACCTCATTTCTGTCGAAAGTTATTTCTTTTTGAAGCGAGGCAAGTCACTTTTTCCCACTGTGCGGCGCAGTGGATCGACATGTTCACGCTGTCAACACACTCAGCCAATCCCAAACAGGTAGAACAAACCGAAGAAAATGGTTATTTTCTGGGTTCGCGAATTGCGAACATCAACCTCAGAACATAGTTAATAAAGTCCGTGATATTATCTCGTGTCGTACTTTTGTTTAAAAATGGCAAAATATTATCCAAAATGGGTTGCGGGAAGAGATTGAACGCGTGTGAAATTATCACTATAATAAAGTTGGAAAAAGAACAATATTCAGTGACAAAAACAGCAAAAATTATGAATAGAAGTCAAAAAGTAATAATGAATTTCTTTAAAAATCCGAAAAACTATAGTAAAAAGAGTTCTGGACGTCTGCAAAGTCGAAGTGCCCGGGAACGTGGTGCAATACTAAGAGCAGCATCCGACTTCCGCTTTCGGTTGATTACGAGTGAGAAGTGCGTAGAGAGCTGTGGGAGTGATTGTGCGAGAGTGATGGGAAAGGGCGGGAAGGAGGGATAGAAAGCGTAAGGGTAAAGCAAAGTGAGCGAGAGAGATAGGTTAGGGCGGCGGGAGACAGAGTGTATAGGCGGGAAGCGTGAGAAGGTGTAGGGATCATGGCGCTACCGTCGCCATTCCCCTAGTTCGCGCCTAGGGAGATTACCGATAGGGAGTTGGCAGTCCTACTCCCGACCGTCTCTCGTAGAGACCGTTACACTAGGCGTACCTAGTACAGTTCGAAATAGTCATTCCGATAGCAAGGACGTGTCGAACACACATCCAGTCATATTGCGTAGAGATACAACGGACGTGTTCAAGTTGCTAATAAAGCTGTATAATAATCGTTCTCGTTGAACCGTAAATACCGGAGTTTATTCAAATCCCGACCACGTGATTCCTGGCTAACGTAGAGTAGGCTAGGTGCTTCGGTACCTTCCCCGAAGCTTCATACATTCTCCCGGCGAGAATACTACACTCAATCCCTACAAAGGAGCAGAAGGTGGCGCGGGCTAGTGGGGGACAGTGAAACTAGGGAAGGCGGGAAATTTGGATAAGGAACTAGAGACGAGAGGAGGTGATAGAATAAGGAAAGAGGGTAGCAGAATCATGAGTGATAGAGGGAAAGATTGCGGGGAAGAGGGGTAGGGGGGAGAGAGGGAAAGCAGGGAGACCTGGGAACGCGGGAAGGCTAGGAAAGCTAGGAGGAGCGAGTGCGGGGAGCCTGGATAGTTTGTGGAAGAAAAGGGAAAGAGAGAAGGACTCAGATGGGAGGAACGGGGACGAGGGGGCGGCCTTCAAGAAAACCGCACTGACAATTAGATCGCCAGTGAGTGGGGATAGGGGGAGATTGGGAGCGGGAAGCTACGGCAGTGAGCTAGGGGTAGGGTTTTGGGAAATGATGGAGGAGATAAAGAAGTTAAGGGAGGAGGTAAGGGAAGATAGAAGGGAAAAGGGGAGGATAAGAGATGCGAGAAGACTGGAAGAGGGAGAGGGAGATGTGGGCAGAGGAGAGAAGGGAAGAAAATTCGAGAAGGGAAAAGTTAGAGAGAAAGGTAGAAGTGCTGGAAGGTAGAGTAGAAAAAGCGGAAGAGTGGGGGAGGGAAATGGAAAGGAGAGAAAAGGGGGGAGGGAAGCTATGGAGGGGCAGAATTGGAAGAACAAAGAAGGAGGATTAGGAGGGTAGAGTTAGCGCAGGATAGAAAGGAAAGGGGGGAAAGAAGAAATAACATAATAATAAAGGGGATGCAATTAGAGGGAAAAGATGTGAAGGAGGAAGTAAAAGAAATATGGGAGAAAATGGGGACAGATATGGGGGAAGAAGGGAAATAAATCAGATACGAAGGATAGGGAGAGGTGGGGTCGGGATGGTGCTGGTAAAAATGGCAGACAGGGAACAAAAAAGAAAGATTATGGGGGTGAAGAGGAAGCTAAGGGGAAGAAAAGAAGGGATAGAGGACGACCTGACGGAGGAGGAGAGGAGAGCAAGGTGGAAGATAGAAAGGGAGGCAGAGGAGGAGAGGGGGGAGGGGAAGAATGTTCAAGTAGGTTACATGAAGATGTGGGTGAACGGAAAGATGAAGAAGTGGAATGAAATTGAAGAAAACTGGATGGAGGTGCAGGGAAACGAGTAGGGGAGGAAAAAGGGGGAGGGGGTCAGAAGGGAAGAAAACAGGGAATAATATTAAAATTGGTTTCTGGAATGTGGCAGGATTGAATAATAAGGACGACGAGTTTTGGAAAGGGATAGAAGAGTGGGATGTCATAATCTTAATGGAGACGTGGGTGGAAGAGAAGGGATGGAGCAGGGTCAGGGAAAGACTAACTAGGGGGTTCTATTGGGTGATGCAAGGGGCAAGAAGAGAGGAAAAGAAGGGGAGGGCAATGGGGGGTATGGTACTAGGGGTGAGAAAAGAGTTAGATATAGAAAGAGAGGGAGGAGAAGGGAAGGAGGGAATAATGAGGGTAAAATAAGGATAGGGGAGGGCTGGTAGAGGGTGATAGGGGTATACGTTAACAGGGATCTGGACAGGAAACTGGATGAGGTAGGGGATTGGATAGAGGAGTGGAAAAAAGGAGTAAGGGTGATCATAGGGGGGATTGGAACGCGAGAACGGGACGAGAAGGCGGGGATGTGGTCGAGGAGGAGAAGGGGGGAAGGGGGAGCAGAAGGTCTAAGGATGAAAAAGTGAATGCAGAAGGGAGGAGGCTGTGCGGATATTTGGAAGAAAGGGGTTGGGGAATATTGAATGGAAATACGAAGGGGGACGAGGAAGGAGAGTGGACGTATACGGGGGGAAGAGGGAATTCGGTGATAGGAAAATCAAAGATTATGAGGTGCAGGAGGGGGGTAGGTGGAAAAAGGTGAACTGGAGATGGAACGGAAAGGTGCTGGAGGAAGTGAATGAATATAAATATCTAGGGTATCTAATTACGAGAGATGGGGGACAGAAGAAACATGTAGAGGACAGGATTAGGAAGGGGGCGGCGGTAATGGGACAGGTCTGGGGGATAGGAAAAAGAAGGTTTGGGAACGATTGGGGAAGGAGGATTTGGCTGTTTAACAAGCTGGTGTGGTCAGTGATCAGTTACGGGGTGGAAATATGGGGATGGAAGGAGAGGGAAGGGCTGGAAAGAATGCAGGAGAGATACCTGAGGTGGGTGTTAGGGGTAGAGAGGTGTACGCCGGGGTACATAGTCAGGGAAGAGCTGCAGAGGGAGCTACTAAGAGGGAGAGCAGGGTTAAGGGCATGGGGTTATGAAAAGAAGTTGAGGGAGGGCAAAGGGGGAGAGTTGGCAAGACTGTGCTGGGAGGGGAAGGGGAAGGAGGGGATGGGCGCTAGATGGCTGAGAAAGGGAGAGACAGGGTTTCTGGGAAGAGAGGGGTTGGACTGCAGAGGAGGCGGAAGAAATGATGGAGGGAAGGGCGGGGATTGTATGTATGTATGTATTTGTTTATTTGTTCCCTTACGGGTTACAAAGAGATCCCGTTCCCTTTACATATTATTCCTTTCATTTACATTTTTCATTTTTGTTTTTGCTTATAAATTTACCTTCTACACTCATACTCTCATTCTTTTCCTTTCTCAGTCGCTCCTCACACTCATTCTTCCATTAATCCCTGCCTCTTAGTTTACTCTCTCTCTTTCGTTCTACTACTCGACCCCGTTCCCTTTACATTCACCTACTGTCTACCTTCGCTCTTACTTTCTGCTGCTGACTTTGCCTATATTATCTATAATATTTCCCCTTTTTTTTTCACTCACACATCCTCTCTCTCTCACACTCTCTCTCACTCTCTCTCTCTCTCTCTCTCTCTCTCTCTCTCTCTCTCTCTCTCTCTCTCTCTCTCTCTCTCTCTCTCTCTCTCTCTCTCACACTCACTCACTCATTTTCCATCTTCCTTTCCTTTATTTGATTCCTCTTCCGACTCTCTCTCCTTCATAGCTTCCTTCCTGGATTTCTTTTCTTTCCCTATCCAGTTCTTCCATCCACTTCTCTCCCCTCCCGTCCTCTGCTAATATTTCTTTTACCTTCTCTGGTATACTGATTTCCATTCCTTCTTCTCTTATACACCTTTCCAGTACGTGCTCCCATGATTCTTCTTCGTGGCCGCACTTTCTGCACCGTCTTTCCTCTTCTTCTTCCCAATATCTCCCTTCCCTCATTTCATTCCCTAGTCTGTATCTTGCAATTCTTCTCCATTTCTCTTCCTTCTTTCCTTTCTCTAGGTATTCCGGCACTCCATTCACTCTTATTTCTCTGAACCATTTGTTGTATCTCGATTCCCTCGCCATTTTCCAATTCTCTTCTTTCTCTAGCTCCTTTTCTCTGTGTTCTATCCTTTCCCACTCCTCGTCTCTCTTTTCTTTATCTCCGTTCTCTAACATTGTTCTATTCCCTCTTTCTTCTATATATTTTTTTCTTCCTTTCTCCCATTTGGATAATTTCTCTCCTCCTCTCGCTCTCTCTTCTATCTCCTTCAGACATTGTCTTGCCCATTCGCTTCCCCTTCCTCCTCTTAGTCTTTCTTCGAACTTCCATGCTCTTCTCGCACCCCTTGCTCTCATCTTCTCTCTCTTTGTTTCCTCCCTTACCATATATCCTGGGGTCACCCACTCTAGCCCCAGCACCCATCTGATGTATCTTTCGTGCATCGCTTCTACTTTCTTTTTCTCCTCCCAGCCCCATATCTCCACTCCATATGCCATCACTGGCCATACCAGGGTGTCGAAGAACCATTCTCTCCTCTTGAATTTGTTTTTGAAGTATCTTTTGCCTATCCCCCACGCGCTTCTCATTACCCCTCCTCCCTTCCTTGTTCTTTCTTCTATCTGTCTTTCTTGTCCTCCGTTCTTCTTGAAGATGTATCCTAAGTATTTTATTTCCTCTACCTCTTCCACAGTTCCATCTCCCCATGTCCACGTCTTTTTCTCTTGCCTTCTTCTTTCAAACCTTATAATCTTCGTTTTCTCTCTGTTCACCTCTAGACCTTTCTCCCTTATATAATTCCTAAATTCCTCAATCATAAACTTCATACCACTTTCTTCCTTCGCCAGTAGCACAAGGTCGTCCGCATATTGCAGTGTATATAGCATTTTTCCCTTGATTTCTACTCCCCCCTTCCCCCTCTTCCTCATCCTTTCTTCTAAATCCGCCATGAGCAGTATAAATAGCTTCGCGCTTAGCGGGCACGCTGAAGGGCGGGGATTGTAAGTGGAGAGATAGTGAACAGAGAGAAGGAGAGGCAGAGGGTCGACAGATGGGAAAGGATAGGAAAGGCAAGGTACAACAAATGGTACGGGGCAGTGAAGGGAGAGGGGGTGCCAGGGTATCTGAGGAAAAGGTGGGGGGAGAGCAGGTGGCAAAGGGTAGCCAGGTATAGGTTGGGGAATGGGATGACAGGGGGGAAGTATTGGATAGAGGATGATAGGAAAATGTGTAGGGTATGTTGGTGGGAGCCGGAAATATGGGAACATGTATGGGAGGTGTGTTTGGGAGGGGACGAAGGCAGGGCTTGACAGGGGATGGTAGGGGAAGTGTTAGGGGACGAGCGGGAAGGAGACGAGTGGCTGAGGAAGGTGGATGAATGGAGAGAGAGGATGAGTGGAAGAAGCGAATGTTAAGTATGAATGAAAAGTTAAAAAATAGAATAGAAAAAAAAATAAAAACTGATTATATCTTATATATACTAAGAGCAGCATCCAATTTTAAGATATGACTGCAAGACAAATTGCTCAAAGTGTTGGTGTAGACAGTAATATAAGGAATGTAAGACGTGTTTTACAAAAATGCAAATACATACAACGAAGAAAATTAAAGGAAAAGCATTGGTTAACTGTGTAACATAAGAACAATCGGTTACACTTTGCGGAAAAGAATATTCGTATGCGAAAGAAATGGCGAAGAATAATATTTACGGATGAAAAGAGGTTTAACTTAGATGGACCTGATGGTCTGAGTTACTATTTTCACAATATGCGAAAAGAGGAACAGTTTTTGAGTCGTCGGCAAATGGCAGGTAGTAGTGTGATGATTTTGGTGCGGTATCGGCTACAATGGTAAAATGGAAATCAAATTTATAACAGGAAAAATGAATAGCAAAATGTATTTGGAAATGATTAAGGAACAAATAGACACTTACGCAACCAGAATTGCTGGAGAAAAGTATACTTTTCAGCAGGATAATGCCGTAGTACGTACTGCAAAAGTAGTAAAAGAGTACTTTTCTCGAGAAAAAGTTCGCGTTTTAGATTGGCCCGCAAGATCACCCGACCTCAATATTATTGAAAATTGTTGGGGAAATCCTGCCCGAGCTGTATATAGAAATGGCAGACAATTTGGAAATATTGCCGAATTAAAAAAATGTATTCAAGATGAGTGGGAGTAAGTAGAGCAAAAAACCATTAAAAAGCTCTATAAATCTTGTCACGTTAACCTTTTTCTAGCGAGCGGGATGGCTCGCGGAAACCGGTCAACTCCGGGCCTTGCAGGCGCTGAGACCAGGCCGCGTGCAGGCTGAGTACGCGCGGTCCGCCGGGGACAAAACGAGACTCGAAGATCCGACAATTCTCTCACGAAAACGAAACGTTCGGGCGCCAGGCACCTCAAGGATGCCACACGAAATGCGGTACAATGCTCGAGCTTGGAGAAGCCGGGCGAAAACGAGGACGCGACTAGGCCAGTTGGTTCAGACACAGGGCAACGAGGACAGCCCTCTCGGCAGGATGGCTCTCACAGTTTCACAAAATAGGCGGCCACGTAGCCGCGACCTGAGATCCCGCGCTCTTCATACAAGCAAGCGATAAGATGTTTGTTCGCAGCGCGGTTGTCGTACAGTTTCCTGCTCGCGACGATATCGGTGGAATTTACCGTCGTTTCATTCGTAACGAGACTTCGGAAACGCGAGGCGCAGATGATCGGCGAACTGCGAGACTGCCGCGAGGACTTCCGCACGTGATTCGCTACAACGCGTACGCTAACGGTTACGCGTTCGAACGTCGACGGGAACGACACGATGTTCGACGAGAAACACAGGATTCGAGATCACACGAAACTACCGCAGGGATGGCTCTCACGAAATGCGACTCTTCCGAGGACACCCCTACGCACGCAATTCGCAAAGAAAAACTCTCTCGAAATGATCCAAAAAACTCAAAGCACTCCCGGAACGAGTACGAGCGAATTATCGAGGACGAAACGGGAAGCGTTCGTCCTCGCGATGAAGGTCGAACCGTCGGGCTACGAAACATCGAAAAGATCACAAGTGCGACTTACCGTTTCTCGTGGTCTTTACTCGCTCTCAGACAGAAAATGCTCTCGATAGAGCGTGGCTCAGTCGGGACGCAGGTGGACTTCATTCTTAGCGCCACGAGAACCCCTAACAGGCACCTTCTAACTTCCCGACGCAATTTACAACGATTCGCAACGCGAATTTAACGGCGGACACGTGAAGCGTCAACGAGAGCCAGCGCGACAGTGATCTATCGATTTTCGGCCGCCTCGCGGATCGAACCGGGTTCCCCCCACTCGACCATTTCTCCGAATTTCCAATGGCGCATTTCCACCGCGCGGACTCGAACGCGTCACGAAATTTCCCAAGGAGCCTGTCGCTGTCTTGGCCGGTGGAGGCGCTTCCTCCCTTGTTTATGAGGGCACCAACCTCGGGGTAGCTCTATTTGAACGGGGCGAGGCGGCGTTAGGGTATCGGACTGGTCGTCGTAAACGTGGTGTTAGGTAGATCTCATGTCCCTGCGACGCCTCCGTTTGGTTCGCCGAGTGCGCTCGTACCAAGCAGTGTTGGAACTGGTACCAAGTTCTCTTCTCGAAATGGCCATTTGCTTTAGTTCGGGCGCTTCCTGAGCTGCAGGACGCTGTTCCGTTCCCGTGAAAATTCGGAAGGTCGGTGGTTTCGGCGCTTCCCATATACGGTCCTGAAACTTGCCGCTCTCGGCACGCGCGACAGATGTCATTAGAGATCCTTAATAATGTCGGAATCTCTCAGAGGAGCGCTCTTGAATCCTGTATTTACGGTATCGTGTCCCGTTAGAGGGTGGTCCGGTCCTTTATCGCTCTCAAAACGTCTACGAACTGGGCGGAGAAGGGACGTCGCAAAATTGCAACGTCACAATCTTTGCCAAAGAGAATGATAGATGTTATTAAATGAGGAGCCACAAAATATTAAGCATTAATTATCATTCGTTGATTTACTGTTATACATAATTTTATGTTAAAGGTGCTATCATTTTGTCACACCATATTTCTTTAAAAAATCATTTTTTAAAAATAAAATTGTATAGACTGGCGACATTCAATTCAATTTCATTTGTGTCTGTTTATAGAGATATTTTGCAAGAATGTGTAAAAATAAAACCTTGGTTGTGTTACGTCGCAATGCTTTCCTTGCGGAGAGTCTGTAACATTGGCACGGGAACAGACGAGCGGTAACCTGTTCCCTTAGTGGGATTCGTTATATCGCAGTTGTTCGGTCTCGCGATATCGAAATTCATCGCGTCTTTGTATGCACGTTATTTATGCAGTATCCGAAAGTTCGACATGTGCCATTCGCGCGGCAATCGTTCTATTTTTCCGCGTTGTTTTTTACCGTAGACTTAAGATATCGTCTTAAAGGGTCTCGGAACCAAGAGTTAGTTAATTTACGATTTAACCGTCATGACTGGCTCTCACGTCTTTGTCCTTTTCAAGGTCCGTGAGGGTCCGAGGCTCGATGTTTTTGGTTATTTAGAATCTTGAGAGGTACCTAGGGTCCCAGACCCAAGGTTCAAGCTTGATGGCCGTCCATCTGTTCGGGACAAGGGGCTATAAATATTGCTATCACGTGCGGGCCATTTGGGCCTTCTTCGTCGCGCTGCACCGGGGTCCCGGTTAATTTACATTTTTCTAGAATTTTCCAAGACTGACTTGAGTGTAGGGACTTCCTCCTCCACCGGTGAGGGCTGTTCGGAAGATCCTTCTCCCTCAAGTCAACCAACGAATGAGAATGATTCTCATAGAAAAAAACGGGCCTATCGGCTCGAAACGTTTCGCACCAACGAGGTGACTAAGCGATCGGACCCTGGAGCAGAGAACAGAACAATTCGTAACCTCGTAGACAGAACATCTCGCAATCTCGAAGAGACAACGTCGTGTCTCAATTAGGAAGACTCTCATAGTCTCGTCCAAAAAGTACAAGTACGCGATCTTACTCGAAGAGACAACTTCGTGTCTCAATTAGGAAGACTCTCATAGTCTCGTCCACAGGGTACAAGTTCGCGATCGTACGCGAAGAGACAACGTCGTGTCTCAATTCAAAGAATCTCCTAGTCTCGTCAAACGTCCGAATTCGCGACTTTCTACGAAAGAAGTTTGCGATCTTACACGAAACGACATTACCCGTTCAACCTTGTAACACCGCTACAATCCACTAGTTCCGTGAAATAGTTGCCTAAAGTTAATTCGGCCGGCAACAGATTGTATATAGTTAATTAACACAATTGTTAACCAAATATACAATTCTTTCATCCGATTCACGAAAAAACATTGGTCCTTCGAGCCAGAATCTAGTGACTTATTCGGAGTGCGGTTCAAGTGACAAGTTGAATTTGTTCTGAGAACATTGAACTTATGAGGATCCAGAAACGTTTCTTGAAATCGCACAAGGGACAGCTCCGTGGACGATGCCCTCAGCGAAGATCGAACTTACAACTTCTGAGGATCCAGAGACGTCCCCTGCAACCGCATGGCCAAGGGACAGCTCCGTGGACGACATCCCCAGTGAAGATCCAGCAGAGCTTCTGAGAATTCAGAGATGTCTCCTGCAATCGCACGGCCAAGGGACAACTTCGTGGACGAAATCTTCAGCGAAGGTACGCTCGTTCTCAATTTCGCGCCAATTAAATTCCTTTTCAATCCTTCATCTACCTTGTCTCGAATTTCCGTCAAAAAACGAATGCTTACGTTGAAGCAAACACGTTCTCATTTCAAAGCTCAGCTCACATTGCTAGGAAAATGCCTGGAAATATTATATTTGAGAGTTCCCCGAAGGAACGCATTAAATTACGCGAACGTTATCGAAATGTTCAATGAGCTATACACGTTACGAATCGGATCAGGAAGGTCAAGATTAAAGCTCGTTCAAAATATCACAGCATCTTTACCTTTTCGTAATACCGGGTATTACAGGACTGTTACGCGACAGAAAAATAAACCGAAATCAGTTACGTAATCGGTGGGAGCACATCCACCGTTTCAGTTATCAAGGCGCGTACTTCGTTAAAAACATTAATTTCGAATCGGAAAGATTTCGCGAAAAGAAGAGACCTCGATGCGGTCATTTCTCTCGGACAGAGAATGAAACAGAAGATCGTCTCAAACAAACGATATTTCGCGAAAGGAAGAGACCTCGATGCGGTCATTTCTTTCCGATAGAGAATGAAACAGAGGATCGTCTCAAACCGAACAGTATATCGCGAAAAAAAGAGACCTCGATGCGGTCATTTCTCTCTGATAGAGAATGAAACAGAGGATCGTCTCAAAACGAACAGTATATCGCGAGAAAGAGAGACCTCGACGCGGTCGCTTCTCTCCGATAGAGAATGAAACAGAGGATCATCTAAAAATTAACGGTATTTTGTAAAATTCAGGGAAATCCGCGGTAACACTTCCATTCAATGTGAAGAAGAGAAACATCAGAGAATCTCAGACACGCGAACTAAATCGATTCCGGTTTTTAGAACTGTAAGAATGTTCATACCACCGTATGGATGACTGTTTGTTTCACTCATATGTTTACCTGTTGTATATAGTTTTATTGATTTATGCTGTTATATATAATTTTATTGATTGGACTTCCGTTTCCGGTTGAGTGAGAGGCTGTGGGAAGTAATTAGCTGAGCGAGATTTTGGTGTGTAGGAGTGGATTTGAAAGAAGTGTGAGTGGTGAAAGTTGCTGAGAGAGGTTAGTGTGATGTAGTAGTAGGCGGGAGTGAAAGGGCGAAGGGTGAAGGAGTGAGGGAAAGAGCAGTAGAGAAGGGCTAAGTGAGTGGAGAGTGTAGATTAGGTTCGCGTGGCGGTAGACAGGTGAACGCGGGAAAAGAGAGCAGGAGGAAGGTAGCGCGATCTGGAGGGAGAAAGCGAGATTAGGTTGAGAAGCGGGAACTTTTGAAAAGGAATAAGAGGGAAAAGTTAGAAGGATAGAGGAAAATGAGTGAGGGAAGAGAGGTAGACAAGGGGTTGGAGAGGGAGGATGGGAAGGGAAGACTGGGGATGATTAAGAAGGATGGTAATTTAGAACGGTGGTTCAGCACGGAAAGTGTGGACAGCATGTGGAGGAAAAGGGAATAGGAGAGGTGGAGGTTAGGGGGGAAGATGAAAATTTAATCTTCAAAAAAAGCGATACTACACCAAGGTCTCCGCAGAATGATAAAAGGGCTGAGGGAGGAGAATTTAAGGAAATGGAAGAAATGTTTAGAGGGTTAATGGGGGAGGTGAGGAGGATGAGGGGGGAAAGGGAGGAAGGGAAAAAGTTAATAGAGGAATGGAGAAGGGAAAGAGAGAAGTGGAGGGAAGAGAGGAGGGAGGAAGAGTTAAATAGGGAAAGGATGAAGAAGGAAGAATTGGCTAGAAAGCATAGAGGGAAGGGTACTAAAGATAGAGGGGAGTATAGAGGAGTTAGGAAGGGGGGAAGGGGCAGAAGGGGGAGGAGGGAAATAGTAGTTAAGAGAATAGATAGTATAGAGGGAAAATTGGGAAAAGTAGAGGAGTGGATAGGAGAAAAGGAGGAGGGGGGTTAAGAGGGGAGGGAGTTTGGACTAAGGGGAGTAGAGGTTGTGGATGAAAATAGGAGAAGACTTAGGATACTGGAAATCAAGCAGGACAAAAGGAATAGAGAGGAGAAGAAGAATAATATAGTAATAAAGAGGATAAAGGTGGAGGGTAAGGATTTAAAAGTAGAGGTTAGGAGACTGTGGGAAAAGATGGAGATGAAAGAAGAGGGAATTAATGAAATTAGGAAGATAGGGAATGTAGGTAAAGACGGAAGGGGAATGGTTCTGGTGAAGTTGGCAGGTAGGGAAATTAAAAGAAGGGTAATGGAGGGGAAGAAAAAGCTTAGAGGGCAGGAAGAAAGGGTAGACGATGATTTAACGGAAGAGGAGAGGAGGGCAAGATGGAAAACTGAAAGGGAAGCTGAGACCGAAAGGAGGGAGGGAAAGAATGTTCAGATAGGGTATATGAAGATGTGGGTAAATGGGAAGGTGAAAAGATGGGATGAGATTGAGGAAAAATGGATGGAGGGACAGGGAAACGAATAGGGAAGGAATCAGGGGGAGGGGGTTCTGGGGCTAGGAAGAAGAAGGTAGGGTATAAGATTACCTTCTGGAACGTGGCAGGGTTGTTAAACAAAGATGAAGAATTTTGGAAGGGGATTGAAGATTGGGAAGTGGTAGTTTTGATGGAGACGTGGGATAAAGTCAGGAATAGGCTACCAAAAGGGTATGTGTGGGAGACTCAGTGGGCAAAGAGAGAGGAAAAGAGGGGAATGGCAAAGGGGGGTGCGGTAGTGGGGGTGAGGAAGGAATTAGAAAGGGAAAGAGGGGTCATAGAAGGAAGGGAGGGGCTGATATCGCTGAAGGTGAAGATGGAGGGGTGTTGGTGGAGGGTGGTTGGGGTATATGTTAATGGGGATTTGGACAGGAAGCTGGAGGAGATGGGGGAATGGGTGGAGGGTAAAGAAAAAGGGTTAAGGGTGATTATAGGGGGGATTTTAATGCGAGAACGGGAAGCGAAGGGGGAGAGGTAGGGGAAGAAGGAGAGGGAGGAGGGAGCAGAAAGTCAAAGGACGTGAAAGTTAATGGGGATGGGAGGAAATTGTGTAATTAGATAGTAGAAAGGGGGGTGGGGAATTATGAACGGGAATATAAAGGGGGATGAGGAAGGGGAGTGGACATATGTAGGGGCGAGAGGGAATTCTGTGATTGACTATGTGCTGGGGAATGATGATACAAGGGAAGGTGTGGAAAAGATAGAGATAAGGGATAAGGTGGAATCGGACCATATGCCCGTAACGGTATGGTTAAAGGGAGAGCTGGTAGGGAAAAAAGAGAGGAACGGTGGAGGGAAAAGAAGAATGGTGGGGAGATGGTCGGTAGAGACAGGGGAGGAATTTAGGGAAAAATACGAACTAGGAACAAGTGGCAGGGAGGGGGCGCAGGATAGTTGGGAAGGGATGAACGGGATTATAAAGGAAGTTATGGGAGAGATGGGGAAGAAAGGAAAAATAAAGAAGAAAGGTTGGTGGGATGAGGAGTGTAGAGTAGGTAAGAAGGTAGCGAGAGAGGAGTTAAGGAAGTGGAGAAAGGAAGGAGGGGAGGGAGTAGCATTTAGGGAGAAGAAAAGGGAATACCAGAAGATATGCGAGGAGAAGAAGAAAAGGGAGAGGGAAAAATGGGAAAAGGAAATAGAGAAGATAAAAACGGAAAGTCAGGTGTGGAAGGTGGTGAATAGGGAAAGGAAAAGGGGAACGAGGGTAGACGGAAGAATAAGGATGGAAGAGTGGGAGCAACACTTTAGGGAGCTACTGGGAGGGGTAGAAGAGAGGGTGGGAAAGGTAGGAAAAAAGGGAAAGGTATCTAGAGGGGAAAAAGTTGCGGCTAAATACGGATAAATCTAGGGTGATGAGGTGTAGGAAGGGAGGGGGGAGATGGAAGAAGGTATCATGGAGATGGGAAGGGAAAATAATTGTGGAAGTAGGGGAGTACAGATATTTAGGATACACGATTACGAGGGATGGAGGTCAGAAGGCACATATAGAAGACAGATTAAGGAAGGGGGCGGCGGTTTTGGGACAGGTTTGGGGGATAGGGAAGAGGAGGTTTGGTAAAGATTGGGACAGGAGAATATGGCTGTTCAATAAGTTGGTATGGTCCGTAGTAAGCTACGGAGTAGAAGTTTGGCGATAGAGGGAGAGGGAAGGTTTAGAGAGGTTACAGGGAAGGTATTTAAAATGGGTACTAGGGGGGGGGGTAGGTACACGCCAGGATATTTAGTAAGAGAGGAGTTGCAAAGGGAATTGTTGAGGGGGAAGGCAGGTTTGAGGGCATGGGGGTACTAGAAGAAATTAGCGGAGGGTAAAGGGGGGGAGCTAGCAAGGTTATGTTGGGAAGAGATAAGGAAGAGGGATAGGAGAGGAGGGATAAGGGAGGGGTGGGAAAGGGAGAGAGAGGAATTTATAATGGGGCAAGGACGATGGAGGATTGGAATGAATTAGTAGAGGGGAGAAAAGAATCAGTGAGTGGTGAGATAGTAAAACGATAGGGGTTAAGGCAAAGAAAGGATAGGTGGGAGAAAATAGAAAAATCGAGGTCAAACAAATGGTATGGGAGGGTAAAGAGGGAGGGATTACCGGGATATCTAAAGAAAGGGTGGGGTGAGAGTAGGTGGCAGAGGGTAGCAAGATTTAGGTTAGGGAATGAGATGTTGGGGGAAAGGTACTGGATGAGTGAAGACAGGAGAAAATGCAGAGTGTGTGGATGGGAAAATGAAACGTGGGAGCATGTATGGGGAGTATGTAGGAGAGTGGATGTGGGTAAAGGATGGCAGGAGAGTATGTGGGAAGTGTTGGAAGATGAAGGAGGGGGGGAAGAGTGGATGAGGTTGATAGATGATTGGAGAATGGGAATGAAAGTTAAGAGTGGAATGGAAGTGAGCGACCGGAAAGGGGAGTCCACGGACAGGGAAGGGGGGTTGTCACGGGAAACGGCAACGTGGGTCGGGGGGAGTAGGGGCAATTAGTTGATAAGTTGAGTTATATGTAGTATATGTAAGTATGCGTATCTCTCTCTCTCTCTCTCTTGCGAATCGTTAGGTTAAGGTTAGTTGTAACTTAGTTGTTAAATTAGTTTTAAGTTAGTTAATAGTAAGTTTGTATGTATGAGCGGCGGCTGTAAGAGGAGGATGAATTGAATTTGTAACCCCAAGGGGACCAAATAAAAATCATATATATAATTTTATTGATTTATGCGTTGCGTTAACGTTTTGTTAACAAATGTATGTTACGTTGAGTTTTTGTTAAATAAACAGTTCCCGTCGAGCGAGCAAAGGATCGTGACGTGTCGAGCCTCCTTACATATCTAATTGCGTATTTTGCCCAACTCAGTCAAATAAAAGTGGTGCGCCCGACTCGCCTCTACCTGAACGAGGGGTAGATTATCTATTTATTACATAGCGCGACAAAAGGTCAATAGTAAAAGAAGCTATCCTACATACCCGGCTGACACCAGGCGTTCATTATGGTTGTCTTTCGAGTTTTTAAGATTATTTTAATCTCCATTCCCTTTTCTGAAACGTATATGGTATATGCGAAAATGGAAAATACAAAAGAATAGGGTGTCATGTACCGCTGAGTGCTCACAAGATGATCCCTGGCAGGAATGCGGTGACGTAGGCAAAAATGCGCGCCCGATTGGTTTGCTTGGAAGGAGCGCGCCTTCCATTGGCCGAAGCGGTTACACACACACTACAGTGTCCCCACACTGTTATGCAAAACAATAGACCCCTCTTGCCTCTGTGTCCCCTCGGGGATCATATTGTGAGCTCTCAGCGGTAGTTGTATTTGTATACGGTATGGTGGTATTTTCTCGAGACCAGCGGTACAGACAACGGACCATAAAAGCGCTGCGCTCGACTCGCCAATATCTGAAACGGGGGGGGGGGGGGGTACGTATGTATGTTATACGTAAACTTAAAAACTTAAAAAGACAACCAAAATGAATGCGTAGTGTCAGCTTGTTTGCTTAGGAAGGGTTCTTTTACTAATGAGCTTTTGTTGCTATGTACTAAATAGAGAATCTGTTTTTAGTAATGTCTAACCTTTTGGCATGTTTTCTAGAACCCAACAAGATTTATGATTTTCAAAATCCCAATATCGACGATGGTGCCTGCAAAAAGTGATGGATTTGGCATGAAATGACCCAAAAGATTCTTGATTAGTATGTTTGCGATTATGTATGGTGTGAACCAGAATGAAAAAAAGTGAAGATTTACAAAATGGTGGTACTCATGTCAGCCATGTAAAAAAACATTGTTTCGAGAAAAACGCGTTTATAGTTTCTCATACCCGTTATATGAGAATGGCATACTTACAACTAGTGTGCTAACCCAGGTCCATACAAGGGTCCTTCCTCGTGTTCAAAAAGTCCTACCTACTTTCCGAAAATGCAAAAAATAAAAATTCATTTTTTCTATGGTGTAGACTACCCCCCCCCCCCAATAATAAGTGTAGCTAAAAATGTGAAAAAAATCGGGGATAGTGTTGTTACGTACGGAGGCTTTGCCTACGTGACTTTTACTGCCTTCTTGGAACCACGTATTCATGCAGGGGTCCAGCTCGCATGCCCAAATAAACAGTTTTCCCCTTATGGGAAAGTGCATACATCTGGAGAACATAGACATATCCTCCAGATTTCCATTTACCCCTACTACCATTATCTGAGCAAGTTTGCTACTATATAAAGGGCTCGAGCTTGGCCACCATGGACTTAGTTAAAGACTGAACACGAATCTGTACGCGTCTAGTACGATTTGGTTTTATTCCCTCTTGATCATAGTAACTTTAAAGAAGTTTCGAAACGCGGTGTTCAAGACAAGTCAATCTAATTGCCCCCGCATTTCTCAGTGCGTCAAAACCGAGAGCTCGGGAATTAGCTTCCGCGAACTATACAATACATAACAAGTGTATTTCCATCCTCTTCATTATAGAATATATTGCACTCTTGATATTAGATATTTGAGAGTCTTTAATATCATTCCTACATCCTTTAAACTCCAGTAGCTAGCAATTCACCCATTTCGATAAACCTTTACCACCTGAGGTTTACCAATAATTCTTTATAAAGTTACGAGAGCTGATCTTCCAAATATCTTACCCTTTCCGAAATCCTGTGACACCCGCTGGTGAAATAGAAACCGGCTAGTTCACGATCTCCTATCTAGTGGCGACCCGGTGGTGAAACAGACATCGGCTAGTCCACGACTACCCCTTTCTCCTAACCTAGTGGCGACCCGGTGATGAAACAGGCACCGGCTAGTCCACGAAAACCTATCCTGTGACACCCGGTGATGAAACAGACACCGGCTAGTTCACGAAAATCCCGTTCACACGAACAAACCTCGGCCACGTCTTTCCTCCAGCCCTCGGCTCGTAACAGTGTTAATGGCAATACCTCATTATTAAATTAATAATATCCAAGATGGTCCCATTTAAGCTTCGATATGAAATCGGTATATGTATCTTCGAATTCTTCCGCGTTTTTTATTTTTTACAACTAGAGTTTGCAACTAAAAGATTGGAAAAAATTTAAATACTTCTATCATTATAATTAATTTTATATGTAATTTATATTAATTAGAGATTTGTATATCAGATCTATATCTTAGTTACATGTTTTATATGAAACAATATAATCTTTTCGTTTTGATCAAGACCAAAGATGATGTAGGATCTTGTTCAGACTAAGAGATGATTTAGGTTCTTGTCCAACCTGAGAGATGATGTAGGTTCTTGTCCAGCCTGAGAGATGATGTAGGAGCTGATCCAGGCTAAGCACTAGACTAGGGGGCAGCACTATAAAGGGGCACGGGCACGGTGTATTAAAGTCGTTGCCCACTAGACCGTAGCCTCGGCGCGGCGCGGGAGGAGCGGCACGCTGTTTTGGATTGCCTCCTGTGTATTTCAATGGGAGTGCGTCCAGTATACCTGAGCGACACAGCGTCGCAGCGCTCGGTAGCGCCCCGGAAAATGTGCGCCCACTAGACTGTACCGTCGGCAGGCGGAGCGGAGCGAAGCGCCGTTTTGGATTGCCTCCTGTGTATTTCAATGGGAGTGCGGCCACTGTACCTGTAACGGCGCGCGCCTGCAGCTCGGCGACAGAAGGGAATGCCTCGGCGAGGATATACGCGCAGCAGCACTCAGCAGCACTTTCTATTGCATCGTTATTTCGACGTTTAATGTTATATTGTTATAGATCGTTGAATTCGTCTCGATACCAATGAGAATATTATGCAATAAAAAATATATGTTAATATTTAAAAAATTGAGGTGACCCCTTCAGTTTTTTATAAAAAATAATTTACTTTCAATTTTTTATATGGTGTGTCACGTTGAAAGGTTTTTCACGAGCAGGTTGACTCGCGAAAACCAGCCAACTCCGAGCCTTGCAGCCGTTGAAACCAGGCCGCGTGCAGGCCGAGTGCACGCGGTCCGCTCGGGACAAAGCGAGTCTCGAAGATTCGACAATTCCCCGACGAAACGCGCAATGTTCGGGCGCCAGGCACCGCGAAGATGCCACACAAAATACGAGAAAGCGTTCAAATTCGGAAAAGCCGGATTCGAGGGTCGAATCTTCGAGATACGCGAATCGAAACAGCTACGCGATTAGGCCAGTTGGTTCGGACACGGGAAAGATTAGGACAGCCCTCTCGGCAGGACGGATCTCACAGGGCGCGAAGAGTAATTGACAACGTTTGGTCTCGAGCTGTTTATTGCAGCGGTCAAAGATTACAAAATTAGCGGCCACGTGGCCGCGTCCGAGAGCCCGCGCTCTTCATACAAGATGACGAAAGATGGTCGCTCGCCGCGCGGTTGTCTTGTCGCGTTCGCTCGCTACAATGTCGAAGGAATTAATCGCAGTTAATTGGCTACGAATTCCGGAAAGACGCGAGACGCAGATGTTCGGCGAAATACGAGACTGCCGTGATGGCCTCCGCACGAAATTCACGACGACGCGCACGATGTTTTCGCGTTACGCTAACGACGAGACACAGGATTCGAGATAACCGCAATTACCGCCGAGATTGTCCTTGGTAAACGACACCCCTTCGAGGAAACACTTCCGCGCCCGCAATCTCGGAAAACTCTCTCGTAATTCTCGAAACTCAAAATACTCGCGGTACGAGTACGATTCACACGTAAATTCCCGAGGACGAGACGGGAAGCGTTCGTCCCCGCGCGACGAAGGTCGAGCCGCCTTGCTACGAAATACCCGAAGTGATCACTGAGACCACTTACCGTTTCTCGTGCCGTTGAATTTGGTCACCCGGAAAAGCGACTCGGAAAGATCGTGGTTCGCACGACGATAGTCGTTGAGACTGCGGATGTTCGGCTAGCCCTTGGAGTCGCAGGAGCCCTCAACGGAACACGGAACCTTCGCGACGAAATTGGACTATTGCTTTTCGCTACGCGACACGATGAAAATGCGTACGTCGTACGGTAACGAGAGCCAGCGCGACAGTGATCGATCTATCGGCTTTTCGGCAGGCGACGGATCGAACCCAGTTCCCCCTCCACGCGACCGTCAAACCGAATTTCTATGGGCGCGCTTCTCTCGCGCGAAACCTAAGCAGCAGGAGCGTTCCCTTTAGCGTGCTAGGGCCCCGGACCGAAACACGTAATTTTCCTAAGCGGCGTGCTCCGAGAGTGGAGGCGCGGCCTTGACGACGATGGCACCGACCCCACGGGAGCTCTGTTTTTGCAGGGTGAGGCGGCGTCAGGATCTCGAATTTGTCGTAGTCGACGTGGTGTTCAGAAGAGCTCTCGTCCTTGCGACGTCTCCGGTTGCTTCGCCGGGTGCGCTCGTGCCAAGTTTTCGCCTGTGCACAGGGCTTCTAAATTGGCCATTGCTTTTTGGCGGGCCCGTCCTGTGCTGCGGGATGCTGTTTGTTTCCCCACGGAAATTCGGCTGGTCGGTGTTTCCGTCGACACGTTCCTCATACGGCCCTGAAACTTGCCGTTCTCGGCGCGCGCGACAGATGTCATTAAGGAGATCTCGATAATAGCGGAATCTCTTCGTGGAACGCTCTCGAATCCTGTGCATGTCGTTCTGTGTCCCGTTAGAGGGCGGTCCGGTCCTTTAATAATCTCAAACTCCGCACGAAAATTGACGGAGAAGGGACGTCGCAAACTTGCAACGTCAAACCCCCCCCCCCCCCTTAAAATGGACCGGACCGACGCGGTTTCGTCGTCCCCAGTGATCTGCGGCTCGACAGGTGAGAGAGCGTTCCTCGCGGAAGATGTCCTTTACAGTACGGAGCCTTCACCACGAAGTGACAACCACGGCCAACAAATACTAGCTGCTGAAATGGACGGAACACCTGCGCGACAACAAATCTTCGTTGAATCGGAGCCTCGAGCGAGGCGCGGGCGTCCGTCGACCTGTGGAGGGGATTCGGTATTTCCAGAGACGACACGATAATTATCCCTTTCGGGAAAGAACTAACGTAACTTTTATTCTTTTTTACTGTATTTAAATGCAATAGACCAAAAAAAAAATAAACAGTTTGTGATCAGTGGTATTCCAAACAAAAGGTGGCTGATCTAGCCGAAACGAAATGGCTCGGTTGTGTGTTCTCTCGACGAGAGGGTTCCTTGCCCGCCACTGGGCCTGGCCTATCTTCTCTCGCCCGAGAGCGTTGATGCCAACGCTTACGCCTTACGGAACGGGCGTTGCGGGAGGCGTCCTCTTTCTCCCTTCTGCCGCTGCTGGTTTTGCTGCCACGAGGAGCCGCAGGTGGGACACAGCCTCACTGACGTCCCTGGCCTACCGCATCGGAAGCAGTGCGGCGTGGTCTTCTGCGGGCATTGGTTGCGGTCGTGCCCGTGCTGGCCGCAATTCCAGCACGCGCTCGGGTCCTTGGGCTTGACCGCTCTGCCGGCCGCCCATGGCTCGTATTGGCCCCAACTGGAGGTCCTCTGCGCCCTAGTTTTGACCATCCCGCTTGCGGTATTTATCGGCACGGCGGACGGTACTGATGGGGTTTCCGTCCGCGGGGGGGGCCTGCTGTTCCTCCTGTTTCCGCTCCGGTATTGTTGCCTCTCCCGAGTCCGCTGGTTCCGGCTCGCTCGGGACTGCTACGTCCGACTGCTCCTGTCCCGGCGGTGTTACACTTAGACGCGACGGGACGAGCGAAAATTGACGGAGAAGGGACGTCGCAAACTTGCAACGTCACAGGTGATTTGTAGAAAAGTGAATACTGAGCAACTTTTGTTGGAAACATTTTTTTGTCAGATCATCGGATGTAGAATATTTGGAAAATCGCGTTAGCAATGCTCATTTGTGGTGAAAATTCAAAGTGTCAAAGCGGCAAAGGAAAATTTAAAGTAGTTAAAAATTGTTTTTTAATATTTTGTCATTTGTTTGTAGTTGGGCGAAGCGGAGCTTTTCGCCCCGTTGTGGGGCAAGTTGTTCCTAAAAACTAAAATTTGCCTAAAATTAAATGGACAAATATTTCAAAGCTGCTTTGCCATAATCCTTTCTTGATGCTCATTAAAGACGGTTCTCTTTTTTTGTATCCTATTGTAGTCTCTTGTCCATCTTTTCGTTTTTTAAGAAATCGGAACAAAGTCAGGTGGCAGATGTTGAAGTTTCTCGCGATTGTTGTTAATGAAAAGAAAAGATGCATACGCATACATTTGCTGTGGGGCAAGTTGTCGCGGAACAGTGTCTTATGAATAATTTATGTAAATACGAATTTTGGTAAATTTTACAAATGACAATAAAATATATTTATCGAACATAATTGTTATGCGTTTTTTCACGAATTTTATAATATGAACTTGTTAAAATTTTAGTGAATATCAACGAGATGTCTCGCTTACTGTCGCGAAGCAATCGTGAAAAACTATACTGAAAAAAGAAACTAGTGACACATTAATTTTCCACTGTGACGTATGAGGAGGGAGATAAATGGAGATGGAGAGAGAGGGGGAGAGAGTGTGTGTGAGAGAGAGTGAGACTTTAAACCAGTAGACACAGTCCGAATTCTATCGGGTTTAGACTTTTCTTCGTGGGAAGAAAGCCACGAACTGGCTCGTGTCACTTCCGTGAGAAAATTTTGAGAAATAAGCAAGTTTAGCATTCACTTGTTAGCGGTTTCATGCCGAGATACCTGGAGATAGCTGGCTGAGGGATTGCCCGGTCGTGTTTATTGCACTACTATTGTGTTCTGGGATCAGGCCTCAGGGCTCGACCCTCAGGCCTCGGTACGTGTTCATTGGAGTCTCGAGCTGGCCGAAAGCATTCGTGGTTGTATTCCGTCTTCGAAAATGAAATATTAAATACAAATTGTATTCGAAGCTTCGAATACATTCTCGGCGAATACAAATGCAGTTAAATATTTTTCGAATATAAGATACTTTTGTATGCGAACCTTCGAATAACGAATTCAAATATTGTATCTTATATTCGAATCGGTATTTAAATAGTTTTGTATTTAAATTGCCCAACTCTGAGAGAGACTATATACAGGGCGAGTCACCAAACGTTAGCACCTCAAATATCTTTGTTATTTCTAAAGATACGTAAAATATGGTAAGGACAAAGTTAATGGTACAATGAGGCTGACACGATGCAAAAAAAATTTTGTTTTTATGTCATTTTTGGAGATATCAAGGTCACCTTGACTTTTTTAAATGGAATGTCCTATTTTTTATACCATAGATCGATAGAGTATCAAATTCTGAGTATAAAAGTGTTGACCTTCATATGACCTAAACCTAATAGTTAACGAGATATTATCCAAAGAAGAAAGACAATTGTTTCGATAATATCTCGTAAACTATTAGATTTAGGACATATGGAGGTCAATACATTTTACTCAGAATTCGACGGTCTATCGATTTATGATACAGAAAGTAAGTGTTTCCAGTAAAAAAAATCAAGGTGATCTTGAAATGTCCTCTATGCCTCCTCCCACGCAGAAAATGTTTATGTCCCAATATGCCCCCCTCCATACCGTGCAAATTTTGTTCATAACATTTTTCCATATTATTACAAATAACGGAGATATTCAAGGTGAACATAGTTATTGCCCTTTCCTGTTTACAAAACTTACACGGTACAGAGGGGGTCATATTGTGACTAACATTTTCTGCGTGGGTGGAGCCATAGAGGACATTTCAAGATCACCTTGATTTTTTTAACTGGAAACACTTACTTTCTGTATCATAAATCGATAGACCGTCGAATTCTGAGTAAAAATGTATTGACCTCCATATGTCCTAAATCTAATAGTTTACGAGATATTATCGAAACAATTGTCTTTCTTCTTTGGATAATATCTCGTTAACTATTAGGTTTAGGTCATATGAAGGTCAACACTTTTATACTCAGAATTTGATACTCTATCGATCTATGGTATAAAAAATAGGACATTCCATTTAAAAAAGTCAAGGTGACCTTGATATCTCCAAAAAATGACATAAAAACAAAATTTTTTTTTGCATCGTGTCAGCCCCATTGTACCATTAACTTTGTCCTTACCATATTATACGTATCTTTAGAAACAACAAAGATATTTGAGGTGCTAACGTTTGGTGACTCACCCTGTATACTTTATCTTTATCTCTTCTCTATACAGGGTGCCCCAAAATTCCTGCACATCCCGGAAATCCTGCTTGTAAAAAATCAAAACCCTATAAAAAAATTGAAAGAATGCAGATGTCGCATGAAGGTTCTAAAGAGGCATCAGTTATATTTTTACAGTGCTGATATATTGTTATAATTATTGTTCATCAATTATTTTAGATTTTATGGTTTGGTGCGCTGTAGCTAAAAAAAATGAAAACCGATTTTTTCGACGTTTTTTCCGCGAAGAACTAAGCTAACCTTAAAATTGTTGCGTTCCATTTATTCTGTTAGTCTATTAGGCACTAATAAACCTTGAACACATTATCAGTTTGATTAGTATTTCTACAGCACTAACATTACATCTGAAAATATTAATGAAGTACTCGAAAGCTAGGTTGGCTGAATCCGTTTGGCGTTTGACTATGGACCTGCGTATACTAAGTTCGAGCCCGGTCGTAGATTATATTTTTTTAAAATTTGATTAATTCTCCTTCTTATTAGCAACTATACAATAGTAAATGGTATTTTTTTAGAAATTCTTTTAAAAGCAATATTTGGATACTTAAAAAATAGTTTAAGGTAAAATACGCAATAAAAATAGTAGTCATGTCGATTTTTTTGAGGTATTTGATTTTTTACAAGCTGGCTTTTCAGTTTAAAAATCTGAAACCAATTGCAAAGTATGTATTTAGGTTCTTGACATATGGCAGATTTTTTTCAGAATTTCTAAACATCATGAACTAGGGAAAATAGGCTAAATTCTGATTTTTCCTAGCCCTGGCCACGTCGCTCCGCCGCACAGTGGGGTATTTGATCTGTTTAGCGCGCCAAAACTATTGCAACGTTATTGATAGTGTGAAGATCATACTATTATATATCGTTGAATTCGTCTTAACACCAGCTACAACACTATTAAATCAAAAATAAAACTTAATGTTTAAACAATCGAAGCGATCTTGTTTTTTTGTTTTAAACAAAATTTTTTCGAAGTTTTATATATTGAAGTTTATACCTATGTTAATACTGTTAAACTTTTATTTCAAACATTTTTTCGTCAGATTAAGAAAAATTTCATCATTTTCAGTCATATGATATACGGTCGGTTCATGCCATACTGATCTAAATCGCATAATAAGGTATGTGACCGCATGTAACCGCATATAAATTTTTCAGGATTGTATAAAGCAATGTCTAATGATTAACCTCGCAAAAAATTAGAGGAGTTATGCTGAGAAAAAAAGTTATTACAGTAATCGCTCCTTCGTTGTCCAAAATCAAGGGCACGATCGTTGTCCAGTGAATACCCATTCCACTGCCTGTCAACGCCGAGTCGCTCCGTAGGCGGCGTCGATTGATGTCGGCTCGGGTATATCGGTGTGAACACCACAACATTGACTCGAGTGAACCGAATTTTCAAACTTCTTAATTTTCATTATTTCGTTATGGGACTTTCACTAACTTATTTCTGGCATTTCTCTGATTAAAATGCCACCAAACACGATATAGTTTCAACTGTATTTAGTGGTTTAATCGACGGTCAAAGTTTCGAAGGCAACGAGCAACAGCAACAATGTGGGCCTTTAAAGGACGGTTTAGTTCTTTCCGGCTACCGGCACCGGCACCGGCACACCAATGCTTAAGGATAGGGAGCTCGGAATTGGAAACGCCGGCACGGTTTCTCAACAAACTTTTTTTTCGCCGGCCAACCGTGCCGGAAGGGACATCTCCCTCGGCGGGGGTCAGGACTGCCTGTTGTGCGCGGGACAAAAAAAAGGTTTTTATGGGCTTCTCAACTGCTTAGGTAAACTATCGGTAGCTCTCCTTTACAACATCATGGAAGTAGGAAACGTTCCTGCCACTTGGTGAATTCTTCTTAAATAATGATTTTAAATAATTACTAGAAGACATATCTCTCTCTCTCTGTTTTGCAAGTTTTTCCACCGGATCTACTGTGAAAAAATATGTGGTCGTATTCTACGATTCTTGCTCTTTGGAATACCGTTTTTTTTTCATTATTTGTAGCAGCTTGTTGCCATCATTCAGGTAACAAGCAAAGTTACTTGCTTATTCAAAATGCGACAGAACTTCCCTTTCACAACCTAATAAATGATATCAAAAGTTATTTCAGTTACACCGGTAAATAATAAAATGTTCATTTTAGGGAAACCAATAGTGTCATTTCGTCCATTACGATACTTTGCAACTGTACGCATCATGTATAAATTTCATATCGGCACACATGAGATGTGAAACACTCCAGTAACTACAAACAGCTGTTAGGTTTGAATTGTTTGTTATTTCGGGTCCATAAAATTCTGTAGACATTCTGAAATATGGGTCGACAGCGCACAGTGGGACCTTTCGTCGAATTCGGAGACAAAATCAAAGAACTTCCGATAGAAATGAGATAGAGAGCTGAAATTTTTGTTTATGTACAACAAGTAGTCGAATACACTGCCCGTTAGGAGCGATGGCGGAACAGAGCAGTGGGTTAAGATATTATAAACCGTTACCGCCCACTACTACGCGATTGTAGGGGGTGACAAGGCGCCATCTCGTTTGGATCCGAACTGTTGACATTGTATTGATGCGAGCCTGAGAAGAAGGTTCGCAGGGAGGACCACGGTGACGGAACGAATGCGCGGCCGATTGGATCAGAGCGGAGGAGGCTGACCTCGTTTCACACGCATTTTCGGCTGCGTCGAAATATTGGCTACAGCAGCCACGCATACTACGTAGCTCGCAACGTCAAAGTCAAAACATTGGGACTACAGGCGCGGCTGTGGTGGGGATAGGCAGACCTAGCGATAGGCCCGCTTTGTTTATGTGCCGTTCCCGCCGGGGCTGTTCTCTATGGAGAGGTTTATGACAGGTCATTACTATTAGGCTGGAAGTCGGCACTTTCTCGGGCAACACGTGTTTACTATAAAGTAATTTGTGCAGGTACCGAATGCTCCGGCGAAAATGCTATATCCGAGAAATCATTTTACAACAGTTTCATGTGGGCCTGTGTTGATAATTTAAGAAGTACATTTTGTAGATCTGTTTCAATTGTGTGTAAAAGTTTTATCGAAATCGGTTGAAAATCATCACAAATTACAATTTTCACCATCTTTGAACGTTTGTAGCTTATTAGAACGTCGACCGATTTTGACGGAATTATTCAGAATATGTTTATTTTACACAGATTTACAAAACGTATGTTTTACATTTTCAATATAGGCCCAAATAAAAAGAAAAAATTTCTTTTCTCGTTCTGTAGTAAACTAATTGCTCTAGCTTTCCAAAACAGCTCAAATCGTATAGTCAAATATTTTATAAGTTATTGTCTTTTTACGAGTGTCCAAATATATTAGTGGGAGTCATTGTATGTAGTCTTCGAGAATATACAGGGTGAATTCGATAAAACAGGAAACATAAATATCTCCGTTACTTTTCGTTGTACGAAAAACTTCTTAGGACAAAGTTACACTGTTCGAAGACCCACATGTGACGGTGTGAGCGAAAAAATTTTCAAGGTCATTTTTTATCAGATTTCAAGGTCATCGATGTTTTTTTAGTTGGAATCATATTTTCTTCATACCATAGATCGATAGAGTATCAAAGTCTGAGTATAAGTATACTTTTTCCTCTTTCATGTTTCTCTAATAATTTATAATAGTGTGAACACCCTGTAGTAAATCCACACAACGTGCTCTTCAAATTTTCAATAAAGGACCACCCCAAACCAATGCGAAATGCAACTGTTAGTATTTCCTCTGCAATTCCGACCAATTGCAATTTTCCACCAACCTTTCTACACGTCATGTGGTCAATTAAAATTGTACTCACTTTTCAGAATATTAAACTCGCGGGGTCCAATGTTAAACAAGCCACCGGTTAGTGGGGTGTTTAGCCCGAAACGTCGGGAAAAACTATTTTGGCGTTATTCAAAGGCTCAACGTAATAAGGTCGTTGAATTCGCTTATTATCGTCAGCTGTAACATTATGAAATCAAAAACCTATTGTTATATTTTGTTACAACGTTTAAATTCCTTAACAACGTATTCGCCATTGGCACGACGAACTCTGAGAACTTCTAGTTGATAGCTTTTTAAATAGTTACAGCGTGTTATATTCTTCCTATGAGATAGAGCCGGTTCCGGCGTCCGGCAAAATTTCAAATGGAACAGAATTTTTCCGGCGACCGGACGGCATCTAGCATAGGCATCTCCTGAGGTGTAGAGGGGAGTAGAAGAGGAAAAAAGGTTCTGGGGAACCCCTGTGGTGCGCCGGATGACCCCTGGGGTTAGACACGATCACCGGCGTTTGGCCTTTGTGCGAGCCTCGAAAAAGGTCTAAAATTTTTGGCGTGCCGGCGCCGTCACAACTAAATGCTGTCCCCCCGCGCGACGGCGCCGGTGCCGGTAGGCCGGAAAGAACTAAACCGTCCTTAAACTGTGCCGGCGACGGCGACACGCTTCGGCCACCCGATCCGTATCTCATTCTGTCCTTCTCTATGTTCGGCTTCCTATTGAAGTCGCTCGGCGAGGTCGGCGCGATATCTAGACGCAGTCATAAATCAAAAATAGTGTCCGGGCACGCTCGTTGTCCGCTCAGCCCCCCGGCCTTTGGACAACGAAGGAGCTTTTACTGTACATGATACATATTAATTTTCTGAAAAAAATTATATATTTTGATTGTTTATTCTATCAAAACCACCGAAGAGTATAAAACAAAAAGCAGTAAAATTACTCTATAAACCTTCCTTTACATCCTAGGTATGTTTTTATCTCGATTTGATACACTAAACTTGTGAGAAAGATCATTTCTTTAACACAAGTTTTTCCATGCTTCTCTCGGTCACGAGAATATGTTACTTTCAAGTATCTATAGGTTACTAAATAGTACCGTTTATGGAAAAATATTATTGTAGATTACTTGCATGTATATTCAGGTACATGGGTAAAAAGTTTTAGTCATTTTGAACAAAGTAAAAATTTCGACTTTTGGCGCGCTAAACAGGCCAAATACCCCACTGTGCGCCGCGCCGCGCCGTGTCGTCTAGTGGGCGACAAAACCACCGGCGTGCCGAGTGCCTGGCCAGGCCGCTCCGCCGCGCCGCGCCGAGGCTACGGTCTAGTGGGCAACGACCTTAAGGGGCCCGATCCAGATTTGACCTCGAAATTAGTTTGAGCTCCGTCCAGTAGAGGAGCTGGGTAAAATTTCTACAGTTGAATGTCGAGAAGTACAGCAGCGCCAAAGGGATACCATCTCGGCGGTGACAGCAGTCACCTCGAGTCAGCTGCCGGTATGCAAGCGTGACGTCACTATACGGTTGACGATGACGTAGTGACGATGTGCTCGAGTGAGAGTATGAGTATGACTCTGCCAGCAGGACAGTTTACAGAGCCTCCCGGACAGACATCATGCTGCCGAATAATGAAAATTACGCCTCGAAATCGGAAAAGTGGGCCATTTTAGACACCATTCGCACTAGATTGATCATTTATCTATCGATTGTGACTACGTAAGAGTTCCAAATGTGCATTATAGAGAAATGGTTAGACAATTACCGAAGCCTTGGGATCCGCCTAGGCACACGTACGCGCTGCCCGAGCGACGAGTGTGTGCCTCATACTCTCACTCGAGCACATCGTCACTACGCCATCGTCAACCGTATAGTGACGTCACGCTTGCATACCGGCAGCATTTACTGATGCAGTGACTGCTGTCACCGCCGAGATGGTATCCCTTTGGCGCTGCTGTACTTCTCGACATTCAACTGTAGAAATTTTACCCAGCTCCTCTACTGGACGGAGCTCAAACTAATTTCGAGGTCAAATCTGGATCGGGCCCCTTAAGGGTCCTTGCGCGGCGCGCCGAGGTTACGGTCTAGTGGGCAAGGACCCTTATAGAGGTGTTCGTACTTCCCTCAGAATAGTGTGATAGATAGAGCTTAGTTCTCTGGTCGCCGCCAGATGGCATATTGGACAGGATCCCAGTTTTCGTGTACGTGTATAAATGAGATTGTGTGTAGAAGCCAGTACTACAGAATTTATATGATTATTTTTATAATATAATAATTTTTATAATATTTATAAGTAGAAAGTTAATTTTTCTACGAAAACAGATTCATAACCTTCAATAGCTGTAGCGAATAATACGATTAGTGAGTACACGTTCGTGTGATAAGGTGATGCTAGGATCCGCTTCGCAAACAATTAAAACAACGCTGATGAGAACGAGCGAGCGCAAGTCGTTGATCGACGGATTTGCCGCGAAACTCGTCACATTGATATAACGCATGATTCGCGCCGCACGCGATACATAGAGAATCACGGGCGTTCAAGTGAGCCTTTACATTTTGACTTTGTTTACTCTTGACGGGGTTATTCGCTTGAATAGTAGAATCCGCGAGCTCTTCGAGTGAGCGAATACGAATGTCTACAAACGAATTCCATTGCGCGAAGGACGGAAACTGAAGCTCTTCTCCCATACGGAATTCCCATTCTTGTTTTGACCCTTTGTCTAGCTTTTTTAGAAAATGGAATACTAGAACATCATCCCAATACTTGACTTTACGACCTAAATTCTTTAACGCAATGAGCGCAGCATTAGATCTATCACGTAAATTCTTTAAATCAGTTAATACGTTGACTCCGATAGGCGGAGAATCAAATAACATCTTTAAATGAACCTTTACAACAGAACGTTCGTTAGAAAAGTGATTTTCCAATTTTTCCCAAGCGGGTTTATAATTTGCCTCGGACGTGGCAATGTTTTTTAATACGAGATCAGCTTCGCCATCCAAACTAGTTTTCAAATAATATACTTTTTGAACGTCGCTTAACGAATTATTTTTCTCGACTAAAGCTATGAATAAGTCTTTAAAGCCTTCCCACTCGGTATAATCACCGGAGAATTTTGGTAACTCAACTTTTGGTGGCTTCATCGGTGGAGTTTCGTTGTAATCTTTCCCCGACATTGGACCGTCGTCGTCTACCGAGGTTGGCAATTCGGTCAGCGTAGCCAAAGCAGACGTCAGGGTGTCCAGTGTCGCGAGGTAAGCAGACTCCGTTTGGCCGTAGACGTCATCTTTGAAGAACGGAAGCGTCATCCTCTCCTGGTCGGTGGCCGTCGTTTCGATTCGAATATTGGTAACCCCAAATTTCTCCCAATACTCTTTTAGCAGGGCAATTCTATTGTTTATTGCCTGGTAGGTGTGGTTCACTTTCCCCATTTTGTGGAAATTGGAGAGAGAGTTATTAATCAAGCGCGAATGCACTTCCGCTTCTTTATAGAGAGAGCTCATGTTGCTTGTAAAGAACTACAAGGTTTGAATAAATTCAACTGTTAATTTTAAAACAGAATAGAACACAGAGAGCACGCGTAAGAGCACCCAGCAACAAGCAAGAACGTCCTCGTTTGTTTTTGTTGAGATTTGAATAGGAATTTTAACGTTGAATCTCGCGCTCTCAATATATCGTGCGAACTTGTCGCGATCGATGCGGGATCGATTCCCCTTTCTGCTAATATTCGGTCGCAACCAACGTGCTCACTCGCTCCTGTGAAAGTACGCTTCACTTCCGTGTGGACAATCGATCAGTGTACTTCTAATATTTCGACAGATTGTATAACCTCTGTTTTGTACTACGAGTTTATTATTATCATCCTGAATACATATACATATTATAAATATAAAGTTTATCTTCTATCTTCTTCTATCTTCTATATAAATAAAAATGAAATGCTGTTCGTTGGTAACCGCATCACATGAGAACGGCTGGACCGATTTGGCTAATTTTTTTTTAAATGTTTGTTATAGTCCGAATAAAGTTTTTACGGGGAAAAAGTTGGAAAAGTTGCCTGGGAACATGAAAAATTCGGGAAAAAATGAGGCTACCCACACCGCGATCGCCGCGAGAGGGCCACGACGGCGTCACCTACCGCAGCCACCGCCAGGTGGACAACGCGACGTAGCGAGTTTCTCGCAAGCAAAGTGTCGCGCGGGCGTTATTAATATGCGTAGCGGACACGGATATTTACCAATATTGACTCATAGTGATTCATATTGATCTCCTTCTAGCACTTGCTAAACGTACTCAGCCTGTTGCCCTCTGTTGCCCCCTGTTGCACTCAGTTGCCCTCTGTTGGTTTCCAATAAAATTTATATTGATTTTTTTTATAAGATCCTATTAATTTTATAAGATTATAATTTAATTGCATTGCAATATGCCGCCAATAAGACGGAGCAATTTAGGTCGCAGAACTCGCAATGCTACAAAGCAAACTAATTTTAGATCAAATCAAACTGCAGAGCAACGCGAAGAGCGACGTGAAATTGAACGGAATAGATTATCCCAAACACGTTCATTACGTACACAAGAAGAAAGAGAAAATGCTAACGAAGATAATATGCATCGAATGAGACATCATCGATCAGTAGGAACCAATCGCGCGACAATGAATTTGAATAATCGTGCAAGAAGACAAACAAATGTTGAGTTGAATACTCATCGAGCTGCATTCCGTTACAACATGACAATTGATTACAGTGCAGACCAATCCGTTGCTATTGGATCCATGAGCGTTGTGTGCCCACATTGTAAGGCATTGAAATACAGAAATGAAACCCCTGGATTGTGTTGCGCACGTGGCAAAGTCAAATTGGCGCCATTGGTCCCGCCACCAGAGCCATTGCGCTCATTGGTTTCTGGAACAGGAACAGATTCCACACATTTCCTGACACAAATCCAGAAATACAACAGTAGCTTCCAAATGACTTCATTTGGCGCAACAAATGTGGTTCGGGACAATTTCATGCCCACTTTCAAGATTCAAGGTCAAATATATCATCGAGCAGGTTCGCTATTGCCACCGACGGATACAGACTATAAATTTCTGCAGATTTATTTCATGGGAAATTCACCACAAGAAGTAAATCAGCGTTGTGCACACAACAGTTCGGTGAAAAGACCAATTGTGGAACAACTGCAAACTTTTTTTCATCAACACAATGAATTGATTGCATTGTTCAGAACCGCACTGGACCGCATGCCATCTGATAATCACAAAATTGTAATCAGAGCCGATAAGACGTCTGCGGAAGAACACGCAAGACGTTTCAATACGCCAACAATTGATGATGTCGCCATTGTCGTCGTTGGTGAAAATTTCGAATCCCGTGATATCGTTCTACATCGGCGGAATGATCAGCTGCAGCGTGTGTACGAAACGCACCGATCATATAATGCGTTGCAATATCCCATCATATTTTGGCAAGGTGAAGACGGTTATCATTTCTCGATCAAAATGATAAATCCGCTTACAGGCGCTGAAACGAACAAAAAAGTCAGTTCAATGAACTATATATTCATATCGACTGATGGTTCGTGAAAATGAGGACAATCACATTTTGAAATGTCGGCGTCTATTTCACCAATATGTTGTCGATATGTATGTCAAAGTTGAAACTGAGCGATTGACATTCATCAGATTGAACCAGACAAAACTCCGTTCCGAAGAGTATATTCACCTTCGTGGTGCCATCAATACTGACGGTAATGCACAGAATGTCGGCCGAATGACGATTCTCCCAGCTACGTACGTCGGAAGTCCGCGACATATGCATGAATACGCTCAAGATGCTATGTCGTATGTTCGCCATTACGGCACACCAGATTTGTTCATCGCGTTCACGTGCAATCCGCAGTGGATAGAAATTCGAGAAGAATTATTCCCTGGCCAATCACCAATCGATCGCCACGATATCACCGCGAGAGTCTTCAAACAGAAATTGAAATCACTGATGGATTTCATTGTAAAGCATCGCGTGTTCGGCGAGACGCGCTGCTGGATGTATTCAGTGGAGTGGCAGAAACGCGGATTGCCACACGCACATATTCTCATTTGGTTGATTGAGAAGATAAGACCGAATGAAATAGATGATGTGATATCAGCGGAAATTCCCGATGTAGAAGAAGATCCAGGCTTGCATGAGGTTGTCACTAAGAACATGATTCATGGCCCATGTGGAACATTAAATAACAATTCTCCGTGTATGGTCGACGGAAAATGTTCGAAGCGTTATTCACGGGCATTAGTAGCAGAAACAATTACCGGAAATGACGGATATCCACTGTATCGTCGCCGATTGACTGCGGACAATGGAAGATCAACAATTGTCAAAATGAATCAACAGGACATTGAAGTTGATAATCGTTGGATTGTTCCGTATTCGCCATTACTCTCGAAGACATTCAAAGCGCACATCAACTTGCCATTCCGTGAAATCCATCAAATACATTTGCAAGCATGTGACCAAAGGAAGTGACATGGCTGTGATTGGAGTTGGTGCGGAGAATTCCAACGATGAAATCACTCAATATCAAATGGGCCGCTATGTTAGCAGTAACGAAGCAATTTGGCGCATTTTTTCATTCGCCATTCATGAAAGACATCCCAATGTTATTCACTTGGCCGTACATTTGGAAAATGGTCAAAGAGTATATTTCACTGCGGAGAACGCATTACAACGAGCTGATCGACCGCCACATACAACATTGACCAGTTTTTTTTAAAATGTGCCAGAATGATGACTTCGCCCGAACGCTGCTATACTCCGAAATGGCAACATATTATACTTGGAATCAATCGTCAAAGAAATTTCAACGACGGAAACAAGGAAATCCAGTTCCAGGTCACCCACATGTATTTTCCACCGATGCATTAGGTCGCATTTACACAGTCCATCCAAGCAACGACGAGTGTTTCTATTTGCGTTTGCTATTAGTCAACGTTCGTGGCCCAACATCATTTCAACATCTACGAACTGTTAATGGTGAATTGTATGGCACATATAGAGAAGCCTGTCAACGTTTGTAATTGCTAGAGAATGACACTCACTGGGATTACACACTTGGAGATGCTGTGATTTCGTCAAATGCTCATCAAATACGAACATTGTTTTCGATAATTATCTCAACATGCTTCCCATCAAACCCGATTGATTTGTGGACCAAATACAAAAATGACATGTCTGATGATATTTTGCATCAGATGCGTACTAGAACATCAAATCCAGATTTGCAAATAAGCGAGGAAATTCACAACGAGGCATTGATATTAATTGAGGACATGTGCTTGATGATATCGACCAAGGTATTAACTCAATTAGGCATGACAGCGCCCAATCGTCCGATGCACGACGCATTTAATCAAGAGTTGAAACGGGAAAAACAATATGATTGTGAGGCATTGACAGAATCAGTTCGAACGAATGTTCCGCTGTTGAATCGGCAACAAAAATATGCGTACGACACTCTCATGAAAGTTGTGAACGATGGAACTGGAGGGATTTTCATCTTGGACGCTCCCGGTGGAACTGGAAAAACTTTTTTGATCGCATTGATTTTGGCAACGATTCGTTCGCAGAATGAAATTGCACTTGCACTTGCTTCATCAGGAATTGCAGCTACGTTGTTGGAAGGCGGTCGAACAGCTCATGCAGCACTCAAATTGCCGTTGAATATACAAATCAATGAAACTCCAATGTGCAACCTTTCGAAGAACTGTGCGATGGCCAAAGTTTTGCAGCAATCCAAATTGATAGTTTAGGATGAATGTACGATGGCGCATAAAAGGTCTTTGGAGGCATTAGACCGAACGATGCAAGATCTACGAAACAGTCAAAACCGGTTTGGTGGTGCGATGATTCTGTTGGCAGGTGATTTTCGCCAAACATTGCCAGTGATTTCAAGGTCAACGCCAGCCGATGAACTTAATGCATGTTTGAAGTCGTCCGTTTTATGGAAACACGTCAAGACACTCAAATTAAGTATAAACATGCGAGTCGAGTTGCAGAACGACCAATCTGCAGAAGTATTTTCAAAACAATTGCTGGACATTGGGAATGGCAAAATCCCCGTTAACATTTTGACTGGCTGCATTACATTCCCCGTCGATTTTTGCCAGTTCACCGAATCAAAGACCGAACTCATCTGAAAGGTGTTCCCAAACATTGCTCAAAATTACAAAAATCATGTTTGGTTGAGCGAACGTGCTATATTGGCTGCGAAAAACATTGATGTCGACAAATTGAATTTCACGATTCAAACTGAAATTGCTGGCGAATTGAAGACGTACAAATCGGTCGATACCGTTACTAGCCAAGATGATGCCGTGAACTATCCAACCGAATTTTTAAACTCGCTGGAATTGCCCGGATTGCCGCCGCATAATCTCCAATTGAAAGTCGGATCGGTAATCATAATGTTGCGAAATATCAATCAACCACGTCTTTGTAATGGCACTCGCCTTGCGCTGAAGAAGCTGATGAACAACGTCATCGAAGCAACAATTCTTACAGGAAAGTACAAACAGAAGACGTTTTGATACCACGCATCCCAATTATTCCGATCGACATGCCATTCGACTTTAAACGCTTGCAGTTTCCGATGCGGCTTACATTCGCAATGACGATAAATAAATCACAAGGGCAGTCATTGAGTGTCTGCGGCATTAATCTTGAAAATCCATGCTTATCGCATGGTCAATTGTATGTCGCCTGTTCCCGTGTCGGAAAGCCATCAGCTTTGTTTGTATATGCGCCAGAAAACAAAACAAAGAATGTAGTGTATCAAAAAGCATTCCAATGAAAAAATGGGGATGTCACAGAAAACTAATTGAAACAAAGCATTTCATTGATTTAATTATGCGAAAGTCCATTCGTTCACAAGTTGTGATGTAATTGGAGCGTGCATTGTGCGCCGCCCGCAAGGGCAACCCGCCCGGAGGGCCTAGCTACGAGGGCGTGCCGAGGGCACGCCGCGAGCAGCTAGTTTCTCAATAGTTTTGAAGTCCTTGGCTTTGAAATTGTCGGTTTCACGTAACGAACTTGCTTATATCATTCGCCACAGAATGTATTCTACAACTTGATGCGTGTTATAGAATAAGTTAACTAACGCACTTAATCGATTTCATTCGCCACAGAAAGACGATGAATTCTATAACTTAATTGATGTTATAGATTGCGTAGAAAACCGCACTGTAGACTCTCTTTTCGTTTGCACTCCGAACACTATTCTGCGTCGGATCCAGCTCGAAGGACCATATGTTTGCGCGAAGAATTTGTAAGACTCTCGGCTTTTACCAGTTCGTTTATTTTTGTAATGAAGTTGTAAATTCCTTTACTATTATACTTTGCAAACTACAAGTTAGTACAGACGGTGTATTACACGTGGTGCTCTCTTTTGTATTAGGCGATACTGAACGCGTGTGTTTGGTTTGACGCATTAGGCGAAACTGTACGCGTGTGTTTGGTTTGACGCATTAGGCGAAACTGATATTTGCGGCGTAATGACCGGTTACGAATGATCGAGCGCCATAATCGAGACGGCCGAACTTGTAACAGACATAGGTAATTAGATTTCTCCTAGATGGAGCGTCTAGTACTAATTGATACTTTAACCTGAATACGAAACAATTACACACATACAAACAAATATTATAATACATATAGACAAATATAATACAAATATTATAAAACAAATAAATAAATAATTATTATAATACGTAGCTACTATTGATAGGAATTTAACAACAATTAAATAGGTGAATGCCGGTGGAGGAAGTAGTGACCTTTTGGCAGGCAGCGCTGCTAGCGATGACAGCGATGACTCTGCAAATAGGAAAATGCATTTTATTATTCAATTTGAAGGCTTTTTTTTACTTTATTTAAATATAATCTATTTAAATCTATTAAAAAAATAATACAGATTATTTATATGTTTGTTTAAACAATTTTATTTGCCCGGAAAATTCTGTTTATAAAAAGATGGTTATTAAAGAAATTATTTGTGAAAAAGTATACTTTGTTTAAATAATTATATTTGTTTAAACAATTTTACTGTCTTGCAGATTGCCTTTAAAAAAAGATGTTCACTAATAAAAAAATTTTGTTTCAAACTTAATTCGTTTCAAAACGATTGTTACAAAATTACTGTACTTGTTTAAATAGATTGTACAGACAGGAAAAATTGAATTTATAAAATATTTGATTACCTAATATATTCAAATGAAAAATATATTTCATTGAATTGTAAATGATTAATTAAACTTACATTAGCGGATCTCGATCATTTCCATCGTTGACTTAGCTTCTCCTGACTCGCGTTTCAGCAGCTCGGAAAAGCGTGGGGCGACGGTGGAGGACCAGTTTCGTCACACGCAATTTCCGTAACCCACTTCCGTAACGCTAGAAAATTGTAGAACCTCAGCAGAGAAGTTTCACTTCAAAAATACTAAACTCGATGAAATTTGGTAGGACTGTGACTAAGTGGATTTGTTCATGAAAGTATCTTCGAAATTTGTATATATTTAATTACAATTTTTGCCCATCTCTGCTGGCTAAAGGTGCCTTTATACCGAGATCCGCGGCGGACTTGAGTCCGCGGCCCCGGCCATAAATTTCCAGCGCGTTGACGGGCCCGCAGTGCCCCGCTGTGCGTGGCACAAAAAAAGGTCTCTCTGGGCTCCACGGCTTCACGGTACGTTAAGTTTAGGGAAACGATGGCTTCCCTCTAAAGCGGTAGGATACCTTCAGATTGTAATTAGCAAATAACTAGAATATGTTGCTAGAAAACTTGGGTTTGCGAATTTTGGCTTTTTGTCCTTATACGAGCAAACACACCATGTAAAAATTTCATACGGCACACCTAGAGATCGCGATTTTAGATGTGTTCTAAAATACACGTGTACACGTGGCACGTGAACCGTGTATGTAGTACGAATTTAAGGATCCGTGAATGCGGATCCGTGTACACGGATCCACAAACCGTTCACTACACGGATCTGCGAATACGAATCCGTGTACACGGATCTACGAACACGGATTCGTATTCGCACAGATTTATTTTTATATTTTTGTATTTAAGGATCCTTAAATTCGTACTACATACATGGTTCACGTGCCACGTGTACACGTGTATTTTAGTTCGCGTCCAAAACCGCGATCTCTAGTACACGGTGAGCAATTTGGACGAAATCTGTGTCTAAATGAAAGAACTTTTTCTCCCTATTTTTTCTATATTCTTTGGTATGCTTTCATTATAATTTGGTATGAGGAAGTACCTTCCAACACGGCGTTGGCCACGCGCCGGGTGGCAAAACTTACCTGAATGACCTCAATGCAGTACTCCTTTTGGGAGCCATTGATTTTGAACAATCTAGGAGATAAATAATAACTGTTAGGTCTTTACGGATAGGAATTCTGATGTCGAATGTTTTCACTATAAACTCCCAAAAATCCATTTTCATAGATTTGCTAAATCAACATTTCATCAAAAGATCATTTCGCGTCCGGCGATTTCGGCAATTGTAAGTGCCCGCGAAAAAAAGAAAGTGACATGCACTTACTATGAACGGTATTAACCTGTGCACGCTGCACACTCCAACAACAGTTTAGGTAAAACAAACGCTGTCCTAAAGAATATTCAGCGATCTTATGGGTGTAGACTAGTTCGAGCGAGAGTGTGGTGGCACACTCACACACGGCTAGATACTGTATACGTATACGAGGTTGCAAGGGTTCGGGAAATACCAAACCACATCTCGCTAATGCACATTTGGGGCCCCTACGTAGTCACAATCTCTAGATAAAAGATCAATCTGTACTGCTTATATCCCAAATTGGCTTACTTTTGCGTTTTCGAGGCGTAATTTGCATTATTCGGCAGCATGTAGCGGAGCCGCGAGAAGCATTGGGCAGCGCAACGATGCTGCCACTGTCAAGAGACATACATTTTCTTAAATATCGAGAGATGTAGGGTTATTATAGAAAAAGTTGGATGACTCCCAGTTGTCCGCGACAAATACAATGTCAATGCAACGTTTATTATGTTAAACCATACGTATTTAAACCCACAGTTCGAAATTTCGAGAAATCCAGATTTGAGGGTTCTGTGACGATACACTTCCGGTTCGAGCGCTGATGTCTCTTTCTCACATTCAGGAACCGCGAGTCGTCGGTCACTGTAATCGGTAAAACAGAAGACTTGAAAAAACATATTTTTTAACCGCGGGGCAGCACGCGAAAGACGAGAAATGGTTTGAAGCATCCCGAACCCTTGCGATCCGCCAAGGCACGCGACACGCAGCGCACCTTCAGCCGTATAGTGATGTCACGCTGACTGATGAAGCCTGACTTACCGGGAATATGTTTTTTCAAGTCCTCTGTTTTACCGATTACAGTGACCGACGACTCGCGGTTCCTGAATGTGAGAAAGAGACATCAGCGCTCGAACCGGAAGTGTATCGTCACAGAACCCTCAAATCTGGATTTCTCGAAATTTCGAACTGTGGGTTTAAATACGTATGGTTTAACATAATAAACGTTGCATTGACATTGTATTTGTCGCGGACAACTGGGAGTCATCCAACTTTTTCTATAATAACCCTACATCTCTCGATATTTAAGAAAATGTATGTCTCTTGACAGTGGCAGCACCGTTGCGCTGCCCAATGCTTCTCGCGGCTCCGCTACATGCTGCCGAATAATGCAAATTACGCCTCGAAAACGCAAAAGTAAGCCAATTTGGGATATAAGCAGTACAGATTGATCTTTTATCTAGAGATTGTGACTACGTAGGGGCCCCAAATGTGCATTAGCGAGATGTGGTTTGGTATTTCCCGAACCCTTGCAACCTCGTATACGTATACAGTGTCTAGCCGTGTGTGAGTGTGCCACCACACTCTCGCTCGAACTAGTCTACACCCATAAGATCGCTGAATATTCTTTAGGACAGCGTTTGTTTTACCTAAACTGTTGTTGGGGTGTCGTACACTACGAGTGTGCGGTGTGCACAGGTTAATACCATTCATAGTAAGTGCATGTCACTTTGATTTTTTCGCGGGCACTTACAATTGCCGAAATCGCCGGACGCGAAATGATCTTTTGATGAAATGTTGATTTAGCAAATCTATGAAAATGATTCCTATCCGTAAAGACCTAACAGTTATTATTTATCTCCTAGATTGTTCAAAATCAATGGCTCCGAAAAGGAGTACTGTATTGAGATCATTCAGGTAAGTTTTGCCACTCGGCGAGGTATTGGGCACGTGGCAATAATGAAGGTAGAAGGCGTTGTACCGGTCGTTCGTTTGCCTCTGCCCTAAGCCCGTCAATTTTATTACGGGTAAGAGCGACTACTGGTTGACTTTGCGAATGAGGCTGTTGTAAAGATTAGCTGCTTTGACGAGCATGAATTACTTTATGTCCACCGTCCGACGAAAAACGCGAAGGAAAACGCGTGGCCAACGCGTGTTGGAAGGGACTTCCTCATACCAAATTATAATGAAAGCATACCAAAGAATATAGAAAAAATAGGGAGAAAAAGTTCTTTCATTTAGACACAGATTTCGTCCAAATTGCTCACCGTGTACTAGAGATCGCGGTTTTGGACGTGAACTAAAATACACGTGTACACGTGGCACGTGAACCATGTATATAGTACGAATTTAAGGATCCTTAAATACAAAAATATAAGAATAAATCTGTGCGAATACGAATCCGTGTTCGTAGATCCGTGTACACGGATTCGTATTCGCAGATCCGTGTAGTGAACGGTTTGTGGATTCGTGTACACGGATCCGCATTCACGGATCCTTAAATTCGTACTACATACACGGTTCACGTGCCACGTGTACACGTGTATTTTAGTACACGTCTAAAATCGCGATCTCTAGGTGTGCCGTATGAAATTTTTACATGGTGTGTTTGCTCGTATAAGGACAAAAAGGCAAAATTCGCAAACCCAAGTTTTCTAGCAACATATTCTAGTTATTTGCTAATTACAATCTGAAGGTATCCTACCGCTTTAGAGGGAAGCTATCGTTTCCCTAAACTTAACGTACCGTGAAGCCGTGGAGCCCAGAGAGACCTTTATTTTGTGCCACGCACGGCGGGGCACTGCGGGCCCCGTCAACGCGCCGGAAATTTATGGCCGGGACCGCGGACTCAAGTCCGCCGCGGATCTCGGTATAAAGGCACCTTAAGGCGACGAGGCGTCGAGGGCCTCGGGAGCAGGGTTGCCATATGACGCCTCTTACGTTTCCGTCCCTCGCCAAGATGCTGCCTCCGCTAGCCCCACTCTTACCACTACCGCTGGCGCGACCGAGTCGGTACAGTAAAAGCTCCTTCGTTGTCCAAAGGCCGGGGGGCTGAGCGGACAACGAGCGTGCCCGGACACTATTTTTGATTTATGACTGCGTCTAGATATCGCGCCGACCGCGCCGAGCGACTTCAATAGGAAGCCGAACATAGAGAAGGACAGAATGAGATACGGATCGGGTGACCGAAGCGTGTCGCCGTCGCCGGCACAGTTTAAAGGCCCACATTGTTGCTGTTGCTCGTTGCCTTCGAAACTTTGACCGTCGATTAAACCACTAAATACAGTTGAAACTATATCGTGTTTGGTGTCATTTTAATCAGAGAAATGCCAGAAATAAGTTAGTGAAAGTCCCATAAAGAAATAATGAAAATTAAGAAGTTTGAAAATTCGGTTTACTCGAGTCAATGTTGTGGTGTTCACACCGATATACCCGAGCCGACATCAATCGACGCCGCCTACGGAGCGACTCAGCGTTGACAGGCAGTGGAATGGGTAGGCACTGGACAACGATCGTGCCCTTGATTTTGGACAACGAAGGAGCGATTACTGTAGCATGCTACCGCTCTCATGCTAGCACTTGGTCGCGGCAGCGGTAGTGGTAAGAGTGGGGATAGCGGAGGCATGCATGTAGGCGAGGGACGGAGACGTAAGGGGCCTGGCGAGGCTCGCATATGGCAAGCCTGCTCGGGAGCCGTGGCCAAGTGGTGCAATAAACACGGCCGGGCAACCCCACCGCCAGCCAGGTATCTCGGCATGAACCGCTAACAAGTGAATGCTAAACTTGTTTATTTTTCGTAATCTTCTCACGAAAGTGTCACTAGCCAGTTTGTGGCGTTCTTCCGATTAAGAAAAAACTAAACTCGATAGAATTAGGACTGTGTCTAGTAGTTTTACTCGTGAAAGTATATTCGAAATTTGTATTTAAATACAATTTCTGCCCTTCTCTGCTGGCTAGGGCGACGAAGTGACGAAGGCCTCGGGAACCTTGGCCAAGTGGTGCAATAAACACGGCCGGGCCCTCGTCGCTTTGTCGTCCTAGCACGGAGGATGGGCAAAAATTGTATCTAAAGTCCAGTCCATGAGAGACCATAATTGTGTCGCGCATCTCGGAAGTCGGTGAGGTGGCGCTGGCCAGCGAGCGAGCACTTCTATTGGGCATATGGAGTGGAGTATGACCAATTAGGACGAAGATGCGCAAGAACGAACGAAAACCGGTTCGTCCGTAATTATGGTCTCTCATGGACTGGACTTTAAATACAAATTTCGAAGATACTTTCACGAGTAAAACCACTGGACACAGTCCGAATTCTATCGAGTTTAGTATTTTCTTAATCGGAAGAACGCCACGAACTGGCTCGTGTCACTTTCGTGAGAAAATTACGAAAAATCAACAAGTTTAACATTCACTTGCTAGCGGTGTCATGCCGATATACCTAGCTGGCCGTGAGGTTGCCCGGCCGTGTTTATTGTACTACTATTGTGTTCTGGGCTCAGGTCTCGGGGCCCGACCCTCGGGCCTCGGAACGTGTTCATTCAAGCCTCGAGCTGGCCAAAAGGATCTTGAAGGATCCGAAAGGATCTTTGAATTAGATACAGATACTAGTTACAAATGTATCTGCCGCTTCGGATCCTTCTGCTGCAGATAGAAAAGTATCTAATTAAACTTCGAATACAAGATACTTTTGGATCCGAACTTTAAGATAACGAATAATAGTTACGTATCTTTTAGTTGAAGCCGGATTTAGATACTTTTGTATTTAAATACTGCCCAACTCTGCTTCAAGCTAGTGGCTTATCAAATCATTTCAACGAAAAATGTTTTAATTAGTTTTGTTAACAAAAATCGATTTTTTGCAAAATCCTGAGGTATAAATCCCGAATATAAATAAATATGTATGCAAAATACCGATATTAAGAAACTTATATTTTTTTGGTAAAAAATTCTCAAAAAACACTAGAAAAATGACAGTCTATACTAGAACAACATGAAAACCAAATTTTTCGACGAAAATTTAGAAGGATAACTTTGGGGTACGCTAGCGTGGATGTTTGGTTTTCGTCTATCTGTGTCAACGATGGGCTAGTGTTGTAGGAATACGGTTGTAATAAGAGAAAGGAAAGAAAGGATGAGAGAGAAGAGAGTGAAGAGGACGGTTGAGTTTGATGAGTGCGGAAAACCCTGCGTTTGGAAAACTACCATCATCTGTGCAAATCGGTCGACGATGGGATTCGCTGTAATGTGCAACATAGAATTATTACTGAGAGATTGTCATTGACAAAGAGTGGACACCGAAGGGGGATTACTTTGAAAATATGAATGATTTCAAAAATTATTTCAGATATACACAGGAAAATAGTAAAATGTTCATTTTGGGCTAATCAATTGTCATTAGAACTTTCGCCGGGTGGAAGCAGATGAATGTATGCAGAATTGTGCTAATTCAATTACATTGTAATTCAATAACGCAATTGAATTACATTTGACGTGGCAGTATTGCCTACGTCCCTCTGAACTCTCTAGCAGGGTTGCCATATGACGCCCCTTACGTTTCCGTCCCTCGCCTAGATGCTGCCTACGCTATCCCCACACTTACCACTACCGCTGGCGCGACCGAGTGCTAGAATGAGAGCGGTAGCATGCTACCGACTCGGTCGCGCCAGCGGTAGTGGTAACAGTGGGGATAGCGGAGGCATGCATCTAGGCGAGGGACGGAGACGTAAGGGGCCTGGCGAGACTCGCATATGGCTTCCCTGCTCTCTAGCGGAAGACCGGGCCACCCTTTGGCGAAGATAACACGTTGAAAGCCACGGCAAGCGATCTCTCTGGGCAAGAGCGAGACACAGAGAACGCATATTTAATATTTTGAATGTCGCGCCAACCGACGCGACGCATTTTACAGGACCGCATCCGGGTCCCGGCGGGGACCCGGAACTCTTTCTCCCACGGCAGTCCCGAACTAAAATAACGAGGGATCGAAAAGGCCCAGGACAACCAACCTGGAGGCACCAACGAGGGTATACGGTGCAGAGACGACCAGCAACTCTAACCCTGTCGCCGCCTCGCCCGGATAGAAGCTGCACCGCGACCGGATTGGCCGAAGTTGATCGCCTCATCGGAAAGCGGCCAATGAGCGAACACCGCTGCCGGATCCATCGTTGGATGCCGGAAGCCACTCGCCGTCGCACCAGATTCGTCCGTGCGAGAAGGATAATTAATTCAACTTGTTTACTATGGTACTTTCTTTCTTCGTCTGTGATACTCTTTAAATCTTTTGGCCAACCTGACACCGAATACTTGATAATATTTTTCAAAGTTCTATCGCGTTTACGTTCTACTGCTACCGTATGTCAGTCCAATACATTACTTATTACACCCGTGTCGATATAATTTATAGGTATGAATTCTGTGTCAAAAATTCGCGTACTATCTTCTACCGGGAGTCGCGAGAGCGCGTCGCAATTACCGTTCTCTTGTGATTTAATGTGTTGAATAGTATATCTAAACCCTGACAAGTAATAGGCCCAACGTTGGAGTCTACTTGCGGCTGTTAGTGGTATTCCCGAGTTTGGCTCGAAAATAAACTGCAATGGCTTGTAATCCGTTCTAAGTATGATCTCTTTGCCGAAGATAAAATCATAAGAACGCTTGAAACTGAATACGATCGCGCTCGCTTGCTTATCTATAATTACACGATTTAACTCTTTGGCCGGTATTCTCTTTGAACCGTATGCAATAGGCCGTTCAGTACCATCTTTATATATGTGTGATAGAATAGCAGAGAGACCATACGCTGATGTGTCACAAGCCAATACTATTTTTTCGTTCGGATCGTAATGCGCGAGGACGCGCAGACAAACTAACTCTTTTTTCACCCATAGAAACGCTCTCTCACACTCATTATTCCAAACAAATTTGTTATTGTTCGCACAATCATACAGCGCTTTCAATTATTCGGCTCTATTATCTAAAAAACGAGTGTGACGTCGCGTCGTACCGACGTCTTCAGCTGGTAGAAAATTCGAATAAGCGCGTACATTCCCGCGCGCGCATACACATGTACACCCGTACATATAATATATATATATAATGTGTGATGTATTCTACTCAGTGTTAATAATCAAACAACAGACCCAATTTGTTTCTCTGTAAATAAAGGTTATGTTTTATGAAATACTTATTACTTTAAACTTTTTACAACTATTTACAAACTCACCTGTAAATACAGAAACGACAATTAGCGTCTATTGTTCACTCACTTTATTTACACTAACTTTATTCTGTTAATTAGCTATCTCTATCTTCATTTACTTTCGATGCACATGTGCTCTCTATATTCTTTTATTCTATACTTTCCTCTCTATTTCTATCTCTATCCATCTGAAGTCTGAACAGTTCACAGAGTGCGCTGCGCGTGCAAAGCGCGCTCGATTTAAATTAAAGAAAATATATTTTCTTTACATATATACAGGGTGTTTAGCAACAGGTGGGAGAAAATTTAAGGGGTGGTTCTCGACGATAATATAAGACGAAAATGAAGAATAAAAAAATTGCGATTTCGACTTCGTTATTTAGTTATTAACAGTTAAATATCCGCCTAAAATGCTGCAACACTTCTAACAAAAGTGTACGTTGTGTACGTCACACAGACGCGCGACAGACTCCTATCAAGTGACAAACGCATCATACCTTGGTTCTCATTTGGGGCCCCAGCGAGGTGAAAATGTTTAAAAGATCGTTGGACGACATTGAACCTACCTACTCGTTAAAATCCACAAGAGCATTTATAATATCCGCCCTATGGAATTATCGAGCAGAAGGGGTCAATGCTCTTTGACTTTTAAACTGTTTTCACACATATCCACAAATTCTTAATCTGCACTGTTCATAACACCGTACATAATACACTGGAACAAACCACACGTATGCTCTAGCACTATTTTCAATATAATACACACGCACTACGAGTTTACAGAGAGTTTACTGAGGGGAATGAGGAGAATGTAAAGAACACACTGGTAATCCTTTAATGTTGAAACACTGCACTTTATTGAACTTGATTTACGTTGCGAGACTCGCTCACAGACGAAACGGACATCTTGAGGTCGTGTGATTTCTGCGAACGGAAATCTTCGACGCGTGCGAGAAGAATCGTCCGTACAAGCCTAGCATCCGTATGCACACCGATTCGAGACAGCTGATGTGATCAATGGCACACACATGAGATATTTGGCGGTCACAGCCAGAATGAGAAAGAATCGCGAAGTTCGTGGAAACAGGACACACAATGTATTGGCATAGTAACGCGCGATGTTTGGGCCCGCGTTTGCTGCAAATCGGCGGGAGTTGCTGTTGTAGATCGGCATTTGTTTTATCGATCTGGCTCAGGCATTGACCTCATCAGTAGGCCGGGCCGAAAAACACGAAAGTAAGCGTGGCGTTTGGCCCTAGAGTGCGGGAAAGTTGTGTTTTGGGGTCAATATGAACAGTGCAAAAGTTGGGCCCTGTGAGTTGATATCTTCTGTTCCGGCAAGAGCTTTGAATTTTCGAAAATTTAGTGAAACGGTGGAAAGTGACTTATAAGTGAATGTTCGAGGATATTCTCAACCAAATTCGATGGGCTTTGGATATTTTATGGAGTATAAAAAACTATTAGACCCGTATTTTTTATTATCGGCTTATCTCGAAGTTTAGGGGTTGAAATTACCCATGGTATATGAGGTATATGAAAAAATGTTTCATACAAAAGTCTTCTAGTATTTTATACTCTTAGCAATAATGTATTCATTTTTTTTTAAATATCAAATTTGTTCACCCCGCCCCCCGTTCCACTTGTTACTTTAGCAAATTTTTAAGTTTTTGTAAAGACACAAAACCTGAAGCGTTTAATGTTAAATCCAATCATATATAATATAAGGTGATTACGATTAAATTTTCGAAAAAGTTTGTGTTCAGCCCTTTACCCACCCCTTTAGTATAAGGTGACTCAGAACTCACCATGTGAAGGTAGCTGCACGAAGAGTTCCTCCCAAGCCTATCCCAACTAACCCTACCTTGTGCACCTCAAAAACAAAATAAGGGAAAAAAATTATAAAAGGAAAAATATATTCTTAATAATGGGATTTGTTCTTAAATAGAGGCATTCAACCCCTAAACTTCGAGATAAGCCGATAATAAAAAAATACGGGTCTAATAGTTTTTTATACTCCATTAAATATCCAAAGCCCATCGAATTTGGTTGAGAATATCCTCGAACATTCACTTATAAGTCACTTTCCACCGTTTCACTAAATTTTCGAAAATTCAAAGCTCTTGCCGGAACAGAAGATATCAACTCACAGGGCCCAAATTTTGCACAGTTCATATTGACCCCAAAACACAACTTTCCCGCACTAGGGCCAAACGCCACGCTTACTTTCGTGTTTTTCGGCCCGGCCTACTCATCAGCTGTCTCGAATCGGTGTGCATACGGATGCTAGGCTTGTACGGACGATTCTTCTCGCACGCGTCGAAGATTTCCGTTCGCAGAAATCACACGACCTCAAGATGTCCGTTTCGTCTGTGAGCGAGTCTCGCAACGTAAATCAAGTTCAATAAAGTGCAGTGTTTCAACATTAAAGGATTACCAGAGTGTTCTTTACATTCTCCTCATTCCCTTCAGTAAACTCTCTGTAAACTCGTAGTGCGTGTGTATGATATTGAAAATAGTGCTAGAGCATATGTGTGGTTTGTTCCAGTGAATTATGTACGGTGTTATGAACAGTGCAGATTAAGAATTTGTGGATATGTGTGAAAACAGTTTAAAAGTCAATGGGCATTGACCCCTTCTGCTCGATAATTCCATAGGGCGGATATTATAAATGCTCTTGTGGATTTTAACGAGTAGGTAGGTTCAATGTCGTCCAACGATCTTTTAAACATTTTCACCTCGCTGGGGCCCCAAATGAGAACCAAGGTATGATGCGTTTGTCACTTGATAGGAGTCTGTCGCGCGTCTGTGTGACGTACACAACGTACACTTTTGTTAGAAGTGTTGCAGCATTTTAGGCGGATTTTTAACTGTTAATAACTAAATAACGAAGTCGAAATCGCAATTTTTTTATTCTTCATTTTCGTCTTATATTATCGTCGAGAACCACCCCTTAAATTTTCTCCCACCTGTTGCTAAACACCCTGTATATATATTATATGTCCGCGCTCGACCTATAAATAAGGCAAGGATCAGGGCCTCGTCCTCTCAGTTCCAGTTCAGTTCTCATTCTAATCAGGTCGTATAGCTCCTTATCACTTTCTAGATTTCTAATTCTACTTCGCGCTTATCCTTGCCATTCCATTCTATTTCGTTCGCTTTCGTTATTACCATTATTTCTCTTATTCTGTTACATCTTGTTCATTTTCTGCGCCTACGGTTGCATAGCCTCTCGTTTATTTTATTATTATATTGTTTTATTTTCTTTTCGCTCTTTTCGCGCCTCGTGCTGCATCACGCGTTTTGTTTCATTTTTCTATTATATTGTTTTATTTTATTTCGTTCTTTCGCGCCTCGTGCTGCATCACGTTTTGTTTGTTTTTCCATTATATTGGTTGTACATTTGGTTCCATTTTCGCACATTATATTTCTTTTCTTTGCACTATATCTTCGTCCTCTTTATTCGCCATCGTCATCATCCTGCATCATCCTGCGCTATTCCGCGTCAGTGCCGTCGTGTTCGCGAGTGTGTGAGACCCACCAGTGTCATCGTGTTTCCCATAAGAATCTGTATTCCGTCGTACGTCTGAGCCCACCAGGTTGCTCGATACGCGGGAAGACAGGGCCAATTTAGTAGTGTATATAGGCGGGTTCTAATTCACTTTTTTGGGGCTAAAAAAGCGGAATTAGGTAAACGCTGTAAGGCGTATAGCGCGAGCCCGTTCGTAGGCGAGGGGAGGGGGGGGAGGGGAGGGGGCAACACGGCGATTCAGTTTGTTGGCGAGGGGTGGGGGAGGGGGTTGGCAATACATCGATCCCCCTTATCAAGGACAGTTCCTGGAATTTCTTTCGGGGCCAGCTTCCTGGTATTGCGTAAGCCCAGTTCGACGGCGAGGGGGAGGGGGAGGGGGGGATATACAGCGATCCCTCTTATCAAGGACAGTTCCTGGAATTACTTTCGGGCCAGCTTCCTGGTATTGCGTAAGCCCAGTTCAAAGGTGAGGGGGAAGGGGGGGATAGCGATCTCTCGTCATCACCAACGGCGAAAAATTGTTATCGTTTGGCATCGAGTTGCATAAACAAAGATATCTGGACCCATGATACAGCATCCCCTCTTATCAAGGACAGTTCCTGGAATTTCTTTCGGGCCAGCTTCCTGGTATTGCGTTCAAGGCAAGCCGACCGGCGTAAACACTCATGCCCAAACGTGCGAAACGTAACGCCAAGCCGACCAGCGTAAACGAACGTGTCCGAACGTGTTTCGATATATCCATCTTTATCTTTCACCAACGGCGAAAAATTGTTATCGTTTGGCATCGAGTTGCATAAACAAAGATATCTGGACCCATGATACAGCATCCCCTCTTATCAAGGACAGTTCCTGGAATTTCTTTCGGGCCAGCTTCCTGGTATTGCGTTCAAGGCAAGCCGACCGGCGTAAACACTCATGCCCAAACGTGCGAAACGTAACGCCAAGCCGACCAGCGTAAACGAACGTGTTTCGATATATCCATCTTTATCTTTTCGATTCGCATGTCTTCTTATCTACAGCAAGATGTAAGAGGAGCGCAGCCAGCGTCAACGCTCAGGAGCGTTTCAAATAATTTCTTTTATCTTTGTTATTGTAGTTGGTTGGTTGGGTATAGGGTAAGGATGAATGAACAGGAGGCGATGGAACGAGAATTGCCGTCATACGGAACGTTCCATCGTTGCAAGCGTTTGTCGTGTTAAAGTTATTCGAATTCGGTATTCGCAAGTATACCGTGGCGCATCAACGGATCGAAGTTGTAAGAAATATTTTGTTGACAACCGTGCGGTAGCAAGATGATCGAAACGTTGAAAAAAATGTTGGCGTGTTTGATTCGCATGTCAATGCTGCTGAAAACTATGGACGAGTATCGCGAGTGGCATCGATCGTACATCGAGTCTTTGCAGTGTTGTGTCAATTATCTAGCCTGTACAAAGAATGAATTGTCGGTAGGCGAGAAATTCAGTTTAATATCGACTATATGCCGTATGAAAACTTTGAACGTTTCGGTGAATCATCATATTTCCTCGTCACACGTCGGTAGAGGTTTATACGATCGCAGGGGCGCGAGAGCCTCGACGCTTCGTTGGGAAAATGTCGAGTCGGCCTTTAAAAATCGCATATCGACCGGGATCGTTATCAACGTCGAACATATCGATCCGAAACAATTTTTACAGGACGCGAAACGAATAATCACGGGACGCGTTACGGAATTTTTAAATACGCATTCGTCGTTGAAAGTTAGCGTAACGTTGGAGGCGGAATTCATGCAGCACGCCAACGAGGTTTCCGTGAAAAGTTTCGGCACGCGAAACGTCGCGTTGTTTCGGACGAGCAATCTACGACAGTGGTATCAGAGAGACGTTGTACCAACGATTTTGGCATCGTTGGAAGAGTTTCAGGAGCGAGACAGCGGGTGGGCGCTGTCAAAGATACTGCATTTGATTGTGAACTTTATCAAATATCAGCCGTTGCAAGCCGGTTGCACCGCTGCAAGCTACTTGCCTCGAGCGATACAGCTGAAAAGAGCGGTCGTGAACGTGATCAGCAACGACGAAGCGTGCTTTTTTTGGGCGGTCGTGGCGGGTCTCTATCCGACCGAGGTAAATCCATCGCGTTTGTCATCGTATCCGCACTACAATACGGTGCTTCGAACTGAAGGGTTTCAATCGCCGATGCTGTTCAAAGACATTCGGAAATTTGAACGAGTAAACGACATTTCCGTGAACGTATTCGAATGGGTGCGCAAGAAATGTGTAACGCTTCATTTGACTGGGAAGAAACGGAGGAGGCATGTAAACTTGCTGTTTCTACAGAATGCTGCAAAGACGCATGGCCATTTCGCATGCATACGAAATTTGTCACGATTGGTTTCGTCGCAGCTTAGCAAGAAGAAAAATCTCAAGCATATTTGCGATCGGTAAGTTGCACGTTTTTGTTTTTTTAAATTCTTTGAAGCAAAAATACATGATTTTTCCCTTCCCACAGGTGCTTGCAATATTTTCCAACGCCGGAGAGGTTAAGCATTCATACGATCGACTGCGAACAGATGAATGATTGTGCTCTGGCGCTTCCAATATCGGAAAAAGATAAGTGGTTACGGTTTAAGAACTACGCGAGCAAAGAACAGGCGCCGTTCGTTATCTACGCCGACTTGGAGTGCCTGCTGCTGCCTGGGGAACAGGAAGGACAAGACCGTGCGGCACGCGCACAGTATCAACATCACCACGCGTTTAGTATAGGCTACTACATGCATTGTCGCTATGACGAATCGTTGTGCGAGTATCAGGTTTATCGCGGTAAAGAGGGATGCGCCGCGTGGTTCGTGAACAGGTTGTACGAGCTGAGTTGTAAATTAGAGCCGATATTCGACAAAACGGTACCGATGAATCCGCTAACTGAAACGGAGAAGTTACATTTTCGTACGGCCACACATTGTCATGTCTGCGAGAAACCGTTCGACACTTCCGACGCGACGAGGGTGCATGATCATTGTCATTTCACGGGCGCGTATCGTGGACCGGCTCATAACGGATGCAATTTGAACTATCAATCTTCGTACGTGATACCGGTAGTTTTCCATAATTTATCAGGCTACGACGCGCATTTCATCATCAAAGAATTAGCAAACTCGTTCGAGGGGCGGATAAACGTGTTGCCATTGACGAAAGAGAAGTATATCTCTTTCACGAAAAACGTGAAAATCGAGAGACAGACGGGTGAAGAGCGAAAGTATGCAAAGTTGCTGAAATTTCGATTCATCGACTCGTTCAAGTTCTTGAACTCGAGTCTGGACAAGCTGTCGTCATACTTGGACAAAAGTAAATTACGCATCGTACGAGGTGAATTTGCACATCTTTCCGACGACGATTTCAACCTGTTGACCAGAAAAGGCGTTTTCCCATACGACTATCTGACATCGTACGATAAATTAAACGATACATGTTTACCGCCGCGCGAAGCATTTTACAACCGGTTGTATGGCAGCGAGATATCCGACGTCGATTACCTTCACGCGAATACGGTTTGGTCGCGTTTCGCTATACGAACGCTTGGACAGTACAGCGATTTATACTTAAAATTGGATGTGCTGTTGTTGGCAGATGTTTTCGAAAATTTTCGCGATGACTGTCTCGAGAATTACAAGCTCGATCCGGCGCATTATTACACGCTCCCCGGTTTCGCATGGGACGTGATGCTGAAAATGACAAAGATCGAATTGGAGTTGTTCACAGACGTCGACATGCTTTTGTTCGTGGAGCGAGGAATACGCGGCGGATTGAGCCAGTGTTCGCACAGATATGCACACGCAAACAATAAATATTCGTCTACGCACGACTCGAGTAAACCATCCACCTACTTAATGTATTTTGATGTGAATAATTTGTACGGTTGGGCTATGTCGCAACCTCTACCGTACAGAGACTTTCGATGGGTGGACGTGGACAATTTCAACGTCGAATCAGTTCCGATCGATAGCCCCGTAGGATACATTTTGGAGGTGGATTTAGAGTATCCGCGCGAAATTCACGATGCTCACGCGGATCTTCCGTTTTGTCCAAGTCACGACGCGGCGACGACCGACTCGAGTCAAAGAAAGTTGCTGGCAACACTTCGCGATAAGGAGCGGTACGTTATACATTATCGATACCTCCAGCAAAGTTTAAAACACAACCTGAAATTGAAGAAAATTCATCGAATTCTAGAGTTTCGACAGTCGCGATGGTTGCACGGCTATATCGAGTTGAACACAAAATTACGCGCCAACGCGACCAACGATTTTTCCAAGAATTTGTTCAAACTGATGAACAATGCAGTCTTTGGAAAAACGATGGAGAACGTTCGAAATCATGCGGTCGTGAAATTACTTTCTCGTTGGAGCGGTCGGCACGGCGTCGAACGATTGATAGCTAGACCAAATTTTCACAGCTATACGGCGTTTTCGGAGGACTTTGTCGCGATTCAGCTGAAAAAGCTGCTCGTTAAATTCTTCAAGCCAATCTACGTGGGCATGTCTGTATTGGATATATCGAAATTACATTTGTACAGCTTTCATTACGAGTACATGTATCCAAACTTCCAGCAAAATTGTAAGATTTTATACACGGACACGGACAGCCTGATATACGAGATCGCTTGTGATGACGCGTACGAGGCGCTGCTGAAACGTGATATCCACCGATACGACACCAGTAATTATGCCGCGAACAACGTTTACGGTGTTCCGATCGCGAACAAGAAACAGCTAGGATTGATGAAGGATGAGAACGGCGGTAAAATTATGACCGAGTTCGTAGGGCTTCGTTCGAAAATGTATGCGATTCGCGTGCAAGATGATCAGGAAACTAAAAAGATCAAAGGTATCAGAACAAACGTTACCGCTCGGGATATAAGTTTCGAAGACTATGTTGAATGTCTTCGTAATCATACGGAAAAGAGTGTTAGCAGCAATCGTATAGTGTCTGTACGACATCAGGTGTATTCGATGTCGGAAACAAAATTGGCATTGAGTCCGTACGACGATAAGCGGCATATATGCAGTAATTTGACCGATACTCTTCCTTGGGGACATTACGGCATCGATTAAGAAAAACCGAGACACCATTTTTTATCCCCGTAAAAGAAAAGGAAGTGGTAGGGAGATTAAAATATTTTATTTTAAAGTATGTGTACAACTCTGAAAATGTCGTCGTTGCTGTATCTGCGCGTATACTGTATCGAGTTTCCCATATATACTTTTCTTAAAATCTTCAAATTTCTCAGTTATATTCCCCTCCCTCATTTTTCCAGCGCTAGTATCGATAATACATGACAGCACAGGTACAGGTACAGGTGCAGGTACAGGTACAGGTACAGGTACAGGTACAGGTACAGGTACAGGTACAGGTATAGGTACAGGTACAGGTATAGCGCATGTACAGCTATAACGCATGTGCAGTATGCAGTATGACGGTTGGTTCATGGATCATATTGTAACAAATCCTTTTTGCTGGTGTTAATGCAAACAACGATACGTCGTGTCAGCCGAGTCGGGGATAGTGCATGTTTGCGAGACTAGGCGTAACAGTTGAAAGCGATCGTCGAGAGCGAATCTTTCAATCAAAGTTCGCTGATCGATTGCGAACTGGCGGCTTCGTGCGCTGATATCATCGCGGCCGAGGCGTTAGCGCAAAAACAGAGAGGTTTAAAAAATTAATGCTGTGTATGTGTGTGTGTGTGAAAATTATTCGAGGTCTTTTAAAAAATAAAATTATTCGAGAATATCTTTTTTGTATTTTATTTTATTGCAAATTCCTTTTGTTACAATTCCTATAGTAGAGAAAAAATGAATTATAGCGACTTCTACATATAGCCGTTTTAGAGAAAAAAAGATAACTCTCATAACTCTTACATATAAAATACGATTAGAAAATACAATTAAAGTCCCATCCCCAACCATTTTACATATACGTTACTTCCTTTCCTGCGTAATATTTTTTCAACTAAGTATATGTCAGGATATTTTGTCGCACGTATCTCATGTTCGTAAAATCCTCCGGCGATAGGTTTGCCCCGCGCGTCGGCCAAGAGGTATGTGGCAGGATTCGTTCGTTTCACCGCGATAATCTCGAATATTTCGGTTGACCAGTTCGGCGTGTATCGTCTGTCAAATAGGGTTTTGAACTTGCTAACGCGCACGCGATCATTGAGCTTAAATTTGGCAGAACCAGCAATCTCCATCTTGCTGTACACGGTGGACAGAAGGTGGCTGACATTTTTACGGTTCACGTCGACGGGTCGCATATGGATGGTACAATGTTTTCGATTATTGTAGTCCTCGGTCAACGTGGGAAGCGCATCGATCCAGCGATATTTTCCACTCAACGAGAAAAATTTCCACATGCTGTTCTTCAGCGTGCGATTGAAACGTTCCACAACGGACGCTTTCATAGTGCTAAACGTAGAATAATGATGGATGTTGCGACTCCTCAGATAGTCTTGGAATATTGCATTATAGAATTCTTTCCCCATGTCGGTCTGCAAGTTGTTTGAGGCTCTATCGTTTTTCCCCTCGTCAACCGTAGTGCGTACGAATATTTTTGCGCTCACTGTATATGCAATAACTGTTATTTTTCGGTTGTGGATTTCGGTTCCGGTTTCGGTTATGATATTCAGCCCCTGTCATTTCTGTATTCTGTTCGGCCTAAGAACATGTAAGAAACTGTCCTTGAAAAAACCGTGAAACATGACACCGGATGCATCGAAAAGATAAGATAAGAAATATGACTTTGCAAAATATGCTCGCGCTATACCTGTGGATGTAACAATGAATAAATAGGACGCGACGGAATGCGAATTGTTGTCATACGACAGACCGACAGACCGACAGACAGACAGACAAAGAATTCTCATTCTCACGTACGCGCATCAACGGGGAAATCAGGTAATGGGAAACACAGAATACAAGTATAAGAAAATTATAGGACCGATGTTTTGATCGCGAGGTGGGAGGGGGATGAAAGTTCATCACCCAACTTCTATGCGCGTGACCGAATGCTACATCTGGATATCATGGAGGAACACCTTCAAACATCACCATTGCATGAACAACAACAACAACAACAACAACCTATGCTTAACGCTGCACTCCAATATTGTGGATTGAAGCCGCCTGTGATAAACGTCACACCTCGGTATCGCGGATTGAAAAGAGTACGTGCGGAAAGAACCTTTAAAACCAACAACTCATTGTACAACCGCCATACTGCATACTGTACATGCGCTATATCTGTACCTGTACATGTACCTGAACCTGTACCTGTAGCTGTACCTGTACATGCGCTATGCCTGTACGCGTACCTGTACCTGTACTGTGCTATCACGTATTATCGAAACCGCTAAAGAAACGATAAAATCTGTAATACTGTACCTGTACTGTGCTATCACGTATTATCGAAACCGCTAAAGAAACGATAAAATCTGTAATACTGGCTACGATACAAGGCGTTATGAGATCGACCGATTCAGACCGACAGACAGACAGACAAAGAATTCTCATTCTCACGCACGTGCATCGACGGGGAATCAGGTAATTGGGAAAACAAAGATTACAAGTATAAGAAAATTATAGAACCGATGTCTTCAACGCGAGGTGGGAGGGAGGATGCTCAGAAAAGTTAATTAGAAACTCTCCCTCTTACATTGTGAACGGTCTCCCACTCCCTTACATCGAAAAAGGGGTATCATATCTTGTCGCGGTACCGTCATCGTAGTCGTTGTCATCGTCGTCGTTGTCACAGGTTCGATCTCATCATCGTCGTCTGATCCGTGAACACGGATCAGACGACGACGGCGGTGACGATGATGAGATCGAACCTGCGACAACGTCGACGATGACAACGACTACGATGACGGTACCGCGACAAGATATGATACCCCTTTTTCGATGTAAGGGAGTGGGAGACCGTTCACAATGTAAGAGGGAGAGTTTCTAATTAACTTTTCTGAGCATCCTCCCTCCCACCTCGCGTTGAAGACATCGGTTCTATAATTTTCTTATACTTGTAATCTTTGTTTTCCCAATTACCTGATTCCCCGTCGATGCACGTGCGTGAGAATGAGAATTCTTTGTCTGTCTGTCTGTCGGTCTGAATCGGTCGATCTCATAACGCCTTGTATCGTAGCCAGTATTACAGATTTTATCGTTTCTTTAGCGGTTTCGATAATACGTGATAGCACAGTACAGGTACAGTATTACAGATTTTATCGTTTCTTTAGCGGTTTCGATAATACGTGATAGCACAGTACAGGTACAGGTACGCGTACAGGCATAGCGCATGTACAGGTACAGCTACAGGTACAGGTTCAGGTACATGTACAGGTACAGATATAGCGCATGTACAGTATGCAGTATGGCGGTTGTACAATGAGTTGTTGGTTTTAAAGGTTCTTTCCGCACGTACTCTTTTCAATCCGCGATACCGAGGTGTGACGTTTATCACAGGCGGCTTCAATCCACAATATTGGAGTGCAGCGTTAAGCATAGGTTGTTGTTGTTGTTGTTCATGCAATGGTGATGTTTGAAGGTGTTCCTCCATGATATCCAGATGTAGCATTCGGTCACGCGCATAGAAGTTGGGTGATGAACTTTCATCCCCCTCCCACCTCGCGATCAAAACATCGGTCCTATAATTTTCTTATACTTGTATTCTGTGTTTCCCATTACCTGATTTCCCCGTTGATGCGCGTACGTGAGAATGAGAATTCTTTGTCTGTCTGTCTGTCGGTCTGTCGGTCTGTCGTATGACAACAATTCGCATTCCGTCGCGTCCTATTTATTCATTGTTACATCCACAGGTATAGCGCGAGCATATTTTGCAAAGTCATATTTCTTATCTTATCTTTTCGATGCATCCGGTGTCATGTTTCACGGTTTTTTCAAGGACAGTTTCTTACATGTTCTTAGGCCGAACAGAATACAGAAATGACAGGGGATGAATATCATAACCGAAACCGGAACCGAAATCCACAACCGAAAAATAACAGTTATTGCATATACAGTGAGCGCAAAAATATTCGTACGCACTACGGTTGACGAGGGGAAAAACGATAGAGCCTCAAACAACTTGCAGACCGACATGGGGAAAGAATTCTATAATGCAATATTCCAAGACTATCTGAGGAGTCGCAACATCCATCATTATTCTACGTTTAGCACTATGAAAGCGTCCGTTGTGGAACGTTTCAATCGCACGCTGAAGAACAGCATGTGGAAATTTTTCTCGTTGAGTGGAAAATATCGCTGGATCGATGCGCTTCCCACGTTGACCGAGGACTACAATAATCGAAAACATTGTACCATCCATATGCGACCCGTCGACGTGAACCGTAAAAATGTCAGCCACCTTCTGTCCACCGTGTACAGCAAGATGGAGATTGCTGGTTCTGCCAAATTTAAGCTCAATGATCGCGTGCGCGTTAGCAAGTTCAAAACCCTATTTGACAGACGATACACGCCGAACTGGTCAACCGAAATATTCGAGATTATCGCGGTGAAACGAACGAATCCTGCCACATACCTCTTGGCCGACGCGCGGGGCAAACCTATCGCCGGAGGATTTTACGAACATGAGATACGTGCGACAAAATATCCTGACATATACTTAGTTGAAAAAATATTACGCAGGAAAGGAAGTAACGTATATGTAAAATGGTTGGGGATGGGACTTTAATTGTATTTTCTACTCGTATTTTATATGTAAGAGTTATGAGAGTTATCTTTTTTTCTCTAAAACGGCTATATGTAGAAGTCGCTATAATTCATTTTTTCTCTACTATAGGAATTGTAACAAAAGGAATTTGCAATAAAATAAAATACAAAAAAGATATTCTCGAATAATTTTATTTTTTAAAAGACCTCGAATAATTTTCACACACACACACACATACACAGCATTAATTTTTTAAACCTCTCTGTTTTTGCGCTAACGCCTCGGCCGCGATGATATCAGCGCACGAAGCCGCCAGTTCGCAATCGATCAGCGAACTTTGATTGAAAGATTCGCTCTCGACGATCGCTTTCAACTGTTACGCCTAGTCTCGCAAACATGCACTATCCCCGACTCGGCTGACACGACGTATCGTTGTTTGCATTAACACCAGCAAAAAGGATTTGTTACAATATGATCCATGAACCAACCGTCATACTGCATACTGCACATGCGTTATAGCTGTACATGCGCTATACCTGTACCTGTACCTATACCTGTACCTGTACCTGTACCTGTACCTGTACCTGCACCTGTACCTGTACCTGTGCTGTCATGTATTATCGATACTAGCGCTGGAAAAATGAGGGAGGGGAATATAACTGAGAAATTTGAAGATTTTAAGAAAAGTATATATGGGAAACTCGATACAGTATACGCGCAGATACAGCAACGACGACATTTTCAGAGTTGTACACATACTTTAAAATAAAATATTTTAATCTCCCTACCACTTCCTTTTCTTTTACGGGGATAAAAAATGGTGTCTCGGTTTTTCTTAATCGATGCCGTAATGTCCCCAAGGAAGAGTATCGGTCAAATTACTGCATATATGCCGCTTATCGTCGTACGGACTCAATGCCAATTTTGTTTCCGACATCGAATACACCTGATGTCGTACAGACACTATACGATTGCTGCTAACACTCTTTTCCGTATGATTACGAAGACATTCAACATAGTCTTCGAAACTTATATCCCGAGCGGTAACGTTTGTTCTGATACCTTTGATCTTTTTAGTTTCCTGATCATCTTGCACGCGAATCGCATACATTTTCGAACGAAGCCCTACGAACTCGGTCATAATTTTACCGCCGTTCTCATCCTTCATCAATCCTAGCTGTTTCTTGTTCGCGATCGGAACACCGTAAACGTTGTTCGCGGCATAATTACTGGTGTCGTATCGGTGGATATCACGTTTCAGCAGCGCCTCGTACGCGTCATCACAAGCGATCTCGTATATCAGGCTGTCCGTGTCCGTGTATAAAATCTTACAATTTTGCTGGAAGTTTGGATACATGTACTCGTAATGAAAGCTGTACAAATGAAATTTCGATATATCCAATACAGACATGCCCACGTAGATTGGCTTGAAGAATTTAACGAGCAGCTTTTTCAGCTGAATCGCGACAAAGTCCTCCGAAAACGCCGTATAGCTGTGAAAATTTGGTCTAGCTATCAATCGTTCGACGCCGTGCCGACCGCTCCAACGAGAAAGTAATTTCACGACCGCATGATTTCGAACGTTCTCCATCGTTTTTCCAAACACTGCATTGTTCATCAGTTTGAACAAATTCTTGGAAAAATCGTTGGTCGCGTTGGCGCGTAATTTTGTGTTCAACTCGATATAGCCGTGCAACCATCGCGACTGTCGAAACTCTAGAATTCGATGAATTTTCTTCAATTTCAGGTTGTGTTTTAAACTTTGCTGGAGGTATCGATAATGTATAACGTACCGCTCCTTATCGCGAAGTGTTGCCAGCAACTTTCTTTGACTCGAGTCGGTCGTCGCCGCGTCGTGACTTGGACAAAACGGAAGATCCGCGTGAGCATCGTGAATTTCGCGCGGATACTCTAAATCCACCTCCAAAATGTATCCTACGGGGCTATCGATCGGAACTGATTCGACGTTGAAATTGTCCACGTCCACCCATCGAAAGTCTCTGTACGGTAGAGGTTGCGACATAGCCCAACCGTACAAATTATTCACATCAAAATACATTAAGTAGGTGGATGGTTTACTCGAGTCGTGCGTAGACGAATATTTATTGTTTGCGTGTGCATATCTGTGCGAACACTGGCTCAATCCGCCGCGTATTCCTCGCTCCACGAACAAAAGCATGTCGACGTCTGTGAACAACTCCAATTCGATCTTTGTCATTTTCAGCATCACGTCCCATGCGAAACCGGGGAGCGTGTAATAATGCGCCGGATCGAGCTTGTAATTCTCGAGACAGTCATCGCGAAAATTTTCGAAAACATCTGCCAACAACAGCACATCCAATTTTAAGTATAAATCGCTGTACTGTCCAAGCGTTCGTATAGCGAAACGCGACCAAACCGTATTCGCGTGAAGGTAATCGACGTCGGATATCTCGCTGCCATACAACCGGTTGTAAAATGCTTCGCGCGGCGGTAAACATGTATCGTTTAATTTATCGTACGATGTCAGATAGTCGTATGGGAAAACGCCTTTTCTGGTCAACAGGTTGAAATCGTCGTCGGAAAGATGTGCAAATTCACCTCGTACGATGCGTAATTTACTTTTGTCCAAGTATGACGACAGCTTGTCCAGACTCGAGTTCAAGAACTTGAACGAGTCGATGAATCGAAATTTCAGCAACTTTGCATACTTTCGCTCTTCACCCGTCTGTCTCTCGATTTTCACGTTTTTCGTGAAAGAGATATACTTCTCTTTCGTCAATGGCAACACGTTTATCCGCCCCTCGAACGAGTTTGCTAATTCTTTGATGATGAAATGCGCGTCGTAGCCTGATAAATTATGGAAAACTACCGGTATCACGTACGAAGATTGATAGTTCAAATTGCATCCGTTATGAGCCGGTCCACGATACGCGCCCGTGAAATGACAATGATCATGCACCCTCGTCGCGTCGGAAGTGTCGAACGGTTTCTCGCAGACATGACAATGTGTGGCCGTACGAAAATGTAACTTCTCCGTTTCAGTTAGCGGATTCATCGGTACCGTTTTGTCGAATATCGGCTCTAATTTACAACTCAGCTCGTACAACCTGTTCACGAACCACGCGGCGCATCCCTCTTTACCGCGATAAACCTGATACTCGCACAACGATTCGTCATAGCGACAATGCATGTAGTAGCCTATACTAAACGCGTGGTGATGTTGATACTGTGCGCGTGCCGCACGGTCTTGTCCTTCCTGTTCCCCAGGCAGCAGCAGGCACTCCAAGTCGGCGTAGATAACGAACGGCGCCTGTTCTTTGCTCGCGTAGTTCTTAAACCGTAACCACTTATCTTTTTCCGATATTGGAAGCGCCAGAGCACAATCATTCATCTGTTCGCAGTCGATCGTATGAATGCTTAACCTCTCCGGCGTTGGAAAATATTGCAAGCACCTGTGGGAAGGGAAAAATCATGTATTTTTGCTTCAAAGAATTTAAAAAAACAAAAACGTGCAACTTACCGATCGCAAATATGCTTGAGATTTTTCTTCTTGCTAAGCTGCGACGAAACCAATCGTGACAAATTTCGTATGCATGCGAAATGGCCATGCGTCTTTGCAGCATTCTGTAGAAACAGCAAGTTTACATGCCTCCTCCGTTTCTTCCCAGTCAAATGAAGCGTTACACATTTCTTGCGCACCCATTCGAATACGTTCACGGAAATGTCGTTTACTCGTTCAAATTTCCGAATGTCTTTGAACAGCATCGGCGATTGAAACCCTTCAGTTCGAAGCACCGTATTGTAGTGCGGATACGATGACAAACGCGATGGATTTACCTCGGTCGGATAGAGACCCGCCACGACCGCCCAAAAAAAGCACGCTTCGTCGTTGCTGATCACGTTCACGACCGCTCTTTTCAGCTGTATCGCTCGAGGCAAGTAGCTTGCAGCGGTGCAACCGGCTTGCAACGGCTGATATTTGATAAAGTTCACAATCAAATGCAGTATCTTTGACAGCGCCCACCCGCTGTCTCGCTCCTGAAACTCTTCCAACGATGCCAAAATCGTTGGTACAACGTCTCTCTGATACCACTGTCGTAGATTGCTCGTCCGAAACAACGCGACGTTTCGCGTGCCGAAACTTTTCACGGAAACCTCGTTGGCGTGCTGCATGAATTCCGCCTCCAACGTTACGCTAACTTTCAACGACGAATGCGTATTTAAAAATTCCGTAACGCGTCCCGTGATTATTCGTTTCGCGTCCTGTAAAAATTGTTTCGGATCGATATGTTCGACGTTGATAACGATCCCGGTCGATATGCGATTTTTAAAGGCCGACTCGACATTTTCCCAACGAAGCGTCGAGGCTCTCGCGCCCCTGCGATCGTATAAACCTCTACCGACGTGTGACGAGGAAATATGATGATTCACCGAAACGTTCAAAGTTTTCATACGGCATATAGTCGATATTAAACTGAATTTCTCGCCTACCGACAATTCATTCTTTGTACAGGCTAGATAATTGACACAACACTGCAAAGACTCGATGTACGATCGATGCCACTCGCGATACTCGTCCATAGTTTTCAGCAGCATTGACATGCGAATCAAACACGCCAACATTTTTTTCAACGTTTCGATCATCTTGCTACCGCACGGTTGTCAACAAAATATTTCTTACAACTTCGATCCGTTGATGCGCCACGGTATACTTGCGAATACCGAATTCGAATAACTTTAACACGACAAACGCTTGCAACGATGGAACGTTCCGTATGACGGCAATTCTCGTTCCATCGCCTCCTGTTCATTCATCCTTACCCTATACCCAACCAACCAACTACAATAACAAAGATAAAAGAAATTATTTGAAACGCTCCTGAGCGTTGACGCTGGCTGCGCTCCTCTTACATCTTGCTGTAGATAAGAAGACATGCGAATCGAAAAGATAAAGATGGATATATCGAAACACGTTCGTTTACGCTGGTCGGCTTGGCGTTACGTTTCGCACGTTTGGGCATGAGTGTTTACGCCGGTCGGCTTGCCTTGAACGCAATACCAGGAAGCTGGCCCGAAAGAAATTCCAGGAACTGTCCTTGATAAGAGGGGATGCTGTATCATGGGTCCAGATATCTTTGTTTATGCAACTCGATGCCAAACGATAACAATTTTTCGCCGTTGGTGATGACGAGAGATCGCTATCCCCCCCTTCCCCCTCACCTTTGAACTGGGCTTACGCAATACCAGGAAGCTGGCCCGAAAGAAATTCCAGGAACTGTCCTTGATAAGGGGGATCGATGTATTGCCAACCCCCTCCCCCACCCCTCGCCCACAAACTGAATCGCCGTGTTGCCCCCTCCCCTCCCCCCCTCCCCTCGCCTACGAACGGGCTCGCGCTATACGCCTTACAGCGTTTACCTAATTCCGCTTTTTTAGCCCCAAAAAAGTGAATTAGAACCCGCCTATATACACTACTCAATTTAATCTGGAATTCTTCAGCTCGCGCAGATTGATATTTTCTGACGGTGTCACATGCCGCGACGTGCCTGTCGTAAATACCAACTACGAAATTACCTTCGCGAGTGTGTGATACTTCAGCAGTGTGCGTAATCGTGTTCTCGGTGACTTCTGTGTTCCTCCACGTACGTCTGAGCCCACCAGGTCGCTCGGTACGGGGAACACAGAATCGGTAGCTTGAAATACCCTCCGCGCGACAGGTGAAATTCGCGTAAAATCACCGTATCACACACCGCGAGGTTCCGAACACGTATTACACTCGCTATAGTCGCGCCATTCGAATCATATTTTCGCGCTGCGCCCCTTTTCACGGCGACCAGAACATCCCGTTCACTGTCGCTAAATCATTCGCCGCGCTCTCGGCAGGGCCGGTATCGGTCCTGATCAGACGTGGGCGTACGGACCACGTGGATCAAAGATCGTTGAATAAATCTCGTTACGATCCTTCTTCTTCGCCGGAATTTCCGGCCCCGCCCCAGGTCGTAACACGAGCGGAAAAATTTACAAGTCCTAAAAATGAAGCAACTTCTTTATAATTTGTAGGTCTTGGCGCCTCTGCCATTGCTCGCACTTTTGCCTTTGACTTATGTAAACCGTCTTTATCAATCACAAATTGTTACACCGACCCGTTCAAAAAAAAGACTAAGAGTCCGCGAACTAAAAATGCACTAGATTGTGTGACGAAAGGAAAGGAGTAGTGAGTCGGAAGTTGGTTTTTCGTGAGAGGGTATTGTTAATTAATTCACTCGCGTGGTACGATTCACAGAAACACTTTATTGCAAACTGAAGCTACGGAGGCGCGTTGACCCGAAGAACAGAGCTCGCAGAGGAGATTATTCGACTCGATTCTCGCAGAGGAGAGTATCGAAGCGGTTTACAAACCGTGCTCGTAGCGATTATGTAAGAATACCCTGTTTTCGTGATGACTCGCAGAGGAGTATATAGCCGAACGAACGTTAAGCTGGCTGGGGGTCCTATTTATCGGAATCGGTGGATTCCCCCACCGTACACCTACGGGAGCTCGCTTCGAGGTGACAACTCGCCGCGGTGTTGTAGGGACAACGAGGGGGGTGTTCGCGGCGCTGAATCGTACGAAAATGTATCGCTCGCGTTTAACACAAATCCTAGGATCTCAATACGATCTTTCATGAACTAGCACTTGTTTTTTTATCCGAAACCCGCATTCTTGCATACGTTTGCATAGCTTTTCGAGTACTTCTATATGTTCTTTTTCTGTACGGCCCGTTACGAAAATATTGTCTAAATATGCTATCGCCCCTTCTATATCCCGTAAACAATCATCCATAATTTTTTGGAACTCTTCGGGACCGAAATTGACCCCCTTTCCGATTTTCGTATATCGGAACAGCCCTAAAGGTGTGATAATAGTTAAATAATGTCTACAACTTTTTTCGACTGAAACCTGCATGTTAGCGTGAGATAAATCCAGCTGAGAAAATTTTTTTTCTCCTTTTAGAGCGGCAAAAATGTCATCTATATGATGTAATGGATATTTGTTCATGATTATATGCGGGTTAATGGTCAGTTTGAAATCGCCGCATATTCGAATTTCATTTTTACCTTTGAGTACCGGTTAGGACACTGTGGCAGGTCAGTTTATTAATCGTTTGTCTGACCGTATCTGTTTTTAAAAAGCTCAACGGCCAATACCCGAACGCTGCGAGCCATTGTCGGCCTATTAACGCAGGCCCTGAACCTGGCAATATAAAACAATGCAATTTTCTCTCTTTGTTTTTAAAATTTACTGTTAAATTTTCTAGTTTCCCGATTGGTTGTAGTTTTTTTCCGTCGTATCCGCGTAAATATGCCGTCGTTTTTTCAACTTTTAATTTACCAAACAATTCACTCTTGATTTTCTGCGACATGACCGTAACGAAGGTACCGGAATCGACTTCCATTGATAATCTTTTATTATTAATTTCTATATCTACGTACATTGGTTTCGTATACTTACTAATATTTAGCTCGTGAGGATCGCTGCTTATACCTATCGGAAAAAAATCGTACGTCTGCCGTGAGCCGCTGTCGGTGTTTATGTCTGACGCTGCCTCGTTGATACTCTCTCCGTCCTTCTCCAAGTACTTCACCGACGATGTTTGAGCGACAGGTGGATTCTTCGCGCGGCAAACTTGCTCTAGGTGTCCCTTTCGTTTGCAGAAGTTACAAGTCTGATAACGATGGTGACATGCACTGGCCTTGTGGTTTGGTTTTCCACAACAATAACAGTAGGGTATATACACCGGTTCTAAACCACTTTTAAATTCACGAGAGAGCATACCTTATTTCACGGGAGAGCAGTACCGCCGCAGAGCGATATTGCACAAGCATATTCTAGAGAGGGGGGAGGGGAGCGGGGGGAATTTTCTTGGAATTATATTTTTCTTGGATTCGTTTCTAGGTCAAGGGCGGTGTTTCGTGGAATTATTTTGCACTATTGCGACATATTTTTCATGGAATTATTGCGTCATATTTTTCTTGGAATTATATTTTTCTTGGAACGAAGGGAGATCGTTTCTAGGTCAAGGGCGGTGTTTCGTGGAATTATTTTGCACTATTGCGGCATATTTTTCATGGAATTATTGCGCCATATTTTTTCCATGTAATTGTTGCAATAATTTCTAGGCGTCATGGAATTATTACGTCATATTTTTTCCATGGAATTATTACAATAATCTTTTCACCCAGTGTCATGTTTCCAAGGACAGTTTCCTACGCCGTGGTTGGCCTTGTTTCGCGATACCCTCCCACTCCCCCCCGTGGCGGCCATAGTGCTCCAGAAACGTGTTCGAACGTGTTTCGCGATACCCCTAGAGAGGGGGGGAGGGGAGCGGGAGGGAATTTTCTTGGAATTATATTTTTCTTGGAATCGTTTCTAGGTCAAGGGCGGCGTTTCATGGAATTATTTTGCACTATTGCAATATTGCGACATATTTTTCTTGGAATTATATTTTTCTTGGAATCGTTTCTAGGTCAAGGGCGGCGTTTCGTGGAATTATTTTGCACTATTGCGACATATTTTTCATGGAATTATTGCGTCATATTTTTCTTGGAACGAAGGGAGATCGTTTCTAGGTCAAGGGCGGTGTTTCGTGGAATTATTTTGCACTATTGCGGCATATTTTTCATGGAATTATTGCGCCATATTTTTTTCATGTAATTGTTGCAATAATTTCTAGGCGTCATGGAATTATTACGTCATATTTTTTCCATGGAATTATTACAATAATCTTTTCACCCAGTGTCATGTTTCCAAGGACAGTTTCCTACGCCGTGGTTGGCCTTGTTTCACGATACCCTCCCACTTCCCCCCGTGGCGGCCATAGTGCTCCAGAAACGTGTTCGAACGTGTTTCGCGATACCCCCTTTGTAAGAGAGAGAGATGTAAGAGAGAGAGATGTTACTTGATTGGCCTCCCTCCCACTTCCCCATATTTCTAATGGAATAAACGATGGTTGCAAGCGTTTGTCGTAATGTGGGGTATGAGGAGGATTGTTTTTTAATAAAAAAATAAGATCTTTCACATAATCTTTTATTTGATAAAGTACATATATTTTTTATCTGTATAAACGGTTTAAGTAATTTTTCGAACAATATTCGTCAATGGACTGTACTCCATGATGCGGTCATGTATCATTAAGCAGTAGGCTGTTGTCGATGGAGGGACGTCGGTTCGACATTCGAAATCGATTCGCACGTCGACCGTAGCATTTTTTAACGCTTCGTTTTGTCGGGAACAATCGAGAACGATGAGTGGACCATAATGCAGGAAATCCATGACGTTGAGTAGCGCTTCACCGTTTCCATAGTACGATTCTTGGAATTTTGCATACATGTCGTAGAGCAACGCGTATTTACCTTTCTCAAAATCGATATTTAAATCATCGTACGGATAGGTTTCCGAGTTCAAGTAAAGCCGAATATTTGCCAATGCACAATGATCGAATCGTGTAACCGTTTTCGTTAAGTTATTCTTTCGATTGGTTTGCAAAGCGAATATCACATATCGCGGTTTTCCAATTGCAGAGCTGTTTTTATCGCCCATGTATGCTTCGTAGTCGTCTGTAGTAGAGGATATTCATACAGATCCCACGATCGAAAGCTCATTCCGATCGGTCTGTCGCTGTCTAAAATACGTAACATGGACAGCTTATGTACTTCATCCAATGCGACGTGCGGCATTCGCCATTGAATTTTGTACAGATCCAGAATAGGTTTCGCGTTGTTGGAAGGACTGTGCAACGCGTTCGCGTCGGTACGCGAGCGGATCAAAATCAATTCATGTCGCGCATTTATCACAACGCGTTTGTAGTCTTCGCAGAAGCCTAATAAAACGCTCATAGGAACGCAAAAGTTGAAATGTATCGCAGCCGTGGTCGTTGCAGTCTGCTTCTGTTTGTCATCGGCATACAGCCAACCAGCGTTGGACAACGCGTCGCTTCTCATTCTGGACAGACTCGCGTAATTCTTCAGAGTTGTCGTCACACCGGGATTTCTTGACCGATCGATTTCCACTCCGTTCAATTCATAACGTATTTCCTCAAACATAAACGCAACAGCGTTGTTCTCGAGGGTCACCGTATCGATGTGGGATTCTCCTCCAGCCGGTAATTCAAGTTTTCCTGATAAACTAAGTTTTCCCTCAACGTATAGGAAGCTTTTACACGGGAGCGTGTACAGGTCTTGTTGTTGAATGGGTATCCTTATCTCATCACTGTTTTCGAACGTCGTGTTAGCATACGGATTGTACGTGTGCAGCTCAATCTTCGTTATGCGATTGTCAAAGATCGGCTCTTCGGAGATGTTCAAAATGTCACCAAACATGATTTTTTCCTCTCACTTTTTAACAATAAATCCCAAAGATCGTAGATACTTTGCGTTTTCCACGGTTAATTTCTTACGAATCGATGACCTCTTTTCCGTGGTTAGTTTATTGCTGTTGTTCAACGTATGGAATGCCGTATTGTTATGAATTAGCATTGCTTCGTCGCGCGTGTAGTCGCACCGTGATTTCTTCTCCTCGAAAATCAATCAAACGCCCGGATTGATCAACTATGCAAATCGTTAAATCGTCAATGACTCGTGCAACGATCGGAAGGTAAATGACTCGCGCGGGCGTTTCCGACAATTTATACCCTGGTGGTACCTGGGGCGCAAACTCATGTATCGTGTGAACGAGTTTACCATTGTCGTACGATCCGGTGGTTATGTTGCATTCCACTCGTACGATATTCACGCTGATGATATTCACAGGCGCGTTCGATGTATGCCACGTGTTCGGCGGTAAAACTCGACCCGTGGAAAATCCTAGGATAGACCCCACGTTGTAAGGCTTTGCAAAGTTTATTTGATACTCGCTTATAATTTCGCTTTTCATGGTGTTGTTGTTCGCCCGTAAGACCAGCGGATATTCGATATCGGAGGCGGCGGATGACTCATCGACATTTTTTTTAGGATATTGCGCGCATATTTCACGCCTCAAGTATGCGTTGATAGCTTCCAATTCGTACGAACCGTCGGGGATGATGATCTCATCATCTTTTTCACCAAAGTAGAATCGATTGTTTCCAATGTTGGCGCTGATGTTTGGTATTGTATAATAAGTTTGCAAATCGAGCAATCCCAACTCGTATTCGCCATTGCTCAGATCTATGGGTGGAAAGCACTTGGATGACAGTACGCTGCTTCTTCCCGACAACGTGAACGTAAATGACTTTTTCGCATGCATCATGCAGAGAGAGACAGACTTTTTTCCAGGCAATTTATAACGTAGTTTCTCGGAGAAATTTCACGCACAATTGTCCACATACGCTTTCTTCGTAGTTTTGAAAACGTTTGTGGTTATATAAGATAGTCGCGTTCGCGCCGAAATAGCGAATCAACTCGATTGGCGGTCGAAGATTTCCAAAACTATCAAAATATTTGACACGCGAGCCGTGCTTTATATATGCGACCCAGTGGGTTCCCGGACCACGACTATTATCCAGATTGACTATACCCCGCTCATTTACCCACACGCGCCGCGGCAAATCGTCATGCATAAAAACTCCACGAAAATATGGTAATCCTTTACAGATGACCATCAATTCGGCGTCTGTCGTCGTGTTGTCTTTCTTCGTTTTTTTTTTTCTCCTTCAAGCCTTTCCCATGCTTATACGGAGCGAGACGTATCCCACGACCCTCCATGGCTCGATTATGTCGCTCCGCTTCTTGCAATTGTTTTTTCGCAGCTTTCGCGGTGTTTATAGCTTTGACTACTCCCGCAGCACCGCCCGTCAATGCTCCTATAGCCGACAAAGCAGGCAACAGCAACGGCAGAAAACCACCGCGTTTGGCGATTGGGAGAATTCGTTTTGTCGTTTTCTTTTTCTTTTCACCTTTTTTCTTTATCAGACCCATGCCCAATTTCGTTTTAGCTTTCATGGCTGCCAACACTGCGGCCGCGAACACCTTCTCCCCCCACGCCGCGTCTCCGGACGTTACTCGATGCAGCGCTCGATCCGCCAAAACGCGATCGGCCGCGTGTCGATTTCCAAGATCCTTGTACCGTGAATAGGCTATATCGTGCTCGCGACAGGCCGCGTCCAACGGATTGATTCCTCGATCCCCACGATCTAATCGCTTGGTCAGTTTCGTACCAGGACCGCAGAATTGATAACCAGGTATATGCAATTCGAACGGTAACGCGTTTATAGCTCTGTTTAACAACCCCTTAGCCGTATGCGGACCGAGACGCCGTTGTGAACGACGATTCATGTGCATAAACTATTTTTCTGCTCTCTCTCTGTTTAAAGAACACGGATCCTTTTTTCTCTCACGTTCGGGGGAGGCACGAAGAGTGACTGATGTCGACGGTGTTCGAGCTCTCGTATAAATACCCCCCAACCACCCACCACATCGAATCAATCAGATCATGCGTTTTGTAAGACAATCTTTGGATATTCGTGTTCCAACGTGTCGCGCGTTCGACGATTGCGACGAGACGATGCGAAAACATGGATCATTGTTACCAAGCAATGTACGATGCGTTATAAGCGGTCCGTCAGGATGCGGTAAAACGAACGTTATGATTAGCCTGCTGGAGAGCGCGAACGGGCTACGATTCGCAAACGTTTACGTGTACTCAAAATCGCTGAGTCAGCCAAAATATCGATACTTGAGCAAACTGTTCTCATCCGTGGGGAAGGATGTTGGCTACTTCGCGTTCGCGAACAACGCTGACGTAATTCCTCCCGCAGAGGCACGGCCCGATTCAATATTCATCTTCGATGATGTGGCATGCGACGAGCAGGATATCATGAGAGAGTATTTTGCGATGGGCAGACATTCGCACGTCGATTGCTTCTACCTGGGCCAGTCGTACGCGAGGATACCGAAACATTTAATTCGCGACAATGCCAATCTGCTGATTCTGTTCAAACAGGATACCATGAACTTGCGTCACATTCATCAGGATCATGTAAATACTGATATGTCGTTCGAGACGTTTAGCACGTTATGCATGGATTGTTGGCGAAAGAAGTACGGATTTCTCGTAATCGATAAAGACAGCCCCGTGAGTCGTGGTCGTTACAGACGTGGATTTAACGAGTTTGTTGTACTGTAATGAGCACAGTTGCTCGGTAAGAGTCGTTGGAGTCGCATTAGAAAATTCTCCCTTGATATGTCGTCGAAGGAGAAGAAGCTGCGAGCTTCGGTCGTGAACGAAATAGCGAAGACCAGCGATACCATACGTAAAAAGTATTTAGCGTTGAAAGTTGGGAAAATGACGGCCGAGACGAATTTGCGAACAACTTTACAACCGATCGTCGAACCGCTGAAACAGCTAGTTCAAAATACGGCTACTGTTCAACCGGACGACAACGTGTTCTCGGATATTATGGAAACTCCGCCCCTCCTATCAAAAAAAAGAAGATTCTCGGATATTAGGGGAACGACACCAGCGTCCTCTATGAAAAAAAGAAGAATAAAGAGGAAAAAGAACGACGATGTCTCGAGAAAAATATCTTTTGACGATGACGAGATCGAGTCGGCGACGGCGGTGGCACCGCTGCGACAGGAGGAGGATACCTTCGAATCGCCGAGCACGGAATGTTTGGAATCTTCTATGCGCAATATAGTAGGGTATATAGGCGGGTTCTAAACCACTTTTTTGGGGCTAAAAGAGCGGAATTAGGTAAACGAGGGGCGGGGGGGTTCAGAGCGGTATTGCACAAGCATGTTCGAGGGAGGGGGAGGGGAGCGGGGGGAATTTTCATGGAATTATATTTTTCTTGGAATTATAAGAGGGGAGATCGTTTCTAGGTCAAGGGCGGTGTTTCATGGAATTATTTTGCACTATTGCAATATTGCGTCATATTTTACATGGAATTATTGCATCATATTTTTTCCATGTAATTGTTGCAATAATCTTGAGGCGTCATATTTTTCTTGGAATTATATTATTCTTGGAATTATAAGAGGGGAGATCGTTTCTAGGTCAAGGGCGGTGTTTCATGGAATTATTTTGCACTATTGCAATATTGCGTCATATTTTTTCATGGAATTATTACATAATAGTTTTTCCATGTAATTGTTGCAATAATCTTGAGGCGTCATATTTTTCATGGAATTATTACATAATATTTTTCCATGTAATTGTTGCAATAATCTCTAGGCGTCATGGAATTATTACGTCATATTTTTCCATGGAATTGTTGCAATAATCTTTTCACCCAGTGTCATGTTTCCAAGGACAGTTTCCTACGCCGTGGTTGGCCTTGTTTCGCGATACCCTCCCACTTCCCCCCGTGGCGGCCATAGTGCTCCAGAAACGTGTTCGAACGTGTTTCGCGATACCCTTTATAAGAAAGATGATGTAAGACGGAGAGTATTGTGCTTTTATCGTTTCACCCGGTGTCATCATAATTAAAAACGAACGTTGCATCGTTGGAGTGCAATTGAGACTTGGAAATTTCAAAGTTGAAAGGAATATTTTGTTAACAACGGTAGCAAGATGGTTGAAACGTGGAAAAAAATGTTGAAGTGTTTGACGCGCATGTCAATGCTGCTGAAAACTATGGACGAGTATCGCGAATGGCATCGCTCGTACATCGAGTCTCTGCAGTGTTGCGTCAATTATCTAGCCTGTGCGAAGGATGAATTGTCGGTAGGCGAGAAATTTAGTTTAACATCGACTATGTGCCGTATGAAAACTTTGAACGTTTCGTTGAATCATCGTATTTCATCGTCGCGCGTTGGTAGAGGTTTATACGATCGCGGCGGTGCGAGAGCCTCGACGCTTCGTTGGGAAAATGTCGAGTCGGCGTTTAAAAATCGCATATCAACCGGCATCGTTATCAACGTCGAACATATCGATCCTAAGCAATTTTTACAACACGCGAAACGAATAATTACGGGACGCGTTACGGAATTTTTAAACGTGCATTCATCGCTGAAAGCTGGCGTAACGTTGGAGGCGGAATTCATGCAGCGCGCCAACGAGGTTTCCGTGAAAATTTTCGGCACGCGAAACGTCGCGTTGTTTCGGACGAGCAATCTACGACGGTGGTACCAGAAAGACGTTGTGCCGACGATTTTGACATCGTTGGAAGAGTTTCAAGAGCGAGACAGCGGGTGAGCGCTGTCGAAGATACTACATTTGATTGTGAACTTTAGCAAATACCAGCCGTTGCAAGCCGGCTGCGCCGCTTCAAGCTATTTACCTCGAACGATACAGCTGAAAAGAGCGGTCGTGAACGTGATTAGCAACGACAACGCATGCTTTTTTTGGGCGGTCGTGGCGGGTCTCTATCCAGAAGAGACACATCCGTCGCGTTTGTCATCGTATCCGCACTACAAAGCGGTGCTTCGAACCGAAGGTTTCCAATCGCCCATGCTGTTCAAGGACATTCGGAAATTTGAACGAGAAAACGACGTTTCCGTGAACGTGTTCGAATGGGCGCGCAAGAGATGCGTAACGCTTCATTTGACCGAGAAGAAACGGAGGAGACATGTCAACTTGCTGTTTCTACAGAATGCCGCAAAGACGCACGGTCATTACGTGTGTATACGAAATTTGTCACGATTGGTTTCGTCGCAGCTTAGCAAGCAGAAAAATCATAAGCATATTTGCGATCGGTAAGTTGCACGTTTTTGATTTTTTAAAAATTCTTTGAAATAGAAAAAAAGTATTTTTTCCTCAGGTGCTTGCAATATTTTCCCACGCAGGAGAGATTGAACGTTCATACGATCGACTGCGAACGGATGAACGATTGCGCTCTAGCGCTTCCAACCAGTGAAGATAAGTGGTTGCGGTTTAAAAACTTTGCGAACAAAGAACAGACACCGTTCGTTATCTATGCCGACTTGGAGTGTCTGCTGCTGTCTGAGGAACAGGAAGGAGAAGGCCGTGCGGCACGCGTACAGTATCAACATCACCACGCGTTTAGCATAGGATACTACATGTGTTGTCGCTACGACGTATCGTTGTGCGAGTATCAGGTTTATCGCGATAAAGAGGGATGCGCCGCGTGGTTCGCGAACAGGTTGTACGAGCTGAGTCGCAAATTACAGCCGATATTCGACAAAACGGTACCGATGAATCCGCTAACCGAAACGGAAAAGTTAAATTTTCGTACGGCCACGCATTGCCACGTCTGCGAGAAACCATTTGAAGAAAACGATATACGGGTGCGCGATCATTGTCATTTCACGGGCGTGTATCGTGGTCCGGCTCACAACGGATGCAATTTGAGCTATCAATCTTCGTACGTGATACCGGTGGTTTTCCATAATTTATCTGGCTACGACGCACATTTCATCATCAAAGAATTAGCAAACTCGTTCGAGGGGCGGATAGACGTGTTACCATTGACGAAAGAGAAGTATATCTCGTTCACGAAAAACGTTTCCATCGAGAGAGAGACGGGCGAAGAGCAAAAGTATGCAAAGTTGTTGAAATTCCGCTTCATCGACTCGTTCAAGTTCTTGAACTCGAGTCTGGACAAGCTGTCATCATACTTGGACAAAAGTAAATTACGCATCGTACGAGGTGAATTTGCACATCTTTCCAACGACGACCTCACCCTTTTGACCAGAAAAGGCGTTTTTCCATACGACTATCTGACATCGTACGATAAATTAAGCGATACATGTTTGCCTCCACGCGAAGAATTTTACAATCGGCTGTATGGCCGCGAGATATCCGACGTCGATTACGATCACGCGAATACGGTTTGGTCACGTTTCGCTATACGAACGCTAGGACAGTACAGCGATTTATACTTAAAATTGGATGTGCTGTTGTTGGCGGATGTTTTCGAAAATTTTCGCGATGACTGTCTCGAGAATTACAAGCTCGATCCGGCACATTATTACACGCTTCCTGGTTTCGCGTGGGACGTGATGCTGAAAATGACAAATATTGAATTGGAGTTGTTCACCGACGTGGACATGCTTTTGTTCGTGGAGCGAGGAATACGTGGTGGATTGAGCCAGTGTTCTCACAGATATGCACATGCGAACAACAAATATTTACCTACACATGACTCGAGTAAACCGTCCACCTACTTAATGTATTTCGACGTGAATAATTTGTATGGTTGGGCTATGTCACAACCTCTACCGTACAGAGACTTTCGATGGGTGAACGACGGGGTAGATGGTTTCGACGTTGAATCCGTTCCGATCGATAGCCCTGTAGGATACATTTTGGAGGTGGATTTAGAGTATCCGAGCGAAATTCACGATGCCCATGCGGATCTTCCATTTTGTCCAAGTCACGACGTGGCGATGACCAGCTCGAGTCAAAGAAAGTTGATGGCAACACTTCGCGATAAGGAGCGATACGTTGTACATTACCGATACCTCCAACAAAGTTTGAAACATAATCTGAAATTGAAGAAAATTCATCGAATTCTAGAGTTTCAGCAGTCGCGATGGTTGTGCGGCTATATCGATTTGAACACAAAATTACGCGCAAACGCGACCAACGATTTTTCCAAGAATTTGTTCAAATTAATGAACAACGCTGTATTTGGAAAAACAATGGAGAACGTTCGAAATCATGCAACTGTGAAATTACTTTCCCGTTGGAGCGGACGGCACGGCGTCGAACGATTGATAGCTAGACCAAATTTTCACAGCTATACAGTGTTTTCCGAGGACTTTGTCGCGATGCAGCTGAAAAAGCTGCTCGTTAAATTTTACAAGCCAATCTACGTAGGCATGTCTGTATTGGATATATCAAAATTTCATTTGTACAGCTTTCATTACGAGTACATGTATCCAAAATTCCAGCAAAATTGTAAGATTTTATACACGGACACGGACAGCCTGATATACGAGATCGCTTGCGATGACGCGTACGAGGCGCTGCTGAAACGTGATATCCATCGATACGACACCAGTAATTATGCCGCGAACAACGTTTACGGTGTTCCGATCGCGAACAAGAAACAGCTAGGATTGATGAAGGATGAGAACGGTGGTAAAATTATGACAGAGTTCGTAGGGCTTCGTTCGAAAATGTATGCGATTCGCGTGCAAGATGATCAGGAAACGAAAAAAATCAAAGGCATCAGAACAAACGTTACCGCTCGGGATATAAGTTTCGAAGACTATGTCGAATGCCTTCGTAATAATACGGAAAAAAGTGTTAACAGTAATCGTATAGCGTCTGTACGTCATCAGGTGTATTCAATGTCGGAAAAAAAATTGGCATTGAGTCCGTACGACGATAAGCGGTATATTTGCAGTAATCTGATCAATACTCTTCCTTGGGGACATTACAACATCGATTGAGAAGTTTTTTATCCATAAAAGAAAAAAGGTAGGGAGATTATTGCAGGTCTTTGAAGACGAGTCGGGGAGGGGGATGCTTCCATTTTGTTGTAAAAAGGAAGTGGTGGGGGAGCGTCCTATAAAAGCATTGTATTCCGAGCGTCACGCTTCAGATTGAGACAATCTCAATCACGAAAACAGCACGATGTATTACAACCATCATTCGCCCGCTGAATGTAATCGTTCAAACACCGAGGAGCCATACAAAAAGAGGAGACTAAATAATATGTAAGTAGAAAGATGAAAAATTGTGAAATTTAGAAAAAAACGTCTAATTTTGAAATCTGTTGCAGGGGTTTTCCCAACAACAGCCCTATTTCATCGATGGTACAGCCGTCATCGTCGTCGAGGAGTTCGCGCCGGATCTTGGGCCGAAGATATTCAATAGCCGGCAATTATTTTAAATATCTGGAAATTGGTGTGCACGTTGGCGACGATATTCGTGCGGAACTAGCTATAGGAGATAACCGCGGTAACGAGATCACGTTTTCCCTGGACGCATGGACGGAGTTGTTGCGCACGAAGGAGTGTATTTCCGATTTACTTTCATCGTCTATGCAGAAACAGTGTAGAAAATTGAGCGATGATTTAACATTGCAAATAGTTAATCTCGATGGTAGGAAGCTAGTGAAACTATCGAGTCAGTTCGTAGCTCTGTACATCACGGAAAAAACTATGCGTAACTTGTACAATCTTGAATTCTGCGTACACAATGTGCATTCATGGTTGATCGACAATGTTCCCACGGTTGTCGATAAATATATGAATTTTGTCTTTGCGGTGAAGGATGCCAACGCGAAGAATATCGTGAAAGCGATCGTCGAGAGCGAATCTTTCGATCAAAGTTCACTGATCGATTGCGAACTGGTGGCTTCGTGTGCTGATATCATCGCGACCGAGGCGCAAAGAAACAGATGGGTTTAAAAATTAATGTTGTGTGTGAAAATTGTCTTTTGTAACGATATTTTTAAAAATAAAAAATTATTTAAGACTCTTTGTCTTTTTTATTGTAACATTACATACAATTCCTACAGAAATGTAATTAACGCAGAAAAGGGGAATAAAGTATAGAGAAAAAAATTAATTGTCATAAGTAAAAAACAATTAAAGTATATTCGTTTTAGATATCCACGAATTATGTGACGCGTCCATTCCCAACCATTTTACATATACTTTATTTCCTTTTCTGCGTAATATTTTTTCAACTAAGTATATGTCAGGATATTTTGCCGCGCGTATCTCGTGTTCGTAAAATCCTCCAGCGATAGGTTTGTCCTTCGAGTCAGCCAAGAGGTATGTGACAAGATTCGTTCGTTTCACCGCGGTAATCTTGAATATTTCGGTTGACCAGTTCGGCGTGTATCCTTTGTCGAATAGGGTTTTAAACTTGCTGACGCGCACGCGATCATCGATCTTGAATTTGGCAGGACCAGCAATCTTCACGTTGCTGTACACGGTCGACAGAAGGTGCCCGGCATTTTTACGGTTCACATCGACGGGTCGCATACGGATGGTACGATGTTTTCGATTATTGTAGTCCTCGGTCAACGTGGGAAGCGCATCGATCCAACGATATTTTCCGCTCAACGAGAAAAATTTCCACATGCTGTTCTTCAACGTACGATTGAAACGTTCCACGACGGACGCTTTCATAGTGCTAAACGTGGAATAATGGTGTATGTTGCGGCTCCTCAGATAGTCTTGGAACGTTGCATTGTAGAATTCTTTCCCCATGTCAGTCTGCAAGTTGTTCGGGGCTCTACCGTCCTTCTTCAACGCTGACGCGAAAGCTTTGCACACGTCGCTCGCATTTTTACTCTTCAAAGGAACCGTCCACGCGTATTTGCTAAATACATCGATTATCGTGAGAATATATCGATGCCCTCGATTGTCTCGCGCATAGTTTTGAACCTCAACGATATCGGCTTGCCAAAGATCATCGAATCCTCGCACGATCACACGTCTACGCGGGTAAAAACGTCTCGCCGGAGCATGCAGCTCTTCCACCACGTTTTCTTTACTCATCGTCGTCGTCGCTGTATCTGCACGTATACTTTATCGAGTTTATCATATATACTCATCTGAAATTTTTCTTTCTCAGTTATATTTCCCTCCCTCATTTTTTCCAGCGCTCTCTCAAGGATGATCATTTCTTTACGATGAATGTTACTTAGTATCAATAATACATGATAGCACAGGTACAGGTGTACAGGTGTACAGGTACAGGTACCGGTGTACAGGTACCGGTGTACAGGTACCGGTACAGCTGTAGCAGTATGACGGTTGGCTGTCGGTACAGCTGTAGCAGTATGACGGTTGGCTGCCAAGATCGGTTGACGCGTTTCTTTTAATATTATCTTGAAATCTTATTCTGAAGTTCCCCAGCCGATCGTTGATGACGTCTTTTTTACAATCTCCTTCTCGAGCGTTTGCAACTAAATTATCGATTCTCGCGTCGATATACAGGTACAGGTACAGGTACAGGTACAGGTACCGGTGTACAGGTATCGGTACAGCTGTAGCAGTATGACGGTTGGCTGTCGGTACAGCTGTAGCAGTATGACGGTTGGCTGTCGGTACAGCTGTAGCAGTATGACGGTTGGTTGTCAAGATCGGTTGACGCGTTTCGAACGAATCTTGTCACATACCTCTTGGCTGACTCGAAGGACAAACCTATCGCTGGAGGATTTTACGAACACGAGATACGCGCGGCAAAATATCCTGACATATACTTAGTTGAAAAAATATTACGCAGAAAAGGAAATAAAGTATATGTAAAATGGTTGGGAATGGACGCGTCACATAATTCGTGGATATCTAAAACGAATATACTTTAATTGTTTTTTACTTATGACAATTAATTTTTTTCTCTATACTTTATTCCCCTTTTCTGCGTTAATTACATTTCTGTAGGAATTGTATGTAATGTTACAATAAAAAAGACAAAGAGTCTTAAATAATTTTTTATTTTTAAAAATATCGTTACAAAAGACAATTTTCACACACAACATTAATTTTTAAACCCATCTGTTTCTTTGCGCCTCGGTCGCGATGATATCAGCACACGAAGCCACCAGTTCGCAATCGATCAGTGAACTTTGATCGAAAGATTCGCTCTCGACGATCGCTTTCACGATATTCTTCGCGTTGGCATCCTTCACCGCAAAGACAAAATTCATATATTTATCGACAACCGTGGGAACATTGTCGATCAACCATGAATGCACATTGTGTACGCAGAATTCAAGATTGTACAAGTTACGCATAGTTTTTTCCGTGATGTACAGAGCTACGAACTGACTCGATAGTTTCACTAGCTTCCTACCATCGAGATTAACTATTTGCAATGTTAAATCATCGCTCAATTTTCTACACTGTTTCTGCATAGACGATGAAAGTAAATCGGAAATACACTCCTTCGTGCGCAACAACTCCGTCCATGCGTCCAGGGAAAACGTGATCTCGTTACCGCGGTTATCTCCTATAGCTAGTTCCGCACGAATATCGTCGCCAACGTGCACACCAATTTCCAGATATTTAAAATAATTGCCGGCTATTGAATATCTTCGGCCCAAGATCCGGCGCGAACTCCTCGACGACGATGACGGCTGTACCATCGATGAAATAGGGCTGTTGTTGGGAAAACCCCTGCAACAGATTTCAAAATTAGACGTTTTTTTCTAAATTTCACAATTTTTCATCTTTCTACTTACATATTATTTAGTCTCCTCTTTTTGTATGGCTCCTCGGTGTTTGAACGATTACATTCAGCGGGCGAATGATGGTTGTAATACATCGTGCTGTTTTCGTGATTGAGATTGTCTCAATCTGAAGCGTGACGCTCGGAATACAATGCTTTTATAGGACGCTCCCCCACCACTTCCTTTTTACAACAAAATGGAAGCATCCCCCTCCCCGACTCGTCTTCAAAGACCTGCAATAATCTCCCTACCTTTTTTCTTTTATGGATAAAAAACTTCTCAATCGATGTTGTAATGTCCCCAAGGAAGAGTATTGATCAGATTACTGCAAATATACCGCTTATCGTCGTACGGACTCAATGCCAATTTTTTTTCCGACATTGAATACACCTGATGACGTACAGACGCTATACGATTACTGTTAACACTTTTTTCCGTATTATTACGAAGGCATTCGACATAGTCTTCGAAACTTATATCCCGAGCGGTAACGTTTGTTCTGATGCCTTTGATTTTTTTCGTTTCCTGATCATCTTGCACGCGAATCGCATACATTTTCGAACGAAGCCCTACGAACTCTGTCATAATTTTACCACCGTTCTCATCCTTCATCAATCCTAGCTGTTTCTTGTTCGCGATCGGAACACCGTAAACGTTGTTCGCGGCATAATTACTGGTGTCGTATCGATGGATATCACGTTTCAGCAGCGCCTCGTACGCGTCATCGCAAGCGATCTCGTATATCAGGCTGTCCGTGTCCGTGTATAAAATCTTACAATTTTGCTGGAATTTTGGATACATGTACTCGTAATGAAAGCTGTACAAATGAAATTTTGATATATCCAATACAGACATGCCTACGTAGATTGGCTTGTAAAATTTAACGAGCAGCTTTTTCAGCTGCATCGCGACAAAGTCCTCGGAAAACACTGTATAGCTGTGAAAATTTGGTCTAGCTATCAATCGTTCGACGCCGTGCCGTCGACTCAGCTCGTACAACCTGTTCGCGAACCACGCGGCGCATCCCTCTTTATCGCGATAAACCTGATACTCGCACAACGATATGTCGTAGCGACAACACATGTAGTATCCTATGCTAAACGCGTGATGATGTTGATACTGTACGCGTGCCGCACGGCCTTCTCCTTCCTGTTCCTCAGACAGCAGCAGACACTCCAAGTCAGCATAGATAACGAACGGTGTCTGTTCTTTGGTCGCAAAGTTTTTAAACCGCAACCACTTATCTTCACTCGTTGGAAGCGCTAGAGCGCAATCGTTCATTCGTTCGCAGTCGATCGTATGGACGTTTAATCTCTCCTGCGTGGGAAAATATTGCAAGCACCTGAGGGAAAAAACTTTTTTCTGCTTCAAAGAATTTTTTAAAAAATTCAAAAACGTGCAACTTACCGATCGCAAATATGCTTCTTATGATCCAACTTGCTAAGCTGCGATGAAACCAATCGTGACAAATTTCGTATACACGCGTAATGACCACGCGTCTTTGCTGCATTCTGTAGAAACAGCAAGTTGACATGTCTCCTCCGTTTTTTCTCGGTCAAATGAAGCGTTACGCATCTCTTGCGCGCCCATTCGAACACGTTCACGGAAACGTCGTTTTCTCGTTCAAATTTCCGAATGTCCTTGAACAGCATGGGCGATTGGAAACCTTCGGTTCGAAGCACCGCTTTGTAGTGCGGATACGATGACAAACGCGACGGATGTGTCTCTTCTGGATAGAGACCCGCCACGACCGCCCAAAAAAAGCATGCGTTGTCGTTGCTAATCACGTTCACGACCGCTCTTTTCAGCTGTATCGTTCGAGGTAAATAGCTTGAAGCGGCGCAGCCGGCTTGCAACGGCTGGTATTTGCTAAAGTTCACAATCAAATGTAGTATCTTCGACAGCGCCCACCCGCTGTCTCGCTCTTGAAACTCTTCCAACGATGTCAAAATCGTCGGCACAACGTCTTTCTGGTACCACCGTCGTAGATTGCTCGTCCGAAACAACGCGACGTTTCGCGTGCCGAAACTTTTCACGGAAACCTCGTTGGCGCGCTGCATGAATTCCGCCTCCAACGTTACGCCAGCTTTCAGCGATGAATGCACGTTTAAAAATTCCGTAACGCGTCCCGTAATTATTCGTTTCGCGTGTTGTAAAAATTGCTTAGGATCGATATGTTCGACGTTGATAACGATGCCGGTTGATATGCGATTTTTAAACGCCGACTCGACATTTTCCCAACGAAGCGTCGAGGCTCTCGCACCGCCGCGATCGTATAAACCTCTACCGACGCGCGACGATGAAATACGATGATTCAACGAAACGTTCAAAGTTTTCATACGGCACATAGTCGATGTTAAACTAAATTTCTCGCCTACCGACAATTCATCCTTCGCACAGGCTAGATAATTGACGCAACACTGCAGAGACTCGATGTACGAGCGATGCCATTCGCGATACTCGTCCATAGTTTTCAGCAGCATTGACATGCGCGTCAAACACTTCAACATTTTTTTCCACGTTTCAACCATCTTGCTACCGTTGTTAACAAAATATTCCTTTCAATATTGAAATTTCCAAGTCTCAATTGCACTCCAACGATGCAACGTTCGTTTTTAATTATGATGACACCGGGTGAAACGATAAAAGCACAATACTCTCCCTCTTACATCATCTTTCTTATAAAGGGTATCGCGAAACACGTTCGAGCACGTTTCTGGAGCACTATGGCCGCCACGGGGGGGAGTGGGAGGGTATCGCGAAACAAGGCCAACCACGGCGTAGGAAACTGTCCTTGGAAACATGACACTGGGTGAAAAGATTATTGTAATAATTCCATGGAAAAAATATGACGTAATAATTCCATGACGCCTAGAAATTATTGCAACAATTACATGGAAAAAATATGGCGCAATAATTCCATGAAAAATATGCCGCAATAGTGCAAAATAATTCCACGAAACACCGCCCTTGACCTAGAAACGATCTCCCTTCGTTCCAAGAAAAATATAATTCCAAGAAAAATATGACGCAATAATTCCATGAAAAATATGTCGCAATAGTGCAAAATAATTCCACGAAACGCCGCCCTTGACCTAGAAACGATTCCAAGAAAAATATAATTCCAAGAAAAATATGACGCAATAATTCCATGAAAAATATGTCGCAATATTGCAATAGTGCAAAATAATTCCACGAAACGCCGCCCTTGACCTAGAAACGATTCCAAGAAAAATATAATTCCAAGAAAATTCCCCCCCGCTCCCCTCCCCCCTCTCTAGAATATGCTTGTGCAATATCGCTCTGCGGCGGTACTGCTCTCCCGTGAAATAAGGTATGCTCTCTCGTGAATTTAAAAGTGGTTTAGAACCGGTGTATATACCCTACTAATAACACAGTTCGTTCGCTCTTCGTTGAAATCCACTAGTTTGTCGATTGTTTACTTTTGTATTGTAACCCCTTGGCTGTTGATATCTTCCTGGTGCTGGTCTTAGTCGCGACGTTTTACTTTCCCCCCGACTTCCCTTCTGTTGTGCGGAGTATGAGAGGGCGAAAACTTCTTGCTGTGTGGCTTTTTTCTCTAATGTTTTAATCGACCCCAATGCGTTTTTTACTGCACTTTCTCTTGCCGTTGCTTCGGGTAGCGCACCGTCAAATGTTAAGTCTTCCGTTTTGAATAGGTTTACCCTTGTCTCTTGATCACGTATACCGCATACCAGCTGATCGCGTAATGCAGTTTCCAAATTTGTAAAATTGCACTGTAGAGCAAGGTTTTTCAATTTCGCTGCAAATTCAACGACAGTCTCGTTTGCCTCTTGTTTAGCCTGATTGAATCTGCATCGCTCCATAACCTCGGAGGGTTTTGGGCTTAAGTGATCACCCATAATTGCTTTCAATCGTTCGTAAGTTTTTGTCAGAAGCTTTTCCGGTGCGCATAAATTTCGAATAAGCTTAAAAGCGTTTTCATCGAACCTTATCAACATGGTTGCAGCTTTCTTGTCGTCCTTTATATCTTTAGCCACGAAATATGTTTCTAGGCGCTCTGTAAATATCTCCCAGTCGTCCTTTTCCAAACAAAATTCAAACTTGGGAATGTCCTCCATCTGGTCGTCGTCTACCTCTGCATTGTCTCCGATTGCGTGTTTACAGTCCTTGGTGTCCAATGCTGTCGGCTTTACACTCACGTTGTTGTCGGCTTTCCGTTCGTCTACTTTCGATGCCTGATCTTCCTCGCTGCGTATTACTGATGCTAATAATTTCTGAAGTTCGTCTAACTTCGCCGTTTCTTCAAAAGCGATACCTCTCTCCAGTAATTCCTTTTTTACGTTTGTTTTGCTCAAAAGGTACACCCAGCTTACACCTTTTTTCTCTTCCATAGAGAATATAATGGGAGATACTCTAATTTTTCCTTTTTCACTGCGCGAGTGTCACCGTATACAAACTTTCCCGTTTTCAATTCGAATACGTTTCCATGGAATAGTTTTATAAATCCTCGTCGCCACTGTAAAGTATTTATTATACTGGTTTATTATTGTACATGAAATTCTTTGTCGCTGAAACGGTGTCTACTACTCGCCGACTAGCACGATACTGTCGTTACATAGAGAGCGCGCTAATAGCGACAGCGTCAACAGTGTCGGTAATATATGCAGTGACCGTGTCACATTTGCAATACACCACACATATGTATTATCAATACACCCAAGACCTTTTCGAAAGTCCGTTTGGCTCGCCGGTATCATCCCCTTCCCCTGCACCTCTTCTCTCACCCTTTCCGCCAGAATTGCTGCGTACACCTTGTACGCTGTTTGCGTGAGTGTAACCCCCCTATAATTGCCTACCACGCTTTTATCTCCCTTTTTCATTACCGGCACCACTACCCCCTCAGACCAGTCCTCCGGCCATCCCACTCCCCTGCATACACTATTACAGACCCTCCAGAGCCAATCCTGTGCCTCGTCCCCCCCATGCTTCCAAACTTCATTTGGGATCCCGTCCCCCCTGCCGCTTTCCCATCCTTCAAGCCCCTTACTACTCTGAGAATTTCTCCTTTTTCTAATTCCCCCTCCTTTCTGTCCCCTCCCTCCTCCTCCTTTGCTCTACCCCACCTAACAGTCCCTTAAAATGTGCTTCCCACTCTTCTATCCTTATTCTCTCGTCTACCCCCGCCACCACATCCTTTCCCTATTCACTATTTTCCATACCTGGCTTTCCGATTTTATACACTCCACCTCTTTTTCCCATTTTTCCTTCTCCCTCTGTTTCTTCTCCTCACATAACCTCCTGTATTCCCTTTTTCTCGCTTTAAATTCCCTTGCTTAGAATTCCCCAACCTCTTTCGCTCAGAAAATCGCATAGTTTTCTCCCTTCCCCGTTTACCTTCTCATCTCTTGAGTTCCTACTTCCCCCCTCCTTCCCCTCTTCTACCGCTCCCCCCTCTCTCCCTGTTCTCGCATTATAGTCCCCCCCCCTATAATCACTCTTACCCCTTTCTCCTTCTCTTCTATCCATTCTCCTAATTCTTCCATTTTACTTTTCAAGTCCCCATTTCCGTATACCCCAATTACCTTCCACCAACCTCCCTCAACTTTCACTTTTAGCATCATTACTCCCTCTTTCCCTCTTACTTCCCCTCTTTCCGACCCTAACTCTTTTCTTACCCCCACGACCATACCCCCCTTTGCCCTCCTCATTCTTTCCTTTCTTTTTGCCTTCATTGTACCTCCCAGAAAAAGCTTCTTGGTAGCCTGTGCCTAATTTTGCTCCATCCCTTCTCCTTTATCCATGTCTCCAATAACATTATCACGTCCCATTCCTCTATCCCTTTCCAGAAATCCTCTTCCTTATTCGCTAGCCCCGCTACATTCCAGAAACCCAGTTTGTATCCTATTCCCTTCATTTTTGTCCCTAACCCCTGCCCCCTCCTTGCTCGTTTCCCTGCTCTTCTATCCAATTTTCCTCTATTTCGTCCCATCTTTTCATCTTTCCATTTACCCACATCTTAATGTACCCGATCTGAACGTTCCTACCTTCCCTTCTCTCCTTCTCTGCTTCCCTTCCTATCTTCCATCTTGCCCTCCTCTCCTCCTCTGTTAGGTCGTCATCTACACTTACTTTCATACCCCTTAGTTTTTTCTTTCCTTCCATCACTTTCCTTTTGCTGTCCCTATCTATCATTTTCACCATTACCATCCCCATACCATCCTTTTCTCCCTTTCCTATCTTTTTTATCTCTTTTATTTCCTCTCTCTTTACCTCCATCTTTTCCCATATTTTCTTAACTTCTCCTATCCTATTTTCTTAACTTCACCTTCTCCCCTTATCCCCCTTACTATGATATAATTCCTTTTCTCTACTCTTTCCCTTTTATCCTGCTTAATTTCCATTTGTCTTATTCTCCTCCTGTTTTCTTCTACTAAATCCTCTTCTGTCCCACCTTTCTCTACCTTTCTTTCCCTCTTTCTCAACCCCCCCTGCTACCTCTTCTAATCTCTCCTCTATCTTTGTTACTCTCTTTTCCCTTTTTACCTCTTCCTCCCTCCTCTCTAGCCTCCACTTTTCCCTTTCCCTCCTCCATTCCTCTAATAACCTTTTCCCTTCCTCCCTCTCTACCTTCATCTCTTCCATCATCTCCCGCACCTCCCCCATTAGCCCTCTAAATAGCTCCTCCATTCCCATCATTATCCCTCCTCCCTCCCTTTTCTCCTGTATCGGAGACCTTATTGTCACATCACTCTTTTTAAATATCATGGTTTCAATTACCTACCCTCCCTCTACCTCCCCTATTCCCCTTTTCCTCCCCACTACTTCCATGTTCTCCACACTGAACCACCTCTCTATATTACCCTCCTTAATAATCCTATCCTTCCTCCCTTTTCCTTCTTTCCCCTCTTCCCTCCTCACCCCCTTTTCATCTTCTCCTCTCTCATTCATTTTCATTACCTCCTATCTTTCTTCCCTCTTACTCCTTTTCAAATTTCCCGTTTTCCCAGTCTATCTGTCTCCCGTTCTATCCTTCTCCCGCTAGGGCGCGCCACCTTCCTCCTGCTCTCTTTTCCCGCTCCCACCGGACTATTGCCACGCGAACATAACCTGTTAACTCCACTCGCTTTTCCCTTCCCCATTGCCCTTTCTAACACTCCCTCACCCTAACCTTTTTCTACCACCTATCTCCACACCCCACGCATCCCTCTCCACCAGTTTCTACACTCACACCACTTTCCACTCCACTCCTTCACTCGAAACTTTCGCTTAGCTATCTACACACAACCGCCTCTCACACAACCGGAAAAGGAAGTCCAATTTTCTCGTTATATATTATATAATATGTAACCGTTCTGGTTACACCTAGGCACAGCATGGATCGACATCGATTCCCACTGCGGGGGCCGTGACGTCACCTGTTATCCTCGTCGTAGACAAGGATCGCAGGAGCAATCAATATAGATCATAAGATGCGTACGCATCGACCCCCTCTCGATTTGCGATCAAAGGAAGTCGATGCGAGCAGAAGATTAGACACTCTACGTCTGGACTCGCTCCTATAAGCACGTATGAGTCAATACGCGTCTCGTGTTGGAATCGAAAACTTTAAGAATTTAAATTTCATAATTTGTGTATCGCCAATAAGGCTTATTATCTGAGTATTGCTCACGACCCGGCTAAAGGGCGATTAGAATCTCGCGCTGCGAAATATTGTGTCAATTGCTAAATATCTGAGTTGTGGTAAATTGAATGTGTCTTGAGAGTATCGATGCTCTGTATTGCTGTGTAATTGCGAAGTGCGCAGCGGATAAATATATATAATTTTGTTCACGACCCGGTTCAAGGGAAAATTTGATCGCATATTGCGAGTTGCTAAGAAATATGATTTATAATTGAATAAATGTCTATTGAGTGAAATCGGTGTTTGGACATTGAGATTCCATTGCATGTAATAATTTTCAATTGTGTTCTACGCCCGTATTGAGGGCAATCATAGTTCGTGTTGCGAAATACGAAAAAGGAGCGTGCTTTTACGTCGGTTCACGCGGTCGTGGATATCTCGTTCGCCGAACGACGGTTACCTGCGTTCTACCTACATTTATATTCGGAGTAGGATATCGTTTCCTACAAGTATTCGCTCAGTGATCTTTGAGGTATTTGTGTGTAGGATTTATTGTGTATATCGTTAGTTGACGAGATACACGGTGAATTTGCTCAGAACGGACTACAGGAAAAATTCGCATATCGCCATGGCCACGCAAGCGTGCCCTGCCTAGATATCCGTAATTTTTTCACCACCACGTTACGAGGTTGCCTAGAGAGTGGGAGCCGATTGCTCTTCCCGGAGAACATCCGGCGGGACCGATCGTTTGCCTGAGTTCACTAGCCTGGTCTCGAACGAGGTTTATTCCTGTTGTCCTGCTAAGAGCGCATCGTTGTATGGGTGGTAAGGAGTCGCCACGGCCACGAATACGTGCCCTGCCCAGTCTCCTGAACCACGCCATACAACAGGGTGAATTCCGGAGCAGGTAGACGCCGATCGCTGCTCCCGTGATATTGCGGCGGTACCGATCTGTGCGGACTACGCTGTTCAGGGAAGTTTAACCCTATCCTTTTGCAGATCAGGAATCAACGAGTGATTTTTGATACCAATTGTTTGCGTGAGGTAAACGTCGACGAAGCGTATTTCTCGAGCACGTGAATGAGAACCGCGATCGCGTCTAACAATAAGCTAGACAGTTTCTTGCGTGCATTCCCGGAAAGGAGGCTTTTGTTTACAGTCCGTGGTCGTCGCGTTTCGTTCAAGGCGTATCGTTGTTGTGATACGAATACAGGGTAATTGCGTGTACGACAAGCTGAGTACATTGCGTAACAGTTCGAAAGCTGTTCTCATCCAGATCAACTAATTAACAGAATATATCTCAGTTTTACCAGATATTGTCTACCAACGATTATTTATCTCTGCCCAAACCTTTCCGCTTTCCAGTGCCTGGAGGCACGAACCGTTCACTAAATCCATCGGGTCTAGTAACCAACCCGGTGTTGGAATTGCTAAAGAACAATTAACCTTTTTTTGCAAATCAAGTTATCAAGAACAGATTGAAAGATCAAGCAGCAGATAACGGGTGTGTCTGGAATACTGCAGAGTTGCCACGGCCACGTATCGTGCCCTGCCGACTCTGATCAGGATTGTCCACGCATAGCCGTGAATCTTTTCTATTTCGGAACCGTTCGCCGCTCCTGTGATTATCCAGCGGTGCCGTTCGGTCTACCGCAATTTTATGATTGATCTTTCAATATATTGAAAGGGTTAACAATAGTTTGGTTAAAAATATATATAATATAATAATATATTATGAGAGTGAGACCCTATTTTCTCTGTCATCTCCACAGCGTGTTTAGTAGCAAAATGTAAACAAACGCCTGCCGCACAGTGGTCCAAATCGAGAAATTCAGTGACTTTTTGTTATAACTTATGAACCATAAGACATATCGGGATGAAATTTGCACTAAAATTCATTTAAAAAATAGTCAATTTGAACTAAAGACAAATTAATATTTTTTCATTTGTTAAACAATAATTTTGAATTAATTTTCATTGATATTTTTCACTAAAAAAAAATTGTTTAAATACAACCTACCAAACCATTTTTTCTTTCTAAGTGTGTATTTCATATTTATTCATTCATGCAATGTTTAATGAAATGGGTGAAATGTAAATTTGAGGAGTCGGGTAAGGTAAAAACGTCACATAACTGTGTCGAAAGATATTTTTTATAATAATTTATATTATTTGTAATATTGTAATATATTATAATATAAAATAATTTAGTAACATTTTTGTAAATCTTTTGTGATAAAAATGTGATAACAATAATGGTTTTATAATACAATAATAATAGCATACAACGAATAACATGAAATATAAAAAAATAATATTTGTTTATGCTTTGTCAGTCTTCATTCTCAAATGATTTTGTCTAGCATTAGTTTTTATAGTCCATCCAATTCAAAGCCTGCCTTTTCTATTATTTAATTATTAATGATTCAGCTTCTGGTTCTAAATTTTGTATTTTTTTCTTAGACGATTTTACTCGCATTGCTGATATGTGCGGGTCCGATGTTAATAACAGTCTATAAAATACATCTTCATTTGTTAATATTCTACTTGATTTTCTTGTTTTAATTCACACACAATAAAAACACTAATACAACTTAAGTTTAGTTCATAAAGTAAATTAAAACACTACAAATTATTAACACAAAACATAAAATGATTAAACCGAAATGAAAATCAAGAGTGGAAAAATGCTCTGAAAGGTCTCACTGTGGCAGTTCGAATGGTTCTGTCTAAACTAAATGCAGACAGAAAGTCGAAGACTCATTTGAAGGCTTATCTACACCATAGCATAAACATTTCAAGTAACTCTAATCCAAACAGTTTGTTGAAAAGAACTCCGTATCGCTTTGGAAGTTTGGTCGGAGAATACAAGTGTAGTCCGTAAAGCGTAAGGAGGCGAGACGTAACATTGACAGTTTTAAACTGTTATAATTGCAAAGGGCGGAAGAGTGCGGAAATGATTTTTGTCCCATCATATAGAAGAAGGTGTACTGAAAATAGTCCAATTTGTTAGAAACTGGGACCTCCCGGGACTTTAAAGATATCCCTTACCAATTATAAAAACTTTTTAAAATTTTCTCCATTTAGTCCAGCATTAACTTTTAATATATTATGCAGACTAATTAATAATGTAAGATACGATTTCTTATCGCAAAAATCTGCTCTTTAATTTAAAAAAGAAAGCGCGAGAAAATAATAAATAGGAACGTCAGGGCATCGCATCAAAGTGAAGCAATTTTTCTCGTGAAAAATACTCTTCTTAAAATGTCCAACTTTCAACATTTATTACAACTATAATATTTTATAAATTGTACTAATTTCTCCATTTCCGAGGTCTATGGACATTTGGGAAGCAATGTTCATTGATTAGATATCGATACAAGAAAGTTCGTTTTTGGGCCAAAAGTCACTGAATTTCTCGATTTGGACCACTGTGCGCCGGGACAGCCTTACGTTGCCGCAGAGCGTGCAGAAATACGAAAAATTCAATACAGTATTAGCGATAGTTTTTTGCAAATATCTCGAAAACTAAAAGTGACCCCCCTATATTGGAAAAGGAAGAAGTTGTTCAAAATGTGTTGCTGCATAACATATTAAAATTTCATCAAAATCGGAGGACGCAGACCTTTTGTCAACAATTACCAATATTCTGTTATGTTATGCAATGACGAAATTCAATCGTTCTTATTGAAATCCTTAGTAGGAAACAGAAAATTAATTTTTTTACTTATTTATCCGATACTTATTGCAATGCTCGACAGCATTGACTGCAATTATTAAAGTAGAGGTAGTAACAAGATAAAACTATTAACTAATTAAACTAATTTTCGACGGCTCCTATCCATACAATGTTATTTAGAGGCAGTATTTCGTACAAAGATATTCTAAAAAAATAATTCTATTTGACTCTATATGAAAATTTCTTGCAACATGACGCTGTTTAAAAAGTGCGTGTAACATGATTTTATTTCATTCTGAACTGAACCACTTCCTGAAACATGATTCACTTATCAGCACATTGTGCGACGAGGCGAAGAGCTAGCAATCGAAGTCGAAGGCGAAATCTTTAAAGAATAAGGACTCTCCGCGTCTCCTTTTTTCCCGACGCTGTCCTTCTTTGTGTCCGAAACTTGCGTAGTTCATTGCACACGCAAATATCATCGGAATTATATCATATTTGGTATCATTATCATAAAAAAAACAAAATTCACCAAATATGTTCAGAAGAATCCTATAAAAAATAATTATAAATAATTAAGTTTTGTTGTTTGATTAGTAGTCTCACACCGATATATCCGACCCGACCCGTATCATGTTACAATGTTTCACTCCACAGTCCACAGCGACTGAATCACTGAAGCCCTCGAGACTCGCTTCCCGTTTCTTTGTTCGACAGAACATCACAGAATAGTGTATCCTGAAAATTGAATGTCTCTGGCCAGACTCGAGTTTTCGACATTTATAGCAAGCTCTTGCTATAATCTTATTTTATTTGTCAACATTTAGTTTTCTATTTAAAATATTTTGTCTTGTTCTAGCAGAACAGTTCTCATTGATGAAACGAACCAGGACGTTATAAATCATTTATAGTTGGTATCCGTTATCTTTTTTTTTTTATCGTGTGGAAATGCATTACACATACCCCGCCCCACCTGGGGGGGAGCCGCGGTTATGTGGGGCTCCCTCGGGGAGGGGGTCGCCAAGCTAACAAAGCTCCGCGATCCCCTCCCCCAGAGTACCCTCTAAAACCACACGCCCATCTAGGCTATTGAGGAGGCGCCCGGATCTCGCGAAAACTCAACGGGTCACCTCCTAGCTATGCATACATCCCGGGGGGAGGGGTTAGCTCCCACCATACCTACTCTAATTGGACCCCGGGCGGAGGGACCCGCAAGAGGGGGCGTCGAAGACGCATCCGCACGCCCCGACCCTCCCCACCCCACCCCCCACGCGCCATCTCCAGAACTCGCATTCGGGGGGTGGCCGGCACCCCGCCACAAAGACATAACGTCTCGGGGTGCCGGGCCATCACGGGGGAACGTCCCCCGCGCCGCACCAACCGACACCGCCGCCCAGCGTCTTCTCCCCGAAGGCCAAGGCGGTACACGGCGGCGCGGGCGACGTCCCCGCGCCATGCTCCTCCTCGCGGAGTCCGGGTCCCGCTCCCGGGCCCGCTCGGCGGCCTCCTTCTCGGAAATTACTGTCTCACAGAAGGAGACCACCCCCTTCCACGACCCCCGGCCCCCGATCAAGTGGTCGAACAAGACTGGAGCGAGAGGTCCCACCCTTCCACCGCGGCTCTAAGGACACGGCGCGGCCCGGCCCAAGCCGGACACTCCTCGAGTGTATGCCGCGCCGTGTCCACCTCCTCTCCGCAGGGGTGGCACTGCGCCGTCGGCTCCAGCCCTATCCTATGCAAGTACTCACCGAAACAACCGTGTCCGGTGAGCACCTGCGTGAGGCGGAAGGTCAACCCAACCCGCCTCCCGCACCATGCATCAAACATGGGCAGGAGGGCCCGGACTATCGGACGCGTCGAGGATGAAAGCAGTTGCTTCCACCGCTCGAACACCTCCGACCGGGCCTGACGTATCAGATCCTCGAACTCCTCGTCTTCCTCGACCGTCAACTCCTCCCCAGGCGGGCGACGGAACTGGCAGGCGATCCGGTATATGTTCGCCTGCCCGTCGCCAGCAACTGGAGTGGAGGAATCACGGCCAGGAGACCCGCCACCTCGCTGGAGATGGTGCGGTATCCCCGTATGTTCCGCAGGGTCAGCCGGCGCCGCACTCTTTCCAAGAGCGCGGTGGAACGCCGGCCGGCCTCGAGCGAGCGGTGCCACACGGGGGCACCCCCGAATAGAGGCGGCGGACACTCAACTGCGGCCCCCCCCCCATATTGGGCAGCAGCCGCGCAAGCGCGGCCGCTGTCCTCTCCAGTCGGGGGGCCAGGAGTCCAAAGTGATCCTCGAAACGCCAGCGGCCGTCGATGATCAGGCCCAGATATTTCATCGTGGTCCCGACCTCGACGGGGGTATCAGCGAACCGGATCCGGAATAATCGGTCTTTGCGGCGGACACGACAAGCCCCATCCTCCGGATCCGTCCAACAAAGCAGTCCAGGGCGGACTCCACGAGGCGTCCCGCCCTTCTCCAGCCCCCCCCTCCGCGTAGATTAGTGTGTCATCCGCATAGCAGATGACCCCGTCCCGGGTGAGAGGGTAACCCGCAGTACCGCGTCAAAGGCTAGGATCCACAGGAGCGGTCCAAGGACCGATCCCTGTGGAACCCCGCGGCATATCTCCCTCAGGTATGCACCATACCGGCCGGCAATATACACCTCCCTGCCGCGGAGGTAGTCCCGGATTACTTCCCGGAGATAGAGAGGGACCCGGAAGAATTCCAGGGCAGGGTGTTGAACGCGTTGGAAATGTCCAACGACACCGCAATCAACACCCCGCCCCGAGCGACAGCCCCCTCTCGGAGGAGGCGCAGACGCTCTAACGCGTCCATAGGTGAGCGCCCTCTGCGGAATCCATACTGGCTGTCGCTCAGCCTGGGATCACCCCGCGTCAGGTCCTCTCGGAGGCGGGCAGCAATTATTCTTTCGAACAACTTGCCCGCCTCGTCGATTAAACAAACCGGCCGATAAGCAGAGGGAGACTCTGCGGGTTTTCCATCCTTATGGAGGAGGACAAGAATCGTCTCTTTCCAACACTTGGGGATGATTCCCCGGTCCAGGCACGCATCCAAGATGCTCCTGTAAGCCGGGGCGAGGACCGTTAGCGCCGTGGCTATCATACCGCCGGGAACGCCATCAGGGCCGGGGGGCGCTTTCTTGCCCCCAGCCCGGCGCTCCCGGATGGCCAGCCCGAGCTCCCACCCAGAGACCCGGAGTTCGTCCGACCAATCACTGGTCGGCCCCGGAGCGCGTTCACCCTCCCCCTCCCTCCCATTATCGGGGGGAAGAGGGTGCCGACGACGCGCCCCAAGAACTCCGGGTCCATTCTCTCCGCGACAGGGGGCGCCCGGGGACGAAGCTTCCCAAGCACCATCCTATACGGGCGCCCCCACGGATCAGCGCGACGAGTGAGCAGGATCTCGCTCCAGGACTTGGCTTTGGCGGCGGCAATCGCGCGCTTGAGAGTCTCGGCGGACGATCTATACTCCCTGTACAGACCGTCCACCGTCGGCCCCGGGTCGCCGCCAAGGAAATGGCGGCGCCGAGCGCGGACGAACCGGCGGCGGGCTCGACCGGCCGAGCTGCGGAGCTCGGCTAGCTCACCCGACCACCAGTACACCGACTTTCGAGGGGGACAGGCTCGGACCCGTGGCATCGCTACGTCGCAGATCATCTGCAACGTGACCGTAACCAAGCCGCCCCCTCTTCAGGTCCGCGCTCCCTGACCGAAGGCCAGGCGGAGCCGATAATCACGGCCCTCAAGAGGGCCCATCTGGGCGCCGAAGGGGCGCTACTTCGCCGTTGGAGGGGGCGTGTCCACCGGCGGGTCTATGACCACCGCCACGTCCATCAGGACGTAGCAGTGATCGGACAGTGTTTCTCCGTCCCAGACCCGCCAGTTGGACACACGGCGCGAGGCGGAGGCGGTCGCGAACGAAATGTCCACAACCGACCAACCGTTCCACCTCACGCACGTCGGCACGGAGCCCCGGTTTAATAACCGGAGCTCCCGCCCCTCCGCCCAATCTTTGAAGGCTCCGCCAGTGGGCATGGTCCTGGGGTTCCCCCAATTCGATGATCTCGCGTTGAGGTCCCCCAGGACCAATACCGGACCGGTTAATTGGGGGGCTAGCATGCCCCCCAGCCTGTCCAAAAACCTCGCAAACTCGGCGGAGCCACAATTCGGCGAACAAGAGCACCCGGCGACCAGAAATCTTCTCCATTTCACCAACACCGCCCCCCGGCTCCGTTCAACCACGGAGCAAGGGGGCAACCTCGCCGACAGGCGAGCCCAGATCGCCACGGAGCCCTCCAGATCCCCGAACCATTGTGGGTGGTCGGGGACCACGTAACGCTCCGCGGCTACCGCCAGGCCAACCTCAAGCTCCGCCAGGCATTGGACCATCAGGTCCTGCGCCCGGCGGCAGTTGTTGAGGTTAGACTGGAGAACCAGCTGGGAGCATCCGCGAGCCGAGGTTGCCATTACGTCGGGCCCGCGGATGCTCTAACCTGAGCCGACTCAGGGCCGGGAGGGGAATTAAAGGTCGCTGCCCACTAGACCGTAGCCTCGGCGCGGCGCGGCGGAGCGGCGTGGCCAGGCACTCGGCACGCCGGTGGTTTCGTCGCCCACTAGAGTCTAGTCCTGGGCGACGATGGGCCGAAAAACACATGGTGCTGCTTTTCCCCTTCGCCGGCTCGGCAAGACAGTCCCCACCACGTCTTCCGACTCTCCCTTCAGCATGAGCCGCACGATGCTGCCTCAGCAGGTTACTCACCACTACTACATAAACATGTACACGCACATAAGACTCGTGGACGTGGTGGGGACTGCCTTGCCGAGCCGGCGAAGGAGAAAAGCAGCACCATGTGTTTTTCGGCCCACCGTCGCCCAGATACATCCACGAATGCTTTCGGCCAGCTCGAGACTCCAATGAACACGTACCGAGGCCCGAGGATCGAGCCCCGAGGCCTGAGCCCAGAACACAATAGTAGTGCAATAAACACGACCGGGCAATCCCTCGGCCAGCTATCTCCAGGTATCTCGGCATGAAACCGCTAACAAGTGAATGCTAAACTTGCTTATTTCTCAAAATTTTCTCACGGAAGTGACACGAGCCAGTTCGTGGCTTTCTTCCCATGAAGAAAAGTCTAAACCCGATAGAATTCGGACCGTGTCTACTGGTTTAAAGTCTCTCTCTCACTCACACACACACTCTCTCCCCCTCTCTCTCCATCTCCATTTATCTCCCTCCTCATACGTCATCAGTGGAAAATTAATGTGTCACTAGTTTCTTGGTTTCAGTATAGTTTTTCACGATTGCTTCGCGACAGTAAGCGTGTAATGGATGCGGTCTTGCTTGACCAAAAGACGGGTTGAACGAAAATTGGAATGAAAGGAAAGCGCGAATGGAACGATGAGAGTGTGAGTTGAACGATGGATTGAATGAAAAGGTGAATGTAACGTATGGATTTGAATCGGATATACGAAGGAAATTGAAGGGTGAAAATGATTCGGATTTTTACAATAAGTTAATTCTATTTAAGCACTTGTATGATTACAAAATTGTCGGTGAAATGATGTACGAAGAAATAGAAGGATGAAAATGAAATATACTTTGAATTTTAAAGGCGCGTGTTGATTATTGTGAACAGCTGATCGTGACTGACTGACAAAAGGAGCGATCGGCTGTTCCTCTCTTTCTTTTATTGGCTCGATCCTTCTGGAACGTTCGTCACGCGTCATGCTTCCGGGTGAGCATTCGTGAGCATTCCAGAAGGATCGAGAACGGGCTTCGACCAATTACGTGGTCGATAGCGTGCCCACGCAATTTCCGCACGCCGCTGGTTGGTTGACGCCCTGGCGCGATCGCGTCGCTCGCTTGGCGGGACCGCGGCGTCATTTGGCGGGAGCATGCTTGTCGCGAAGCCAATATGGCGCTCACACGCGCCAATCTCAAACAAAATGAGACATCTCGTTGATATTCACTAAAATTTTAACAAGTTCATATTATAAAATTCGTGAAAAAACGCATAATAATTATGTTCGATAAATATATTTTATTGTCATTTGTAAAATTTTCCAAAATTCGTATTTACATAAATTATTCATAAGACACTGTTCCGTGACAACTTGCCCCACAGAAAATGTATGCGCATGCATCTTTTCTTTTCATTAACAACAAATGCGAGAAACTTCAACATCTGCCACCTGACTTTGTTCCGATTTCTTAAAAAACGAAAAGATGGACAAGAGACTACAATAGGATACAAAAAAAGAGAACCGTTTTTAATGAGCATCAAGAAAGGATTATGGCAAAGCAGCTTCGAAATGTTTGTCCATTTAATTTTAGGCAAATTTTAGTTTTCAGGAACAACTTGCCCCACAACGGGGCGAAAAGCTCCGCTTCGCCCAACGACAAACAAATGACAAAATATTAAAAAACAATTTTTAACTACTTTAAATTTTCCTTTGCCGCTTTGACACTTTGAATTTTCACCACAAATGAGCATTGCTAACGCGATTTTCCAAATATTCTACATCCGATGATCAGACAAAAAAATGTTTCCAACAAAAGTTGCTCAGTATTCACTTTTCTACAAATCACCATATAAAAAATTGAAAGTAAATTATTTTTTATAAAAAACTGAAGGGGTCACCTCAATTTTTTAAATATTAACATATATTTTTTATTGCATAATATTCTCACTGGTATCGAGACGAATTCGACGATCTATAACAATATAACATTAAACGTTGAAATAACGGTGCAATAGAAAGTGCTGCTGAGTGCTGCTGCGTGTATATCCTCGCCGAGGCATTCCCTTTTGTCGCCGAGTGCAGGCACGCGCCGTTGCAGGTACAGTGGCAGCACTCCCATTGAAATACACAGGAGGCAATGCAACACGGCGCGTCGCTCCGCTCCGCCTGCCGACGGTACAGTCTAGTGGGCGCACATTTTCCGGGGCGCTACCGAGCGCTGCGACGCTGTGCCGCTCAGGTATACTGGACGCACTCCCATTGAAATACACAGGAGGCAATGCCAAACAGCGTGCCGCTCCACCGCGCCGCGCCGAGGTTACGGTCTAGTGGGCAAGGACCTTAATGCTCCCACCCCCGCCCGGGGTCGACTCCACCTCCATAGTCTCGGAGGGGGAGTGGAGGAAAGGGTACATCGGCCCCTCCACCTCCTCCTGCGGCCCCAGGGGACGGCTCCACACCGCCGCCCCTCTTGGGCCTCTTCTTTTTGGCGGGCTTACCCGCCCCCACGCACACGGCGCAATGAGGAGCGGACGAGCACGCCGCTGGTCAGTGGGACGGATCCCCGCACCGGTAGCAATGGCCGCTCCGGTCCACCGCAGCAGTGCACCGTTGCCTCACATGCCCGAGGGCGAGGCAGCGGAAGCACTGCATAGGCCGGGCGGCCAGAATGACCACCCGTACCTGGGACCATCCCACCCTAACCGTTTTGGCCCTTTCGAGGACCAAGGCCGCCGCAGCCGGGCGCTGCACCCAAATAGTACCGAGCCCGCCGGTCGGGATCTTGATGTCCCCGGCCTTCGCCACTGCCGCGACTACCTCCTGAGGGGTGACGGAGAGGTCCAGGCCCGTCAGACGGAACTCCACCTTCTTGACGGGCCTGGCCACCTTCACGTTCATCTCCCTCAGGACGCTGGCCATCCCGGCAGCGAGGGCGTCAGCATTGACGCCCCCGACAGCACCGGGGATCTGAATAATCAGGCCCCCGGTGACCGCCCTCTTCCACTGCAGGGTCTCGATCGCCAGGGCGTCGATCTCGATGTCCTGGCGAGCCCTGCTGATATCCTCCTCGTAGGTGGCCTTGCTCCCCTCCGGGACAGTGATTGTCACTGCTGCGGAGCGGGGAGGGGCCACCACCTGAGGAGGCGCCTTCTTTTGAGCCACGGCCCCCTTGGCCTTAGCGGCGGGAACCGGGGGGGGCGGGGGCGTAGAGGCAGCAGCCTTGGCCCACCGCCTCGCCTTCTTTCTCACCACCTGAGCCCAGGTTTCCCCAACCGGAGGAAACGAGGACCCAGGGTGGTAGGAGGCGGCAGCGACCGGGGCCACTCCACTGGGGGGGGGTGGGGGCGGAGGAGACCGATACGGCGTCCCCTGTCCACCCTGCCGCCCCTTCTTCTGCTTTCTCCTCTTGTTGGAGGGGCCCACCCCCCCCCAAGAGGAGCCACAGGGGGTAAGGGGAGGGCGGGAACATGGGGGTTCAGGGATAGGGGTACGCGCCGGCGGAGCGACGCACAGTGGTCCAGTTTGAAAAATCGTGACCCATTTGGTTATAACTTTTGAACCAGTAGAGATATTGCAATGAAATTTTCACTAAAAATATTTAAAAAATAGTTATTTTTAACTATAGGTAATTAAAATTTTTTTGCATTTGTTAAACAATAATTTTTTATTAATTTTCATCGATTTTTTAAATTTAAAAATAAAATTCTTTTATATAATCTTACACAGTATTTTTTACTTTCTAAGTATGAATTTTTTATATTAATGTTTCATACTTGTAACGTTTTATGGAATACGTAAAATATAAATTCGAGAAATCTTGTTGCAATTAACACATACTAAAATTACCGAAGAGGCAAAAATGCATCACAAGCGTGTGAAAGATATTTTTTATATTTTTTTATTTAAAAAATATTTTTTTTTTTTATTTTTTTTTAAAGTTAAAAAGTGCTTATCTGTACCATAATATAAACATATGAAGTGCCTGTAACCTAAACAGTTTCCTAACGAGCGGAAGGCACTTATTCCTGGTTCGTTTGTATCGTTCCTGGCGGAGTTTCGTTCATCCCGCGCGCGGGATTGATGCATTCAAACAATAATAACTCAATTTGGGGGAAACATGTGGAAAATGTTTTTATGGGATCTTGTAGGGAAAGGAATGCCGAAAATTTTCCGATATGGTAGAGAGGTGGAAATTGCTGCGAGTAGATAGATATCCTCTATCAATTAAAGACAATCATAAGAATTTTTCATCATTTTTTCAGATCTACTTTATTAATATATTCTATACAGTAAATATTAATTTAAGCTATGATTTCTCACCGTCGAAGAATGCTTTTTATCGAGAAATAAACCTCCAATCAAAATATTAAATGGTATCGCCATGGTTCTTAGAAGAAGATAGGCAATTTCATTGGAGAAAAAACATCATTTCTCGATTGCTCGACTTTGAGATTCATTCTCTCTGAAACTTTTTATTCAATTTCATTAATATTTTATTTTTGAGATATATGGACATTTAGGAACAAGAATCCGTTAAGTAGAAGTCGATATCTGAAAGTTGATTTTTGGCCAAATGGGTCACGATTTTCCAAACTGGACCACTGTGCGACGGGGTCGGGGGCTCTCGGCTTCCCAGCCGAGAATGTACCGGCCAACCGCGCCGCGCCGGCGTATGTCCCCACAGGGGGACTACGGACCCCCAGCACCGGCCGGAGCTCCTCACGGAACGCCAGTAGTTTGGCGTCCATGAGGGCCCCGAGCCGGGCCAGGAGGACCGCATCCCCCGACGAACCCACTCCAAAATTTGGGGATGTCCCCCCGCGGCGCGGCGAGCCCCCCCGTTGTGGTGCGGGCGATGACGGGGGGGAGGGCGCGGGGAGTGTTCCCCTCTCCGCCCCAAGTGATGCCACCCCCTCCCGGGGGTGCTGATGTCCCACTGGCGGTGCGGAGGTCGCGCCGTCGGTTGCCCCCGCCCCGTAGGGCGGAGGATGGGAGAGCCGGGGGAGTGAGCTGACCCCGGCCTCCGGGGGGGAGTTAGAATCTCCCCCCGTGGTATCCCGACACCCCAAGGCGTTTCGCGGCGGATTGTCGGCCACCTAGAGATGTCTGTTCTATGGCGGCGCGGGGGCGGGGAGGGTCGGGCGTACGGTGACGCTTCCGACGACCTTTCCTTACCGGTGTCGGCGACTTCTTGCCCTGGTCTGGAGCATGGCCCACGGGTCCCTCCGCTCGGGGTCCAGTTAGAGTAGACATGGGGGAGCTAACCCTCCCCTTGGGATGCTATTAAAGCTAGGGGATGACCCGTTGAGTTCTCGCGAGATCCGGGCACCTCCTAATTAGCTCAGGCGGGCGTGTGTTTTAGTGGGTACTCTGAGGGAGGGGATCGCGAAGCTTTGTCAGGTTGGTTACCCCCTTCCTGAGGGAGCCCCACATAACCCCGGCTTCCCCCGAGGGGGTCGGGGTTTGCGTAATGCATTTCACACGGAAAAAAAGGTTACATAACAGTTAATAAAAACATCGCCCACTAAAAAGTTGTTATAACTTATTATCACATTGTAAATATTGTCATCTAATTTTTTCTTGGTGAATTCTATTGGTGACTGCACTAGTCGCCGCTAGATCGATAACACTGTCCAACAAATTTCAACTTTTTTTATGTTCCCAATATACTGTTGGGTCCTTCTTATAGAGTTTTTTGCGCTGATTCCGAATCTGACCTTAATTTTTTTCCTATACGCACAGTTTTTGAGGAACATGGCTTTAAAAAAAAAACATATTTTTCAACTTTAAACAAAATTATGATGTTATTATAAAAGATATTGTGTCACGTCTGGCGACGTGTTGCCATAGGTTATAAGCATAGTTAATAAGAGTAGGATATTGTAACAGTAATTATTAATAATATTCGTTAGATATAAGTAATCATACTCCACTCCGATCACCACATCCGATTCTCACGTCATACCATACCTTCATTCTTATCTTAACCCTTGTATAATAATCATATCTTAATGTATTCCCCGTAGCCGTATCACGTAGCATTCCCCGTAATCATTATTCGCACATCTCATAACATCCGACACATAGCGTAGACCATAAGACACCTATAAATTCGACCCTCCGATCCCAAAACGAGTCCAGTTCAGTTGTTCAGTTCGATTCAGACAGTCAGTCTGACACTTTCGTCAAGACTCCAGCGAGGCTCGTCGCCTCCTGGATGTCCCGGTCAGGACTCCGACGAGTCCTCGTTCTCATCCGCCTTCTTACGCGCTTCTAATTCATTGTAATCTTAATTCGTACGTTACAAATATAATCCCAGTATTAATTTAATAAGTAAGTCTCGCTTAGTTCACCTCCTTACATCCTCGCGGTTGTGATACTCTCCTTTCGATTCACGTTCTACCTGTTTCTGCGTTTCCAACTCGCACGTCTGAGCTTACCCAGGCTCGGTGCATTCATCTGGTTTCAACGGGAAACGCAGAAGCCTCTCTTTCTTTCAATATATCAGTTCGACGCATTCTCTAACACGAGTATCACACGCCGCGCCGCGCCGGTCGTCATTATCAATCGCGGAAGCTCGCGCGCGTCAACGGACGCGAAACGGAGGACAGCAGCCACGGGGTATTTCCGTCAGCCGAGGACCAGCAGCTACGTGATCTTCCCAGAACGAGTGTGGATCATCGTTTTCCCTACAGCGGCCCAGCCGATTCGATTGCAGCCGTCAACGAGCAACGAGAGCAGTTCTCATCCGATTGTCCGATAAGTCGTTAAACATTTCCCTGCGAAGATTCGCGCCGTCCGAATTGTCTAGCTCTCGTCCGCCGCTTCGGGCGAATCTACTACCTGTAAGCGTTAAGTAGTATCCGCGTGTCCGCGAAAGTCGTGGTTCCCAGTCAGACGCCGGACGTACGTGCCGCGTGGACAAAAGGTTGTATCGCATTTGATCGTCCAGTAAGGGGAATGGGTCGCCGAACGATAATTTCGCGTAAGCCAGACTCCGGGACGTAACAATTGAATTGTTCTTTACAGCAAAAGATTCTGTAAAATTTCCCGAATCCAGTGATATATAATATTAATGCATTATGATTGTTTAAACATGTTTAAACAACGTTTAAAGACGGAGAGACACCACTTTTGCACCAATTTTTGAGGATATTTTTCAATTTATCTCAAAAAATAAGGGCCCAGCGGAAAATCGAACTATACCACGCGATAGAGCAGACTTTTATCTTGAAAAACCCCCCTTGGAAGTTTTTGCAGCATCGACGTTTTTACCGAACTAGAAAGCAAAATATCTTCGCCCGACATGAGTTATCGCCAGTGGCACTCGGGACGGGATACGGCGCAGCGACGGGATACGGAGCGGCGAACGACCGTTCTAGTGGTGAGCGCCACTGGCCGCAACTCATGTCGGGCGAAGATATTTTGCTTTCTAGTTCGGTAAAAACGTCGATGCTGCAAAAACTTCCACGGGAGGTTTTTCAAGATAAAAGTCTGCTCTATCGCGTGGTATAGTTCGATTTTCCGCTGGACCCTTATTTTTTGAGATAAATTGAAAAATATCCTCAAAAATTGGTGCAAAAGTGATGTCTCTCCGTCTTTAAACGTTGTTTAAACATGTTTAAACAATCATAATGCATTAATATTATATATCACTGGATTCGGGAAAGTCCACAGAATATTTTGCTGTAAAGAACAATTCAATATCTTTTATAATAACATCACAATATTTGTTTAAAGTTGAAAAATATGTTTTTTTTTAAAGCCATGTTCCTCAAAAACTGTGCGTATAGGAAAAAAATTAAGGTCAGATTCGGAATCAGCGCAAAAAACTCTATAAGAAGGACCCAACAGTATATTGGGAACAAATTTGGTGTTGGACAGTGTAATCGATCGTCACCGCGCCACGCTATAGGCTGTCGCCGCTGGAGCGATAATCGACTTTGCTGAATGAGATTCTATTGGCTAATTATGCAAATCAGCGGAGTCATTGTTCCGACGGTGACAGAAAACTCTCCGCTGATCGTCTAACGGCATCATTCTTTCAATCGTTTTGAATCACGTATCATCTACCGCTGTAATTCTTGCGTCGAGCTCCGAAACAACGTCTGCCTCGTGTGACCGGTTGTATCACTTCTTCGCGAATTATCTAAACCATCTCTGTTTCAATAAGTTTATTGTAATCGCTCTTGTACATAAAATTTTGTTACGCGTTTCATCGTACCGACGAAACTCAGTTTGGTCCTTCCCGGGGACCTCTCCATTCCAAATACGTTGCTCGCTACTGCTTGGGTCGTACTCCGCACCGCGGAAGGACGCGCCTTCATTCTTCGAGCTTTACTCGATCAAGGAGCTTCCTATAGTTTTATAACCGAATCGGTGTGTCAGTTAATGCGGACGAGACTCCAAATTCAATGTTTCGGTGATCAGTATAACGGATTGGCAAAATCCCGCGTGTCCGTGACATTAGAATCATGCTACAATTCAAAGGTATCGTTCCCGCTGTCAGCCTTTGTTTATGAGCGTATTACTGCTTATGCCGGCTCTAGATCCCGTGTCGATTTACAGTCTTGGCCACATTTACACAATCTCCAGCTTGCTGATCCAAATCCTTCCAGTGGCCATCCTAATCATGTCTTAATAGGTGCTGATTTATACGGCTCTCTTTTGCTGAATGACCTCCGTCAAGGTCCTCTCGGTACTCCCACTGCCCAGCATACCTCACTGGGATGGATCCCTTCCGGTCCCATCAAAAATCAAGATTCCCGTCAGGAATCCACCTCTGCTGTAAATTCCGTATCTGCAGGCGGGTTTAATGACTCTCGTCAGGAGTCTAATGATCTCATAAACCTTTTGTCGGCTGCCGAACTCGAAGATTCTCGTCAGGAATCTATTTCTATTGTTAATTGTTTATCTTCTGAAGATTTAGACAATTCGTTACGTCGTTTCTGGGAAATTGAAGAAGTTCCCTCCAAGCTTCCTCTTTCAGAGTTCAGAAGAGGACGAACGGTGTGATCACTTTTTTCGTGACACCTACTCCCGCTCCTCTCAAGGGCGGTACATTGTACGACTCCCGTTCAAGAGTCAACCTCCATTCGATCTCGACGGATCACACTCAATCGCATCTCGTTTTTACTCGAAACTAGAGCAGCGACTGCTCATGCAACCGATCCTCGAATCTGAGTATCATAAATTCTTATCAGAGTATCTCTCCATGGGTCACATAGAGCGAGTAGCGGAAGAGCAAGTCTCAAACTCTTCTGCGATATACATTCCTCATCATCCCGTCGTACGACCAAGCTCAGAGTCGTATTTAATGCTTCCGCCAAAACCAAGTCGGGAAAATCTCTAAACGACTACCTTATAGTCGGTCCAAAGCTACAGCGCGATTTTGCTGCTATCATACGGCGCTGGCGGCTATTTCGTTACGTATACACTGCTGACATCGCCAAGATGTTCAGACAAATTCTAATTCACCCCCTTGATTCTGACTATCAAAGAATTTTATGGCGACCGAGCAGCCAGCTGCCGGTTTCTTCATTTCGATTGCTTACCGTAACCTACGGTCTCGCATCTGCACCGTACCTCGCCATTAAGGTACTCGATCTAGCTCTTGACGAGGGAAATAATTTTCCCACTGCCGTGACTATTCTACAAGATTCGATTTATGTCGATGACGCTATTTTTGACTCACAATACTCATACTCTCCTCGAGATTCGTCGGCAGCTAGTAGCACTCCTGCTTCGCGGGGGTTTTCAACTTCGAAAATGGGCTACAGACGCGGTCGAATTACTTGAAAACATTCATTCTGAGGAGCGTGAGTCCGCGTCCGATCATCTTCTCCGCGAAGATGAATCCTTTAAAGTCCTTGGTATTGTATGGACTCCTTCCGAAGACGTTTTCCGCTTTCGGGTAGACTGTTGTCTGCCGGCTAAGTGTACAAAACGAAGTATTCTTTCGATCGTTTCAAAAATATTCGATCCACTAGGATGGGCATCCCCCGTGATTATTGTCGCAAAAATATTGCTTCAAGAGCTCTGGCTCTTAAAGAAAGATTGGGATGAAGATATTCCTCCTGAATTTCGTAAAAAACTGACGGAGTATCGCACAAGCTGCCTCAATTGAGCTCAGTTAAAATTCCTCGCTGAACCGGATTGCGAAGTGACAGTATAGCGATCGAATTACACGGCTTTGCCGATGCGTCACATCGTGCCTACGCCGCTGTCGTTTATTTGAGAGTTCTTCCTTCCCTTTCCGAAATACAAGTTACCTTGCTGACGGCTAAAAGTAAAGTAGCTCCTCTCAAAACTATCAGCATTCCTCGCTTGGAATTAAACGCTGCCGTACTAGACACCCGACTGCTTCAGTGGACCTCGTCATCCTTAAAACTTCCATCGTCTCGCATCTGCGGATGGACAGATTCCACCGTCGTATTAGCCTGGCTTACAAGGAGAAGCCACGGTAGTCGGAATTCGGATTTTCCTGAAACTTGCAGTATTTGTAGATGACATATCCAAGTGTACTTTAGCAAAGCAGTAGCGCACGCTTCTCAAGATTTCCCGAGAAATTTGCATTTGAAAATGTTTAGGCGTTCATAAGGAGTTCGCGTTAACCTATGGACAAGAACCGCAATGGCTGAGGGCGCTGCGAGAATGACTGGTAATCAGTAGGTCGCTGGTTCGAGTCTTGCTGTCGACATTTTTTTAAAATCTTTTTTTCAGTTTTAGTCAAAGAATTTATGAAATCTGCCATTAAACAATTATTTTGTAAATAGAAAATGCATGTTTTTATTTGTAGGTATTGAAAAAATTCGAACATAAGAATTTGTGTTAAATTTACTTTATTATTGTTCATTTTTTATTAATAAAAAAGAATTACGTGTTAGTATGACACGACCCAGAATGACACTCATCGTAAAAGCATGGGAAGCAATAATTTTTTCGGCATCTAGCACACGCTATAAAAGCAGCGTTTGTACAAGATCACGCCTTTTTCGGGAGTTCTATCGGAAAACACACTTCATTAACATTAACAAAAATTTCTCTGGTATCGCAGAGATTGAACAGTTCTTTTTATTTTTGAAATAGAATATTATTTTCTATTTATACCTGTTCCCATGCTTTTACGATGAGTATCATTCTGGGTCGTGTCATACTAACACGTAATTCTTTTTTATTAATAAAAAATGAACAATAATAAAGTAAATTTAACATTGTATTATTCTTATGTTCGAATTTTTTCAATACCTACAAATAAAAACATGCATTTTCTATTTACAAAATAATTGTTTAATGGCAGATTTCATAAATTCTTTGATTAAAACTGAAAAAAAGATTGAACAAAAAATGTCGACAGCAAGACTTGAACCAGCGACCTACTGCTTACCAGTATTTCTTGCAGCGCCCTCGGCCACTGCGGTTCTTGTTCATCGGTTAACGCGAACTCCTTACGAACACGTAAACATTTTCAAATTCAAATTTCTCGGGAAATCTTGAGAAGCGCGCGCTACTGCTTTGCTAAAGTACACTTGAATACGTCATCTACAAATACTGCAAGTTTCAGGAAAATCCGGATTCCGACTACCGTGGCCTCTCCTTGTTAGACAACATCCGTCTACTTGGAATGCATACGTCGCAAATCGCGTATCCGAGATCCAGACTCGGCTTCCGCAGGTAAAGTGGCAACATGTACGATCTCAAGAGAACCCAGCTAATTGCGCCTCGCGAGGCATCTCTATCTCCGAATTCGCTACTCATAAGCTGTGGTGGTCTGGACCGGATTGGTTATCACGTCCATCCGTTTTTTGGCCAGATCACTCCCGTTCAAATATCGAAAAGCAAGACTCCCGAGAGATCGCCTCATCTGAATCTCGTAAATCACAAGTTCACCTACTATCGACTCAACCAGAATGGGATTTTCTATATCAATACTCAAGCTGGACTCGACTATGTCGAGTCACTGCATATATACTCCGATTCGTCCAGAACTCTCGTAAAAAATTACGTATATCATCAACTTGCTCGCAATATCATTCGCTTTCGTTATCTGCTGTCGAGATACGAAATGCTTCTCTGTGTTGGATTCTTACGTTCAGAAGAAACACAAGTTCGCTTATCTCTTTACATCCCATCCTCGGGACAGATTCATTAATTCGGCTCGGCGGGCGGCTCGAGCATTCTGCTCTACGCTATGAAGAAAAGCATCCAATCATATTGCCGAAACTTCCGAACTTTTAATCGATCATGTACACAAGCGCACTCTCCATGGAGGGGTGCAGTTAACTCTTCGCGTCCTTCGGCAACAATATTGGATCATATCGGCTAGATCCTTGGTACGCGCCCACATACATGGTTGCATTGCTTGTATTCGGCAAAGGGCGCACGCTGCTACTCAGCTGATGGGAGCCCTTCCAAACTTGCGAGTCAATCCCTCGGCTCCATTTTCACATACTGGGCTGGATTATGCTGGTCCAATAAACATACTTCCAATTGTCGGTAGAGGTCAAAAGACGAGAAAATATTACTTCGCCGTGTTCGTATGCCTTGCCACCAAAGCAGTGCATCTCGAACTTGTCGAGGATGCCACCACCGCTGCCTTTTTAGCTTCCTTTAGACGATTTGTCAGCCGCTGAGGGCTTCCTACCAACTTGTACTCTGACAACGGCACGAATTTCCGCGGTGCCGATCGTGAACTAAGGCAGACCTTTCAAACTCTCCTTTTTGATCCTTCACTCAAAAATTTGCTGGCTAATGACGGGATCACCTGGAAATTCATTCCCCCTTCCGCTCCTCATTTTGGTGGACTCTGGGAGGCTGGAGTAAAAAGTGTCAAGTATCACTTAAAGCGAGCAGTGGGAGCGCATACCGTGTCGCAAACTGGATTTTCTACCGTCTTATGTCAGGTCGAGGCCTGTTTAAACTCTCGTCCGATTTCCGCTCTTACCGACGAACCTACCGATCTATCGGCGCTAACACCCGGTCATTTCATTATCGGGCGGCCGCTTATCGCGGTTCCAAAGGAATCAGCTTTAGACATTAATCCGAATAGACTTGACCGATGGCAACAAGTCAGAAAAATTACCGAGCAAATCTGGCGTTCGTGGTCCTCTGATTATCTCCATACGTTGCATCAACGTCGAAAGTGGCCTCAGGATCGCGCAAACTTGAATGTAAACGAACTCGTTCTTTTAAAAAATGCTTTACTCCCCCCTTCTAAATGGCAACTCGCGCGCATCACTCAGTTGCATCCCGGCCCGGACAAAAAGGTCCGCGTTGTCACCGTACGCACCGTCGATGGTGAATTGAAAAGACCTATAACTCAGATTTGCCCGCTGCCGGTCAAGTCACAAAATGAAAATTTAGATTCGACCGAGTAATTACCCATTACACTTTTTATCTTGCGCGTTAATTTATAAGGTATATTATAGGCTGCGTATCATCTCTACTTTATCTGCTTATATTAAGAAGCAGTATTGTCAGTTTTTTCTTTGTCTTCTTGCGTTGCCTTTGACAGACTACTGTTTATCTCCGTTACTATTGTGAATTGCCATTCATGTGTTCCAGTTCCAATGTATGCGAAATTACTTTAAATCTTAATCATAATTTGCGAATACCAAGATGTATCGTTTTGCCTCCTCTGGATGCAAGGCGGGCGGTATGTTCAAAACCATATCTACGTGATCGAAATATCGTTCCAATAGCGGTTAATAGTTTAATAGCTCGCCGGTTTGCTTGAGACGGTATTGTTTCCCAGCGTTCCGGAGATTCCGTCACCCGTGACTGTTGACAGTTTTTGTTACATGAACCTACGACTTTGTCTAAGTGTCGTCTCAACTTCTGATTGGCGAACTTGAATTGTAACGTTCGATGCCGAATCGCTGCCGTCTTTCGTGCCGGTTTCAAGAGACCAGTGAGAGTCGAATCGCCGTAAAGCAAGTACATACTGTCAGAGAGCTCGTCAGGCTCTCGCAATAAATTCAAAGAATATCCGCACACTCGACCAGTTATTTAAAAGTTATAAACCCACAGTCCAGCGAGCCAATCCTAACATCCTGTTGTCAACAAAGTACATGTATTAAAAATCACATTATAAGTTATGTAGCAAATACATACCATTATTATCATTATCTATTTCATAAGAACGCAGAGTTGATTCTCGAGTGTCGTGATAACTCGCTCGCGCGATCTTGTTCGAGTCATCCGGCCGATGTGTCTGATGTATCGCGCACCCGATTCTTCTCTCACCAGGCCTCTTACCCTTCCGCCTCTCGCTATCTTTGCAGCGTAGCCCGCTTGTGCTTCGTACGCCAGCGTTAGTAGGAAGAGTGCAAAGACAAGCTACGCTGCGATACTGGGCGACAGGCGGAACGGTAAGGGGCCTGGCGTATAGTAGAATATGGCAACTTGGCAACCCTGCACCCGACTCGAGCCTCTCAGCTCAGCCTCGAGTCCGTCAGTGCCCCGACTTGATGATTCGTATGCCCGAAGCATGACTGCTTCGCCTGATATTTTTTAGTGCAACCTGGCTGTATTATTATCCGATTTATGCCGTGTTTGAGCTTATTTTGATCGGGAAAACATTTTCAACCGATAGGTGATGATACCATTATGATAACGTTCATATTAAGTAATATTGGTTTCAGTTAGTAAATGCCAATACGCTGTGCGTTACAATGTTGCCTCTGATGCTTAATCACGACCGTATCGAACGTCGCGTCGTGTGCCTCCTAGAAACAACAATGTAAGCGTTTCACCATTACTTATTAATAGCAATAAAATGTTTGTTACGATTCATAATTCTGCCATGGAAACGTTATAAATCGATTGTTAATGGTTCGCTGATGAAAACAAGTCTAAACACGCAACAAATCAGATAAGTTAGAGGCATGCCCAAAGCCCAACTCGACGGCTGGCGTTGCGGAAAGCGCAAGATTTCGCTTCAGCTCGTGAGCCGGCTCCTGCGCTCGCTGGTACATACATAATAGGGAGAACTGCAACAGTGTGCGTGTGAATGTGTGTTACACTGACACACTTATTGTTCGTGGGTTCCCTTTCCATACGTCCGAGCTGAGTTTCGGCTCATGAGCTGGCGAGCGGCTCGCGAGGCGCTCTTTGAATAAAAAATTGAAGGGATTGGTATGCGTTTCGTATTCACAGTGCCTTATATTTATTCTTTATTTTTACTGAATGTACACTGGTGTTCAGTCGAAGTCGTTATACAGAAAGAACCCGTAACGCGCGTCCGCTCGCGTTTATATACAGGCGCTTGGTCGAACATTTTCGATGTTCGACGTTTAAATTCTTTATCTTCCTGGCATTTTAAAACTAAACCGCCAGCTGTTTTTCTGACAGGTTAATGACCGATCGGTGATGTGTCCGTCTTACCGTGTTTACGTGCCCGCGCACCGACGTGTCCTCGCATCATCGCGGGTTTGCTTAAGCGAGTTATTTTTGCTGATACGTTAACGGTCGCTACATCACCCCCTTTCCAGTGAAAACGACATATATAATTCCTTGCCGATAATAGTTTATCTTATATGAACTAACTTAAATCTAAAACTATTTACAATCTTACTCTACGCTATTTACAAGTTTGAATCTATTATCGACGAGCAAGCTGTAAGCGGTCTGGGAATCGCACGTGTCTGCCTGCGCGCGTCTGTACGTGTTGTCGTTCCTGTATCACCGTCTGACTTCTCGCGGTTTCTCGCGTTTTTTGTGACGACGTTTCTTCTGCGTCTGTTACTGGCGTGATATTTTCTTCTAACGCGTACGCAGGTTTCAATCTGTCTATAGACACCGTCATTTCTTTACCTCTTACCTTTACGGTGTATGTTTTATCTGATCGGGAAATAACAGGGAATGGTCCTTCGTATGGGAGTTGTAACGAACTTTTCGCGCTGTCTGTGCGTAGAAATACATGCGTGGCTGTCGGCAGGTCTTTGAACACGAAAATTTTCTTTTCTCCGTGTCGGCTTGCCTCCGTGGGCCGGACGTTATGGAAGTATTCGCGGAGTTGATTTACGAATTCCGAAGGTCCCGTGTTATTTTCCGATGAGGCTACTAGAAATTCCTCAGGTAGTCGCGGGTTTTCGCCGTAGACTAATTCGGCCGCAGATGCCGCTAAATCTACCCAATGAGCGGTACGGATGCCTAACAGTACAATTGGTAACGCATCCGTCCATCGCTCGTCTTTATGGCATTTGATCGCTGCTTTAAGCTGCCTGTGGAATCGTTCCACTAGCCCGTTCGCCGCTGGATGGTACGCAGTCGTCCTTAAGTGTTTTACACCTAGTAGTGCATTCAGATTTTTGAAAACTTGCGATTCGAATTGTCGCCCCTGATCGGTTGTGACGCGTAGGGGTGTTCCGAATCGTGCTACCCATCCAGCGACGAATGCTCTAGCCACTGTTTCCGCTTCAATATTTTCCAGTGGAAATGCTTCTGGCCAGTGTGTGAAGCGATCTACGCACGTTAGGCAATATCTTTTTTCCTTTGAGATCGGTAGTGGTCCTACTAGGTCGATGTGTACGTGCTCGAATCTAGTAGACGGCGGAACAAAGTTGCCGACAGGACTTGTTACATGTCTGCTTACTTTTGCACGTTGACATTGTAAGCAGCTGCGAGCCCATTCGCGACAATCCTTTTCGACTGATGGCCAAACAAATCGTTGTTTTACTAATTTGACCGTCGCTTTTATCCCACCATGTGCCAAGTCGTGCAGTGAGGCGAATGCTTGTCTTCGAAAAGGTTTCGTTACGAATGGTGTCGCGGTTCCCGTAGCGATATCGCAATACACGTTGGCGTCCTTATTGGTCGTTACACTAATGCGTTTCAATTGTAACGAAGTGTCGGGCGCTGCAAGTAACTCTTTTAGTTCGCGGTCTGTCTCCTGTGAAATCGCTAGTTTTTCGAAATCTATGGACGCTGTGACCGTCTCTACTTTCGATAATGGGTCCGCCACTTCGTTGTCCTTGCCACTAACGTGTCTGATATCGGTTGTAAATTGCCCTATAAAGTCGAGATGTCGACATTGCCTAGGTGTGCATTTTTCTGGCTTTTGTCTGAATGCGTATGTGATCGGCTTATGGTCGGTATATACCGTGAATGCTTGGCCTTCTAGTGCGTGACGGAAATGTTTAATAGCTGCGTATACTGCTAATAATTCGCGATCGTATGTGCTATATTTTCGTTGCGGGGGCGACAGAGATTTCGTGAAGAACCCTAGAGGTTGACAAGAATTTCCTTGTCGCTGTTGCAAGGTAGCGCCTAACGCGAAGTCTGACGCATCTACCATAATCGCGAGCTGCGAGTTTTTATGTGGATGCGCTAATAATGCGGCGTCAGCTAAAGCGTTCTTTAATGCATTTAACGCGGTTTCCGCTTCGCTTGACCATTGAATGGGTGCGTCTGCCTTTATTTTCCGCCCTCTTAGGAGCGCGTTGAGGGGGCTCTGGATTTTCGCGGCGTTTGCGACGAAACGTCGATAGAAATTAACCATATCCAAGAACCGGCGTAATTGTTTAACCATCTTAGGTGTCGGGAATTCTCTTATCGCGTTTACCTTGTCCGTGAGCGGTTTCGTACCTTGTGCATTCACGATGTATCCGAGGAACCTCACTTCGGGCGCGGCGAATACACATTTTGTCGGATTTATTATTATCCCGTATTCCTCTAAGCGTGAGAAAAGCTGCCTTGAGTGTTCCTTGTGCTCTTCCTTATTTCTAGACGCGACTAAAATATCGTCCAAATAGGCGTAACAAAAATCTAGGCCTCGGAGCACCTCGTCTATAAAACGCTGGAACGTTTGGGCGGCGTTTCTCAACCCGAACGGCATTGAAACGTATTCGAATAGTCCGAAAGGCGTTACTATCGCGGTTTTAGCGACGTCGTTCGGGTGTACCGGAATCTGATGATACGCGCGAACCAGATCGATTGTCGTGAAGACCGTGTTTCCACTCAATGTTCGTGTAAAATCTTCGATGTGCGGTAGAGGATAACGATCGGGGATTGTACGGGCGTTGAGAGCGCGGTAATTTCCACAGGGCCTCCCTCCGTTGTCCTTCTTTGCAACCATGTGTAAGGCTGATGCCCACTGACTCTTTGAAGGTCGTATGTGGCCCTGACTCAATAAATTCTCGAATTCCGCTTTCGCGATTTTGAACATGTTAGGCGAAAGTCTACGCGGCTTACAAAAGGTTGGTTGCCCGGGGGTGGTATTAATATAATGTACGACATCGTGTTTAATCTTACGTGGGTTCGACGTCAAACGCACGATGTCGGGAAATCCTGCCAGCAACCGTTGGTAAGGAGAGTCCCCAAAGATGGTCTTCACCGATGGAATGTTGCCCTCTGCTCTCCTACCGGTAGTAGACAGTGATGTCAACTGGTCCAGCAATCGGCGGTTCCTCAGATCCACCAGCAGTCCGTAGTGGGATAAAAAATCGGCTCCGATGATCGGCTTCGAGACATCGGCTACGACGAATCTCCATTGGAAGGCACGACGGAGACCCAGATCAAGGTTGATCGTCCGTACGCCGTAGGTGCTGATGATGTCCCCGTTTGCCGCAAACATTTCGTAGGTTGTCTTCTCGGTTCGGCCTTTTATGTGCGCCCGTGGATAAACGCATAGGTCAGAACCAGTGTCTACCAGGTACTCTTCCTTTGTACGCTGGTCGATGACGAAAAGGCGGCTAAGCCGTGGACCGTCACTGATTGCCGCACTCAGTGGCGTGCTCCCTCGTTTCCCGACTGGAAACTGCACGGTGCCTTACATTTTGTTGCGGCGGCTCCGAACTTCCAGTGATACCAGCAGTGTCTTTTTTCGACTGGTGAAGTTCTTGTGCTTCTTCGCGTGAATGAACTCCCCCTTCTTGGTGAGCTCGAACGTTCTCGGAAGCTGCTCTTCGATCGGTCTCGAGGGCGAGACCGTGTTAATTCAGCGACCTGCAGTGTCAGTTCCTCTAGTCGTTCAAACAGCCTCTCATTCGAGCTGTCTTGGGAGGTACTTGCAACTTCTGTATGTGTGGTATTTTCGCGAATTTGGTCGGCTATTTCTGCCAGTTTACTAAGCGGAAGGTCCGCTTGCGAGTTAACTATCGCGCGAGTCATGACCGGTAATCTTCGGGCCCATAACGTGCGAAGGAACTCTTCGGTCACCGCTGTCCCTGCCAAGTTCTGCATATGGCGGAGGAACTGGGATGGGGTCCTATCCTCGATATCTTCCTTCTCCAGAAGCTTCTCGATGCGTTGACTCTGTGACGCGGAGAGGCGACGGACCAGCTCTTTCTTTAGCGTCTCGTATTTGTCCTTTGTTGGAGGGTTAGCGAAAATATCTTGCACTTCAAACGCGTATTTACGTTCTAATTGTGCCATCACATAATAGAATTTTGTCGCGTCCGCTGTAACACCGTTGATTACGAATTGCGCTTCGATTTGGTTAAACCACACGGCCGGTTGTTCAGGCCAGAACGGCGGAATGCGTATGCCGACACGGTTTATCTCCGGAATCGCGCACGAAACTTCGGAACCCGGTCCACTTGGTACGGACATCTCGCGTTCTTTAATGACAATGGCACTTGAGAAAATAAAGAATTAAACTGTGATCACGTCGGGGTCACCACTGAAGGGATTGGTATGCGTTTCGTATTCACAGTGCCTTATATTTATTCTTTATTTTTACTGAATGTACACTGGTGTTCAGTCGAAGTCGTTATACAGAAAGAACCCGTAACGCGCGTCCGCTCGCGTTTATATACAGGCGCTTGGTCGAACATTCTCGATGTTCGACGTTTAAATTCTTTGTCTTCCTGGCATTTTAAAACTAAACCGCCAGCTGTTTTTCTGACAGGTTAATGACCGATCGGTGATGTGTCCGTCTTACCGTGTTTACGTGCCCGCGCACCGACGTGTCCTCGCATCATCGCGGGTTTGCTTACGCGAGTTATTTTTGCTGATACGTTAACGGTCGCTACCTCCTCTTCAGACGAATATCTCCAAAAATATTGATTGTACGCAAAAATGTTTAAGATGTAAGTTGTTCAGTACCGAGGGGGCATCATTCATTGGGGCTTTTATTTTTACCGGCGGACACTCCAAGGTGGAGCGGAGGTCAACTTTCTTTTTTTCAATAGAATGTCCTATTACTCATACCATAAATCGAGAGAGTATCAAATTCTGAATATAAATGTGTTGACCTTCATATATCTTAAATCTAATAGTTAACGAGATATTATCCAAAGAAAGAAAATTTTTTCGGTAATATCTCGTTAACTACTAGATTTAGGACATGTGGAGGTGAATACATTTTTACTCAGAATTCGATAGTCAATCGATTCATGATGCAGAAAGTAGGTCTTTCCATTTAAAAAAATCAAGGTGACCTTCTCCTCACCTTGGAGTGTTCATCGGGAAAAATAAAAATCCCACCACATGATGCCCCCCTCGCTACTGAACAACTTTCATCTCAAACATTTTTGCGTATAATCAATATTTTCCGAGATATACGTCTGTAACGCTTTATAATGTTCACCCTGTATATTCCATCACATAATACATTTGGATTTCGTCGTCAAACCTCTTTTTCCCAGCTTGATCACCGATCCACTAGCCACCCATCGTACATATTAATTAATCCACTTAATTCTTTTAATCGAACTCTTTATTATTCGGAACAGCATACGTCAAATAAAAGTTATTCCGCTTTTTTGCTTGTTTCTGTTCCCACAGATCGATTCTTGGAACAATTATGTATAAAAAAAGTGTAAGGAAATAATGCCCGTTTATGAAATATTAAGGTGGAACGAAAGTTCGTAGCCTTTTTAAATCATAATTCAAAGATAAAATGAAGATGTGTATTCATAGGGTTATTGAATAACATGGTAAGTCACTTAAAAAATGGAAAAAAGTAATAGAAGAGAATGGAAAATATGTTAGTTATTGAACAAATCTATGTATAAATATCATAATTTCATGTTTGAGTTTTAATTTAAAAACGCTACGAACTTTCGTTCGAACCCAATTTTTCGATATTACAAATTTAGGTATCTTATATAAAATTTGAAGTAGGATTTGTTCATTTTCCTAAAATAATGCACTTACATAGGATATTTCAAGGAATTTTTTGTCTTTGATATTAGTTTTGATGCTAATATTTTAAACCGAAAAAATAAACACCATAACATCGTCTTAAATATCAGTTTATCTCGAACACGTTCGTCGAAGAACGTAACACGAAACAGTGGTCTGCTGCACCGATGAAATGCCGTCCGTGGCCTTCTGGTTCTCACTCCAGTCAGAATCTATCCTAGAGGGAGTAAGAGAACACCGAAATATTCGCGTCTCACCAACTCTCGTAAGGCTGGCAGTCTTTAAGGGGGCCGATCCAACTCGAGCGAGAGTGTGGTGGCACACTCACACACCGCTAGATACTGTATACGTACACGAGGATTGCAAGGGTCCGGCATTGGCCTAATCGCGTCTCGCTAATGCACATTTGGGACCCCTACGTAGTCACAATCGCTAGATAAAAGAACAATCTAGTCCGGATGGTGTCTCATATGGCCTGTTTTTGCGTTTTTAGGCATAATTTTCATTATTCGGCACCATGTAGCGGAGCGGCGAGAAGCATTGGGTGGCGCGACAGTGCTGCCACTGTCAAGCCACATACATTTTCTTAAATATCGAGAGATTTAGGGTTTTTATAGAAACAGCAGACACCATACGCACTAGCTGGGACATACACAATGGCAATGCAACGTTTATTATGATAAACCATTATTGTTTAAACACACAGTTAGGCCAATGCCGAAATGCACCCCCAAATGGAAGGCATGTGTGAAAGTATAGTTCCGGAAATTTTCGCTACGAGCGCTAATGTCTGTTACTGATCATTCAGTCACTGTATCGGTAAAGCAGAGGACCAGAAAAAGCATATTGCCGGTAAGTTAGGCTTCATACGCAAACGTGACGTTACTATACGGCTGACGTGATGCTGCGTCGGTGTGCTCTAGGGAGAGTGTGTGGTACACACTACCGCTCCGGCAGCGTGTACGAGTGCCTAGGCGGGTCGCAAGGTTTCGGTAATGGACTAACCATTGCTCGACAATGCACATTTGGAACTCCTATGTAGTCACAATCGATAGATAAAAGATCAATCTAGTGCGGATGGTGTCTAAAATGGCCCACTTTTCCGATTTCGAGGCGTAATTTGCATTATTCGGCAGCATGATGTCTGTAAGATGTCCTGCTTGCAGAGTCTCCCGAACAGACATCTTGCTGCCGAATAATGCAAATTACGCCTCGAAAACACAAAAGTGGGCCATTTTAGACACCATCCGCACTAGATTGATCTTTTATCTATCGATTGTGACTACGTAGGAGTTCCAAATGTGCATTATAGAGAAATGGTTAGACAATTACCGAAGCCTTGCGATCCGCCTAGGCACACGTTGTAACCGTACTGGTTACACAATTACGTGTAGTATCAATCAATATCGATCCCCACTGCGATGTCCGTGACGTCACCTGCGATCCTTGTCTGTGACAAGGATATATAATGATCTATATAGGGAACAAGATGCGCACGCATCGATCCCCTCTTGATTATGATCGAAGGAGGTCGATGCGAGCAGCAGATTGAATCACTCTACGTCTGGACTCGCTCCTATAAGCACGTATGAGTCAATACGCGTCTCGTATTGGAGTCGAAACATTAACAATTTAAATTTCATAATTTGTGTATTGCCAGTAAGGCTTATCTTTTCAATATTGCTCACGACCCGGCTAATGGGCGTTTAGAATCGCGCGATGCGAGTAATTATATTGGTTGTTAAGATTTGAAGGAATAATTATAATTTAAAAGATTTAATTAGAAATTGAAGCGAATAGCTTGACTGCGAATGGTAATCGCGTACTGCCGAGAAGGCGAGATTTATGTGCGAGTTGTGAAGAAATACGATTTACAATTGAATAAATGTCTATTAAGTGAAATCGTCGTTTGGACATTGTGTTTCCATTGAATTTAATAGTTTTCAGTTGTGCTCCACGCGTGCCTTTCCGTCGGTTCTCGCGGTCGTGGATATCTCGTTCGCCGAACGATGGTTACCTGCGTTTTGCCTACGATTATATTCGAAGTAGGATATCGTTTCCTATAAGCGTTCGTTTAGTGATCTTCAAAGTATTTGTGGGTTGGATTACCGTGTGTGTCGTTAGTTGACGAGAGACACGGTGACTTTGCTCAGAACGGACTACAGGAAAAATTCGCATGTCTCCATGGCCACGCTAGCGTGCCCTGCGTAGATATCCGTAATTTTTGCACCACCACGTTACGAGGTTGCCTAGAGAGCAGGAGCCGATTGCTCTTCCCGGAGAACATCCGGCGGGACCGATCGTTTGCCTGAGTTCACTAGCCTGGTCTCTAACGAGGTTTATTCCTGTGGTCCTGCTAAGAGCGCATCGTTGTGTGGGTGGTAAGGAGTCGCCACGGCCACGTATCGTGCCCTGCCTAGTCTCCTGAACCACGCCATACAACAGGGTGAATTCCGGTACAGGTAGACGCCGATCGCTGCTCCCGTGATTCTACGGCGGTACCGATCGGTGCGGACTACGCTGTTCAGGGAAGTCTAACCCTTTCTCACGCCATATAACAGGGTGAATTCCAGTACAGGTAGACGCCGATCGCTGCTCCCGTGACATTACGGCGGTACCGATCGGTGCGGACTACGCTGTTCAGGGAAGTCTAACCCTTTCCCTTTGCAGATCAGGAATTGACGAGTAATTGTCGATACGAATTGCAGCGCGAGGTAAACGTCAACGAAGCGGATTCCGCGAACGCGTAAATGAGCACCGCGATCGCGACTAGGCTAGACCGTTTCTTGTGGACATTCCTGGCAAGGAAGCTTCTGTTTACAGTCCGTGGTCGTCGCGTTTCGTTCAAGGCGTATCGTTGTTGTGATACAAATACGGGGTGATTGCGTGTACGACAAGCTGTGTACGTTGCGTAACACCTCGAAAACTGTTCTCATCCAGATCAACGAATTAACAGAATATATCGAAATTTTACCAGATATTGTCTACCAACAATTATTTATCTCTGCTCAAACCTCTCCGCTTTCCAGTGCCTGGAGGCACGAACCATTCACTAAATCCATCGGGTCTAGTAACCAACCCGGTGTTGGAATTGCTAAGGAACAGTTAACCCTTTTTGCAAATCAAGTTATCAAGAACAGCTTGAAAGATCAATTAGCAGATAACGGGTGTGTCTGGAATACTGCAGAGTTGCCACGGCCACGTATCGTGCCCTGCCGACTCTGATCAGAATTGTCCACGCACAGCCGTGAATCTTTTCTATTACGGAACCGTTCGCCGCTCCTGCGATTATCCAGCGGTGCCGTTCGGTCTGCCGCAATTTTATAAGTGATCTTTCAATCTATTGAAGGTGTTAACAATAGTTTGGTTACAACGTACACGCTGCCGGAGCGTGTTTGTGTGCGAAGGCGCCGCGCGGCTCGTCAAGCCTGCTTGTAAAGCCCCCTGACAGACATCTTGCTGTCGAATAATGAAAATTACGCCTCGAAATCGGAAAAGTGGGCCATTTTAGACACCATCCGCACTAGATTGATCTTTTATCTATCGATTGTGACTACGTAGGAGTTCCAAATGTGCATTATAGAGAAATGGTTAGACAATTACCGAAGCCTTACGATCCGCCTAGGCACACGTACGCGCTGCCCGAGCGACGTGTGTGTGCCCCATACTCTCACTCCAGCACATCGTCACTACGCCATCATCAGCCGTAGTGACTGCTGTCACCGCCGAGATGGTATCCCTTTGGCGCTGCTGTACTTCTCGACATTCAACTGTAGAAATTTTACCCAGCTCCTCTACTGGACGGAGCTCAAACTAATTTCGAGGTCAAATCTGGATCGGGCCGCTTAAGGGCGCCGGTCCTTATTTGACCTTGCTCGAGCGAGAGTGTGGTGGCACACTCACACACCGCTAGACACTGTATACGTACACGAGAATTGCAAGGATTGCAAGGGCTCGTCTGTTTGCAAACCACGTCTCTCTAATGCACATTTGGGGCCCCTGCGTGGTCGCAATCGCTAGATAAAAGATCAACCAATTGCGCTGGATGTCTAAAATGGCCTGTTTTTGCGTTTTGGAGGCGTAATTTTCATTATTCGGCAGCATGTAGCGGAGAGGCGAGAGCATCGAGCGGCGCGACAGTGCCCGCCACTGTCAAGACACATACATTTTCTTAAATATCGAGAGATTTAGGGTTTTTATAGAAAAAGTAGACATCCAGCGCAATTGCTGGGACACATACAATGTCAATGCAACGATTATTATGTTAAACTATACGTGTTTAAACACACAGTTTGCAAACAGACGAAATTCACCCCTGAACGGAGGGTTGCGTGTGAAAGTATAGTTACGGCACTTTTCGCTACGAGCGCTAATGTCTGTTTCTGATCATTCAGTCACTGTATCGGTAAAACAGAGGACGAGAAAAAGCATATTGCTGGTAAGCACTCCACCACTGGCCGCAACTCATGTCGGGCGAAGATATTTTGCTTTCTGGTTCGGTAAAAACGTCGATTTCGCAAAAACTTCAAGGGGGGTTTTTCAAAATAAAAGTCTGCTCTATCGCGTGGTATAGTTCGATTTTCCGCTGGACCCTTATTTTTTTAGATAAATTCAAAAATATCGTCAAAAATTGGTGCGAAAGTGGTGCCTCTCCGTCTTTAATGATTGTTTAAACATGTTTAAACAATCATAATGCATTAATATTGCACATCACTGTATTCGGGAAAGTCTAAGGAATCTTTTGCTGTAAAGAACAATTCAATATCTTTTATAATAACATCACAATATTTTTCAAAGTTGAAAAATATGTCTTTTTAAAACTCCATTTCCTCAAAAGTGTACGTATAGGAGAAAAATTAAGGCCAGATTCGGAATCAGCGCGAAAAACTCTACAAGAATCGCATAGTGGGAATCGAAATACTTTTTGGCTGTTGGACAGTGTTATCTATGGCATGCGCCCCACGTTTTTCGTTTTAAATCTTAGAAGTATTTTCATAGCTATTCAAAATTCACAATCTGTATGGGGTTAGGAACCTGTATGGGGCTAGGAAAAATTATTTTATACTTTTTAGTCCGTTTTAAAAACGTGGTATTTTTTAAAAATTTATTTTTATTTAAATAATTATTTTCTGCTTTTTAGTCTTGTGTGTGTGAAATTTTTCAATCGATTTTAAACATTTTGATGACATTATAACAGAGACATGTAGTAAACACGCTGTATTGCGACCGCGTCCTATTGAAAACAAACGCCGTGGTAAAATGTCAAAGATAAAGGTTCGACGGAGAATCTCGTTGCAACTATTCTTTCGCTTGATAAACAAACATTATAGTCTAATAATACGTAGTACATAGCTTTGTAAACACCGCACGGCCCTCGAACGTACACTGAACTCCTTCGGTGCGTAGCGGGTCAGTGGAGTGGGGATGAGTCAGAATGGGAACCGAGTGGGTATTACCGAGCGTCGCGCAGGGAGGTGTAACGGTTACAAATTTTGTTAATAGTTTACATCTCCTAAACGCATAGACTTTTTTAAAATATGAAAAAATTTTTTTTATTATTGCATTGCAGTTCTGAGCTATGTTTAAAATTTCAAGTCTCTAGCTCATCGGGAAGTTAGTTTAAAATCAATTGCAAAATTTATACCGTAGTAAAAATATTCAATGGCATACCTGGTGATTAGGCGGCTTCACCCTGTGAAAATCATCATTAACGAATTGCTCCTTTTTTGTAGACATTATTTTTATCTTAATACTTTGTACGCTCACTCCGCTGACTGTAAATTACCAGTTTCAAACCAGCAATAAAGTCAATGTAATTCACACGCGTGATTATCAAAGACAAACGCAAGCGGTTGCGTGAACGAACAGCGGACGGTTGAAATTAATTGTTTACCTCCACATACGAAATTACACTGAGCTCATGCGTGGCGAGAAGTGGGTCCGTGGAGTGGGGATGAGTCGGAGTGGGAACGCGTAGTGGAATGGGAAACGCTCTGTCGCGCAGATTGGCTATCGCTGAATCGATGACGTACTACCTTTACCGAGCGTATTTACTGAGGCTCGGGTTCGAATCCCAGTCCAGTAACTACGATTTTTCTAATTACTATTTCGTAAACGCACAGTTTTTTTTTTAAATTTTTTTTCGGAATATTGCATTGTCATCCAGTTCTGAGCTATGTTTAAAATTTCAAGTCTCTAGCGCATCGGGAAGTTAGTTTAAAATCAATTGCAAGATTTGTACCGAACAAACAGACAAACAAGAAAGCGAGCTAATAAAAACGTAGTAAAAAAATGACGCGCAGATTAGAATACGTCGTCGATAGTCACAAATAAAATTTCTTCATGAACAATTAGTTTACTACATGATGCGAAGAGATATTTTTTCAAAAATTGCAGTTGGTCGGAATTGTAGAGAAAATACTAAAAGTTGCATTTTACAACTTTTTTATGTTGGCCTAGTATTGAAAATTTAAAAAATACGTTTCGTAGGTGGAATGGAGATAAAATAAACTAAAGAACTTAAAAGGCAACCAAAATGAATGCCCAGCGTCAGCTACTTTGCTTAGGCGGGGTTTTTTTACTAATGATATTTTGTCGCTATGTAATAAATAGATAATCCGTTTTTAGTAATGTCCAAACTTGTGGAATGTTTTCTAGAACCCAACAAGATTTATGATTTTATTCCATTCAAACCGATGAGGGTTTCGGGATAATAGCGGTGCGCTTGACTCGCCTCTACCTGAAACGGGGGTATACCGCGTACTTTCCCAGCTCATTATGTCGCCAATTTTCAAATCGTCACCGTTTCCAAGGGCTCATTTTGAAGGGGAAACTTCAAGGAATATAACCATATTTTTCAAAATTTAAATCATTCTGGTCCCTCATCGAAAAAAATGTAAAAAAAGAGTTTGTTTAAATTTTTCGACATTGTAAAGTTGATTATCGAGATTGCAAAATTTATTTTATAATAGTCCAATCCTTTCTGAAGAAAACAAAAAAAAATGTAGCTCAATCGGACAAACAGTTCCTGAGATAAAAATTTGTAAGCGAGGCCCGTCCTCGCCAAAGCGGGCAAAAATTGCAAATTTCGAAGGGCTGTTATTTCTAAAAAAATCGGAACCGGCGAAATGATGACTTAAACTCCCTCTAATTTCACATGGACTACAACATATTTCATTTATAACAAAATCGACGATGGCCGTTGCAAAAAGTGGTCGATTTTATTGTGTTTAATATATGAGAATACAATATACCTTCAAACTAGTGGGTTATTATCAATTCATTTCAACAAAAAAATGATTTTATTAGCTTTGTTCATGTCATTAAATATCGTTCCAGTAGCTCTATAAGTTTGGATTACATAGCAAGTATTATTGTTCGGGATTCAAATCGAGGAGTTTGCCGGTCGATTGAGACCCACTGACAAACGTCGCTCCGTATGGGTTTTTTCCTACACCTTTCAAAACGCGTGAAGAACACACGCTGTATGTTGTGATTGTCGACGCCGCGTTCGCAACAGCTCGCTCTCGTGACCCGTAAACTACCTCAATTTCAATCCCGAAACAATCGACGCGGCGATCGATTTACGCCAATCGCGTAACACCGCGTTCGCCGAATCGGCTTCTATTTAAGGACCCCCTCGACGACGCGGTCCTCTCTTCTGTTTTTGATCTTGTCTCGCGCTCATCACAGTCCGACCATCGTTATCGTATCCGTTTCGCATTCGCGCTCTTGTAATCTGGCAATACAGTCCATTACCGTCTCACATCATCCAAATCAATAATAAAGCAAAGACCGATTCCATCAAGACCACGCAGTTCTCCGAGAGTGTGATTTAACCTCCGTTCCGCGAACTCCACCTTCCTCGCGCGTCCAATTCTGGGCGATCCCGGCCGTCAGGCATCCGACCGTCGGTCGAGCCGAAACAATTATTAGTAACCCGAATTTTAAGTTACACTTTAAAAAATATGTGTAACAAATATAAAAACTAAATAGTATGCCGTAATTCAACGTAATTACGTAATGTTCAAAAATGTTATGATTGAAATAAAATTTATACATATGAACGTATGCAGAAATAATCAAAGTAAACACCATAAACTTGTGGAAGTTTGTTAATAAAATTAACAATGCAAGAAACATACTTGCATTACTATTGAATAACTGCGTAGAAATATCAGACATTATTACATTAAATTTAAACTACAAATTTCAAAAAAATATAATACTCGTTGTTCATAAATCACACACTTTTTACATTCCTCTCAAAACAAATTCATTTTTTTTCTAAAGTATTCAAACTTATTTCTACCCAAAGACTTGGTGCATATATCTGCAATATTTTCATTCGAATCTATTTTTTCTATATCGATTTTGCCTGCTATATAATTTTCGTTCACGAAATGATAGTGTATCTCTATGTACTTTGACCTTTTTGTAAAATTTCCCAAGTGACTAATATCCACTGCTCCTATATTGTCTTCGTAAATCTTAATTGGCCCTTTCATTTGAATATTAAAGTCTGTTAATAATCCTCCTAATGCTAAAACTTCACTCACTGCCTCAGATAAGGTGACATACTCAGCACTCGTAGAGGATTTAGTCACACTACCTTGTTTCCTGGATTTCCACTCTATTACATTGTAACAGGTCCGGTTTTCCGTGCGCGGCCTCCGAGTCGTGGTGTCCCTCGTTGCTGAATGGCTCGCCGAGCCAGGGTCCTAGACGGCGAGGGACGTGTTTGACGTGAGGAGCGGGGTCGTAGCGGGGTAAATCAGTGAGACAAGTTTCGTGGCACAATAGTGCCCGCTGCCCGCGAACGCGTGAGATACGCGGTCGATCGAGTGTAGTGGTGCGCGGTCTCGAAGAGGTGTTAGTTGTAGAGAGTGGACGCGGTGATACGGCTTGGAAAGGTCGCAGGTGGAGGCCGGACTCGAGGCGAGCGGAGGACGGGAGTCGATCGTGGCTGTCGCCGTGATCGCCCTTCCTAGGCCGGACTCCCGACGTCGGTGACGCACCGATCGTCTGGTTTCTTCCGGACGGTCCAGGGGTGAGTTTCGGCCAGGTGACGTACCTAGTTTCCACTCAACCGTCCTCGTGGGCGACTCGCCTCACGAAGCGCAGGTGATACACCGTGCGTTCTGGACGCGCTAGGTTCTCGTAGACGACTCGTCGTACGAGGATACCGGTGACGCACCGGGGTAACTACGGTAGAACACGGTTCTCACCGGCAGGATGCAGGTTGCAGGACAGGGGTTCGACGGATTTGAAGGGTGACGCACCGCTTCTCGTCCTGTCGCTCTCGTAGACGACTCGTCGTACGAGAGATACCGGTGACGCACCGGGGTAACTACGGTAGAACACGGTTCTCACCGGCAGGATGCAGGTTGCAGGACAGGGGTTCGACGGATTTGAAGGGTGACGCACCGCTTCTCGTCCTGTCGCTCTCGTAGACGACTCGTCGTACGAGAGATACCGGTGACGCACCGGGGTAACTACGGTAGAACACGGTTCTCACCGGCGGGATGCAGGTTGCAGGACAGGGGTTCGACGGATTTGAAGGGTGACGCACCGCTTCTTGTCCTGTCGTTCTCGTAGACGACTCGTCGTACGAAAGATACCGGTGACGCACCGGGGAGGACCGGAGGAGCACTGCTCGCTCTGGAGGAAGTTTCAGGACGGGAGGTTCCTCGGCGGAGTCGTAGGGTGACGCACCACTTCCTATCCGTCGGTTCTCGGAGACGACGCGGCTCGCGAAAAGTCACCGGTGACTCACCGGATGCTTCCCTCGATGGAACACGGTTCTCACCAGGGTGAACCAGGGTGCCGTTTAGACAAGGGGTCTGCACCGCAGACGAGCCCGTAGTCGACGGTCGGAAACTAGGATATCGGGTGCTTGTAGAATACTTACAGCTGGATAACAGGAATGATCTGGCTCTCAGGAAATTCACTGGTAAACTCCGGGTTTCCAGCTAATTTCGGGCGCCTTTTATAGGAGTAGTTTGGTGACGAGGGGCGGTGGTGCGGTGAGGAAATTAGCTGGTGACGTATCCCTTTTTCTATTTCATATTTTGAGTTTTGATTTTGGGTTTCGGTTAGGGATACGTCTCTAGGTGCGGGACTGGTGCGGTACGGGCGGTGTTTATTATGACAGGAACGCTGGTGGTGCGTTACGCGATTTGAGATCGCGTGTATGACGGGTGGAGGTTTGACAGGGGTTTGCTTCGTAACAGGCCTGCGTTATGCAGGTCTGTTACAACATTTCCAAACATTCTGATGATATATCCCGTTGTGGATTTCCTATCTATATGGTCTCCTGCCCAATCAGCATCGGCAAAGCAATTTAATATTTCATTATTTTCATTATTCTGAAAGTTCAACTTCAACTCTTTGGTTAGATATAAGTATTTTAGAATCCGTAACGCATATTTATAATGGTTATTATCATAACAATTTTGAAAACGGCTTAAGTAATTTATGCTATAGCTTATATCTGGTCTTGTTCCGGTACTTATGTATAAAAGCGCTCCTATCAGATTTCTATATTGTACATTTTCATATAATGTGTGTGCTGGTTCACACTTTAAATTTTGCTCCATTGGAGTGGCATGTAACGAGTCTGAAATCTCGTTACAACCGGATCTCTCCCTCGTTGCTGAGTGGCTCGCCGAGCCAGGGTTCGCGGCGAGGGAAGCGGACGGGAAGCGGTAATTCGGGCGGGTTATGAAATAACACAAAACGCGCGACGTGACTTTTACGTCTCACTAGGCCACGGTTCGCGAAGATTGCCGATGACGTGACGGTCGCGGGTGCACGCGCGCGGGTTCGCGGGTCGCGGATCTGACGGTTGGCGACGGGCGACGGCTCGTCGACTTGCTGGAGTACGGAGACCGGCGGCTCGCGGCAACGGGGATTCGGGGTCGGTCAGGTCGGCGGGGCGGAGAGGTTGTTCGACGGCGCGTGGAACGGACGAGGATACAACGGCGCGTTGCAAGGGTGCCTCGACGGCTCGTGGAGACGGCTACGGGAACTTCGGCGCGAAGCTGGGTGAAGGATTCGTTCGACGGCGCGTTGAACGGGCGAGGAAGCAACGGCGCGCTGCCAAAGAGGTCTCGACGGCTCGTGGAGACGGCGACGGGAACTTCGGCGCGAAGCTGGGTGACAGTTTCGTTCGACGGCTCATTGAACGGGCGAGGAAGCAACGGCGCGCTGCAAAGGGGTCTCGACGGCTCGTGGAGACGGCGACGGGAACTTCGGCGCGAAGCTGGGGGACGGTTTCGTTCGACGGCTCGTTGAACGGGCGAGGAAGCAACGGCGCGCTGCAAAAGGTGTCTCGACGGCTCGTGGAGACGGCTACGGGAACTTCGGCGCGAAGCTAGACGGGCGTACGGAGGCAACGGCACGTTGCACGGAGCGGGAACGGTCGGGATCGGGAGGTTGACGGCTCGTCAGGGTAAGGCGCTTACCAGGGTTCCGAGCGATCAAGCGGCTCGCCTGCTGGACTCGGAAAGAGAGCGAGTCTCTGTCCGCGCTGCCTTTTATAGGCGAATTCGGTGGTTACTACGGGGTACGCGGGTTGCGGTGTGCGCGAGCGATTCGCGGGATTGCCCGTGCGACGTCTGCTTCGGGGCGTGAAAACGCGGGAAGACGCGTAGCGTGAAGTCGCGCCTGGTTACGAGGCGTGAAATCGCCTTGCGCGGATTCGGATTCGGTCGGGATCGGTCGGCGCGCTTCGGCTGTACGCGAGTCTTCGCGTTCGTAACAGAGCTGTACTGTGCCCGCTGTACAGGTCTGTTACAGGCATATAACTTTGTGTTTTCTAATTTGTATTTTCTACCTAACGACTCGATATAATTCTCTTGACTCAATGACATTTCGCTATTTTTCTCGTCATATTCGATGTCTATTCCTAAATACGTTTTAACTTTCCCCATATCTTTAATGTTAAATCTATCAGTCAACAGCTTTTTAATATTGTTCAAATTTCCTTGTTCTTTACAACAGATCAGCATATCATCTACAAATACTATTAAATAAATTTTATCATTTTTCACGTTCATACAGAATAAACAGTAGTCGTGTTCACTTCGTTTAAATCCTAGCTTTACAAGATATTTGTCTAGACACTCGTACCACGCTCTAGGACTCTCTCTCAGGCCGTACAGTGCCCTTCTAAGTTTACATACACGGTTAGTACCATCATCATAACCTTCTGGTTGTTTAACATACACTTCAGATACAATTTTTCCATTTAGAAATGCTGATTCGACATCCATTTGATTTATAATTAAATTGAATTGCACACAATAAACTAATAATACTTTCAATGTCTGCATTTTTGCTACCGGAGAATATACATCGGTTAACTTTTCTCTTTGCTGAAAGCCCCTAACCACTAATCTAGCTTTAAATCTATTATCATTCTTTTTAGTAAAAATCCATTTTAAATCAATAATTTTCTTACTTTCTGGTTTAGGGACAAGTTCTCAAGTATCATTTTTCTTTAGGCATTTGATCTCATGATCCATTGCTTTTTCCCATTCATTCCTCTCGCTACTCTCCATCGCTTCACTCACATTTCCTGGACTTTCGGCATTAACATAATTTACATAAATACAACTAACATTTGTTTCCGGAGCGTATCGGTCTGGTTGCCTTCTTTCCCTAGTAGTCCTCCGTAATTCAGGCATTTCCTTATTATTACTTTTATCATCTAAATCTTCAAACTTTTCATTACTTGTATCTGAGTTTACACTTTCAGTTTCAGAGTTTGCATTTATTTCATTATTTCTATTAAAACCTACTAAGTTTACACTTTCTTCGACAATATCAACATGATGCGCAATAACGACTTTGTTATTTACTAATATTCTATAACCTACATTTTCATAACCTACTAGGATGCCTACATGGGCTTTCCTATCCCATTTATCATTTCTTTTGCTTTCTGGTACCCTAACAAAGACTTTGCTCCCAAATAATTTCAAGTTGCTGATGTTTGGTCTTTTTCCAATGAAAATTTCATATGGTGTTTTTCTTTCTAACGTGTTTGCTAGTGTTCTGTTTTTTAAGTAAGCAACAGTTTTCACTACCTCAGGCCAAAATCTTTTTTCTAACTTAGAATCTGACAGTAAACACCTAGCAGTATCCATAATCGACCTATTGTATTGCTCGGCTGTTCCATTCATCTTGTGTACATAAGGTGGTCACGGTTCAATATAAATCCCCTTTTCTTTTGTGAGTTGGTACATATTATTATTCAAAAATTCCTTCCCGTTGTCACACCTAAGTTTCTTTATTCTTTTTCCGGTTAAATTTTCAACCAAATTAATATATTTTACAAAGCACGCATGAACTTCATCTTTAGACTTAATCGGATAAACAGTTACAATTTTACTATAATCATCAATGATAGTCAAAAAGTATTTTTCTCCATTGAAATCTACTATCTTGTGTGGGCCATTTAAGTCCGCATGAATAATTTCTAATATATCTTGAGCTCTCTGTCTATTGTTTTCAAAGCCTATGTTATGCATCTTATTCTGTATACACGTGCTACATTTTAAATACTCTTCTTCAATTTGTTTCGGTATACCATCAACTAAATTTTCTTTACTCAAAATGCTTACATATTTGAAATTTGTATGACCAAGCAACCTATGGAATCTTTCTTTAACTGTCATTTTATTAAGTATTCTTTCTGAATTATAAGTGGACTTTACTTTAACAAAACTTTGCATTTTATATAAATTATTCACTTTCTCAGCTACTGCAATCAATTTTCCCTTTGGATTGAATATTCTAGATAATTTTCCTACGGAAACAATCTTATTCTTAACCGTTACCTTTCCATAACTCAATAAGTTTCTGTCCATTTCGTTTACAAAAAATACATCTTTGATTGTCACCTCATACATTCTGTTATCTAGAAAAAAGTTACAATTTACTTGTCCAACTTTTGTTGCTTTCAACATTCTCCCATCTCCTATTTTTACATTCACAGGATTCTGCAACACAATCGACTCATTATAATAATTATCATTATTAATTATATGGTCAGTGCACCCACTGTCTAATATCCACTCGACCTGACTTTCGCAATTGTTTACTTCGACTTTGTTACCTTCATTTTTGTTGTTGACTTCTACATAGAAGGAATTACAATCATCATTTCGCTCGCTATTGTTGTTATTGACGCGTCGTGGACCTGCATGCTGCGCACCTCCTCGCAGCCAAGCACCGTAACCACGTTGCCATGACCCTCGATAAGAACGATGCCTCTGTTGCGTCTCTTGAAAATTTCCACCTCCTCGCCTTTGACTTCCTCTTGCACCTCGTACAGGATTTGCAGAAAAACTCATATGTGTACACTCGTTTATGTAATGTCCTTGTTTACCGCATTTGAAACATCTTCCGTCTCTTCTTCTTTCACTCTTGAAAGCGTTAGAACTATAATCACCTGTTCTTCCATTGTCTTTATTTTGTTGTTCAAACGATTTTATTTTATTTTCAACAAATTCAACTGTCTGATCTTCTGTTTTCATAACGTCAATAAGATCACCAATGTGGCTCAAAGAACTTGGCAAAGTTCTTAGCAAATAATTCAACTTTTCCATTTCCGTGACAGTCGCACCAGCACTTTTTAAATCAATAATTAATTTTTCAAATGCACTGAAAAATTCTCTACTTTCAGAGTAGTCCGATAACTTCATTTTTTCTAATTGGCTTCGCACACAAATTTGTAAAGCCGTCGATTCTCTGAGATACATTCTATCAAATTTTTTGATAATCGCACGAGGTGTTTCCTCATCGCAAATGAACTCCATCTGTCGATCAGAAATAGCACTATATATATAGTTAACTGCTTTCAATTCTAACCTTTTCCATGTAGCTTCTCTTTCGATTCCTCTTTCCAGAGTGACTACCTTTTCACAGTCCTTCATCCTTAAAAACGTCATCATCCTTTTTCTCCACATCGGATATCCTTTCCCGTCAAACACCGGTAAAAAGATTTTTGCTTCATCGACTACAGCACGTTGATCCATCTTGCCTCCTCTAGAAATTTCGTTATCTTGGTATATCCAATTTTTCAAAAATATTACCGTTGCGGCACCTCTTACAAATTTCTCCAACAGTTTCTTCTTTAATTCTTCTTCATTTACTGGAGATTCCTTTCCCATTTCTGGATTTCATTCCTTGTGCCACGTGCTCTCACCGGCCATGTCTTTCACACACAATTTTCCGTTATTCAAACAAAATTTGGGAACCACGCTCTGCTACCATGTTAAGAAATTTTGTATAATCGAATATTCTTCACTCTCACACATTAACTTTATTTGGTTAATTGCAACTTATAATATCTGACTACACGGACACGTTTTGTCTCTGCGACGTGCGACGTCTCTCTTTTCTCTGCACCGTCGCGTTTCTCTATACACCAGTTTCGCTCTCGCTCACGCTGAGCGCTGTATGCACACTCTACTACCGCGCTTATTTAAATTTACGCATATTCTCAACAATTACATTAAGATTATAAAGTTGATTTGATGCGTAAGATAAATGCAAAATGAAAAACTATTGATATAAAATTATTCTAAATAATTTTATTGTAATTTTGTAATTAACAGAAATGAGATCACACTCTTAGCAATATTATGAATGTACGTTAAGATATTAATGCTCATGAATCTATTACTTTACATTACTGTAGCACTTCATAATTATCATAATTATCCAACTACATAATTTTGACCATTCAAATACACGCGCCATATACATTTGTAATCTTCAAATCATATTAAGCATCCGTAGTAGAAATTGGGTATACAAAATATTCGGTACTTGCTATTACGTTACTATCGGTAACATTGGGCGCGACACCGAAGTGGTATTGGGGCCGCTACGGCCCCAGCAAGTACGGCGTGACGGCCCCGTAAGATGAGACGTCTGTACCAGAGAGTACTCAGCAGTGATGCCAGAATCGTGGGACGTGGTATTTTTCCCCTTCGCTCGCTCAGCCGACTCGGCCCCCCACTCTGACGTACCATCAGCTCCTTACGTTGCTTCTACTGCGCACGCGATACACACAAGCGTACCTCTAGTCAGTTCGTGTGAGCTGCCTATTCGTATTGGTACGCTTGTGTGTAGCGCGTGCGCAGTAGAAGCAACGTAAGGAGCCGATGGTACATCAGAGTGGGGGGCCGAATCGGCTGAGCGAGCGGAGGGGAAAAATACCACGTCCTATGATTCTGGCATCACTGGTACCCAGTCAACCAGGCCGTCCCAAGCTGATCACGAGCCCGGCGGGCCGAGAGCAGGTGGCGAGACGGGTACTGTCTGAAGGTCCCTCGAAGCGGCTCAAAGCCCACTAGGCCTAGGTTCTGACCAGGGACTATCCGTTCATGAGGGCTCGTAACTAGGACCACGGCCCAATTTTGGCCGAACTAGCCCTCGGCCCAATTTTGGCCGATTTCGGGCCGTTATAAGATGGCAGCACGGTGGCGCGAATTGTGGGGTCGGCGCTACCACTCTGTTCATGTGGACTGAGTGGGGGTCTTGCGCCTGCGCTCCACATCGACTCGGTTGAGCCGTTGCGAGAGAGATCGCTTCTCGATGTCTTCTCGGTTGTCTCTTGTCTCGTACAGACGTGTTTTGGAGCAGCGCTCCTGCGCTGCTAACGGTCGTAACCACGTGTATCCTTGTCTCGTTGTATTTTATCTCCGACGTTTCTCCGTGAATAAATCTGTCTTGTTCATCGTGCAATGGTGAATTCATTTCAATCTCACACGTGGAGACTTTCTGTCTCCCAATTTCCACTTCCGCCATTTCGGATCTCATTTTAGAGAATCTCCTATCCAGGAGATTCTCAATTCTACAGAATGCCGTTGTAAGATGGCAGCACGGTGGCGCGAGTGCCGTTAGAGCCTGTTCAGACACGGCGATTTGAACCGCGCGGATCTTATTAGATTAGCGTTTATGTACCCGTTCGCACGTATCCGCGCGGTCGGACAACCAAAAACAAAAATTGAATGTTACTTCTTCCCTCTGAACCCCTTGCCGTACCATTTTAATTCTCGGGAATCCCGAAAATTCTCGGCATATAGAATAATACAATATTTGGGGTTCTCAAAAGTGTCGTTGTTATTGAACCTTTCAGCAATCCGTATGAAAGGAATATTCCTGCAACGCAAGCAAATAGCGAACGATTATTTTCTACAGCAAGAAATGTTGTAATAGCTACTCGAACTAAATTACCGTCCGAAAATGTTGAAAAACTTGTTTTTCTATACGAAAATTTAAAATAGAATGTTTTATACCCACTATTTTTATAATATGCTATTTTTATTCTACTCTCTACCTGTTACAATTAATGTTATAATTTTTAGTTTATTATTATCTTTTCAATCTTTTTTACCATGTTTTTATTAGCTCGCTTTCTTGTCTGTCTAGTTTGTCTGTCAATTTTGCAATTGATTTTAAACTAACTTCTCGATGATCTAGAGCAGGCATGCACACCAAGCAGCTCTCAGAGCGGCTCAGCAGCTCCCAAGCGGCTCCCGTGCGCTCTCAGAGCCGCGACCTTGCTCGGACGTACGGAAGGGGAACCCACTGTAAGCGTGACTTGTAAACAGAGCGTAGAGAGCACGACTAGTGGGCGTGGCGAGAGGGACGGAGGGAGCGCCTGAGTGGTCAGACTACAATAACGTAGGCGCCCCCACTCTCACACGCATTCGTGGCTCCAACGCGCTACATTTTCACTATTTTGAGAGCGACAGAGCGAGACCGAGCCACGCGTGAGTCGAAAAGTGTGTGTCATCCGCGAGACTAGGGAGCGTAGACTTGTATTCAGTGTAAAGGAGCCCTCGGAAAGGGGCAACTGAATTAAATATATTTGTTCACAGTAAAAATATATTGTTTAAATGTTTTTGAATACATTATTTTAATGTCACAGCTAAAAACATATACATACATATAATATTTCAAGAGAAAACTAATCGAAATGTAAAAATTATATATTATACATAGAAAATGCATAAAAATATTTACACTTGAACATATACATATACATACTTAACAATACGCAAAGAAATTAATGAAAACGGAGAACTAAAAATACATATACTTAAGAATACACGTAAAATGGAAATATTTATATGCATACTTAAATGCGTACTTAAAACTAAAGAAGAATAAAAGCGGAGAAAATGTACATACTGGTACCCACACATTGCATATTGAAATTACAAAAAGCATATCAGTCAGTCGAGTGTGTCATTTGATTTGCTTTTTTCAGCCTTTTTTCTTTAACTAAACCTGTAATGTTAGGCATGATCGGTCGACACGTGCTTAATGTTAGAGTATATTTCAAATTGTGGTCCAAAAGTCTTGTTCGTACCGGTGACTTAGTCCTTTTCATTAACGAAAACAATTGTTCGCACTGGTACGTTGAACCGAACATGGCGATTATATTCGCAACGTGTCTGTGTATATGCGGAAATCTAGATTGAGGAAAATTTTCATAAAATAGTATAATGTTATTTGTTTCGTTAAATTTTTGCTTTAATAATCTATCGTGCTGTAAATCTATTAATTCTAATTGCAAATTTGGCGGAACTGTATTTACATTAATCGAAAAAGGAGTTGCTACTATTGGGAAATGATTTTGTAATTTATACAAATCTTGGAAGCGGTTTGAAAATTCTTCCTCTAAATTCGTTAATATTTCTACATATTTATCTATGTTACTTTCGTCGGTGATGATACTTTTCAATTTGGTAAAATGCCACAAGTTTTTTGCGCGCAACTGGCCTGTCCATAAATTTATCTTCGTTTTAGAAATAATAATAATACATCTTTTTATGAAATATACAGTAACTAATTTTTTCCAATGAAGGAATGCAATGTATTATAATTTTAACTCTATCTTAAAATTATGGCCTTGTCGCATCTTCTTCCCCAAACAATACCTAAAAAATACAAGGAAAATCATCGTACTGCATCTTATAAATAATTAATAAGAAATTAATGAGAAGATATGTATGATCGAAAATATTCATGGACGGCGATTACATTGTCCAACAAAATCAACCTTTTTTCGTGTTCAACAATTACTGTTGGGTGATTCTTATAGAGTTATTTTAGCTAATTCCGCATCTGTTTTCAAAATATAATGGGGAAAAAGAATAACACATTCATATAAAAATTCTTTTCAAAACCTTGGGGCTAAGGTGTCTGAGACCCCACATTATCTTGCGAAAGTTAAAATACCGATTTCGGTATAACCGATATTCTACCGAAACCGAAATAAATGCTGGTATTTTTCGGTTTTTCCTATGCTTAGGTTGCCCCAAATAAAAAAGCAACTGCAGGCTACTTACACCAGAACCGTCAAGAAGCACAGCCATTTACACAAGTCATTTAGTCAAGTATACACAATATAAACGACTTCCGTTGTAAAACCCTCCGCGCGAAGGAACAAGCGAGACAACAGGCGAGGCCGTAATAAAAGATTAAGCTAAAGACCTTCCAGATGTATACCTCCCAACTATGTGATTTTTAGAGCCAGCCGAAGGAAGCACGTATTTGGACCTTTTATACTTCTATACCGCGCGTCTCGCTCCCCGTGACGGCCCAAGTGCTCAGGCCCGTACCGCATGAAATGCGCGTGGCGCATTAGGGTGACACCGGTATCGATAGGTTTCCACATTACCACGGAGGTACTATCGTCAATAGGTTTTTTTCCGTGGTTTCTCCTGTAGGCCTATTCCACTATGTCTTATGATAATTTCGGAAGAAAAGTTTGAAAAATAAACTAGTAAGATTAGTTTGAAAAATAGTTTTGAATTCCATTGCCAAAATTTTATTCAGTCATTCAGAAAAACTTCTTCGTGGACGTTTAAAAACGTACTTGGTATATCAGATATATCGAATGAAAGATTAGACGTCGCTGCTCGCATCGCAGACGATAGAGAAGCATCATTCAACCGAGTGCTCTTTTACGATTTAATACACCGAGATTATCATACGACATAGTGGAATAGGCCTACAGGGGAAACCACGGAAAAAGAACGCATTGACGATAGTACCTTCATGGTAATGTGGAAACGTATCGATACCGGTGTCGCCCTAGTACGCCACGCGCATTTCATGCGGTACGGGCCTGAGCACGTGGGCCGCCACGGGGAGCGAGACGTGCGGGAGGCGCAGGCTCGAAATCGAGCCGAACGGGGCAACCGTTGCCGACCACTGTTCTATACCGTTAGCAAAGTCAAAGGCTGATGACTCCAGAACCTGTCCAGAAATGCCCTTGAGAATTGGTTCCATGTATCGACTTGGTCAGCAACGATATCCCACCATTCGCTCGCAACTCCTTTTAGGGCTTGGGTAATGATGAATTTTACCTCTTCTTCGGGAACTCGTGCAGCCTGAATAAACTGTCGCATTTCCCGTACGAACTTTGGTGGTTATCCGTCACCTTTCCCACGAACGTCGGGAGTTTTAGTTTCACCGCGAATGGTCTAGACATGGTTGCCATTGACGAATCGAATCTAGTTGATTCGTAGTCTTGCCATCGAGGGTTGAGGGAGAGCCTCTGTGTTAAACAATTACGGACTTCCCTTGGCTCGTCACGTTGGTCTTGGGAGCGAGGTCTCACACCCACCGTTTCGCCAACCGCAGCACTGCGGGTAGTGTTAGTGCGTGGGCCTACAAGATTTGTACCCTCTTGTATTTCCCTCTCTGCGCTCATCTGCGTGAGGCGTTCAAGACGTGACTCAAAATCGCGTTTCCAATCTCTCATTTCGCTTTTGTGTTCGGTGATTCTCTCGTACAGCTCTTCGTTGGTGATTCTTCCTTCCGATTGGAGGGACAGCTGACCCAGGATATCCGCCCGAAAGAGTCTTTCGCTATCCTGACACCGTTGGCTTTCGACATCCATTTGTGTGGCTAATTCCTGCTGGATTCTATCAAAGTTCCTTTGGGCTTGATTATTGTCAACCTGCATTCCCATACATGCGGCTAGCTTGATCTCACATTGCAGTATTTTATCCTCCTGGGACGTAACCTTGGCTTCCAAGGCTCGGATCTTGTTGAGCAATTCTGTATAGTTAACAGTCATGTCTGATTCTGCATCTTGTGAGACTTCGGTGTTCGAAGCCGTCGGGTTGTTCAGTGGAGAATTTGCTCCTGGACGAAATGGAGGTATTTCTGGTACTACCGAGTTGTTCTCTCCTACCGGAGTATTCTTCTGATTTCTTCGGGTCCGAACACGATTATCGCTTGCCATTTTACCCTTTTTATCTGATTCTATTTGTTTACCTAATCAAAACCTCTTCGCCCCACGTTGGGCGCCAATTTATAACCGTATTTTATTTTATCTATTGATTTTGCTCTTCGTATCACTAATTAACGATAATTAGTGATATGAAGTGATCTTAGTTAAATAATCGATAACAAGCAACGATATTATGTTCGTGCCTCCAGGCACTGGAAAGCGGAGAGGTTGAGATTATCTGGTAAATAAGTTGAGAACCGTTTAGGAGGTAAAAGTAGGGTATATTATACCAATAACACTGTCCAACAAATTTCAACTTTTTTTATGTTCCCAATATACTGTTGGGCAGAGTTGGGCAGTATCTAAATACAAAAGTATCTAAATCCGGATCCAACTAAAAGATACGTAACTATGATTCGTGATCTTAAGGTTCGGATCCAAAAGGATCTTGTATCCGAAGTTGAATTAGATACATTTGTATCCGTCGCAAAAGGATCCGAAGCGTCGGATACATTTGTAACTAGTATCTGTATCTAATTCCAAGATCCTTTCGGATCCTTCCAAGATCCTTTTGGCCAGCTCGAGCGTCGAGCCCCGAGGTCTGAGCTCAGAACACAACAGTGGTGCAATAAACACGACCGGGCTATCCCTCGGCGACCCAGGTATATCGGCATGAAACCCCTAACAAGTGAATGCTAAACTTGTTTATTTCTCATGATTTCCGCACGGAAGTGACACGAGCCAGTTCGTGGCGTTCTTCCGATTAAGAAAAGTCTAAACCCGATAGAAATCGGACTGTAACTAGGGAAAGGATCTTTGAAATTTCAAATAGATACTTTTGCCCAAGCTCGGATCCTTTCGGATCCTTCCAAGATCCTTTTGGCCAGCTCGAGCGTCGAGCCCCGAGGTCTGAGCTCAGAACACAACAGTGGTGCAATAAACACGACCGGGCTATCCCTCGGCGACCCAGGTATATCGGCATGAAACCCCTAACAAGTGAATGCTAAACTTGTTTATTTCTCATGATTTCCGCACGGAAGTGACACGAGCCAGTTCGTGGCGTTCTTCCGATTAAGAAAAGTCCAAACCCGACAGAAATCGGACTGTAACTAGGGAAAGGATCTTTGAAATTTTAAAAAGATACTTTTGCCCAAGCTCGGATCCTTTCGGATCCTTCCAAGATCCTTTTGGCCAGCTCGAGCGTCGAGCCCCGAGGCCTGAGCCCAGAACACAATAGTGGGCAATAAACACGACCGGGCTATCCCTCGGCGACCCAGGAATATCGGCATGAAACGCCTAACAAGTGAATGCTAAACTTGTTTATTTCTCATGATTTCCGCACGGAAGTGACACGAGCCAGTTCGTGGCGTTCTTCCGATTAAGAAAAGTCCAAACCCGACAGAAATCGGACTGTAACTAGGGAAAGGAACTTTGAAATTTTAAAAAGATACTTTTGCCCAAGCTCGGATCCTTTCGGATCCTTCCAAGATCCTTTTGGCCAGCTCGAGCGTCGAGCCCCGAGGCCTGAGCCCAGAACACAATAGTGGTGCAATAAACACGACCGGGCTATCCCTCGGCAATCCAGGTATATCGGCATGAAACCCCTAACAAGTGAATGCTAGACTTGTTTATTTCTCATGATTTCCGCACGGAAGTGACACGAGCCAGTTCGTGGCGTTCTTCCGATTAAGAAAAGTCCAAACCCGACAGAAATCGGACTGTAACTAGGGAAAGGATCTTTGAAATTTTAAAAAGATACTTTTGCCCAAGCTCGGATCCTTTCGGATCCTTCCATGATCCTTTTGGCCAGCTCGAGCGTCTAGCCCCGAGGCCTGAGCTCAGAATACAACAGTGGTGCAATAAACTTACGACCGGGCTATCCCTCGGCTAGGTATATCGGCATGAAACCCCTAACAAGTGAATGCTAAACTTGTTTATTTCTCATGATTTCCTCACGGAAGTGACACGAGCCCGTTCGTGGCGTTCTTCCGATTAAGAAAAGTCCAAACCCGACAGAAATCGGACTGTAACTAGGGAAAGGATCTTTGAAATTTTAAAAAGATACTTTTGCCCAAGCTCGGATCCTTTCGGATCCTTCCAAGATCCTTTTGGCCAGCTCGAGCGTCGAGCCCCGAGGCCTGAGCCCAGAACACAACAGTGGTGCAATAAACTTACGACCGGGCTATCCCTCGGCGACCCAGGTATATCGGCATGAAACCCCTAACAAGTGAATGCTAAACTTGTTTATTTCTCATGATTTCCGCACGGAAGTGACACGAGCCAGTTCGTGGCGTTCTTCCGATTAAGAAAAGTCCAAACCCGACAGAAATCGGACTATAACTAGGGAAAGGATCTTTGAAATTTCAAATAGATACTTTTGCCCAAGCTCGGATCCTTTCGGATCCTCGGGCGACGAAGCGTCGAGGGGACTCGGGAGCAGGGATGCCAGATGCGAGTCTCGCCGCCGCGAGTCTCGCCAGGCCCCTTACGTCTCCGTCCCTCGCCTGCTCCCACAGGCAGAAGAGTGGGGGGGGGGGATAGCGGAGGCACCATCTAGGCGAGGGACCGAGACGTAAGGGGCCTGGCGAGACTCGCATCTGGGCCGATCTGGCTTCCCTGCTCGGGAGCCGTGGGCAGGTATTGCAATAAACACGACGGAGACACCCCCGGCCAGCCAGGTATCTCGGATACGACTTAGTTGACCCTATTCTTTTATTTTTTTCACATCCCTTGTATTCATGTTGCGGTAAAAGAAATGGAGCAAACAGTAAACTTAAAACTTGGAAGGACGTCCAAGATGAATGCCTGGTGTCAGCCAGGTTTTAATATAGGTTCTTTTACCATCGACCTTTTGTCGCTATGTAATAAAGGGATTATCTACCCCTCGTACACTAGCCACCGATGAACCTTGAAATTGGTGTTCTTGTCTCGCCTCTACCGGAAATGTGGGTGGTTTATCTATTTATTACATAGCGACCAAAGGTCGATATCAATAGGACCAGTCCTAATCCCCCTACAGACATTGGGCGTTGCTTTTTGCTGTCTTACAATTTTGTAAGGTTACTGTCAGCTGCTCCATTTCTTTTTGTGCAACATGTATATTTGGAACTGGAAAATATAAATGAATAGAGTCATTAAGTCGTATTCGTATACGGTCTGATATTATTTTCTCGTGACCAGCGGTGCAAACAACGGACCATAAAAACGGTGTGTTCGACTCGCCTCTACCTGAAACGGAGGTACACGGCGTGCCGCGTAAAAATAATTTGTCAATAAAGTTGTTCAACATTAACTAATATGGATTAATCGGAAGCCTCTTTGCGTTGTGCTCATGTTTTATTTATGTAAGTATATCTTAAAAGTGTTAAGCAGCTTTGGTTTTGCAGTAATGGTTTTGGTTAGATGTAATGTTGAGCTTTGTGTAAATAATCTCCGTCTACTTCCAATTACTTTGGCCGCAATTTAAGTTTAAAAATTTACTTTCAGAAGTTCCAAGACTGAAACGCGCGGGAATTACGGTTATTTGTTTTTTGGGGTGAAATTTTGTAAGGATATATCATAAATAATGAAAAGAAATGTGAAATTCATATGTATATAGGAATATTTAATAACAATTTTTTTATGTTAAATAAACAATGATTTCGTTCACTGGACCTCTGTCGGAAAAACTCAACAGGGATTTTTCCGACAGTCGTTTAATGACCGCTACAGAAATAATTTATCTAACATAAAATTGCTACTAAATATTTTTTATACATAAAGGATTAATAAATCATACGCGTTTCACGTTTTTCTTTATTATTCAGAAATATTCCTAAACGAATTCACCTAAATTATCATATACACGGTAATCTTTGCACGATTCATTTGTGAAAATCCTTAAAGTTGATATTCAAACTTAAATTGCGGCCAAAGTGATTGGTAGAAGACGGAGATTTTTTACACAAAGTAAGTTGAACACTACACCTAACCAAAACAATTAGTGCCAAACCAAAGTTGCTTAACACTTTTAAGATTTGCTTCCATAAATAAAACATAAGCGCAACGCAAAGAGGCTTCCGATTCATCCATATTAGTTAATGTGGAACAACTTTATTGACAAATTATTTTTGAAAAATAAGTGTTGTGCCTGTGGCAAAGTATCCTCACATTTTCAATCAAATTTGTTGGATTGTTTCGTTTTTACAAATTTTTTGACGTTTTTTGGCCATTTGGCACCACTGTGCGCCGCACTATTGGTCAAATCGATGAATTCTGTGTCAAAATTTATGAACTTTCGATAGAAATGAGATAGAGCGATGAAATTTTCATTAAATTAAAGCTGGATCTTTGCAGAATATGGGAAAATAGGAAGATTATGGTACGAACGTTTTTTAATCTTGAAAACATTCGTTAAACTTCCTCAATCTCAAGTAAATTGTGGTTTATCCGATACCACGCGAGCAAAAAATTTTTGTTAACATACTCTACATCATTTCCCGTAGATTTTTCCATGCTGATTACAAATCTGGTCTCAAAATTTGTCTACGAACTCAGGATTTTGCAGCAAATCGAATTTTGCGAACAAAACTACTGTAGTCGTTTTTGCGTTGAAATGATTTGATAACCCACTATAGTTTGAAGTAATATTGTATTCCCACATATAAAACACCATAAAAATAAATAAAGCAAATTGTTTGAACTCCATTGAACGGTTACTTGACGTACATATATGTATCACTTGACGAACGATCACTCGACGTATCGCAGTGATTGTCGCTGGCACTCCTTGTACGCTGTGTGTGACTGTAATGTAATTTAAATCAGTTATCTGTTTTCTATCATTATATTTTCATTTACACAGAAAGCAAAGTAAGTATTTAATCTTTTTAACTTACTTCTCATGTGATAAAAATAAAAAAATGAGGTATTACCAAAAGTCGAAACAGAGAAGTAAATGGCGTTCAAACAATTTGCTTTATTTATTTTTATGGTGTTTTGTATGTGGGAATACAATATTACTTCAAACTATAGTGGGTTATCAAATCATTTCAACGCAAAAACGACTACAGTAGTTTTGTTCGCAAAATTCGATTTGCTGCAAAATCCTGAGTTCGTAGACAAATTTTGAGACCAGATTTGTAATCAGCATGGAAAAATCTACGGGAAATGATGTAGAGTATGTTAACAAAAATTTTTTGCTCGCGTGGTATCGGATAAACCACAATTTACTTGAGATTGAGGAAGTTTAACGAATGTTTTCAAGGTTAAAAAACGTTCGTACCATAATCTTCCTATTTTCCCATATTCTGCAAAGATCCAGCTTTAAGTTAATAAAAATTTCATCGCTCTATTTCATTACTATCGAAATTTCTTTGAATTTAGCAAAGATTTTATCCAAATTTCCCGCCATAAGGCCCAGGCCCAGCGCGCGTGGGTGAAGTGGATTGGTGGGAGGCGCAGTGGAAGGGATGATGGCACCGCCTACGAGGTACTACATCGCCTACAAATATCGGTTCAACCCAGTGTGGCCAGATGAGGGGAGTCACGCAAAAATGTGTACTCCCTCTCTGATGACCAGAGCAGTTGCGCGACTGCGCGACCAGTCTACGGTCTTAGTGGGGGACGTTGGAGTGTGCGCACTGCTGGAATAGGATAGTGGAAGGGGTAAGTGGGGGACTATCGTGCATCAGTTTGGATGATATCTGGTCAGTCTGGATCACCTCTCTGTTCAGAATTAGTCTCGCACTGACTTTGAATTTTAAAATCATCAAGCTAAAGCTTTTGCACACGTTCAGCGTGACCAGCCTTTCGCCACACTTCAACCAACGATGGATTCGCACTTTGAGGAACAGCAAACTATTGGATCAGTCGTCGAAGCCTCGGCCACGGCTACGACTACCTCAAACGGAGAAGCAGCAGCAGGAGCAACAATACCACGTGTGCCACTTCCAATGATTCTGAATGGAAAATATTTCAGAATCGTCGAATTCCACGGCAGAAATGTCATCAGTGTGTGCCAATTTTGCGAGCCATCGAGAAATAAGATTAAAGGACAGCTGACGTCCTCCTCGAATTTCCTGAGGCATCTTAAACGGAAGCATCCGGACGAGTTCCAGGAGTACAACGTAGACTTGCGCAGACGAAGGCTCAATAGAACTGACGGAACGGATCACCAAGACTCTACGACGCCAGCAACCCCTGTTGGAGAGGGCCAACGGGGGGAGAAGAGGAGCAGCAGGGAACAATTCGAGCTGAATGTGACAAATTACGTGATTAACGCCATGGTGTCACTGCGATCGGTGGAAGATCCATACTTTCGCCGCATATTCAAGGACTTGGAAGTGCCGGACTCCGTCTGCAACATTAGTCAGCGCACAGTGGGCCGAGCCATGGCGAAAATGTTCGTTAGTGTAAATAACGAAATCGCGGAAGAACTTAAGACAGTGTCGTTCGTGTGCACCACAGCGGACATTTGGTCTGCACGAAGACGAAGTTTCTTTGGCGTGACAGCGCATTGGATTTCCTCCGAGTACGAGAGGAAATCAGTAGCACTTGCCTGTCGACGCTTCGCGGGTGTGCATTCTTTTGATAGAATCACGGACATGCTGAGCTCGATTCACGCCGAATTCGGGCTCACAAACGATAAAATCATCGCGACAGTTACGGACAATGCTCGAAATTTTGTAAAAGCGTTCAAAAAGTTCGGTGTTTATGGGTGCGCGATCGAAACCGAGGACGAAGAGGACTGCATCGAGACGGGCTCGTCGCAAGCGGAAGAAGGCGAGGACACAGAAGAAGAATTAGAAGAAGATGAATTTGCAAACGGGTCGTGCCTGGAGTACATGCTGCCCCGCCACATCAGGTGTGCTGCCCACACACTAAACCTGTGTGTAACCACGGATATGATGAGTGGCATTGAAGGAGAAGAGTTTTTATCGACGATCCACAAGGCAGTGATGCATAAATGCAATATTTTATGGAGGGCGTCAATTCGACCGAAAGCGGCCGAAGAAATACAAAAAATAATTGGCCGTGCCCTGAAAAGACATGTAGAAACCAGGTGGAACTCCCTGTATGATTCTTTGAAGCAATTGTACAAGAACAGGGACAAGATTCCAGATCTATGTAGAGCCCTCGGAGAAAAGAACATGCTAAGGGAAAATGAGTTTCTATATATTCACGAGCACCTGAAATGCACAGCACCAATCGCCGCGGCGATCGACATATTGCAAGGGGAAAAAAACATTTTCTACGGCACGTTGCTGCCGTGTCTTCTCTCCCTTCGAAGAAAACTAAAAATGTTGACAGAAGATACTTGGACATTTCATGGATCCTTGAGTGTCCACCTGCTCAGCAGCGTAGAAACCAGATTCCAGGATCACCTGAAACTCATCACGACGGAGGCGGACAACGCGGGAATTGCGGCACTAACCCACCCGCATTTCAAGAATCGGTGGTTCAGTTGCATTCAAGAGAGCAGTCGAGATGCGTTGATGGCATCGTTAAATATACGAGTCATCGAGGAGCTGAAGAAGAGCAACCCGCCAGCCACAGGCGTGTTAACATCGTCATCGTCATCGTCAACACCAACGTCAACGACCGAGGGAAATTTCTTTGATTTCGGTGAGACCCCAGCCGAAGCAAATATGGACTATGCATCCGAGGCATCCTTGCAGGTTAGTAAAATGTTGCCTACTTAATTAATACACTGTTCCAATTTAATGTGGCACATGCAGTATGTATGTAATCAATTTAAAAAATTTTGTTTTACAGATACTACATTTCCTCAAGGAAAAGAGAGACGATTGGACAATTCTGGACAAATATCCAGCCATTAAGGCCATATTTTTCAAGCAGAACACGCCGCTGCCGTCGTCAGGATCCGTAGAAAGACTTTTTTCATACGCGACAATGGCCAACTCCCCGAAGAGGAATCGCCTTTCCGACGAAAACTTCGAGAGACGAGTTCTCTTAAAGGCAAATTTAAAGGAGAGGGGATGAGATGTCGTCCACCATCCAGCAACCAGGAACCAGGAACCAGGAAACAGCCCCCAACGAGACAGCAACGTGGAAGGCAAGCGCAAGGCGACAGGACGCCAGGTTAGTTATAACATGACATGACTTACATATGAGTTATATTAAAGCTCCAATTGTACGTGTGACAAACACATTTTCATGCGAAAACGTTTTTCTTTTCATGCTTTTCGGAGATAGCAGCGTGGGGGTGACCGCAAGGCGACAGGACGCCAGGTTAGTTATAACATGACATGACTTACATATGAGTTATATTAAAGCTCGAATTGGACATGTGACAAACACATTTTCATGCGAAAACGTTTTTCTTTTCATGTTATCGGAGGCTGAAGGACGACGGCGAGGACCAGCGAAAAAACAACAGAAGGAAACTCCAAGGGAAATCTGACCCCACTGATCCCCTATTGCCAAGAAGAGGACGTTTCTTCGAAGAAGACAAATAAGAATCTCAACAGCAACAGCGGACAAATCTAATTGTAACAATTGAAAAAAATTAATGTAGTATGTTCTTGTAGTATGATAGATATTGTGCAGTGTGTGTGTGTGTGGGTGTGTGTAATCAATGCGGTAATCTATCCATGGTTAAAATATGTATCGCTATTGTTTTGCTTTTTGTTACATGTGTGTACGTTCTGTCTTATTCAACTGTCCAAAATTGAATAAATCATATATACTGTGCATAAACCGTTTTCACCTTGTTCTATTTTCCTTTCACCTTTCCATATATTCGCAAATTTTGAATCAAAATCCTTAGAAGGAGTGGCCCACCAAATCCTGTCACAGTCCTTGAAACCATTATGTAAGTTTTTCAATGATGTATCCCAAGCGTTTCGTCCTAGATCTGCTTGTGCACATTCGGTAAAACCAAGAAGATCCTGTCCTAGACGCGAAAGTAGTGTTAACCCTTTCGAAGTAATTCCAAAGAACTCAGTAAACAAGCAGTATTCAATACGTCTTAAAAATGCAATTAATCATGGAGGAATTAATCGGTGTTTCTCCCTATATTAAAAAAACTTTAAAAATCCTTTGACAAATACAGTTTTGTGGCGTCAAGACACTGCTATCGATATTCCATCACAGATTTTAGTATGTATATTGTGACGTTGCAATTTTGCCACGTCCCTTCTCCTTCTGTTTCGGAGACATTTCGTGAGCGATAAAGGACCGGACCGCCCTCTAACGGGACACACAATCGCAAATACAGGATTCGAGAGCGCTCCTCTGAGAGATTCCGACATTATCGAGGATCTTTAATGACATCTGTCGCGCGTGCCGAGAACGGCAAGTTTCAGAGCCGTACATGGGACGCGCCCAAGGAACCACCGACCGTCCGAATTTTCACGGGAGCGAAACAGCATCCCGCAGCTCAGGAAGCGCCCGACCGAAAGCAAATGGCCTTTTCGAGAAGAGATGTCGAAAAAGAGAACTGGTGCCAGTTCCAACGATACTTGGAGCGAGCGCACCCGGCGAACCAACCGGAGGCGTCGTAGGGACAACGGCTCTATATGACATCTTGTCGAAGAAGACGACCAAACCACTCTCGCGACGCCTCGCCCCTCTGAATAGAGCCATTCCCGGGGTCGGTGCCCTCGCATCCAAGGGAGGCAGCGCCTCCGCCCGCCTAGAGAGCAAGAAGCTCCCTAGGATATTGCGATATTGTCCGGGGCCCTAGGACGCTATAGGGTACGCTCCTGACGCCTAGCGTTTGTGCGGGAAAACCGCCATCGGGAATTCGGAGAAACGGTCGAGTGGGGGGAACCACGTTCGATCCGCTAGGCGGCCGAAAATCGATAGATCACTGTCGCGCTGGCTCTCGTTGACGTTTCACGTGTCCGCCGTTAAATTCGCGTTGCGAACCGTTGTAATTTGCGTCGGGAAACTAGAAGGTGCCTGTTAGGGGTTCTCGTGGCGCTAAGGACGAAGTTCACCTGCGTTTCAGCTGAGCCACGCTCTATCGAGAGCATTTTCGGTCTAAGAGCGAGCAAAGGCCACGAGAAACGGTAAGTCGCACTTGTGATCTTTTCGATGTTTCGTCGTCCGGCGGCTCGACCTTCGTCGCGCGAGGGCAAACGCTTCCCGTTCCGTCCTCGATAATTCGCTCGTACTCGTTTCGGGAGTGCTTTGAGTTTTCGAGTAATTTCGAGAGAGTTGTCCGTTGCGAGTTGCGTGCGTAGGAGTGTCCTCAGAGAAGTCGCGTTTCGTGAGAGCAATCTCTGCGTTAGTTTCGTGTGATCTCGAATCCTGTGTTTCTCGCCGACCATCGTAGCGTTCTCGTCGACGTTCGGACGCGTAACCGTCAGCGTACGCGTCATAGCGAATAACGTGCGGAAGTCTTCGCGGCAGTCTCGCAGTTCGCCGATCATCTGCGCCTCGCTTTTCCGAAGTCGCGTTGCGAAGGAAACGGCGATAACTTCCAGCGATATCGTCGCGAGCGAAAACTGTACGACAACCGCGCTGCGAACGAACATCTTCTCGCTTGATTGTATGAAGAGCGCGGGCTCTCGGGTCGCGGCCACGTGGCCGCTTCATTTTGTGAAACTTTGACCGCTGCAATAAACAGCTCGAGACCAACTCGTTGTCGAATTCTTCTCTTCCTGTGAGATCCGTCCTACCGAGAGGGCCGTCCTCGTTTTCCCGTGTCTGAACCAACTGGCCTAGTCGCGTCGTAGTTTCCGATCCGCGTATCTCGAAGATTCGACTCCCGGCCTCGGCTTCTCCGAGTTTCGAGTCTAGTACCGTGTTTCGTGTGGCATCCTCGAGGTGCCTGGCGCCCGAACATTTCGCGCTGAGGAGAGAATCATCGGATCTTCGAGGCTCGTTTAGTCCCGGGCGGACCGCGTGTACTCGGCTTGCACGCGGCCTGGTCTCAGCGCCTGCAAGGCCCGGAGTTGACCGGTTTCTGCGAGCATCACGCTCGTCAGAAAAAGGTTAACGTGACAATATATATATATATATATATATAGTTTTTTCTCTTCATCGATTTCACGAGTACAACCACCAGATACAGTCCGATTTCTATCGGGTTTAGACTTTTCTTAATCGGAAGAACGCCACGAACTGGCTCGTGTCACTTCCGTGAGGAAATCATCAGAAATAAACAAGTTTAGCATTCACTTGTTAGGGGTTTCATGCCGATATACCTGGGTCGCCGAGGGATAGCCCGGTCGCGTTTATTGCACCACTGTTGTGTTCTGAGCTCAGGCCTCGGGGCTCGACGCTCGAGCTGGCCAAAAGGATCTTGGAAGGATCCGAAACGATCCGAGCTTGGGCAAAAGTATCTTTTTAAAATTTCAAAGATCCTTTCCCTAGTTACAGTCCGATTTCTGTCGGGTTTGGACTTTTCTTAATCGGAAGAACGCCACGAACTGGCTCGTGTCACTTCCGTGCGGAAATCATGAGAAATAAACAAGTTTAGCATTCACTTGTTAGGCGTTTCATGCCGATATACCTGGGTCGCCGAGGGATAGCCCGGTCGTGTTTATTGCACCACTATTGTGTTCATAGCTCAGGCCTCGGGGCTCGACGCTCGAGCTGGCCAAAAGGATCTTGGAAGGATCCGAAAGGATCTTGGAATTAGATACAGATACTAGTTACAAATGTATCCGACGCTTCGGATCCTTTTGCGACGGATACAAATGTATCTAATTCAACTTCGGATACAAGATCCTTTTGGATCTAAATCCTCGAGTAACTAGTTACAATTTTTGTATCTATTAATTGTGATCCGAAATTTGTATCTAATTACATATTTTGCCCAACACTGCTGTTGGGTCCTTCTTATAGAGTTTTTTGCGCTGATTCCGAATCTGATCTTAATTTTTTTCCTATACGCACAGTTTTTCAGGAACATGGCTTTAAAAAAAAAACATATTTTTCAACTTTAAACAAATATTATGATGTTATTATAAAAGATATTGAATTGTTCTTTACAGCAAAAGATTCCTTAGACTTTCCCGAATCCAGTGATATATAATATTAATGCATTATGATTGTTTAAACATGTTTAAACAACGTTTACAGACGGAGAGACACCACTTTTGCACCAATTTTTGAGGATATTTTTCAATTTATCTCAAAAAATAAGGGCCCAGCGGAAAATCGAACTATACCACGCGATAGAGCAGACTTTTATCTTGAAAAACCTCCCTTGGAAGTTTTTGCAGCATCGACGTTTTTACCGAACTAGAAAGCAAAATATCTTCGCCCGACATGAGTTGCGGCCAGTGGCGCTCACCACTAGAACGGTCGTTCGCCGCTCCGTATCCCGTCGCTGCGCCGTATCCCGTCCCGAGTGCCACTGGCGATAACTCATGTCGGGCGAAGATATTTTGCTTTCTAGTTCGGTAAAAACGTCGATGCTGCAAAAACTTCCAAGGGGGGTTTTTCAAGATAAAAGTCTGCTCTATCGCGTGGTATAGTTCGATTTTCCGCTGGGCCCTTATTTTTTGAGATAAATTGAAAAATATCCTCAAAAATTGGTGCGAAAGTGGTGTCTCTCCGTCTTTAAACGTTGTTTAAACATGTTTAAACAATCATAATGCATTAATATTATATATCACTGGATTCGGGAAAGTCTAAGGAATCTTTTGCTGTAAAGAACAATTCAATATATTTTATAATAATATCGCAATATTTGTTCAAAGTTGAAAAATATGTCTTTTTTTAAACTCCATTTTCTCAAAAACTGTACGTATAGGAGAAAAATTAAGGCCAGATTCGGAATCAGCGCGAAAAACTCTACAAGAATCGCATAGTGGGAATCGAAATACAAAAAAAAGTTTAAATTTGTTGGATAGTGTAATTAAATTTAAGAAAAAAGCATTAATAATTAAATAAAGAGAGTATTTAAAATAAAAGGGGTTGACTCTACGTGTTAACAATTTGCTGGGTTGGAATCTAAGTATTATTTTAGTTACGGAAAAAAAAGGGATTTAGACAAAGTTTTCAGGGGAGAGCAGTGGCAGTGGTGATGTTCCTTGTAGTGTTCTGATGGTCTTCATGTACGATGAGGTTGAAGTACGTTAGGTCAAACCTTCGTTGTGCGCGAGAAACCAGCACTCGGAAGTTTTCACTAACGGGGTCAGATCTGTACTCAATGCTTCTCTTATGTCTTCGTTGTGCGCGAGAAACCAGCACTCGGAAGCTTTCAGATACTAGGAGAGATCTTGTCCAATTTGGTCAGTCCCAGCGGGTGGTCTTTATGTCCTACCCTGCACATTTTTACTTGCGAGAAGGAAAATAGTAAAAGGGCCACCTAGGCGCAGGTAACGTACTAGTTTGGCGTACTGCGGGTGTAATATGAAGGTGGGAGAGAGAGAGTATGCTCGGTCATTGGAGCGAGGGAGAGGGCCTTAGGCCCGTCGGTGAGACAAGGAGGGATGCGCTCGGCTAGGCGAGCGAGAGAGAAGGTGCTAAGCCCTTTTGGTGTGAAAAAGATGGATGCGCTCACTAGTGGAGCTATTACAAGTGTGTGTAATAAATGATTTTTTGATTTTCGATTAATTATTTTGTGTCGCCTTTCTCTTATTTTCCATGCAGTCCATAGTTAAATTCCGACTTCCAAACAGAACATGATTTCTAAAAGTCCTAAGTATAAATAGTACCTATTGTACAGTTTCTAGTTTGTTGGAAGTAGAGCTAAAATGTTGTTCGATCTTTTTTGTTTAAATAAAATTAATTATTCCTTATAATGTGTGTCTACTTCTGTAATCCTTCCTTTCATTTCACCTTATTAAATAATTATTTTTTGCAGTTATTTTAATACAAGATATTTCCTTCATTTCGTGAAAGAAAGAATCTTAGTTACATCTTTTATATGAAACAATATAAACTTTTCGTTTTGATCAAGACCAAAGATGATGTAGGATCTTGTCCAGACTAAGAGATGATGTAGGTTCTTGTCTAACCTGAGAGATGATGTAGGTTCTTGTCCATGCTAAGAGATGATGGCAGCCAAAAGTGGCACGAGCAAAACCCGAGCGTGAGCACTCTCATATACTCTCTGTCTGTACCTATCCTAAGTCTGTGGTCTGTACCTATCCTTTTTTTTGACGTCGGGGAAACCCATCATGGATAACCCCCCCCCCCATCGCTGGAGATAGGGGAGGCCAATGTCGGACTGCACCGACTAAAACCCCGCGGCCGTCCCTAGACAATAATGCGTGGGTGCCGGGATCACGCGAGTACTCAACCGGTCACCCCGCTGCCTATCCATAGGCTACCCGGGGGGAGGTGCCCCCCCTAGTCATTACTTAAGGGCACCGGTCCGTTTTTGACCTTGAAATTAGTTTGAGCTCCGACCAGTATGGGAGCAGGGTACAATTTCTACAGTTGAATGTCGAGAAGTACAGCAGTGCCAACGGGATACCATCTCGGCGGTGACAGCAGTCACTGCATCAGTAAATGCTGCCGGTATGCAAGCGTGACGTCACTATACTCGCCGCTCGGGCGGCGCGTACGTGTGCCTAGGCTGATCGCAAGGGTTCGGTATCTGACTAACCATTTCTCTGTAATGCACATTTGGAACCTCTACATAGTCACAATCGATAGATAAAAGATCAATCTATTGCGCATGGTCTCTAAGATGGCCCACTTTTGCGTTTTCGAGACGTAATTTGCATTATTCGGCAGCAAGATGTCTGTTCGGGAGGCTCTGTAAGCTGTCCTGCATGCGCAATAGATTGATCTTTTATCTATCGATTGTGACTACGTAGGAGTTCCAAATGTGCATTGTAGAAAAATGGTTCGACAGATACCGATGCTAATGGTCCGATGCACCAACCGGACCCACTCCCGGCGTCTAATCCGGGAGTGACCCCCTCGCCACATGCCAGAGCTTAGAGATAGGGACTTTGAGAGGTTTATCCTCCTCGCAGGGCCGGCCGGTTAAGGCAAGCCCCCCCGTGCCGTAAAACATGACCACGGACATGGTCTGGGGCCCTGGGCAAACATCTTGTTGCCCAGGACACTATGGGGCACAGGTGCACTGAATCCAGCGCAGAAGGCGCAGACAAAAGTGACAGTCAGTGCACCTGTGCCACCCCTCACTCCGTTAGCACACGCCGTAACGTGTTCCAGGGTCCACCACGAGGAGGTGGAGTGAGAGCATTTAGCTCTGTTAAAATATTGTATGTATATACATTTATAATAGAGTATGTATATACTTATCATATGAGCGTGGCAGCGAACGCCATCTATTGGACGCGGTTATTAACAGCATAGAGCGCATGCGCGATTGGATCGTATACTTGCCGAACCTTCTCGAACAGTAGTCGTCCGTTCGTATCGTTACAGTTAACGTATCAGACAAATTGTTCAGTCACATTAACCTTTACGCATATACTATATCATTGTATCTTTTATATATATGGTTTGGGATTGGCTGCGTGTGACGTCAATTATCGATACGCGATCCACAGCGCCGCCGTCTATTGGTGACTGCTCTAGTCGCCGCTAGATCGATAATCGATCGTCGCCGCGCCACGCGATAGGCTGTCGCCGCTGGAACGATAATCGACTCTGCTGAATGAGATTCTATTGGCTAATTATGCAAATCAGCAGAGTCATCGTTCCAACGGTGATAGAAAACTCTCCGCTGATCGTCTAACGGTTTCATTCTGTCAATCATTTAGAATCGCATATCATCTACCGCTGTAATTCTCGCGTCGAGCTTCGAAACAACGTCTGCGTCGTGTGACCGGTTGTATCACCTCTTCGCGAATTATCTAACCAATCTCTGTTTCAATAACTTTATTTGTAATCGCTCTTGTACATAAATTTTTGTTACGCGTTTCATCGTACCGACGAAACTCAGTTGGTGAATAAAGTGTTGTGACGTCACTAAAGTCCAGTAATCCCTTCTATTCCGTAACATATATCTTCCAATTATATATATTAGTCTTTTCACTCTGATACACTGCTTCATTTATTCCAACATGGTAGCAGAGCTCGTGGTTGTTTGAAAAGTGAAAAGTGAAAGAACGCGTAGTGAAAAGTTTTTCAAGATGGCCTACGTGAAGAGCGACGATGTAACGATTCCAGTCTTTGATGACGCAGATCACAACAATTATAAGAGACGAATAATCAAACTTCTACATTACAAAAACTGCAAAATTGTAGTAGAAAGGCGGAAACTAGATACAGATAAAGAAAAAGAATGGCTAGATATGGATATTAAAGCGATGAATTACATATATAGCGCAATCACAAATAAACAGCTAGGGTATATAGGTGACATTGAAACAGCGTATGACGTAATCAAGAAATTCGATGAAATGTATCTACAAGAGTCTACAGCGTTACAAATCGTGTGCAGAAATAACCTTGAAAAAATCAAACTAGAAAACTATACAGATGTAACAATCTTTTTCGACGAATTCGAGAAAGCCGTAAACGAACTAAAGTCCGCTGGAGCAAAAATCACAGAAAACGAAAAATTAAATTATATGCTTAAAACATTACCAAGTTCATATAGCCATATTGGCGATCTCATTGACGTATTACCACAGAGGCACAGGACAGTCGATTATTTAAAGAATAAAATAAAAATTAAAATAATCGGAGAAAAAAATGCAACCGATTCATCAGGAAACGGCAGGAGACAACAAACGTGCTTCACTTGTGGAAATATCGGCCACATTAGTAAAGACTGTCGTCGATTAAATACAAATACCCAGCGAGGATATCATAAACGTGGTCACTATCAAAGTACACGTGGCAGATATCAAAATAACCAGAATAGAGGTTATTATCCCAATAGAAGAGGAAATTACCGTGGAGGACGCGGAAACTACCAGGGCGCTGAATCGCGAGAAGGAAATTGCTTCAATATTGAAGTAAGAGCATCAATGGTTGAAAATGAAAATCCGACGAATAAAAACCAAATAAATTGGTTGTTGGACAGCGGGTGTACGGACCACATTATAAATAAAGTGTGACGTTGCAATTTTGCCACGTCCCTTCTCCTTCTGTTTCGGAGACATTTCGGGAGCGATAAAGGACCGGACCGCCCTCTAACGGGACACACAATCGCAAATACAGGATTCGAGAGCGCTCCTCTGAGAGATTCCGACATTATCGAGGATCTTTAATGACATCTGTCGCGCGTGCCGAGAACGGCAAGTTTCAGAGCCGTATATGGGACGCGCCGAAGGAACCACCGACCGTACGAATTTTCACGGTAGCGAAACAGCATCCCGCAGCTCAGGAAGCGCCCGACCCAAAAGCAAATGGCCGTTTTCGAGGAAGTGGACTGGTCCAGTTCCAACGATACTTGGAGCGAGAGCACCCGGCGAACCAACCGGCGGCGTCGTAGGGACAACGGCTCTACATGTCATCCCGTCGAAGAAGACGACTAAACAACTCTCGCGACGCCTCGCCCCTCTGAAGAGAGCCCTTCCCGGGGTCGGTGCCCTCGCATCCAAGGGAGGCAGCGCCTCCGCCCGCCTATAGAGCAAGAAGCTCCCTAGGATATTGCGAGATTGTCCGGGGCCCTAGGACGCTATAGGGTACGCTCCTGACGCCCAGCGTTTGTGCGGGAAAACCGCCATCGGGAATTCGGAGAAATGGTCGAGTGGGGGGGAACCACGTTCGATCCGCTAGGCGGCCGAAAATCGATAGATCACTGTCGCGCTGGCTCTTGTTGACGTTTCACGTGTCCGCCGTTAAATTCGCGTTGCGAACCGTTGTAATTTGCGTCGGGAAACTAGAAGGTGCCTGTTAGGGGTTCTCGTGGCGCTAAGGACGAAGTTCACCTGCGTTTCAGCTGAGCCACGCTCTATCGAGAGCATTTTCGGTCTAAGAGCGAGCAAAGGCCACGAGAAACGGTAAGTCGCACTTGTGATCTTTTCGATGTTTCGTAGTCCGGCGGCTCGACCTTTGTCGCGCGAGGGCAAACGCTTCCCGTTCCGTCCTCGATAATTTCGAGAGAGTTTTCCGTTGCGAGTTGCGTGCGTAGGAGTGTCCTCAGAGAAGTCGCGTTTCGTGAGAGCAATCTCTGCGTTAGTTTCGTGTGATCTCGAATCCTGTGTTTCTCGCCGACCATCGTAGCGTTCTCGTCGACGTTCGGACGCGTAACCGTCAGCGTACGCGTCATAGCGAATAACGTGCGGAAGTCTTCGCGGCAGTCTCGCAGTTCGCCGATCATCTGCGCCTCGCTTTTCCGAAGTCGCGTTGCGAAGGAAACGGCGATAAATCCCAGCGATATCGTCGCGAGCGAAAACTGTACGACAACCGCGCTGTGAACGAACATCTTCTCGCCTAATTGTATGAAGAGCGCGGGCTCTCGGGTCGCGGCCACGTGGCCGCTTCATTTTGTGAAACTTTGACCGCTGCAATAAACAGCTCGAGACCAACTCGTTGTCGAATTCTTCTCTTCCTGTGAGATCCGTCCTACCGAGAGGGCCGTCCTCGTTTTCCCGTGTCCGAACCAACTGGCCTAGTCGCGTCGTAGTTTCCGATCCGCGTATCTCGAAGATTCGACTTCCGGCCTCGGCTTCTCCGAGTTTCGAGTCTAGTACCGTGTTTCGTGTGGCATCCTCGAGGTGCCTGGCGCCCGAACATTTCGCGCTGAGGAGAGAATTATCGGATCTTCGAGGCTCGTTTAGTCCCGGGCGGACCGCGTGTACTCGGCTTGCACGCGGCCTGGTCAAGGCCCGGAGTTGACCGGTTTCTGCGAGCCTCCCGCTCGTCAGAAAAAGGTTAACGTGACGAACGATACATACTATGAAGATTATATCACTCTGAAAAAACCCACTGAAGTGAAACTAGGAGATGGACGAATACTACAAGCTACAAAAGTTGGACGGGTAAACACTTTCTTCCAAGTGTATAATAACGAACAGAAAGTAACGCTACCAAATGTATTCTATGTAAGAGACATGAAGCAAAATCTAATTAGCTATGCCAAAGTGACTGTTCGGGCTCAACCGTCGGCTGCGCCCGACGACAAGCGGGAGCATCGACCGAGCGACCGAAAGGACCGCCGCGGTCCCCAAACAAACACGCGCGCCCGGAAAACGGTCAACCGCACGGCGAATTCAAACCGAATTCGTCGATCTTGCCGAAACCGTTCGGCAACGCGTCCCCCGCGACACCCCTTCCCCGCGTCAGGAAGGCGGTGATATATACCCCGCGCTCCGTTGCGCGGGGAGAGAGTTTTGAAGGAGACAGCACGCGAACAAACACATTACCGACTAGCTCTAGTTCGAGATTCGCGATCCCTCGACGCGATTCCCCGCGAACTAAATCACGTCCAGCGTGAACGTGCATTCCGCTCCCACGCGAGTTGTGAATGCACCCTGTACATAGTTATTGTAAATATATTGTATATAGTCGTGTTCGTGAAACTTGTCTACGTTCTTTCGTAATCGTCCCATCGTCATCACCGGCAATTTCCCGTCCCGACATCGACGGAACAGTGACGAATAAAAATAAAATAGTCTCCCAAGGTGAAGTATCAAAAATATACAATAAAAAAAGTGAATTAGTGGCAATAGCAAAAAAGGAGGGAAGTCTATACAAAATGACAAGCTATATTAAAACTCAAGATGGTGAAATGTGTGCAAATGCGTCAACCATAAGAATGAAAGGAACGCAAACTCTAAAGGAAAAGTGGCACCGCACCCTTGGACATGTGAATTTCAACTATCTAAATATCTTATGCAGAAATGAGTTGTTGATTGGATTGCCGAAGGAATTAGAACCTGATCAGATGAAATGTGCTATCTGCATCCAGAACAAAATGCATAATCAACCGTTCGAAAATAACAGATCAAGAGCGAAAGAAATATTAGAAGTCGTTCACTCCGACTTAAATGGGCCACATGCAACAGTTGGAAATCGTGGTGAAAGATATTTTCTTTCATTTATTGATGAATATAGCAAACTAACAAAAGTTTGTTGCATTAAAACTAAGGATCAAGTCTATGAGTGCTTTGTAGAATATATAAATGAAATACAAAACCTTACTGGGAAAATGATTAAGAAACTAAAATGCGACAATGGAAGAGAATACATAAACTCAAAAATCTATAGTTTTGCAAAAGCAAAAGGGATATACATAATTGCATGTCCCCCATATGTACATGAATTGAACGGTACTGCTGAAAGATACAACAGATTAATTATGGATAATGCAAGATGCTTGTTAACAGAAGCGAGAATCGACAAAAGATTTTGGTCAGAGATTGTGAGGACAGCCGCATACCTCAAAAATAGAACACTGTCAAACACTATAGAAAGGAAAACTCCATACGAGATATTTTTTGGCAAAAGACCATGTGTCAAAAATCTACGTTTGTATAGGAGCAGAGTGATTGTCAGAATTCCAGAAGAAAGAAGAAAGAACAAATGGGACAAGAAAGCAGAGTTAGGCATTCTAGTGGGCTACACAGACGTTGGGTACAAAATCCTGATAGATAACAAAGTAATAGTAGCCAGACACGTCGATATAATAGAAGAAGATGTAAAATGTATTGGCTTCAAAGATGATGAGGAGATAGAGGATCAAAACACTCAAGAAGATGAACCAGAGGAAGAAGCTCCAAAGTTGATCGACTCTGAAACAAAAATCAAAACTGAAGAAGAAATTAAAGAAGCGTCGCCAAGGAGGTCGACAAGAACAAAACAACCTGTCAATCGGTATGGTGATCCGTATGTATATCAATCTATTCATGTAAACTATTGTAATACAATTGTTCCAGGTACATTTGAGGAAGCAATGACAAGTAATGAAGCTGAAAACTGGAAAAGAGCAATGAATAAAGAAATAGACAGCTTGGAGAAAAATAAAACTTGGACGTTAGTAGCCAGACCACAAAATCAAAACAGTTTAGACGTAAAATGGGTATACAAAAGGAAGGCAGACGATACCTATAAGGCCAGACTAGTGGTAAGAGGATATCAACAAGGAGAGGAAATTGAAAACACATATTCTCCGGTAGGAAAAATGCAAACCCTAAAATTACTGTTATCGTATTGCTGCCAAAACAGTTTAACAATAGACCAGATGGATGTTGAAACAGCTTTTTTGAACGGAAAATTGAATTCTGAGGTATATGTAAAACAACCATTAGGTTATTCAGACGAAAGTAATAAGGTCTATAAGCTATATAAGTCATTGTATGGTCTGAAAGAAAGTCCGAGATGTTGGTATGAATGCTTCAATAGTTATATAAACGAGTTAGGTTTCCAAAGGAGTAATATTGATTATTGTTTGTACGCTAATAATGACAGAATTGAACCTGTATACATATTGCTTTTCGTTGACGATTTGTTAATTTGTGGTAAAGATAAAGAAAAGATTCGTAAAGTAAAAGCAAAACTGTCCAGTTTTAAAATGAAAGACATGGGAAGAGTCAAAAACTATATAGGAATAGAGATAAAATATAACTATGGAAAAGAAAATCATATGACTCTAGATCAAGGAAAATATATAGAATCCTTGGCTAAGATATACAATCTTGAGAACGCAAAGTTAAATGATACTCCTATGGAAACGAACTTAAAGCTAAAACTAGCAGAGGAACCAGATTTAAACGTTAAATATAGAAATTTAATAGGTGCTCTCCTGTATATTAGTTGTGGCACTAGGCCAGATATTGCGTTTAGCGTAAACTACCTAAGTGGATTTCAGAGTTCATACAACGAAACACATTTCAAATATGCGATTAGAGTACTTAAGTATCTGTACAAAACGAAAGACCAAAAACTATTATATAAAAGAAATTTAAATGCCGAAATCATAGATTGCTTAAATATGCACATAAAACTATGTAAATGGAACTGTAGATATCGTCAAAATTGAATCTGAAAATAATATTGCAGACATATTTACTAAGGCGTTAGGTAAGATAAAATTCGTTAAATTTAGAGAAATGTTAAACCTAGAGAAATGTAAGGACGAATGAATGTCGTTGAGAAATTTAGAATGTTTACTAGCAATGATAAACTATTATAATGTAAGGAGGTGTGTTAAAATATTGTATGTTGTCACGTTAACCCTTTTCTCTCGAACGGGAAAGCTCGTAGAAAGGGGTCAACTCCGGGCCTTGCAGGCACTGAGACCGGGCCGCGTGCAGGCCGAGTACGCGCGGTCCGCCCGGGACTAGACGGGGCTCGAAGATTCGACAAATCCTTCGCGGAACACGTAATGTTCGGGCGCCAGGCACCGCAAGGATGCCACACGAAACTCGATAGGCTACGCAAGCTCGGGAAAGCCGAGCTCGAAAGTCGAATCTTCGAGAGCCACGGAACGAAACGACGACGCGACGGGGCCAGTTGGTTCGAACACGAGATGACGAGGGACAGCCCTCTCGGCAGGACGGGTCTCACAGGGAATTGAGTAATTGACAACGTTATTGTCTCGAGCCGTTTATTGCAGCAGTCAACAGTACAAAAGTCTGCGGCCACGTGGCCGCAACCCGAGAGCCCGCGCTCCTTGTACACTTTAGCGATAGTTGTTCGATCGCGGAGCGCGTTAGTCGGTACTTTCTCAATCACGAAGATACGGTTCGACGGTACAATACTCGTCCTTATCGAGACGACAATTCGCGAAGCGCAGGAGGACGGCGCGAGTTTCACGGACCGTCGCGAGATTGACGAGCGCGGCTACGGAATTCACAAACGCCGAGCTATCCTTTTCCGACGCGGCTCCTCGAGGAAGACTTCCGACGACACGAAGGGGAGACTGCTCTTCGGGACTCAAAGTGTCCTCGGAAGGAACGCGAGCACAAAACACTAAGGGCTCGAGGACGACACGTGTTCGTCTCGTCCTCACACAAAACAGCGAGCCAGCACAAAATAAGGAACCGAGAATCACTAGTCGACTTACCGTAATCGGGAGTTGTTTGCCGGATTCTCTCGTCACACGGAACTCTATCGCGGAGAAACCACCCGCGGCGCGTACTACGTTCAGTTCTACGGAACTCGGAATTACAGAGTCTAACGAGACTCGGAAATTGACGACTTTCTTACTCTACAATCAGCGCGACAGTGATCCGCGGATCCGCATCGATGGAACGCATCGATTCTCGGTCTCCCCACTCCGTTCGTCCTACCGAAATTCCCTATGGGCGCACCCGCAACGCAACTACTTCTAGTCGCAGGACCGAACCTTCGGAACAGGTCTTCGGGCCCCCGACCTATCACCAAGTTACGATCGCCACGGACGACCGGGGAGGATAAATCCTCCCAGGCGCTCCTCCGCACCACCCTTGCCGGGGTCAGTTGTAGGCGGGATGAGACGACGGCGGGACCACCAAAATGCCCGATGTTCTGCAAGTGTGACCCCTACGTCCCACATCGTCGCCTCCGGGTTAGTCAGCCCGTGTGCGGCGGTGCCCTTTACCACCTCTCCGGATCCGGAATTGTTTTTGGTTACGGCCAGTCGTTTGTCGTCCGGTCGATCCTTTGATGCGGGGCGCCGTTACGGTGATCGTCACTCTCTAGGTGCGTTTCTGTAATCGGCCACTCTCGGCGCGCGCAATAGATGGCATTAGGATCGATCTTTCAATTGAAGTATCTTCCTCAAGGAGTGCTCAAATCCGCGGGTGGTTCTCTTAATCACCAACGGTCGGTCCGGTCCATTCACAATACGGTTGTCTGACCGTTTCTCAAACGGAGAAGTGACGTCGCAGGCTTGCAACGTCACAATGGGCATTCATGATAGCGGTCACCGCTTGCTAATAATATCTCCGAAACTAAAGCCGACCGCCGCCAACTATTTCAAAGGAAAAAGATATTTAAAACGTCGAATTTTTCAACATAATCGAAATCGGTGAGGACCCACATCATCGGCAACTTTGCCCGAACGAGAGAAGAAGCAGAAACTGATTGAATTAAAAACTCACTCGTTCAGCCGTAAATCCATTTGCTGCTTCGAAATGTGTGTCACTGGGTCACTCGGTGACGAACTGTACAAATGTCTTCAGGTATACGAGAGTACCGAAAGCTAAGGGGGTACGGCGAGGTCGACGAACTGCACACCTGGTGGTAGATAGCAGGTATACGACAGTCTGAGGGATGTGCGGTCAAGTCAACGATCCGGACTTTTCACTTTCACTTTCAAATCGATAAATAAATCACATGTTTATTTCACACAGATGCACTAATAACAATTGCAATATCCCTTATATCGCAGCACAAATCACAACAATCAGATAACGTGATCACTAGCGAACGTAAACTTTCTAAAAGAAAAACGTCCCGAATTTTCCTTTCACTTTTCACTGCACGGTCGAAACGTTTTCGCACTGGGAACATTTTACGGCGGTATCCCTCCCGCTCGTTGTCCATAAATCAGTGTTGCGCTCAGGCCGATTATTGCACCGCTGGTAGCAGCTGTCAGGTACGCGATCGCAAACAAATCTAAGGGGTGCAAAAGGAAGGCTGCATGGCAAGTGCGTCCAGGTCAACGCACATGTCACTTCAGTACGTAGCTGCGTTATTCCTGCGTTGTTTCTTGATGGCCTTGAAACAGGCCGATTCAAAGGAAAGGAGTTGGTATTGCGTTAAATATTGGGGGCCCTGAACAGGGCCGATTAGGGCTGTTGGTTGAAATCTGTTGGCAGCAATTGTTGCACCCGCACAAATTTGTACGGGTGCATCCTTTCGTCCTTCAAAACCCGATGTACCGACGACCGGCTGACACGAGAACTAAAAATACAAGAAAATGCATACATATGTATTGTTAAATAACATTTCTTTTCGCTTTAATGAAATATCATAGCGGTGTACTTTGACTTACTTTGTTCGGCGACTGATGTCGCGCACGCTTACGGTACCATCCTCTTCGACAATGCGCATCACTTCGACAACGTTACGCATGGACCTCGTTGTCCCCGGTCTTCCGGCGTCCGCGCCATGACGGTTGAACTGTCCCGTCGAAGCCAGCCTATTTGCCAACTGCAGAATGTAATTGGCTGACGGTGGTGGTATGATGCGTGGCTGGTCTCGTTTGATGGTATCCACAGTGACAGCAGCATTGTAGTCGTATCTTGCGAACGTACAAATAATAGTGTAGTTCTCTACCGAAGTGTACATGATTGAACTCGCACTTGGACTGACGGACTGCAGTTTCCCAAAAAAGCTTCGAACACCCCCAAATATCCCCACCACGAAGCAAAACTGAAGATAAAGGAACATTCTTAAAAAACACGTGTTTTGCAGAAGTAGAAAGTAAGAGCCTAACCCAGAGACTTCCAGCAGGGTGACTCTTGCCTTTCCTCCATGATAGAAAACGGAGCTCCACGTCTTTGCGTAAGGGATTGTGTCATAAATCAGAACTCTCTGCAGTTACTCGGGAGTGTCCGCAGGACACATCATGAATGCCCATATCAATTTACAAGTAAAGTTTTTCACGATTATCTCGTAAACTAAAGCCGATCGCCAAAAAGTTTAAAGGGAAATGTTGTTCAGAATCATGGTCTTGACAACATATCCAAAGCTCATCGAAATTGGAGAAGATTCACATAATCGAGAGAAACTACTTGTTCGTTGCGATGCACGGCGCACCACCAACACTCGCCTGTCGGCGCGGCGGGCCAGGGCGCGCTCTGATTGGTTCGTGTTTTTTGTTAAGAACTCCTAAACAAAACCGCGGCGGCCATGATTGTTAAGGAAAATGTCGCTTAGAATGGCGTCAGGAACCACCCATTTTCGGCTGTTGAAGGAATTTTGGAACACCCTGTATACTATGGATACGAGATGCTTGAATCAATATGAAGAAGCCTTTGACATGAAGCGCCACTACCAGCTACTACCGTTCGGTTGATGTACTATGTACTTCCCTTCGCCCCGCGATCACCCGCGGAGCTCCATGCTTTGCCTCACTCTGCCTGTCATTTTGTCACGTGCCAACGCGCCGACGCACGACGCACCACGCCACTGATGCCGACACGAGTATATTGGAGTATATATAACGTTGAGTAAGAAAAAGTGTTGTAATTTTATGCAAACACATTTTCAAAAATGGGCAAATGCATATATTGTGCGATTTTGAGCATCAACAAGATAAATGTGACATTACATAGGTACGTAAAGATAACCCTTATTAATTTTCAGTACTATTAATATATTTTTGTTCTAATTTTCGTACGATTATGCGTAGATTTCCACGAGACGAACCATTACGCAAAAAGTGGTTGGAACTAATCGGTATGGAGGGACTAAATGTTCAAAACCATACTTTATTGTGTTCAAATCACTTCACAGAAGACTGTTTTGTAACGCACTTCAATCGCAGATGTTTGAAACCAAGAAGTCTGCCTACAATCTTAAAAAAAAGAGGCAAGATTTCAAAAACAGCAGGACGTTTTGGTTGAAACAAATTGTAGAGGTAAAAAAGTGTTTCATCATTCATAAAAGTTATTAAAACTAAGTATCCGTTATAAAAGTATACATACAGAAATTGATAGTTAATGTATTGGAATGTGTTTTCTTTTACGAGTTATTCTTTCAGCTTTAAATGTAAACACTATGATTGATATGTCCATAGTTATATCTCTTTCAGATGAAGCTCAAGACGTGTCTACAATTTCTGACAAAGAAAATTGTGAACCACGGAGGATTGTTTTGATGGAAACTAATTCTATAGGTAAGAAAGTGTGTCTATGTTGTCAAAAGGTAATAATGAAAATTCCTTCACACCTCTGCATTAACTTATGTAATAAATATTTCAGATTATGTTGCTAGGCCAGCCTCAATAATTGATCAAGTCTCACAGACAAGCACAATAGTGGAATATAGTGATTCTCCTGCAACAATCAAAGAGATACGTAAGTTGAAATAAGTTTCGAATACACTGTTTAAGTTAATTGCATATATTATTAAAAGAAAACTTGAAGCATTATTATTGAGATATTGAGAAAGTAGTATAAAATGTTGATGTTGTAAATACTGAGCATTATTTCTCATTGCAGTTAGTCCAGAGGAATGTTTCTCACCAAGCAAAACATATGCCTCAAAGAAGAAAAAATATGAATGTGCAATGAGGACACTCCACGCAGTATGAAGAGAAAAGTGAACATTTTACGCCCAAAATTGGGCGCAACAAGGAAAGAAAACAATCAGTACGACGTCTTGAAAGAAAAGTAAACTCCTTGCAGGATGTAGTGAAAGCACTACGGCACGAAAAATTATTGCCTGATGATGCGTATTATAATCTATCTCCGCATGAGAACGTTTCTTTAGATTTGTTCAATCGCATTGTGTTTCGGCTCGACCGACGGTCGGATGCCTGACGGCCGGGATCGCCCAGAATTGGACGCGCGAGGAAGGTGGAGTTCGCGGAACGGAGGTTAAATCACACTCTCGGAGAACTGCGTGGTCTTGATGGAATCGGTCTTTGCTTTATTATTGATTTGGATGATGTAAGACGGTAATGGACTGTATTGCCAGATTACAAGAGCGCGAATGCGAAACGGATAAGATAACGATGGTCGGACTATGATGAGCGCGAGACAAGATCAAAAACAGAAGAGACGACCGCGTCGTCGAGGGGGTCCTTAAATAGAAGCCGATTCGGCGAACGCGGTGTTACGCGATTGGCGTAAATCGATCGCCGCGTCGATTGTTTCGGGATTCAAATTGAGGTAGTTTACGGGTCACGAGAGCGAGCTGTTGCGAACGCGGCGTCGACAATCACAACATACAGCGTGTGTTCTTCACGTGTTTTGAAAGGTGTAGGAAAAAACCCATACGGAGCGACGTTTGTCAGTGGGTCTCAATCGACCGGCAAACTCCTCGATTTGAATCCCGAACACAATGACACAAATAAAAAGAATGGTGGTAAACTCACTAGGGAGAAATATCCACCAGATTTAAGGGCTTTCGCACTAACTGTCCATTTCTACTCGCTGAAAGCGTATTCTTACATAAGAAAAACATTTGATTTAGCGCTTCCACACCCAGACGTCCTTAGAACGTGGTACAGCAGTGTGGACGCTGAACCAGGTTTCACGGAAGAGTCATTTGAAACGCTAAAAGAAATGTCGAGTCAGTTGCGAGAAAAAGGGAAAAAATTACTTTGTGGAGTAGTCATAGATGAGATGGGCATAAAGAAAGGTTGCAAAGGGGTCGAGATGGTATTATGTGCGGTCACGTAGACTTGGGTGTCGGCACAAACGATGGAGATATGGTTTATATCGAAATATTAAAGACTTAATAACAATTAAGATTCTTGATTCTATAGAATTCTTTCCTACAATCTCTCACTACAGATGCGAGTATGGGATTATAGTATTCATGATTTTTGGGTAAATGCGACTGATTTGGACTCTCGTGGATTCCCAATGTCATCGTTTCTAGAAGTCAGATTTATTTGTATATCTTATTGTCAAATTAATAAATTTATTTTAGTAATATTATGAATTTAATTTCATTTAATGCTCCTCCTACATCTCCTTTATCCCAAACAATAAAGCAAACTACAAAACTTTACAAATATTTTACATTCACTTTTTGCGAACTTCAATTACTTTAGTTTGTTTAATATTACATTTATATATTTATTTCACTCGTTTTGTTACGGATAGAGAATATATTCCGTTCGGTTTCTCACAGGAATCTCTTCTACATCGTCTCTGGCAGAAAGCGTCCTAGATAACCTTTCATATCGTAGTTGAACCTTTTAACGAAGACCGAGCTCTGGCCCGATTTAATTGAAAGTGACAAAAAACTAGAGTTATTAGTCTGGCCCTGAGCCCTAAGCACGATTAGATTATGAACAGAGCATTTCATTCATTGTAGGGGTATATAAACCCTTAGATTCTCACTCTCGGGGGCTAGTACTTCGGTAGACACGTATCGAGTCACGTCGTGCTGTATTTCGGAAAGTCAACTGTTAGTGAGATCGGGCTAGAGTACCTTTCGTATCAAAGTTAACCATATAGATTCCGCAAGTTCGGTGTAAGATCTATTAGGCAGTGTTAAAGTTCTTTCCGAGTCCCCCGCATTGCCAGTGCGTCAAAACCGTGCATCATTGTTAGGTAATTCTTCTTTCTACCTTCTATTTCACTTATTTCATTTCATTCGCGACAGTTACACAATTGTACCACAGATTCTTAAAATTAGAATATATTTGTGTTCTTTGGTAATATAATTAGAGCAAAGTTTATTGAACCCATTATTATTGTTCCATATCCTAATCTAGTAATTGAACGTTCCCACATGATACAACCTTACCGCTCGGGTTGTATCAATTAGATTATATTAGTTACGAGGCCTACTAACTATCCTAGCGACTCCCTGATTTCGCATCAGGTTCGTTCGCTACTTACCAATTGTCCAAATAGAGATTTTTCCTACCTAGTGGCTCCCCAATTTCGCATTGGGTTCGTCCACGAAAACTATACCATCATAGCGGCTCCCTGATTTCGCATCAGGTTCGTCCGCATCCTAACAGCTCCCTGATTTCGCATCAGGTTCGTCTGTGCTCTTATCCGACCTCCCAGCGGCTCCCCAATTTCGCATTGGGTTCGTCCGCGCTGTTCTACAACCTCCTAGCAGCTCCCCGATTTCGCATCGGGTTCGTCTGCGCGTCTTTCCTAGTGACTCCCCAATTTCGCATTGGGTTCGTTCACGAAGTTTCACCTTCCTAGCAGCTCCCTAATTTCGCATCAGGTTCGTCTGCGTCGGACTCCATTCCTAGAGGCTCCCTGATTTCGCATCAGGTTCGTCCTCGCAGTCTATAATCCTAGCGGCTCCCCAATTTCGCATTGGGTTCGTCCGCGCACCTTAACTAACAAATTGATACCATATTCCTAGGGTGACAACCCTTCGCCGGCCACTCGTTGCTACTCGCGGCCCTGGCTCGTAACAGTTTCATGAATTTTATTTGCTCTGATTAACTTTTCTTAATTTCAACCATCATACAAGTAATTCGTATTATATGATTGTACATACTACATTATGTACATAATATAATAATACATTATATCTGCAGTTGTAAGAAAAAACGCTGCATGTCTCACAATTTCAAATTTGAATTTTTGCATTAATTGAGCTTTAGAGTATGGGATTTACGTATTTACTAGAAAAAAGAGTCGTAGAAACAGATATTATACTATATATTTTTCAAGCTTCGCGGTATTTCCTTTAGTACATCAACCGAACGATGGGGGGCGGTGGCATCGAAAGTCTTCTTCAGTCTTCTTCAATTTGCTTCAACCGCTGTACGGCTGGCTTATGGGAATCTCGCACTGATATATATATATATATATATATATATATATATATATATATATATATATATATATATATATACCAGAGAGTATATGAAAGTGCTCACGCTCGGGTTTTGCCCGTGCCACTTTTGGCTGCCATCATCCTGTAGTCCGGACAAGAACCTGTTTCGACTTTCAATCCGGGCAACCACCTATATCGACTTTCAGACCGGACAAGAACCTGTTTCAACTTTCAATCCGGGCAACCACCTATATCGACTTTCAGACCGGACAAGAACCTATTTCGACTTTCAGTCCGAACAAGATCCTACATCATCTTTGGCCTTGATCAGAACGAAAAGTTTATATTGTTTGATTCGCTGCACCCGTATTATATTCTCTTTCGTATCAAACAATTTTTATCCAAATATTTTTTCTCTTTCATGAACTGAAGGAAATATCCTGTATTAAAATAACTGCAAAAACTAATTATTTAATAAGGTCAAATAAAAGAAAGGATCGCACTGAAGTAGACACATAGCGTCTTATCATTTCGCGCGGACTCAAGTGGGAACTCGATAGACTACGCGTGGACGGCGAACGCACGCGTCTCAACGTCAACATAAATTTCTACTATTTTTAACATTTGTTATGCACTTAAGGTCGACCGTCATATAAAGTCTAATGTGTTTTAAATTAATATAATACAAAATCTCAAAGGAACCTTTTGGTACTTTCTTTAATACTGAATTGGAAGATTCTAAATATTTAAACAATTTTAAAACTAAATATATAATCTATAAGAATAAAATTGAACACATATGTAAGTACTTATCAAATGGCATGCGTTTAAAAATAATTGCAACAAATTTCTTCGAAAAACTACGCAGAAAGCCGCTGGGCGCGAGCGTCTTTATATGGTTTTTTATTATTTTCTCCCCTTGAGCAAATGTGAGCAGATTTAAACCAACGCGAAATTAAAGTTTGATATGCCACCAATTACTGTAAAAAAATTTACGGATGTACTTTGATGTACTTTTTTTAAAACTCTAATCAAAGTTGATAAATGTTAAACATAAAAGATTAGGACAAATTGCGATTATTTAAAAAAAAATTTTTGGGAGATTGAAGGTCTTATAATGCTCAACACACCCTGTAAAAATCAAATTAAAAAACCAAATAGCTTGCGAGGGACGCATGTTTAAAATAATGCTCGGAATTTGACAGTAAAGTTTCAGCCTCAATTTTAATAACAAATTGATTTATTCAGTTAAAATTTAATGCAGTTTCAGAAACTACGTTTTGTTATGAACATTTTAGGATACATAAATTTTCCGATCTTACACTTTGATTTTCGGACTTTTTTTCATTGGACGACACACTGTGTGACGGTGGAGGACCACTTGACTTTCTTCGTGGTGACAGCAGGTTTCGACGATTTCCATTGTTGACTTAGCTTCTCCTGACTCGCGTTTCAGCTGCTCGGAGAAGCGTGGAAATTTGGCGACGGTGGAGGACCAGTTTCGTCACACTCAATTTCCGTAACCCACTTCCGTAACGCTAGAAAATTGTAGCCCCTCAGCAGAGACGTTCCACTTCAAAAATACTAAACTCGATGAAATTTGGTAGGACTGTGTCTAAGTGGATTTGTTCGTGAAAGTATCTTCGAAATTTGTATGTATTTAATTACAATTTTTGCCCATCTCTGCTGGCTAAGGCGACGAGGCGTCGAGGGCCTCGGGAGCAGGGTTGCCATATGACGCCCCTTACGTTTCCGTCCCTCGCCTAGATGCTGCCTCCGCTATCCCCACTCTTGCCACTACCGCTGCCGCGACCGACTGCTAGCATGAGAGCGGTAGCATGCTACCGACTCGGTCGCGCCAGCGGTAGTGGTAAGAGTGGGGATAGCGGAGGCATGCATCTAGGCGAGGGACGGAGACGTAAGGGGCCTGGCGAGGCTCGCATATGGCAAGCCTGATCGGGAGCCGTGGCCAAGTGGTGCAATAAACACGGCCGGGCAACCCCACCGCCAGCCAGGTATCTCGGCATGAACCGCTAACAAGTGAATGCTAAACTTGTTTATTTTACGTAATCTTGTCACGAAAGTGACACTAGCCAGTTTGTGGCGTTCTTCCGATTAAGAAAAGACTAAACTCGATAGAATTAGGACTGTGTCTAGTAGTTTTACTCGTGAAAGTATATTCGAAATTTTGTATTAAATACAATTTCTGCCCTTCCCTGCTGGCTAGGGCGACGAAGTGACGAAGGTCTCGGGAGCCTTGGCCAAGTGGTGCAATAAACACGGCCGGGCCTGAGGCCTCTCGTCACTTTGTCGTCCTAGCACGGAGGATGGGCAAAAATTGTATCTAAATACAAATTTCGAAGATATTTTCACGAGTAGAACCATTGGACACAGTCCGAATTCTATCGAGTTTAGTTTTTTATTAATTGGAAGAACGCCAGGAACTGGCTCGTGTCACTTTCATGAGAAAATTACGAAAAATCAACAAGTTTAGCATTCACTTGCCAGCGGTTTCATGTCGAGATACCTAGCTGGCCGGGGGATTGCCCGGTGGTTTTTATTGCACCACTTGACCAAGGCGCCCGAGGCCATCGTCGCTTCGTCGCCCTAGCACGGAGGATGGGCTGAAATTGTATTCAAATACAAATTTTAAAGATATTTTCACGAGTAGAACCACTGGACACAGTCCGAATTCTACCGAGTTTAGTCTTTTCTTAATCGGAAGAACGCCACGAACTGGCTCGTGTCACTTTCGTGAGAAAATTACGAAAAATCAACAAGTTTAGCATTCACTTGTTAGTGGTGTCATGCCGATATACCTGGCTGGCCGTGGGGTTGCCCGGCCGTGTTTATTGTACTACTATTGTGTTCTGGTCTCAGGCCTCGGGGCTCGACCCTCGGGCCTCGGTACGTGTTCATTCAAGCCTCGAGTTGGTCAAAAGGATCTTGAAGGATCTTTGAATTAGATAATTTGTTAACAAAAATCGATTTTTTGCAAAATCCTGAGGTGTAAATCCCGAATATAAATAAATATGTATGCAAAATACCGATATTAAGAAACTTATATTTTTTTGGTAAAATATTCTCAAAAATCACTAGAAAAATGAAAGTCTAGACTAGAACAACATGAAAACCAAATTTTTCGACGAAAATTTAGAGGGATAACATTGGAGTACGCTAGCGTGGATGTTTGGTTTTCGTCTATCTGTGTCAACGATGGGCTAGTGTTGTAGGAATACGGTTGTAATAAGAGAAGGGAAAAAAGGATGAGAGAGAGAGTGAAGAGGACGGTTGAGTTTTATGAGTGGGGAAAACCCTGCGTTTGGAAAACTACCATCATCCGTGCAAATCGGTCGACGATGGGTTTCGCTGTAATTTGCAACATAGAATTATTACTGAGAGATTATCATTGACAAAGAGTGGACACCGAAGGGGGACTACTTTGAAAATATGAATGATTTCAAAAATTATTTCAGATATACACAGGAAAATGCTAAATTGTTCATTTTGGGGAAATCAATTGTAATTAGAACTTTCGTCGGGTGGAAGCAGATGAACGTATGCAGAGTTGTACTAATTCAATTACATTGTAATTCAATTACGCAATTGAATTACATTATATTTCTAACTGAAGTAACTGAATTAATAATTCAAACCTTACAATTGTAGCATGTATAGAAAATTCGAGAAGAAATGTAAAACAAAACGCGAAGCGATAAGCTTCTAGAAGCTTCTCGAATATAGTTTGCCGACAACCACGGGGGGAAGCGACGCGAGGGGAGCGCGCGAAAAGTCGAATCACGCTTAACGACCGGGTTGTTGATTTCACGTTCGCGGATAGTAACGAATTTATATAAATAGAGGGTTCACGGAGGGACTCGGCCTATTTGCTACTCCGAGAGAGAGGACGAGGTAAGGACCACGGCCGCTCTTGGTTAGCACTAGCACCCCGGCAGGAGAATACGGCGATAATACCTGGACGCCTGTCGGGAGAACGGGAGAGGACGGGAGTCTGTTCCTGGTCGCTCGTTCGACATGGAGAGTACGGCGACAATACCTGAACGCCTTGTCGAGCGAGAGAGGACAGAGCACCTTCTGGTCGTTTGCGAAAATACCACGGAACCTAGCTAGAGTATACGTGTGATGAGAGAAAGTTTGCATGATTGTGATTTATAATTCGAGAAATTGAATAATTTTATATACCTCACCTTCCTGTACCCTTGTTCCTAACCAAAATAAATCTGTTTGTCCAGCGTATCCTGGTTAATCCCTTACTCATGGCTACACAATTAATTTTTTCAATTACTAAGTATTTTAATCAGATGTGTAATTGAAATACAATATAATTAAAATACAGCTCTCCAAATTATAGCAAGGAACAATGAAGAAGTGCGGCATATTTTTATGTTTTTCTTTCATTATACTTGTTTATAGTGTTTGTGCGGCGCGGCGTAATTTCTATTCCTCGTCCTCGTCCATAATACGTAACGCTATTTTATGTAATTTAATTACAAAGTATAATTGTACTCCAATTGCAATTACGAATTACATTGTAATAATAACAACGTGTATTATAATTGTACTCCATTGCAATTACGAATTACATTGTAATAATAACAACGTGTATTATAATTGTACTCCATTGCAATTACGAATTACATTGTAATTTAATTGAATGAAGATCTGAATTATAAATTACAATATGACTGAATTACAATGTAATTCAATTACATCGTAATTATAATTCCTGGAATAATCCAATTGTAATTCTGCACAACTCTGAACGTATGGGATCAATCAGTTATCAAACGGCACACGAATATTTACGAGAGAATGAAATGTTTTACCTTTCTTTTATTTCCCATTCCACAGTCCAAACTGAACATAATTTCTAAAGGTCCTAAGAAATTGTAAATAGTACCTTATACATTTTCTAGTTTGTTGGAAGTAGAGCTAAAATGTAGTTCGATCTTTTTTGTTTAAATAAAATTAGTTATTCCGCACAATGTGTCTACTGTCAGGATATTAATACTCTTATGAACAGCGTGTTGGTGTAAGACACCCCAAACACAACATTTATTAGAATAGAGTAGGTTATATTACAACAATATTATACAACGGCTTTGAACAGAACAATTCACCATCATGTGGTCTAAAATCTTACACGCAGTTCTTTTTACTACCTAACGTCGCCCTCTTCCGGCGAACGCCCTCTTTACGCTTGTGTTCTAACACTCCCCCTCGAATTAAACGCAAATTTTGACTAAGTTTGCTTAATTCGCTCTTTTTAACCATGCTGGGGATTAATTAAACTTTCCTTAATCTAATACACACAAATATTCTTTCTTAATTCTACAAACTTAATTTTAGTCAGTGCTTTAGTCATAACATCAGCTAAATTATGTCTTGATTCTACGTATTGCACTTCTATAATTTTTTTTTGTACTATGTCTTTTATAAAGTGTTCTTTAATATCGATATGTTTTCCTCGTTTTGAATTCTCGTATGACTTCACCATACTGATGACCCTTGATTATCCATATACATTGCTGCTTTTCCTTGAATGTTGAAATTTGAGAGAATTCCTTTTAAGTTAATCACATCTTGTGCTGTGGATGCAGCAGCTATGTATTCTGCCTCCGCAGTAGATAATGCTACACAGCTCTGCTTGTTGGAGTGCCATGAAACTGGATTATCTGCAAAAAATATGATTGAGCCACTTACGCTTTTTCTGTCTATTTTGTCCCCTGCCCAATCTGCATCTGAATATCCCTTGATATTGAAATTGTCCGATTTCTTGTACATTAAATTCATTGATTTTGTTCCATTTATGTATCGCAAAATTCTCTTTGCTGCTTTCCACGTCTGTTCCGTTGGTTTATCTAGTACTCTGCTTAAATACGATACCGCAAACATTAAATCTGGCCTTGAGGTAATGGACAGATACATAATACTTCCTATAATTTCACGGTATGGAACATCTATTCCCTCTAGCTTCGTATCTATTTGAAAATTTCCTTCCATTGGAGTTGTTGCTTGTTTAGAATCTATCATTCCAAATTTTGTCAAAATTTTCTGGATCAGCTGATTTTGACTTATTGATAGCGTATCCTTGCTTCTTGATATTTCCATCCCTAGGAAGTTTTTTATTTCTCCCATGTCTCTTGCATTGAACTCATGTCTCAACGCTTCCAATACTTTACCGTAGTTTCCATTTAACAATATGTCATCAACATATATCAATATCCAACAGTCTTCTTTGTGGTATAGACAAAAATCATATTGAGACCGTTTAAATCCTGCGTCTGCTGCAAATTGGTCAAACCTCTCGTTCCAGCATTTCGGAGATTCTTTTAACCCATATAAGGCTCTTTTTAACTTTAAAGCTTCAACTTCTCCGTATTGTACACCATTTGGAATCTTTATATATACCTCGGACTCAATTTTGCCATTCAAGAAAGCCGTAGGTATATCTATTTGTCTAATACTCGAATTTTCCTGCACTGCTTTAGATAGCATCATTCTTATTGTAGACATTCTTGCTACTGGAGCGTATATGGCTTTGTATTCATTTTGTGGTAACTGAAATCCTTTCGCTACTAATCTAGCCTTCTTCCGTCCTCCATCTTTGATTGTAAACACCCATCTAGTGTCTATAGCTATCTTCCCTTTTGGTAATATTGTTTTTTCCCAAGTCTGTTGTTTCTCAAGTGCTTTTATTTCATCAGATATTGCCTCTCTCCATTCTCGATCTGATATTGCTTGTTTATAAGTCTTTGGACTATCACACTCTGTCAATAGGCAGTACGCTGAGTACATTTCATAATCTGCCTGCCATTGGGGTTTGTTAATTTTTCTTTTTGATGTCTTCCCTTCTGGCTCTCTGTTATTATTCACCTTTTCTTCATCTTTTTCATTCCTGTTATTATTCCCATTTTCTTTATCTTCTTCATTTCTGTTATTATTCCCATTTTCTTTATCTTCTTCATTTACATGTTTTGGGCACGTATTTTTGATCTCTTCACCGTTTTCTACTTGCCTGATCCACTTACTTGGATTGACTGGATCCGATCCAGTTTGTTTCATCCCGGTGTAGTCAGTCTTATTTTCGTCGAAAATTATATCCCTAGAGATTGAGATTTTGTCCTCTTCAGGATCCCACAGCCTATATCCACTTCCGCTATATCCGACCATAACCATTTGTTTGGCTCTCGGATCCAATTTACTCAGTCGCGGTAAGTTAATTTTCCATGCTGTGCTTCCAAATATTTTTAACTTTGATATATCATTTTTTCCATACCAAATCTCTGCTGGTGCGACATTAGAATTTGCTGAAGTTGGACATCTATTCAGTTCGTATGCAGAACACCTAATTGCCTCTCCCCATAAGTGTTTTGGCAAATTAGTTTCAATAAACTTCGTCCTTGTTCTGTCCATCAATGTTCTATTCATCCTTTCTGACTTGCCATTCTGTTGAGGAGTATATGGGCTTGTATACTGGATATGTATACCTTTAGATCTGGCATAAAACCTGAAAGATTCTGTTATAAATTCTCCGCCATTATCCACTCTAATGTTTTTAGTTTCTACTCCATGCTGAGTTTTTATTTCTCTTATATAATTTTTCAGGTTCTCCTCCGCTTCATTTTTATTTTTGAGCAAATACACCATAGTGAAGTGGGAGTAGTCGTCTACGATTACCTGAAAATATCTATGTTCTCCTGTAGTACATGGTTTTATTGGTCCAGATATATCTGAGTGTATCAATTCTCCTATTTGTTTTGTTTGTTTCCTATACTCCTTGAATGAAGGCCTAGATGCTTTACCTTCGACACATGTCTTGCATTTGTCTTCGCTGATTGGTAGACCTAAAATTTTCATGCTTCGTTTATTCAAATGGCCCAGTCTTCTATGCCACAGTTCAGGTTTCTCTATTTTAATTGTTTCCAGACCATTTATTATTTCTTTTTGTGCAATAATCAGTCTTAAAACATATAAGTTACCTTCCTTTTTACTAAAAAACTTAAAATTGTCACCAAAAATTTCAACACCTGTTTTGTTGAATGTTATCTTATGGTTATTTTGTACTAACTTTCTTACTGACAATAGATTATGATTTAATCCTTCTACAATTAATGCTTTTAGTTTAATTCTTCTATTATCTAGTATCGCTTTGATTTCGCCCATCTTTGTTGCTTCCATACATTCTCCATTTGCTATGTGAATATATATTTTATTTTCTAATAATTCTACATTCTGCATATACTTTTCCAAATTTGGCTTCACCAAGTGTTCAGTAGCTCCTAAATCTAAAATAAACTCTCCAAGGTTACTCTCGTCATATCTAGTATCGCTCTGTAAAGCTACAAAACTGATCTCTTCATTATCGGTTCGACTAGCTATATTTATCATTCTGGGTTTATACCCTCTTCCCCGAGTGAATCCATGACCTCTGTGTGGTCTTCTTACGTAATTTGTTCTTTCCTTCATTTTACATTCTCCTATTTTGTGACCAGTCTTGCCACATTTGTAACATGCAAATGGAAAGGCTTTAAATGTTACCTCTTCACAATTCTCATTTCCATTCATGTTCTTACTCGTCATTTTTAACTCTTCATCTAACAATCTCGACTTTACAAAGTCTACAGTCAAGTCTTTGCTGTTCATTGTTTCAATTGCAGTTATCACAGCATTGTACTTTTCGTGCATTGTCAATAACAAATGACATATTTTGTCCGATTCATCCACTTTTGAGTCAAGGTTTTCCATTTCTCTTATCACTGTATCAAATCTTAGGAAAAAATCGTCTAGTTTTTCGTTGTGACCGCATTTCAGTGATAATAACTTCCTTTTTAGGTGTAATTTTGAAAAAGTACTCTTCCTCTCAAACATGTTTCTGAGAACTTCCATCATTTCTCGCGCGGTTGATGCGTCCTTTACTAAATCTAAATGCTTGTCTGTAATACATTGCACTATAATTGACTTCGCTTTCGCATCTCGTAGTGCAAATTCTTTTTTCTCAGCCTCTGTTTTGAGAGATGCACTTTCAACAGTCAACGTATCGTCAATTTGTTTTTCCCCTAATAAGCTTTGTACTCGAAACTTCCAATTATTAAAATTATCTGCAGATAATTGTGGGAAAAGACGTATTGTGTTCATTTTTCTTACTTTTATAATTTCTCAACACGTGGTCACCAACCTGTAGCTTCGAACATAACCTTACTCTTTCTATTTTCTACTTACACCATTCCTGGGCCCATAACCTGTCAGGATATTAATACTCTTATGAACAGCGTGTTGGTGTAAGACACCCCAAACACAACATTTATTAGAATAGAGTAGGTTATATTACAACAATATTATACAACGGCTTTGAACAGAACAATTCACCATCATGTGGTCTAAAATCTTACACGCAGTTCTTTTTACTACCTAACGTCGCCCTCTTCCGGCGAACGCCCTCTTTACGCTTGTGTTCTAACATCTACTTCTGCGATCCTTTCTTTTATTTGACCTTATTAAATAATTATTTTTAGCAATTATTTTAATACATGATATTTGATACAGGAAATTGTTTGATACGAAAGAGAATATAATAGAGGTGCAGCGAATCAAACAATATAAACTTTTCGTTCTGATCAAGGCCAAAGATGATGTAAGATCACAGACGAGATATAGGAATAGACCTGGCACCTTATGGGACTTGGTGTCCATAGGAATCTGTAGTATCGGCACCTTAAAATGCCAGTGATTTCAACGTCCTCTACGCATTGAGAACGGTGAATTCGAGAACTAGAACCAATCCGACTCGGGTTCGACTGGTAAAACTTCTACAGCCAGTGCCGGATTAATCCAGCGCGGGGCCCGTAGCAAATGTAGCCAGGAGGCCCTATGGTTATAAAAATATCTGCGAACGGTATGTCTACAGCGCTGTCAAGTCGTAAAGTACGCAACGTTGTCCGATTACGAGTTTTCAACACATACGAAAATCATCGGAGAGTGCAATCGCGAAGAGGCTCTCTTCTGCCCGTTCGCCGTAAAGAGAGAGAATACGCTAATAAGAAAGAAATCTCCTTACGTTATCCCGAGAATCTGTGTATGTACTAATTCTAAGATACACGAGAGAATTTTGCATACGCAACAAATTAACCCTTCCGACCCGAAGGACGTACGGTGTAGATCCTCACGATCTATCGTATGTGGAAGAACGACGTATGGCGTACGGTGTACGTCGTGATGCAATATGCACATTCCAGTAGTGGACAAAAATTTAAAGGCACTCTAAAGAAGACGATAACTATTTTAATATTGTACTATACGAATTGAACTTTTTTGGGAAGCTAGAGCAATTAGTTTATTACAGGATGCGAAAAGAAATTTTTTCAAAAATTGCAGTTGATCGAAATTGTTGAAAAAATACTAAAAGTCGCATTTTCAACTTTTTTATGTGGGCCTATATCGAAAATTTAAAAAACAAATTTTGTAGATCTGTGTCAATTACATGCACTGTGAAAGTTTCATCGAAATCGGTAGATGCGGGAAAAACGACAGGCATTGAAAGCAGTGTCGTTTAAATACGCGTAATGCGAATGGAGTATACAATTTTTTCTTCTTGCCAATAAATGCTCAAAACATGTGATTTATCGGTAACGTTGGGTGTTGACACTGAATGGTAACGGGGCGTTTGCGCACCGATACCGACGGTACCGGGGCGTTAGCGCACCGATACCGACGGACACCAAAATGCATTGGGTGTCCGGTCTATTCCTATATCTCGTCTGTGGTAAGATCTTGTTCGGACTGAAAGTCGAAATAGGTTCTTGTCCGGACTGAAAGTCGATATAGATTCTTGTTCGGACTGAAAGTCGAAATAGGTTCTTGCCCGGACTGAAAGTCGATATAGTTGCTTGCCCGGATTGAAAGTCGAAACAGGAGCTGATCCAGGCTAAGCACTAGACTAGGGGGCAGCAGTATAATGGGCACGGGCGAAACCCGAGCGTGAGCACTCTCATATACTCTCTGTATATACTATGGATACGGGATCCCCATAAGCCAGCCGTACAGCGGTTGAAACAAATTGAAGAAGACTTTAGATGCAAGCTCCGCCTAGTTAGACACCGGTGTACTAACGGAACTAGCGCGAAGTTTGAAAGATTGAATTTACAAGGGACGCGTATTAATGTAGCAGAACAATACGAACTGCTTGTATGAAGATTAAAATTTTTAAAAACTGGTTGCAAAAAATGATATTCATGAAAATAGTGAAATAAATATATAAATATAATATAAAAGAAACAGAAGTAATGATTATTGGAGTTCGCAGAAGGTAAATAGTAATTTAAAAAATGTTTCTAAACATTATTATCATTTGCATGTATTTCTTACGTTATAAGAGAAGCAGTAAATGAAATTAGATTCATAATAATACTGAAATAAATTTATTAATTACTTTACAAACAAGTAATACATGGGATATAGAGATTTACTTTATGTACAATTATATGTTATAGCAATATATAAGGTATAAATATCATGAACTATGATCTTCGTAATCTAAGGAAAATCATGTTATATACATGTGCAATACAAACAAGTAAGCATGCATACATAGCAGCATACATACGTAGCAATATTTTCACATACCATCACTCACAGTATCACATCTTGTAAAGAGTGTACCTTTTTTCTCAGTCGTGTGACCTGCTGCTTCAGTAATCTATTCTCATGCATCGTGGTCTGCAATCTTCTTCGCATATTATCGAATTTCTTCATCATACTTCATGGTGTATAGTGGTAACGATGGTCATGCAGTACTTTGTAATGCAGTGTTACCAGTTGACACTTCTTCCTTACATCTGTAGTTTTTGATGTGCATGGTGAAGAGAAATCTTTACTAACTGCAATGGGAAATATTGTTCAGTACTGTAGACAGATTTTAATCCTCAAATAGTAACATTATATGCCACTTTTAATATGTTAAAGTAAGTTTTTGCTTTATGAATAAGAAAAATTGGAAGAGCCAATTTTATTTATAAGTAGATTACAAAATGGGATACTCCGTATATTTGAAACTTATTTCAACTTACATGTCTGGTTGCTGGTTATAGGTGAATGATTGCATTCTACAACACTAATCAGTTCGGGGACTTCTTCTATTGTTGCAAAAGTTGCCAAAACATCATTAATATCTGAAAAGAAACAAGTATATATTATATATTTTGCAACCCTTTATTAACAAAGACAAAGTGTCTTACCTCTACCATTACTTTCCCTTAAGATATTCCTCTGTGGTTCACATCTTGACTTTTTCGGTAAAATCGTGGGCACATCTCCAGGCTTTAGTTTTCTATTATAGTAAGTATACCACAATGCTGTCTTCAGGAAAATGATCAGAACAGATGAATAAACTAATACTATCTGTAGGCATCCATCCTTCCCGACCTATTCCTTTGACCCACTGTTTACATAATATTTTCGAGGAAATCTATGCAAAATCATATGAGAATTAAAAAAACAGTAAACAATAAAATAATTGAGTAATAAAATAAATGAGTAAAAAATTAATTTAACTACTAAATTGGAAAGAGGTTATGTTATCTTTACATACTTGTGTAATGTCGCATTTGTTTTATTGTTGCTTAAGGCGGTAGGATACTGAGAATTGTAACTAGAAAATCAGTGTGACCAACCTCTGTGCAAAAAAAGAGTTTGGTAACACTGAGAAACACGCCTTGCCTGATGAACACGAGATGGCGTTGCTTGCTATTTCCAAATTCTATTCAGCTGGGTCTTGAACAGGGCAGATAGCACTAAACATTGTATTATATTGTAAAGATAAGTAATAAGTTAAAAATAAGTAAATTACATTATATATATACTATAATGTATTATATTATTCATACACACACATTACATTATTATATTATATATTATATTGTTATGGGTCCTGTGAACAGGGCAGATAGCACTAAACATTGTATTATATTGTAAAGATAAGTAATATGTTAAAAATAAGTAAATTATATTATATATATACTATAATATATTATATTATTCGTACACACACACACATTATATTATTATATTATATATTATATTGTTATGGGTCCTGTGAACAGGGCAGATAGCACTAAACATTGTATTATATTGTAAAGATAAGTAATATGTTAAAAATAAGTAAATTATATTATATATATACTATAATATATTATATTATTCATACACACACACACATTACATTATTATATTATATATTATATTGTTATGGGTCCTGTGAACAGGGCAGATAGCACTAAACATTGTATTATATTATAAGGATAAGTAATAAGTTAAAAATTAGTAAATTATATTATATATATACTATAATATATTATATTATTCATACACACACACATTACATTATTATATTATATATTATATTGTTAGGGGTCCTGTGAACAGGGCAGATAGCACTAAACATTGTATTATATTGTAAAGATAAGTAAAAGTTAAAAATAAGTAAATTATATTACATTTACTATAATATATTATATTATACACATTATATTATATTGTTATGTGTCCTGAATAACTGGGTCCTGACCAGGGCAGATAGCACTGAACGTTGTAATATATTATAAAGGTAAGTAACAGGTTAAAAATAAGTAAATTATATTATACATACTACAATACATTACATTATACACACACATAATATTATATTATATTGTTATGAGTCCTGAACAGGGCAGATAGCCCTAAACATTGTATTATATTATAAAGATAAGTAATAAGTTAAAAATAAGTAAATTATATTCTATATATGCTATAATATATTACATTATATACACACACACACACACACACACACACACACACAAACGCAAACACACACACATTATATTATTATATTGTAGTGGTGTGGGTCCTGAATAAGAAGACTTGTTGCTCATCCTGTACACACTGGTTCGATCTAAAAGAAAAAAATAAATGTGGGTTTAGTGAAAATTACTCGTTGAGCCTATATCACTGGAACGCCAAAACCGATACATACCTACTGTCACGTCTGGCGACGTGTTGCCATAGGTTATAAGCATAGTTAATAAGAGTAGGATATTGTAACAGTAATTATTAATAATATTCGTTAGATATAAGTAATCATACTCCACTCCGATCACCACATCCGATTCTCACGTCATACCATACCTTCATTCTTATCTTAACCCTTGTATAATAATCATATCTTAATGTATTCCCCGTAGCCGTATCACGTAGCATTCCCCGTAATCATTATTCGCACATCTCATAACATCCGACACATAGCGTAGACCATAAGACACCTATAAATTCGACCCTCCGATCCCAAAACCAGTTCAGTTCAGTTCAGTTGTTCAGTTCGATTCAGACAGTCAGTCTGACACTCTCGTCAAGACTCCAGCGAGGCTCGTCGCCTCCTGGATGTCCCGGTCAGGACTCCGACGAGTCCTCGTTCTCATCCACCTTCTTACGCGCTTCTAATTCATTGTAATCTTAATTCGTACGTTACAAATATAATCCCAGTATTAATTTAATAAGTGAGTCTCGCTTAGTTCACCTCCTTACATCCTCGCGGTTGTGATACTCTCCTTTCTACCTGTTTCTGCGTTTCCAACTCGCACGTCTGAGCTTACCCAGGCTCGGTGCATTCCTCTGGTTTCAACGGGAAACGCAGAAGCCTCTCTTTCTCTCAATATATCAGTTCGCGACGCATTCTCTAACACGAGTATCACACGCCGCGCCGCGCCGGTCGTCATTATCAATCGCGGAAGCTCGCGCGCGTCAACGGACGCGAAACGGAGGACAGCAGCCACGGGGTATTCCCGTCAGCCGAGGACCAGCAGCTACGTGATCTTCCCAGAACGAGTGTGGATCATCGTTTTCCCTACAGCGGCCCAGCCGATTCGATTGCAGCCGTCAACGAGCAACGAGAGCAGTTCTCATCCGATTGTCCGATAAGTCGTTAAACATTTCCCTGCGAAGATTCGCGCCGTCCGAATTGTCTAGCTCTCGTCCGCCGCTTCGGGCGAATCTACTACCTGTAAGCGTTAAGTAGTATCCGCGTGTCCGCGAAAGTCGTGGTTCCCAGTCAGACGCCGGACGTACGTGCCGCGTGGACAAAAGGTTGTATCGCATTTGATCGTCCAGTAAGGGGAATGGGTCGCCGAACGATAATTTCGCGTAAGCCAGACTCCGGGACGTAACACCTACATTTCCACGATATTCGCAAAAATGTTTCTTTGCGGTGGGCACTGATCCCCTCCGACGGCAGTACGTTGTCCCAGTACCTGTGATAGAAAGTCAGGAGGAACTGTAATCTATGTGTACACCATAAAAATGTAAGTCGATGAATGTTATTTACTTACATTTATGCACGAATGGCGAAGACTTGTTGCTCATCCTGTACACCCTGGTTTGATCTGAAAGAAAAAAATAAATGTGGGTTTAGTAAAAATTACTCGTTGCGCCTATATTACTGGAACGCCAAAATCGATACATACCTACGTTTCCATGATATGGGCAAAAATGTTTCTTTGCGGTGGGCACTGATCCCCTCCGACGGTAGTAAGTTGTCCCAGTACCTGTGATAGAAAGTCAGAAGGAGCTGTAATCTATGTGTACACCATAAAAATGTAAGTCGATGAATGTTATTTACTTACATTTATGCACGGCTGAATAGAGACTTGCAATTCGTCTTCTAATTCCTTCAGGGCGATCTCCTCGTGCTCCTTTCCGTATTCCACTGATGCTACATTCAGCTTTTTTGGATACAGGATCCTTGTTACAGTAGCGTCTCGATTTGTATTTTCACGTAATTTGCATGCTTGGCTGAAATTGGATGCAGTCAATAAAAATTTTCTGTATTGTATCCACTTATTGCTGCTCGCTTGAAGACGAGTTTCCTCTTCGATTGTTTGTCGCCTTCCTTGCCGCCGGTGGAGCGTTGCCATGAGCTTCCCATACTTTAAATTGTAGACTTCTTCCGTCATATTATCATCATCAGCTGGTTTCTCCGCATTAGGGCCATAGTCCTCGTCGCATCGTTGTGGTGCTTCTCTTTGGTAGAAGGATGCTTTTTTTTCTTCTTTCTGCTTCTTCGACGCTTCCGCTTGACGTTTCCGTTTCTCTTCCAACATTTTTAGTGGACGACAGCAGCATTGACTCTTCCTTGGTACGAGCCTTTTCGTCCGAAGTTTATTCGTTTTCCTTCGTTGTATTTTGCTATGATGCCGTTCAAACATTCTACTGCGTTATTATCGTACCCAGCCAGTATACTTCCGGAATGATCGATGACCCGCCGTAATGCTTCTTCGATGTCCTTATATATGCCAGCTTCTCTCAGTCGCGGGACATAGTTAGTCTGGTAGGGGTCAGAATGCGTTTTGCAAAAGTATGCGATGTTCCGACACTCTTCGTGTTCCCAGAACACGTGACTTGGCACGTTCTTCAAGTCACCTTTGAGCTTTTTGATTTGATCCGAAAAGCTCACGTTTTCTTGGCGTCTGTGTTCTGCGGCTTTCGTGATTCCGACGGAGGATATTTTGAGCTGCAATTGCTCTCAGCTGCTTGTGGCCACTTCTTGCACTTATCATCTTGATTTTGTTGCAGAAATTTCGCAACAGGTGGTTCGTGCATTCATATTTCTTCACTTGCACCCCATACCGTCCATACGGATCAACATCCAGTATCCTTTTGTGCACGCTGCTATCGCCATCGGCAATTAATATCGATTATATTAGGCCGTGCATTCGTACACTGGATTGAAATCCTTTCACGATAGCAGCGCTTTCCATTCCTGTCGAACTTTTATGGCGACTCCAATTCTTAAAACAACGGTGGTCGCGTGGCACTTCCTTCTTCTCCGCCGCTTGTTGGCAAACGATGCAGAACTTGTTCTTCACATCGATGAACAGGGCCTTTCTGGTGTGGTATCCAATAATGGCTCCTACTCCAGACAGGGAATTGTAGTTTCCGCCACGGTATGATCTCTTCATCCAGCTGCCATCTGCGACTACTGGAATCATCGGTAGTTTAGATGACGGATCAATATCGCCTCTTGCAATGGCAAGTGCTTTCTCTTCTGTCGCAGCAGCTTTCATCTCTTGTTTCGCAGCCCGAATGAAGCCATCGATGACATCGTCTTGACATCTTTCGAACGTCTTCTTCGCCATTAACGGCAAGTTCATGGCACACATAATGTCCTCCAGTTGAGTGAAGCCGCCTCCTGTCAGCGTTGTTGAGACAACTGCGCTGTTGTTGATGTCCATAACGTTGTCATTTTTTGGGAGACATTCTATCCTGCATTCTTTATTGCACATCTTGCATCGTACCCAATACGTTTTCTTAAAACCCCTCTGTTTACATCTTGTTATATCAAAATGTTCGATGCCACAATTCTTTTTCGAATGTTTCCCAAGCTATTTTATTTGGTTGAAAACATGGGAAAAATCGACGAGGTCTATTCCCTTGCAAATTGGTTCCTTGTCCGGTTGTGGTTCGATAGTTTCTACCACCCTGCTGGCATTAAGATCATCTTCATTGTTGATCTCCTCGATGATTTCGTTCATCTGGACATCGTCTACATCGTAGTCTGCTTCTTCCAGCATCTTGCAGATTGATTGTCCTGCGTATTCCACATTTTCTTCGTAGGTACTATTTTCCTTTTCCTGGTTTCCAACATCTTCGTTTGTTACGTTCATGATGTCTGCCATCTGGACATCGTCTACATCGTTGTCTGCTTCTTCCAGCATCTCCGAGATTGATTGTCCTGCGTATTCCACGTTTTCTTCAGCGGCTCTTGGACAATCATTTTCACTAAATGAAATTAATTCGCCTGAGGTACTTGCCTCGGCCACGGTACCACGACTCGCCGTGAGGGACACTGCAATTTTCTGCCGTTACCTGCGCGTAAAAAATTTGTAATTACATACTAACAAGTGGTACAGCATGTACCACAAAAAACAAATTTGAAATAAATAAATTAAAAATATAGTGTGTGTGTGCGTGCGCGCGCGCGCGTGTGTGTGTGTGTACGTTTAAGAAAATAGGGTACATTTATGTTGACAAACGTGAACGGTATCGTTGCTGCGAGTGAAGACTCAATACTCAATACGCTTCAATAAATATGTACTTTCATTTCTACTTATTAATCAGAAAATGCCTACAGCGCACATACGACCGAATAACCAAATTACGACGACAAAAGTCGATTTAACAATTTTCTCTAAACTAATTTCAAATACCATCATTACGTACTCTAAGAAAGGGCCCACAATGTAGCGTGAAAATTGTTTTTGTTAACGCAACGCAGTAGTCGGTGCACCTGTGCAAAATTAGGCTATGATTCGGACGGTGAATCTCAGTTGTTCGCGTCAGTAATGTTGACGACGTAATTGCGTTAATCCTGTTTTCTCCAATTGGAATTCGCTAAGTTTTCTACATGGATATTGAAGCATCAGGTTCGTACTTTCATCTGCAATTATTGTCATCACAAAGATGAGTTGTATATACTGTTAATATACTATATTGTATCATATACTATTCTGGGTTAGGAAATATTGATATGCTTACTTTAGCTAGAGTTACAAAAAAAGTTCCAAAGAGTACCCCGATCTTTCTTTACTAGTTCGAAAAAGTGGCTTACAACTAATATAAAAAATTAAAAAATGAGTCCCCCCCTTTGTCTCTTCGATCAATAGAGCGAATTGATTACAGGTAGTCGCGTCGACCGTGCTGTACAGGAGATAAAGATTACGAGAAAAGAACTATTTGAAGTGTTAAGAAGTGAACCGTTTTTCAAGTTTTCATCATTTAAGTGTAATGAACGATTGTTAAAGTATATATTCGATAAGTTTGGTGTTTCAAGTTTTCATCATTTAAGTGTAATGAACGATTGTTAAAGTATATATTCGATAAGTTTGGTGTTAGTGAATATTCTGAACATTGTATGACGATGCTACTGATGATGCTGATGATAATGATGAAAATAACAATGAGGATGTAGAATAATATTTTTATTGCATATTATATCTCAAATAAAACTACAGAAATAATTTAGTGTTTTAATTTATTAACTTCCCGATTCATAGGGAAGTTACTGGAATTACCCCGAAAATCGAGTTTTTAGCAGATCTTCACGTTTCATAGTCATTGGAGTCATTTTAGACTATTTTTATCAAATTGTTAGTGTGTGTGTGCGTGTGCGTGTGTGTGTATGTGTGCGTGCGTATGTTTGTTTCTATGGTATCAAATTTTTCGTTAACGTTTTCTGAAAAAGTAACAACGCGATCAGAATGATGAATGATGCAATCGATGTGTCCCGCTTTAACTTAGAGCTGATTAGATTTTGGTCCACTTTGGTCCAGTAGTTTTTTAGTTTTTTCGAAAGAAGTTCATTCAATAATGCAATTTATACGAGAGGATGGACATTTTCCACCGAATAAACAAACGCAATTACAAAAAAATTTTTTTCTTAATTTTTTTTAAAACTGATTCTAATGTTACCCCGTGGAATAATCGAAAGTTATTCCAATGCAAGAGTGGGTTAATCATCGCTACTGCCGACAATACCGTTTCAAAGAATATTAATGAGTGTGTAAACTAATTTATATTACAACCTTTGATAATACAATCTATTCAAAACGAATTGTTACCTGCAATTTTTATTCAACAGACTACGTACGTCGTTTCATCGTTAGAACGCACCGTTGACAGACATTAACGTTTACTTAATATTTTAACGTCTTACAATTAGTACGATAGTAATGGTGTTTTAGCATTATTTAAATTGAAATATCTCCTGAACTACTAACTTTTCGACGTACATAGGTTTGTACTTTTTTATAACGACTGTCCAGCTGCATCGATTGATGTATTAAACTATGCTTTAGAAACAGCCGAATGGAAAGAAGTCATAAAACCTGATTGTTATTTACGAGATAAACATATTAATTTATTTCACGAAATTATGAACAGAAATCTAAACGAGCGTGGAATATACAACTTTGCTCAAGATACTGATTACGTTCGAGCTTTTTTGAGTAATTTACAAGAGATCCCAGAACATGAGACGAATATTCAGATAATATACACTGGTGAAATTGGAAAAAGGTAGTAGGACATTGGATTTGCACAAGATCTGATGGTAACGGAAATGTACACATTTATGATAGTTTTAATGCTAATTATTTGAACCATGATGTAATAGATTATTTGAATGCCCTTTATAAATATAAGAAGTATATATTTCACAGAGCACAATATCAAAACAATGCGTTTGATCGTGGAGCATTTGCGATTTATTTTGCTACATTACTATGCTATAACAGGGAACCGATGTTGGTTTAATGCGACGTCATATAGCAAACATTTTGATAAGTAGAAGTCCAAACCAAAACACTTCCTGTAAAGGTTAACCAAGTTCCCCGGCCCATCCACTTCAGTGATATGAAGGATGGACCAAGTTCCTCCCGCCTATCAAAGTTGTGATATGAAGGATGGACCAAGTTCCTCTCGCCTATCAAAGTTGTGATATGAAGGATGGACCAAGTTCCTCTTGCCTATAAGGGCTGCGATATCGGGAAGGACCAATTCCCAGAGGCCAATGATTGTTGCACTCACCTAATTCAAACTTTACAACCTAGGGAACTTGGCGTCGGCGCTGGCACTAGTATTTTGACTTGCATGAGAAAAATTTATATCCGGATTCCCAAGTGCATGCTCATTATATTCTTCAGTATTAATCTCTCAAGCATTCTCATAATTATTCTGCCCATTTTTTTGTATATTATTTTAATTTAAATTTTCATATTCAAAATTTACGGCCAATGACCAAAGCAGTCGAGGCCTTAAATAAATAATTCAATTTATATTCAAAATTAATATTCGTATCTTCATTAATTTTAGTCAATTCAATGTCACATGTATCTGTGTCTTTCGATTTGTATAAATTTTTCTCATGCAAGTCAAAATACTAGTGCCAGCGCCGACGCCAAGTTCCCTAGGTTGTAAAGTTTGAATTAGGTGAGTGCAACAATCATTGGCCTCTGGGAATTGGTCCTTCCCGATATCGCAGCCCTTATAGGCAAGAGGAACTTGGTCCATCCTTCATATCACAACTTTGATAGGCGGGAGGAACTTGGTCCATCCTTCATATCACAACTTTGATAGGCGGGAGGAACTTGGTCCATCCTTCATATCACTGAAGTGGATGGGCCGGGGAACTTGGTTAACCTTTACACGAAGTGTTTTGGTTTGGATATCATGTTATTTTTGTAAGAACTGGCCAGATATTCGGAGAATTTATAGACGGAAGCTAATTTGCAGAAAATAGCATGAAAGGATATAACGAAATTTTCGAAAGGCTCAACCTAAAGTATATATGGAATGCCCAACCACATGACGTATGTAGTCTTTTGATTTTTTCAAAAGAAAGAAAAAATTAGAAATTAAAAAATGGCTGTATCTTGGGAACGATGCGTCCTACCGCAAAAATAACGAAATTTTCAAAAGGCTCAACCCAAAGGATATAGGGTATGCCCAACAACATGACGTATGTAGTCTTTTGATTTTTTAAAAAAAAATTAGAAATTAAAAAATGGCTGTATCTCGGGAACGGTGCTTCCTATCGCAAAAATAACGAAATTTTCGACAGACCTTATGTAAAGTATGTATGGTATGCCCAACCACATGACGTATGTAGTCTTTTGATTTTTTCAAAAGAAAGAAAAAATTAGAAATTAAAAAATGGCTGTATCTCGGGAACGATGCGTCCTACCGCAAAAATAACGAAATTTTCAAAAGGCGCAACCTAAAGGATATAGGTTATGCCCAACCACGTGACGTGTGTAGTCTTTTGATTTTTTCAAAAAAAAATTAAAAATTAAAAAATGGCTGTATCTCGGGAACGGTGCGTCCTATCGCAAAAATAACGAAATTTTCGACATACCTTCCGTAAAGTATATATGGAATGCCCAACCACATGACGTATGTAGTCTTTTGATTTTCTCAACAATAAAAAATATTTTTCGGGTTTTTCGATTTTTCCTGTTGGTTTCGATATAAAAGACACCTGATTCCAAATTTTCAAGTTTCTATCTTGTCTGGAAGTGGGTTAGAATTAACATGATCCTCCTCCTCCTCATCATCCTATATATATTCCAAGAATTATGCGTTTTTGACGTATTTATATCTCAAGTTCCAGGCTAGGTAGAAAGTTGCTTTTTACATGAGAGTTAGTTGATATTATATCTAGCTCACATACAAATTTTGGTTGTCCTCGGTCACCGGGAAGAGCGGCAGTGACGGTGCCAATATGGCTAAAAACCGCATAACTCCGGTACGAGATATACTACTCGGCAGCTCAGAGGGAGCGGGAGGGGAACTTGGTTCGCGCGCTGCCGCGCGCGTTGAACTATTGAACTTCCCTGAAAACGTATAATCTTCTTAAAATGTACACTAAATAATGATAATAAATAATATACTGCAACTAACGAATTGGGAAGTTCTCTGTGTGACTCTCCAAGAGTCACACACCAAATATAAAACATTAATAGCTGTAGACCCTACTAACCATGCGTACCAATAACCCTGTCGCAAGAGCAGTCGTACCCGCGAACTCGCGAAGCGAGTGAGCAACAACAACCCCACTCGCGAGCGAGCGAAGCGAGCGAGCAACAATATCCCTCTAGTTTAATTCTGTTTTAATTAAAATACTATGGACCCTTAACCCTTTTTTATGACCCCAATTAACCCTAAGTAACTACTTTTCCGAAGATTATTATTAAGCTGTCTTCTTATAAGCATTTCTAACTAGAATATCAAATAAAATCTCATTTTATATTTTTGTCGTCGTAATTTGGTCATTCGGCCGTATGTGCAGCTGTCGGCTTTAGTTTACGAGATAATCGTAAAAAAAAGAGAAGGAACAGAAACTGATTGAATTGAAATGTGTGTCACTGGGTCAATCGGTGACAAACTGCACAGGTGTCCTCAGGTGTACAACAATACCGAAAGATAAGGGACGTACGATCAGATCAATGAACAGCACAGCTGGTGGTAGGTATGCAGTAGGTGTATACGACAGCCTAAGGGATGTGCGGTCAAGGCAGCGGCCAAGGCAACGATCCGCACTTCCATTTTCATCTTCACTTTCAAATCGATACATAAATCACATGTTTATTTAACTCTGATGCCTTCACATTTTTCCACACTCACGATTATCGTTCACCTTTAACATATTGCAACTAATCGATAGACTACGGATCTTTATGCAGAACGAAAGTTGGCTGCCGCTATTACAAGGGACAGGAACCAAACAGATATTTGATTCTTCCTATGATCATCTTACCAAGTTGAAAATAACAGGGCTTCGGAGTCGGAGTCGGAGTCATGGAGTCGGAGTCAGAGTTTGAGAGTAATTGCTGATCACTGGAGCCGGAGCCGGAGTCAGAGAAAGCTATATATCGACTCTCGGAGTCGGAGTCAGAGTCGGAAAAAAATATATCGACTCCGACTCCAACTCTGGCTCTTTTGTTTATAAATCATTAATACATTTTGTCACGTTAACCTTTTTCTGACGAGCGGGATGCTCGCAGAAACCGGTCAACTCCGGGCCTTGCAGGCGCTGAGACCAGGCCGCGTGCAAGCCGAGTACACGCGGTCCGCCCGGGACTAAACGAGCCTCGAAGATCCGATGATTCTCTCCTCAGCGCGAAATGTTCGGGCGCCAGGCACCTCGAGGATGCCACACGAAACACGGTACTAGACTCGAAACTCGGAGAAGCCGAGGCCGGGAGTCGAATCTTCGAGTTACGCGGATCGGAAACTACGACGCGACTAGGCCAGTTGGTTCGGACACGGGAAAACGAGGACGGCCCTCTCGGTAGGACGGATCTCACAGGAAGAGAAGAATTCGACAACGAGTTGGTCTCGAGCTGTTTATTGCAGCGGTCAAAGTTTCACAAAATGAAGCGGCCACGTGGCCGCGACCCGAGAGCCCGCGCTCTTCATACAATCAAGCGAGAAGATGTTCGTTCGCAGCGCGGTTGTCGTACAGTTTTCGCTCGCGACGATATCGCTGGAAGTTATCGCCGTTTCCTTCGCAACGCGACTTCGGAAAAGCGAGGCGCAGATGATCGGCGAACTGCGAGACTGCCGCGAAGACTTCCGCACGTTATTCGCTATGACGCGTACGCTGACGGTTACGCGTCCGAACGTCGACGAGAACGCTACGATGGTCGGCGAGAAACACAGGATTCGAGATCACACGAAACTAACGCAGAGATTGCTCTCACGAAACGCGACTTCTCTGAGGACACTCCTACGCACGCAACTCGCAACGGAAAACTCTCTCGAAATTACTCGAAAACTCAAAGCACTCCCGAAACGAGTACGAGCGAATTATCGAGGACGGAACGGGAAGCGTTTGCCCTCGCGCGCCGAAGGTCGAGCCGCCGGACGACGAAACATCGAAAAGATCACAAGTGCGACTTACCGTTTCTCGTGGCCTTTGCTCGCTCTTAGACCGAAAATGCTCTCGATAGAGCGTGGCTCAGCGGAAACGCAGGTGAACTTCGTCCTTAGCGCCACGAGAACCCCTAACAGGCACCTTCTAGTTTCCCGACGCAAATTACAACGGTTCGCAACGCGAATTTAACGGCGGACACGTGAAACGTCAACGAGAGCCAGCGCGACAGTGATCTATCGATTTTCGGCCGCCTAGCGGATCGAACGTGGTTCCCCCCACTCGACCGTTTCTCCGAATTCCCGATGGCGGTTTTCCCGCACAAACGCTAGGCGTCAGGAGCGTACCCTATAGCGTCCTAGGGCCCCGGACAATATCGCAATATCCTAGGGAGCTTCTTGCTCTCTAGGCGGGCGGAGGCGCTGCCTCCCTTGGATGCGAGGGCACCGACCCCGGGAATGGCTCTATTCAGAGGGGCGAGGCGTCGCGAGAGTGGTTTGGTCGTCTTCTTCGACGAGATGTCATATAGAGCCGTTGTCCCTACGACGCCTCCGGTTGGTTCGCCGGGTGCGCTCGCTCCAAGTATCGTTGGAACTGGCATGAGAAGGGACGTGGCAAAATTGCAACGTCACAATTTATATATACATAAATAAATTGCTAATATTCGATCTGCAGTACAAACGTATTGTATATGTAATACATATTTATATACCTCGGCACTCGGCACTATGTAAAGGAGAAACAGTTAAAGTTATGGTAATAGTATTTTCTAACTATTTCCTGAAAGTGAGAAAGTAACAGTCGTGTCGTGTTGTATCAGAGTTATCTGTTCCATATTCTTAGACTTTAATACAACATTTCAACTATTTATTCAGTTTTATTACAACTCTTAATTATTTTGAGTACATATTTTTTCAATTTGGAGAGTCGGAATCGGATTCGGAGTCGGAGGTAAAAAAAAAAGATGAGTTGGAGTTAAAAATTTTGTCTACCGACTCCGAAGCCGTGGAAAATAATACTGTTTTTAAATTATTTCAATCTCTCTAATGTCTTGAAATGCACCTACTCATTTTTTCTACAAATGTATGAAATCTGCAGTCTAGTGATCCCATTATGTGATTGTTGTAATTTGTGCTCCAATGCAAGGGATACGACAATTGTTATCAGTGCATAGCTGTGTATTGACAAATGTGAACAATGATTGTGTGAGTGCGGGAAAATTTCAAGGCATCTGTGTGAAATAAAAACGTGCGATTTATTAAAATTTATTTATCGATTTGAAAGTGAAAGTGAAAATGAAAGTGCGCATCGTTGCCTCGACCGCGGCCTTGACCGCACATCCCTTAGGCCTTAGGCTGTCGTATTAGGGTGGACCTTATTTTTCGACTTTCGAATTTTTTGTGGGACACCCCCTAGGATGGTGCCACTGTGCGAAAAAATAACCTGTGCAAAATTTGAAATTGATCGAAAAACGGAAAATGGTGCCAAGTCGACTTTGAAAATTTGTTAATTTTGTAACTCGCTTTTCTCCACTGCAGTATATGATTAGCATATATTTTTATATATCGTTGAATTTGTCTTTTTACGCACTATAACAATTTTAAAAAAAATGTAATACTAAAATTGTTACACCGATCGCGTAGGAGCAAATGGTGTTGCAACGAAAGATGCCGGGATCGAGTGATCGGAATTTGAAGGAAGCTATGCCTCGATCGGAAGGAATTTGAATTAGAACGACGAACGGCCTTTTTATTGTTGAACCCGGGCTTCTCCGAATTCAGTCCACTTTTATTAACGTTATGAGCTGGTCGTTAGTACAGATCGTTTTTGGGGTATTCGCACGGTCGCGTAACTCGTTTTTGTTTACACAGTGTACTCGCTAAGGAGGTTACAGAGGATCTAAATTCGGCGTTAACGGTTGTCTCCGGTCGAACAGGTGAATTTCCCCACCATAGCCTCGCACACGGGAGCTCGCATTGTTTTCGAAATTGAGGCACCATCGGGACTTGGCTGGGGTTTCGCCGTCCTCTGATCGTCGTATACATATTCATACACATATCTTCGTTATATTTATAGTGGTCGCTTCAAACAACACCGCCCGCCTTGCGCGGTCGCGCAACCGAATACCGATAGACAAAAGTGACGTGTTCTCCAGGCGTTTCAGCATTCGTACACACTCGCATCCATGCTAGCACCCTGCCGCGCATACATGCACACTCCCACGCTTACGTATACAACCTCACCCTTTCTATAGCACGCATATGGTTATCGAGGGCGTCCGGTTGAAAAGGGCAGTGCCTTTCGATTCTTGGACGGAGTCTGCTGGACAGGCGGAGAATCCTCGCTAGTTGGTGTGAGTGGCCAGAGCACCATTTTCTATCGTGCGATGGTCTTGTAGCGGTTTGCTCGTCATCGCTAGCTGCGCGTCCAAATTCGACCTCGTGGTAGGCCGGGGATCGGGAGCGAATGGAGGGATTCCATAAACTTCGAGAACATTTGAGTAAAGACATTGTATTTCTCCCTGCAACAAACTTGGTTATTATGTTGGTCGTAATTACGAGAAGCACGCCCAGAGGCTTAAGCGACGGGTAACTGACAGATTCGCGTAATGGGTCGCCGATAAACCGAATTTTGCGTTTGGACATCCACGACGCGAACATTTTTGTCCTTTCCCGGAAATGTTTTCGTTATCCGTCCCATTTCCCAACGATTTGGAGGAAGTAGGGGGTTTTCGATAAGGACGATATCGCCCTCCTTGATTTGGGCTCTGACGGTGCTCCACTTATACCGCGACTGTAATTCCTGCAAATATTCGCGGGACCAGGTTTGCCACAGGATCTCGTGGAACTTCTGGATGGTCTGCCATCTCGATAGATGCGAGATCGGTGGTTCGGTGACCGAAAGGGTTGGTCGCGTATTTAACGGTCCACCCGTTAAAAAATGACCCGGCGTCAAGATCTCCAGGCATTGAGGGTCGTCTCGTACGCGGGTGATCGGACGCGAATTCAACGTGCCTTCGATTTTGCACAGCAAAGTGTTCATCTCTTCGGCTGTGGGGGTGAATGATCCGATGATACGTCGAAGATGATGTTTCACCGATCGAACAGCAGCTTCTTGCATTCCGCCGTGATGCGGTGCGCCGGGGGGATAGAATGACCATTCTATCCGTAACTCCGCGCATCGATGTTTAAATTCTGGCGACTCGGTAATCGCGGCGAAGTCTCGTGCGACCACGCGTGCTGCGCCGACGAAATTCGTTCCGTTGTCGCTTGTAATCTTTACTGGGATCCCTCGTCGAGATGTGAAGCGGTCGAAAGCCGCAAGGAATGCGTCCGTGGAATAATCATGGACTAATTCCAGATGAATTGCGCGAGTGGCTATGCAAATGAACACGGCGATATACGTCTTGTGTGATTTCTTCCCACGCCCCGCGGCTTCGCGTACCTGATACGGTCCAGCATAATCTATACCGACGTTTGAAAACGGGGGGGACGGACGACAGCGAGACGGCACGAGATTCTGCATTATCTGCGTAGCGGTTTCGGCACGCCATCGCGCGCATTTTACGCATCGGTGGATAATGCTTCTGGCCGTATCTCGAATGCCCAAAATCCAATATTTTTGCCGCGTGGTGTATACGGTCAACTGAGTTCCGCCGTGGAGCGTCCTCAGGTGGGAATCTCCGAGAATCAGCTCCGAGACGTAGTGTTTGGGCAAAATAACCGGGTGTTTGGTCTCCCATGGTAGGAAGGAATTTTGTAATCGACCTCCTACGCGCAGAATGCCGTATTGATCTACGAACGGGTTAAGTCGTATTAGCGGGGATCGCGTCGGTAAAGGTCGAGAAGCCGCGATCGCTTTGAGTTCCGACGGAAAGGAGCCCGCTTGTATCGTGCTAATTACAGTTCGCTCCGCTTCACGGAGTTCGGGAACGGTCAAATACGAACGCGGAACTTCGGTTTTCGCGCGCGCTTTGTGGATAAATCTTCGCACGTAGCAGAACACTCGTATTAGCCGCGGCCAGCTGGAGATACGAGAGAGCGCGTGCCATTGTTCGGCGCTTGTTGTTACATGGACTGTTGTCTCGCGCTGTCCTTCTTCCGTGCTGTAGATTTGTTGTGACGGCCAACTCTCTTCGCTCGCTCTTAGCCACGCGGGGCCCTCAAGCCAGAATTTTGACGTTAGCAGATCCGCTGCGTCGACACCGCGCGAATTTAAATCCGCCGGGTTAAACCGCGTGGGTACATGCTTCCATGAGGCAGTCGGTACCGTCGTGTGTATCTTCGACGTTCGATTCGCCACCGTAGTCTTCCAGGTGGAGGGATGTTTTTTCAGCCAAGCTAGCACTATAGTCGAATCCGTCCAGCAGATGATTCGGTTTGCGGAGATCGCGATCGACTTGGTAACGTGATCGAGAAGTTCCGTTAGCATCACCGCGCCGTTTAGTTCTAAGATCGGGATCGAGAGTGTCTTGATAGGGGCTACTCGCGACTTGGCGACCAGGAGAGTCGTGTACGTATCGCCGTTAAGGGACTGCACACGTGCGTAGACCGCACAGGAGAACGCGGCGCGTGACGCGTCGCTAAATCCGTGGAGCTGTAGTTCGATGGTGTCTGGTCCGTAGTATATCCAACGCGGTATCCTCAGTATGTTGAGTGCATGCCAGTCCGTGCAGAATGCATTCCAGGTGGCCTGCGTCGTTTCAGATACGCGGTCGTCCCATTCAACCTTTTCCAGCCATTGTTGTTGCATCAGGATCTTGGCGCGTATTATAATCGGCGACAGCCATCCTAGTGGGTCGAATAATTTCGCGATTTCGGAGAGCAACTCGCGCTTTGTCATTCGTACCTCGGAGGTCGTGAATCTCTGCAGATCAAACGTGAACGCGTCGTCCGAGGGCGTCCATTTGATACCGAGGACTTTGAGTTCTGATTCGTCAAAAATACGTAGATCGATGGCATGCGAGTGTTTCGTTGCCGGGATGTTGCTCAGAATTCCAGGTTCGTTACCAGCCCACTTCCGGAGGTGGAAGCCACCTCGTCCTAGCAACTCACACACTTGATTGCGTGTTTGTTCAAGAATTTGTTTGTCCGGGGCTCCTATGAAAACGTCGTCGACGTAAACGCTATTGGCTAGTACCGGTGACGCGAGCGGGAAATTCGCACCGTCGAGACGGTTGAGCTCCTGAATGACACGCATCGATAGGTACGGGGCGCACGCTGTGCCATAAGTGATGGTGTTAAGTTCGTACGCTTCCAGCTTGTTTTCCGTCTCGTCCTCCCAAAGGATACATTGGAATTTTCGGTCGTCCGGATGCACGCGAACTTGGCGGAACATTTTCTCAACGTCTGCGACGAGGACGTATCGATGGAGGCGCCAGTCGAGTAGGATTTTCGTTATATCCTGTTGCAGCTTCGGTCCAGCGTGGAGTAAATCATTGAGCGAGTAGCCGCTTGCTGTTTTGTTTGACGCGTTAAAAACGACGCGCAGCTTTGTTGTCAAACTGTCCTCGCGAATGACGGCACGATGCGGTATATACGTTCTCGTCTTGTCGATAGAAGGGAGAAGCGTCATATGTCCGAGCTTTTCGTATTCGCGAAGGAAATCCGTGTATTCGCGTTTAACGTCACCGTTGCGTTGGAGCTTCAGAGTTAATCGCCTTAGCGATGATGAGGCTCCGCTGAAGGAGTCTCCGAGATGGTCAGCGGCCACCGAGTTTATAAACGGTAACCGAACGGTGAACCGCCCGGTTTCGTCGCGAGTATAGGTTTCCGCAAAGTGCTGTTCGCATCGCTGGTCCTGCGGTGTGAGGGAGCGCGTTTCTGGGATGGATTCTGTCTCCCAGAAACGGGACAACACTTTTTCGAGCGGGTCCCCGCTGACCCCGTGATGCGATGCTGTCGTAAGGCAATTGCTGGTCGCGTCTAGTAGTCGTCCGGACAAGATCCATCCGAAGACCGTGTTCTGCGCAACCGGTCCACCCTTCCGGCCCCGCCGGATTCCGGGACGGATAATATCACCGAACAAATCCGCTCCTAACAGTAGGTCGATGCGCTGACTCGATTCAGGCGTGGGATCGGCTAGCGCGAGGTTCGCGAATGCTTCGTAACCGTCCACGCAACTCTGGGGAGGGGGGACGTATCGCGAAATGCTGCGAACTATAAACGCATGTGTTGACGCGACCGGTTTAGATGTTCCGGAATTGCCTATACGTATTAACGCACTATAATCTATGTTACTCGCATGGTCGCCACCGAGGCCCGTCACGGAAATCGGGGATCGGATTTTTTGTAGGCGAAGATGCTGGGCGAGAGTTGTCGTTATAAAGGATGATTGAGAACCCTGATCGAGTAACGCACGCGCTATTCGCGATCGGCCGTCCCGCGCGTACACTTTCACGAGTGCTGTGGCGAGCAGCACGGTTCTTCCGCCGTTCGGAACGGCTTCGGCGAAATGGGTCGCTACGTTATTGCAGGTCTCGAGCGACGTCGACGACCGTTCGTCTTTCCTGATTGACGAAGCTGTGTTCGCAGGTGACGTAGGGACTGTCGAGTCTCTCATCGCGTCGTTAGACGTACGAGCGGGTTTTCGATAGCCGCGCGCATAATTTGCCTGCTGATCCTTTTTCTCTCCGCGATGTAATAGCGTGTGATGCCTCCCACCGCACTCTCGACAGTAATGCGTGCTGGGACAGTTCGATACAGTGTGTTCAGCGCTGAGGCAGTTTATACACACGTTTTTGTTCTTCAGCAGCTCGAACCGAGCGAGGGGGGTAAGCCGCTTGAAATTGTTGCAATTGCGAACGGAATGCGTTTCGGGGCAGCACAAACACTGTTGTCTGGCTGAGGCGGAATCTTCTAGTACGTGAGTGGTGGACCGTTGACGCCACTTTTCCGTTGACTTCGCGACCGGTACTAATTGTTGCTTCGGTAGTCCCGTGACTTCGATCGACGCGGTTTGAGTAAGCATAAACTCTTCTAGCGTTTTGTAAGACGGGTACTTTCTGGATTTCCCGAGATGTTTACTCCACTCTAAGTTCATCTCGCGGTCGAATCTACTTGACACAAGGAAAACTAGATGATCTTCTTCCGATTTCCGACCTAATTTATGAAGCGCTTCGAGAGTGTTTCTGAAGTGGATCGTAAATTGCTTCAGTGTGTCCAGCTGCTCCAGCTTGATCGGTTTTAACGAATATAATTTCTGGAGTAGTGCGTGGACCACGATTCGTTCATTGTCGTATGTCTCCCGAAGACGATCCCACGCGATTTGAAAGCTGGAGTCCACGACATCAAGGTGTTCGATGGCTGCGAGCGCGTCTCCCGATAAACAACCGAGCAAATATTCCATGCGTACGCTGTCCGCAAGTGTCTCGTTTCGAATTATCGCGGAGGTAAACCGTGCCTCGAATGGCTTCCACTTCGCGAAATCCCCGTCGAACGTAGGGATCTCTACTTTCGGTAGCTTAACATGACGGTTAAGACTTACCGGAGTTGTCGGCAATGCCATCGTTGAATTCGCCGTCGGCGGAGTGATTGGTACACTCAGGGCTTCGATGTGTTGCCGTAGATATCCCCAGCCATCTAGGTACGCATCCTCCATTCTGTCCATCGTCCCGGCCTTGAAATATGGAAGCTCCTCCTTGGATCTGTCCACCTTCCGGGCAGCTTCCAGGTAGCCGTTGGCCTGCCTTATTTGTTGCCAAGTCTCCTGGTACATCCTCAACCGCGATTCCAGGAATTGGAGAGTGAAGTTTCCCTCCCCCTTCTTCTTCACGTTCGTTAGAATCTTGCCCAGTTGGGTGCATGCCTGATTCTGCGCTTCCAGGATGGATTCAAAAGTTTCCGTTACGGACGTGTTCATGATGACGCGGCACGTTTGTCACTAGGTCACCTCGCACTTATTTTGGGTCACGACTTTGCGACAAGTACTGGTCCAATTCAAATTGTTCTCACGAGGTTCGCGTTCTTTTTCCGAACTCGAATGATCCGGCTCGAAGGACCAAAAATTGTTACACCGATCGCGTAGGAGCAAATGGTGTTGCAACGAAAGATGCCGGGATCGAGTGATCGGAATTTGAAGGAAGCTATGCCTCGATCGGAAGGAATTTGAATTAGAACGACGAACGGCCTTTTTATTGTTGAACCCGGGCTTCTCCGAATTCAGTCCACTTTTATTAACGTTATGAGCTGGTCGTTAGTACAGATCGTTTTTGGGGTATTCGCACGGTCGCGTAACTCGTTTTTGTTTACACAGTGTACTCGCTAAGGAGGTTACAGAGGATCTAAATTCGGCGTTAACGGTTGTCTCCGGTCGAACAGGTGAATTTCCCCACCATAGCCTCGCACACGGGAGCTCGCATTGTTTTCGAAATTGAGGCACCATCGGGACTTGGCTGGGGTTTCGCCGTCCTCTGATCGTCGTATACATATTCATACACATATCTTCGTTATATTTATAGTGGTCGCTTCAAACAAATTTAAAAAAAAAATTCGTGACCTTGAAATCTCAAAAATTGACATTTAAAAAATTTCTTTTTCTTTTGCATTATATTTAATTTATTAAACAGTACAACTTTTATCTAAAAAATTTTTTCATATTTTTATAAATAGCGAAAATATTTAGACATTCCCATTTATATGTCCTTTTATCTTATAGAGAATGCAGATTTTATAACTGTAATGAAATAATTTTTACTCTCATCAAGATTACAGTTTTTTAATTATATAATATTATTATTATTATTATTTCTTACGAGCAGAATAGTTTGTGTGAAGTAGTGAAATGTTCAAAAATAGATCAACATCATCATCCTCCATTGAGAATGTAAATATAGATTTACCGGGTCCAAGTAATCCAAAAATAAGACGCGGTAAAAAACAATTTATAACGTCAAAATTGGTTGCAGCACTCGATAGATGCAAAGTAAGCGATCGCGATAGTGTCCGCATCATTGTAGCTGTTGCACAAGCTCTAGGTCATAATATAGACGATTTAATAATAAATCGTACATCAATTGGTCGCCAGCGAACTAAAATTCGCGAAGAAGTTGTAAAGAACTTACGTGAGTCATTTAATGACTGCGAGCTTGATGCAGTTACAGTGCACTGGGACGGAAAACTATTACCATCTTTAAAAGGGGCAGGAAAAGTAGAGAGATTACCAGTATTAATCACTTGCAGAGGTATTGAAAAGTTACTGGGAATTCCAATAATTTCATCCAGCCGTGGAGACGATCAAGCTTCTGCTGTTTATTATTTATTAGAAGAATGGGGATTATCCGACAAAGTACAAGCACTTTGCTGCGATACCACGTCCTCAAATACTGGACGATACCAAGGAGCCTGCGTTCTCCTCGAACAGAAATTAGAAAGAGATATTTTATATTTGCCTTGCAGGCACCATATATATGAAATAATTTTACATAGCGTATTTAATGAAAAAATGTTGAAATCGTCAGGTCCAAATGTTCCACTATTTAAAAAATTTCAAGATGCTTGGCCAAAAATAAACAAATTGAATTTCGTACCCGGAATCGAAACCGAATATGTCCGCGAAAAAATTACAAACAACGAGATACAAGAAATACTTCAATTTTCTATAGATGTTTTACAAAAAGAACAGCAACCAAGAGAAGATTATAAAGAATTTTTGGAGCTAATAATTATTTTCCTGGGTGGGACTCCACCAAGAAATATAAGATTTCGGGCCCCCGGAGCTTTCCACCACGCTCGTTGGATGGCGAAAGCTTTATATTGCTTAAAGATATACTTATTTCAGAATCAGTTTATGTTAAATGTCGACGAAGAAAATGGAATTCGCGACATTTGCGTCTTTCTCGCCAATATTTACATAAAAGCGTGGATTCGAGCTCCGGTGGCAGCGGAAGCTCCATGTCAAGATTTGGCATTTCTACAGAAACTGTATGCATACCGTTCTACTGACGAAGAAATAAGTAATATAGGATTAAAAAAATTTTGCAACCATTTATGGTATTTATCACCAGAAGCAGTAGCGTTAGCATTTTTTGACAAAACCGTGGAAAAGAATACAAAATTACGAATGGTGGAGGCGCTAAACATTGAAGCCGAGGAATCCTGTAAAAAATATAAAATAGCTCCTCAAGATTTAGAAAACTATGCTAATAGAGGAATTGAACATTTTATTTCCCACGAAACGCTAAAATTTTTTGAAAGATTCTCAATTCCTACAGAATTTTAAAAAAAAAATCCCGATTCATGGGAAGATGACGAGGATTTCAAATCTGGATTAAACATTGTACAAAAATTAAAAGTTGTTAACGACACTGCTGAGCGTGGTGTTAAACTTATTCAGGACTATAATCGTTTATTATCAAAAAATGAAGTGGAGAAACAAAATATTTTACAAATTATTTCTGAAAATAGGAAAGAATTTCCAGATGTATTAAAAAAATCATTAAGAGACGTTTAATAGAAAAATCATAAAAATACGTTTAATAGTTTTTTTGTATTAGTATTTTGTATTACTAGTGTGTAATAGTATTTTGTACTGTATTATATGTATAATATATATTATTGTATATGCATTATGTATATTTATGTACATCTTTGCTACTAATTAAAATATGAAAAAATTTTTTAGATAAAAGTTGTACTGTTTAATAAATTAAATATAATGCAAAAGAAAAAGAAATTTTTTAAATGTCAATTTTTGAGATTTCAAGGTCACGAATTTTTTTTAAAATTAATATTACATTTTTTTAAAAAATTCTTCTCCTGCAAAGTAACAACCTTTCGAAGCTCCCAAATCCAAAATATTATTCGTGTCAGATAATTCTGTGATGAGATACAGCATTCTAAAGACAAAGTCAGAAAATTCAAAGTAAAATATGTACATAATACGTTTCAGATTACAATCATCGAATATCAGAAAATAGATTTTAATGATGGTTATACATATATGTACATGTTAGTGAGCGCATTTCCAATATTTAATCCATTTTTCAGCATTTTTAGTCCACTCGCGAATAACGTAAATTAATAGCATTTCAAACTTTGAAAAGAATAAGTGCTAAGCATCGGACTTGTTCTAAATGAAAGCTTAAACATTTATTAGAAATATTAGAGTCGAATTATTTTACCCGATACGCCACACTCAAGGTGTAGGAGTTCCTAAAATATTCCTACAATAATTAACCTGAAATGAAACCATCGAGTTTTATTGGTTTCCCTAATATCTTTAGAAGAGGATAAGAGAAAACAGTTCAAAACGTCGAGCGAATCTATTTTTTGTTAGTTGCGGCAGACATAGCATAAGAATATCATATTCGAAAAACCTGCAATATAACAGAATTAATCGATAAAAATCAATGCTCAATATTTTGTAGGACCTCGCGACAGCTAGGAAGACACCCCTAATAGAGGCATATCGCGAGGTACTGGAAAATATGTACCCCTATGCCACCAGAACCAATTCGGACCAGATGGGGCACACGGATTGAGGCAGCATTATTCTATGCCCAAAATTTTCCAAGAATCATAAATGGTGAATTTGCTTGCAAAGGTTTTTTCCTACGCATTTGTTTTTGAATAGGGTAGGATTCGCGGGCCTTTACCTGCCGCCTAACCCAGATCTACAAATAGCGTGACCGTAATAAACGAATTATTGCAACCTTTTTGGGGATTTTGTACCGCTGTACGACGTTCAATAGCGTAGCGGCCATCGGCACGGACAATGAAACATTGACCGTTCAGTGCAAATGGTCGGGTCATTATTGGACGAGCGACAACGAAGTTAAAATTACACTTAGTATCCCAGATGTTTTTTTTATTACTGATGCAGTGTTTAACGGAAAGGTACGGCTGGCAAACCAGATGTTTTTTATGACTAATGCAGTTAGGTCCAAGTCCTTTCTGCAAACACGTGTACTTCTCCAAGGTTGTTCTCGCTCAATAGCAATTGACTAGGGGTTGTGCGAGATCCCGTCGGGACGGGAATTTCACGCAAGATCGGGACGAAATCTCGAAAATATCCGGGTTATCCCAAAAATTTTCTCGAGACATTTCCGTCCCGACGGGATCTCGCACACCGCGACAATTGACGTATCATAAACCTTGAACTGCGAACCGTGAGGCATTACGGACTGCGCGACCCCCGCTCGCCCCGTCGGGCCCATACCAGAGAGTTTCTTTGTTCCCTCTTATGCATAAAATCTCTTTATGAAAATATGGTGCATGTTACATGTTGGTGCATGGTCTGCACAGAATTTCTGAGGAAGCGTGATTTCTTCTTTCCTTAGTGAATAAATTGATATCGTCCGTAAAAAAAATCCTTCCAAGGACACCATTTCGTATAGAGGCATATCGCGAGGTACTGGAAAATATCCCTCTTCCACCGGGTTACACTGTCCAACAGCCAAAAAGGATATCGATTCTCACTATGCAATTCTTATAGAGTTTTTTGCGCTGATTCCGAATCTGTTTTTAATTTTTCTCCTAGACGCACAGTTTTTGAGAAATTTGAATTTGAAAAAATGACATATTTTTCAACTTTGAACAAATATTGTGATGTTATTGTAAAAGATATTGAATTGATCTTTACAGTGTTACGTCCTAAGATGGACATTTGAAAAAATAGATAATTAAATTGAGAATAAAACACAGTTTTGAACCTACCTGCATTCACCGGCTTCGGTTCGGGTAATTGAGGATTTGTTTAATTACTAAGTGACTTTGATTTTGGAATTGGATCGAAGAAATCGAAGTTGGGTAAACTCTTTAAAAAATGATTTGAAATCTTGATTTTGTATAAAAATTAACAAGAATATATTCTATTGAACAAATTTAGGATACATTGAGTTATTGAAAGCTTATAATAAATTTGTTAGTAATTACCGCTACGCAGTTGTTTTCGCATTTTTTTTTATGAAAATGGTTTGTAGATGATGGTGATGATGATGATAATTATTAAACGATATCCAGCCGGTTAACACGCTTTACGAACTTTTAAATCTTGAACAAACACCTTTATAACTTTTATTAAAATTTTGACAAACTATGTACACTTTTGACTGGAGGAATCTGAACTGAACTGTTGATAAAAAGAACTGTACTTGCGATTGAGAGATTTGTAATGGAAGTGGACTATACTTATAACTGAAAATTTGTAGTAGAAGTGAGCTCCTGAGGATGAGCTGTCCCTTTTATAGGTTGGTCAATCCTTTGTTCTTAATTTTCATCAGGTGATTATTTCGTCACCACTTTCTATTAATTGCTTTCTTTGTCACTCTCGTCTATTACATTTTGCGTCTTCCTCTTGGCTGGATCATATTACATTTGTTTATCTCGTAGCTCGATTTCTTCTTAACTGTTTTCCTCTCAGTCACTCTCTTCTTAATTATGTGCATTGTATTTTTTATCCTCCTCTTGACCAGATCATATTACATTTGTTTATCTCCTAGCAACAAATTGCTCATCGATTCTTCTAAATTCCTACGCAGTCTTTAGTGATGGACAGTCTTCAGCGGATATTAGCTCACGATTTATATTTGAAAATGACTCAATCATTTAATGAAATAAATTTCGCTACGTATTTATTTCGTTTAATAAAGATTCAAACGAAAAATGAGTTTTCCTAATTCTATCGCACGCAGTGTGGTATAATATACGATAGTTTGACATTAATTTGATATTTTATTTCTCGTACAATATTATTGAAGCAAGTATATAAAAGATATTAAGAAAATGTATGTTATGCTTGATTTTATCATGAATTATTATTATTGGCTAAACCACTGGACGTGACAACAGCAAAAGATTCCTTAGACTTTCCCGAATACACTGATATATAATATTAATACATTATGATTGTTTAAACATGCTTAAATGATCATTAAAGACGGAGAGACACCACTTCTGCACCAATTTTTTAGGATATTTTTGAATTTATCTCAAAAAATAAGGGTCCAGCGGAAAATCGAACTATAGCACGCGATAGAGCAGACTTTTATCTTGAAAACCCCCCTTGCAAATTTCTCAAAAACTGTGCGTCTAGGAGAAAAATCAAAAACAGATTCGGAATCAGCGCAAAAAACTCTATAAGAATTGCATAGTGAGAATCGATATCCTTTTTGGCTGTTAGAATTTGTTGGACCGTGTTGCCCTTGCTTCGTCGACAACCCATTTCACCGAGACTGTTTTCATCGACACGATTTGACTGACAGAAATTTTCGTCGACACTATGTTTTCGTTTTCGTCGACACGGTAAAATCGTAGTCATATGTTTTCATCGTCGATCGTAAATAACAATGCTTTCTAATTCTCTTTATTATTTGTTATACTAGCAACTAAATGCGTCGAGAACATAACAATGATAATAACGATTAATCCACAATGGCAAATACGCGAATTTGGTGTCGGTGGAAATGAATGAACTCAAACTTGTCGCCAAAGATGGACTGTCGATGAAAACATATGACTACGATTTATCCGTGTCGATGAAAACATAGTGTCGACGAAAGTTACTGTCGGTCAAATCGTGTCGATTAAAACAGTCTCGGGAAAATGGGTTGTCGACGAACCAAGGGTAACCCCTTCCACCAGAACCAATTTGGACCAGATGGTGCACACGGATTGAGGCAGCATCTTTCCATGCCCAAAATTTTGAAGAAATTAGAGAAGTTCATATCTTTACATCTTTCAATGCGTATAGCTGTTTTATGTATGAAATTTTGTGCACGTATACAGGGCAAATCATCAATCAGGGAAAATCAAAGTGGCAAAAATCAGATTGCTTCAAAAGCGTAAAAAGATTCTTCTACCATCTTAAAAAATTCATGTTTCTTAAACCCATCCCAACTTGTCCATCAAGGAGGTGGAAGACAGGTAAAAGAGAGTCACTGCAAGTAGGGTATATACACGGGTTCTAAACCACTTTTTTGGGGCTAAAAGAGCGGAATTAGGTAAACGAGGGGGGAGGGATTCAGAGCGGTATTGCACAAGTATGTTCGAGGGGGGGGGGGAGCGGGGGGAATTTTCATGGAATTATAATTTTTCTTGGAATTATATTTTTATTGGAACGAGGGGAGATCGTTTCTAGGTCAAGGGCGGTGTTTCATGGAATTATTTTGCACCGAATTGTTGCAATATTGCGTCATATTTTACATGGAATTATTGCATCATATTTTTTCCATGTAATTGTTGCAATAATCTTGAGGCGTCATATTTTTCTTGGAATTATATTTTTCTTGGAATTATAAGAGGGGAGATCGTTTCTAGGTCAAGGGCGGTGTTTCATGAAATTATTTTGCACCGAATTGTTGCAATATTGCGTCATATTTTTCATGGAATTATTACAATAATCTTTTCACCCAGTGTCATGTTTCCAAGGACAGTTTCCTACGCCGTGGTTGGCCTTGTTTCGCGATACCCTCCCACTTCCCCCCGTGGCGGCCGTAGTGCTCCAGAAACGTGTTCGAACGTGTTTCGCGATACCCTTTATAAGAAAGATGATGTAAGAGGGAGAGTATTGTGCTTTTATCGTTTCACCCGGTGTCATCATCATTAAAAACGAACGTTGCATCGTTGGAGTGCAATTCAGACTTGGAAATTTCAAAGTTGAAAGGAATATTTTGTTAACAACGGTAGCAAGATGGTTGAAACGTGGAAAAAAATGTTGAAGTGTTTGACGCGCATGTCAATGCTGCTGAAAACTATGGACGAGTATCGCGAATGGCATCGCTCGTACATCGAGTCTCTGCAGTGTTGCGTCAATTATCTAGCCTGTGCGAAGGATGAATTGTCGGTAGGCGAGAAATTTAGTTTAACATCGACTATGTGCCGTATGAAAACTTTGAACGTTTCGTTGAATCATCGTATTTCATCGTCGCGCGTTGGTAGAGGTTTATACGATCGCGGCGGTGCGAGAGCCTCGACGCTTCGTTGGGAAAATGTCGAGTCGGCGTTTAAAAATCGCATATCAACCGGCATCGTTATCAACGTCGAACATATCGATCCTAAGCAATTTTTACAACACGCGAAACGAATAATTACGGGACGCGTTACGGAATTTTTAAACGTGCATTCATCGCTGAAAGCTGGCGTAACGTTGGAGGCGGAATTCATGCAGCGCGCCAACGAGGTTTCCGTGAAAATTTTCGGCACGCGAAACGTCGCGTTGTTTCGGACGAGCAATCTACGACGGTGGTACCAGAAAGACGTTGTGCCGACGATTTTGACATCGTTGGAAGAGTTTCAAGAGCGAGACAGCGGGTGAGCGCTGTCGAAGATACTACATTTGATTGTGAACTTTAGCAAATACCAGCCGTTGCAAGCCGGCTGCGCCGCTTCAAGCTATTTACCTCGAACGATACAGCTGAAAAGAGCGGTCGTGAACGTGATTAGCAACGACAACGCATGCTTTTTTTGGGCGGTCGTGGCGGGTCTCTATCCAGAAGAGACACATCCGTCGCGTTTGTCATCGTATCCGCACTACAAAGCGGTGCTTCGAACCGAAGGTTTCCAATCGCCCATGCTGTTCAAGGACATTCGGAAATTTGAACGAGAAAACGACGTTTCCGTGAACGTGTTCGAATGGGCGCGCAAGAGATGCGTAACGCTTCATTTGACCGAGAAGAAACGGAGGAGACATGTCAACTTGCTGTTTCTACAGAATGCCGCAAAGACGCACGGTCATTACGTGTGTATACGAAATTTGTCACGATTGGTTTCGTCGCAGCTTAGCAAGCAGAAAAATCATAAGCATATTTGCGATCGGTAAGTTGCACGTTTTTGATTTTTTAAAAATTCTTTGAAATAGAAAAAAAGTATTTTTTCCTCAGGTGCTTGCAATATTTTCCCACGCAGGAGAGATTGAACGTTCATACGATCGACTGCGAACGGATGAACGATTGCGCTCTAGCGCTTCCAACCAGTGAAGATAAGTGGTTGCGGTTTAAAAACTTTGCGAACAAAGAACAGACACCGTTCGTTATCTATGCCGACTTGGAGTGTCTGCTGCTGTCTGAGGAACAGGAAGGAGAAGGCCGTGCGGCACGCGTACAGTATCAACATCACCACGCGTTTAGCATAGGATACTACATGTGTTGTCGCTACGACGCACAGTGGGTCAAACCGACGCGCTAGCTGTTCACGGGCTAAAAAATCAAAGTCCTCATATCGATTTTTAACGAATGCACAATGTTTCTTAAATGTCCATTACATTCGAAAACGATAATATTAATTAAAGCTATTAAAAACTCTCGTTACAATAAACGTTCAAAGGTCAAACTTTTTCAGATACGATTTATCACCGAAAAAATTCCTTTTCTTCATAATGATGTCCTGGAAAACCTACTGAAGATTAAGTCACCAATTTTTTTTTATATGAAGAATGTATATCTATGTTGAGAACGCACCAGGAACTAAACATCAGTGTTCGTAATTTATTATAAAAAATAATATTTAGTCAACTAAGGAAAATCGTCAAAGTTTTTCACATTTGACAAGGGATAAAGTTGTCATTCGTGTCGATTCGTGTGTTCTAACAAAGTGGAACATTTTCGGCAAGATCTCCTCTAAAAGATCGTGCAAAATTTAGATCCCAACTAATCCCAACTCCGAAGATATGATAATTTAAAGCGTCGCGTGACACGCGCACAGTGGTGAGTTCGATCGAAATCGTGGCCAAAGAAGGAAGGAGTACTACAAAAGTACAAAAACAAAATGGCGGATTCAATATGGCGGATGCCGTATGTTTTACTTTCTGTTGACTTTTTCATTTTCTGTTCACTTTTTTACCTGTAATATTAATGTATTTTCTTGAACATTTGAATACAGGTAGTGTGTATCCAATTATGAAATACTAAGTAACTGAAATTTAGAGACTTATTATTGTTACTTTATTAAATGTCATAAAATTCATTCATTCTTTCAAACACACTCTTGTTTGAAAGCCTGGACACCCAGTTTTCAAATATTATTCATTATTCACACGAGTTTACAGATATTTCCGGTGGTGTGACAAAAAAATGTTTCATATAAAAAGTAATCAGTACACAGTCTTTTACAAATAGTAATACAAAAAATTTCAAAAAAAATTTTTTTTCAATAAAAAATTGTGGTCACCTTCATTATTTATTTATAACTATATATTTTTTATTCAATAATGTTATAGCTGACGCTAAGACGAATCCAACGACCTATCTAATGTGGTCTTTATGTATTGAAATAATGGTGAAATAGGCGTGAACAGCTAGAACGTCGATTTTACCCACTGTGCGACGTATCGTTGTGCGAGTATCAGGTTTATCGCGATAAAGAGGGATGCGCCGCGTGGTTCGCGAACAGGTTGTACGAGCTGAGTCGCAAATTACAGCCGATATTCGACAAAACGGTACCGATGAACCCGCTAACCGAAACGGAAAAGTTGAATTTTCGTACGGCCACGCAATGCCACGTCTGCGAGAAACCATTTAAAGAAAACGATATACGGGTGCACGATCATTGTCATTTCACGGGCGCGTATCGTGGTCCGGCTCACAACGGATGCAATTTGAGCTATCAATCTTCGTACGTGATACCGGTGGTTTTCCATAATTTATCTGGCTACGACGCACATTTCATCATCAAAGAATTAGCAAACTCGTTCGAGGGACGGATAGACGTGTTACCATTAACGAAAGAGAAGTATATCTCGTTCACGAAAAACGTTTCCATCGAGAGAGAAACGGGCGAAGAACAAAAGTATGCAAAGTTGTTGAAATTCCGCTTCATCGACTCGTTCAAGTTCTTGAACTCGAGTCTGGACCAGTGTAGCCAGACGGCGCGGCTCAACGGCTCAAGTGGCCCCTTACGTCTCCGTCCCTCGCCTATTACATGTAATAATTCCGCGAAAAACGAAAAATACTACGAGGGGCGGGGGGGGGGGGGGGGTACCTCAGAGCGGTATTGCGCAAGCATATTCGAGAGGAGGGGGGGTATTTTCATGGAATTATTACGTCATATTTTTCGTGGAATTATTGCATGTGAACGAGGGGGGGTAGGAGGGGGAATAGCGCGATCGTTTCTAGGTCAAGGGCATACCTTAGAGCGGTATAGCGAGAGCATATTTTGCGTCATATTTTTTTTCATGGAATTATTGCGTCATATTTTTTCACCCGGTGTCATGTTACATGGGGGAATTATTGCAATAATCTTATCGCACGGTGTCATGTTACATGGAGGAATAGTGAAGCCGCCCACCAAGAGTGCGATTTATTCGATATTTCATACATTACATACACATTATGCATTTCCTTCCGTAGCAACTCGACCAGACGATATAAAGAAACGATAAAGTCAGAAATACTGACCACGATACAGGACGTCCGATACAATGCAAACGAAAATATGAAATCAACCGATTCACATATCAACGCGAGAATTTGGTTGCAAACGCTCGAGAAGGAGATGGTAAAAAAAAGACGTCATCAACGATCGACTGGAGAACTTCAGAATAAGATTTCAAGACAATATTAAAAGAAACGCCTCAACCGATCTTGACAGCCAACCGTCATACTGCTACAGCTGTATCTGTACCTGTACCTGTACACCTGTACCTGTACCTGTACCTATGTGTACAGCAACGTGAAGATTGCTGGTACTGCCATACACCGGTTTTACGTTGAACGTACACGTTCGATACCTTGTTGTACACCCGATGTAAAATGGTTAGGATTGAGTAATGTAAATAATTCATGGATAAATAAAGACATCGTATTATAAACATTTATTATACACAATTTCACCTATTTAATGAAAAATATAATCTTCTATTTACATTGGATTTAAACAATTTTATAGCTACGTAGGAATTCGATAATGGCCCCACGGCAATGTTTCTGTCGAGTTGGGTATGATATACCGTTTGTCATCATATGGGCTGAGAGCAATTTTTCGCTCTGATATAGTATACACTTTGTGCAATTTCGATCGTATGCATGTCTGCGTACGACTCATAGCAATTTCATTTTGCAAACATTGTATGTAATCATCGAACGTTATTGTTGTCCTTACAACGCTAGTTTTTACACCTTTCGCTTTTTTTGTATCTGGTTTTCCATCTACACGGAATGTGTACATTTTTGCTCTCAGCCCGACAAAGTCCGTCATTATCATCCCATTGTTCTCGCCTTTCATCAAGCCGGGAACCTTTTTATTTACAAGTGGGATATTATACTTATTCTCTATCGGATAATCGCTTGTGTCGAAACGGTTAATATCGCGTCTCATGGTTTCATAAATGTCCTCACACATAATATGATAAATTAAGCTGTCGGTGTCTGTGTACATTACTTTACAAGTTTTACCAAATTGAGGAACCATGTACTCATGATGAAATTCGTACAAGCAGGTTTTGGATATATCTAATATGCACATACCCACATAGATTGGCTTGTTGAATTTCACCATGACTTTGCGCAACTCCACAGCAGCCAAGTTTTCGGAAAATACACAGCGGCTGTGGAAATTTGGTTTCGCGATCATTCCCTCTGCACCATGTCGCCCATCCCAATGTGTCACGAGTTTTACGTCTACATGATTCCGAACATTCTCCATAGTTTTACCGAATACCGCGTTGTTCATCAATTTGTACAAATTCTTTTCAAAATCGTTAGTGGCATTTGTTCTAAACAGAGTATTTAATTCTATGTATTCGCGGAGCCATGGTGACTGCGCGAATTGGAGGATGCGGTGAATCTTTGTAATACGAAGACCGTGGCGCGTGCACTGTTGCAGGTTGTAATAGTGTATTACGTAACGCTGCTTATCGTGTAACGTTGCAAGCAACTTGGCTTCTCTTTTGCCAGGTGGTTTAGCACGTGTTGGACAGAATGGTAGGTCAGCGTGAACATCATGCAGACTTTGCGGATATTCTAGATCCACCTCGAGAATGTAGCCTATGGGTGAATCGGCAGCAATCAAAGATATGTCAAAATTTTCAATCTTGTTAACCCATTGAAATTCGGCATATGGCAAAGGCTGACACATTGCCCATCCATACAAATTATTTACATCAAAATACATCAAGTATGATGATGGATTCGATGGATCGTACGACAGCATGTACTTGTTATTGGCTTCCGCATGTCTGCCGGAACATTGGCTCAAACCGCCGCGTATACCACGTTCGATAAACATCACCATATCGATATCAATTAATAATTCAAACCTAATTTTTGTATGTTTTAGCATAGCATCCCACGTGAAACCTGGTAAAGTGTAATAATATGCTGGATCTAAACCATAGCTCTTAATGCAAGTTTTACGAAAATTTTCAAAAACATCAGCCAGTAACAAAACATCAGTTTTCAAATATAGATCACTGTATTCACCCAAGGTTTTTATGTTGAAACGCCTCCACACATTCTCGGCATGTGCATAATCACATTCGGATACGGTTTCGCCTGTCAGCGAACTGTAAAATGACTCGAGCGGCGGCAAACAGAGATCGTCTAATTTATCTACGCAATCGAGGTATTCGTATGGAAAGACACCTTTTCGCGTCAACAACGTGAAATTTTCGATGGAAAGATTTTGAAATTCTGAACGTAAAATTGTCAATTTGTTTGTGTTGAGAAAAGATGCCAATTTGTCGAGACTAGTATTCAAAAATTTGTACGAATCGATGAATCGTAATTTAATACAATTATGCGAATCTGATTGCTGATCTTTAACATTTTTTGTAAATGAAATATACTTTTCTTTAGTTATTGGTAATACGTCGACACTACCTTCAAACGCATTAGCTATTTCTTCGATAATGAAATGTAAATCGTACCCGGATAAATTGTGGAAAACTATGGGAATGCAAAACGAATTTTTGTAATTTAAATTGCAATCTTGATGCGCGGGGCCTCTATATCGTCCTGTTAGATGGCAATGATCGCGCACCCGTATATCGTTTTCCTCAAATGGTTTTTTGCAAATATGGCAATGTGCTGCGTTGATAAATGCCTCGCACTGTTCATTCGTTAACTGTTTCATGGGTATATTACTGGATAAAGCGTGTTTAACAAAATATGCCAAATTTTCTAATTCTCCGACGAACCATGAGACGCACTTCGCATCGCGACGACATCGATATACCGATAGAGATGCATCGTGTGAACAATGTACATAGTATGCGATGCTAAATACTCTGTGATGTTGGTATGCGTGTGATTGAAGTTTCTCCTTCCCGCACTCTTCCGTCTTCTCCAGAGTGCATTCGAGGTCTGCGTACACCACAAATGGAAGCGTTTCTTTCCACATATAGTTGTCAAAAGAGAGCCATTTATCGTCCTCGCTAGGTAACACGATGGCGCAGCGATTCAGTTCTGAACAGTCTCTTTCATGGGCCTGCAATCTTTCGTTGGAAGGAAAGTAATGCAAACACCTGAAAAAATTTTATTTACATGTGTATGATATATCATGATACTTTTGTAAATGTGTACATACCGATCACAGATGAATTTCTGTTGCTTGTGTTTGCTCAATTCTGCGCTAACGAGTCGTGATAGGTTCTTAATCCACACATAATGCCCCACACTACTATCGGTCTGGTCTTGTATGTACAGCAAGTTGACGTGTCGATTCCTCTTCCGATTAGTGATACGAAGTGGAAAAAATGATTTTGCCTTTATTTTCTTCTCGAAGATGTCTTCAAAACCATACACATTGATCGAAATATCGTTCAACTTTTCGAACCGGGTAATTTGATTCAACAGCATGGGAAACTCGATGTCTTCAAAGTTTAATACAGTTGTGTATTCCGGGTACGAACTTTTGCGGTTACTGTGAGCAGTCGCTGGATATAGAGCTGCAATCACCGACCATGCAAAGCATGCATTGTCTTTGGAGTGAACATTAATTGTAGCTTTCTTCAACGCTATTTCTCTCGGTACGTTGATCTGACACCCAGCATGCAGCGGGTTAAATTTGTTGATACTGACTGTAAGATTGAGTATTCGCGACAACGCCCATCCGCTATCCCGTTCCTGAAATTCTTCCAACGACATTAGGATCGGTCCCACGATGCACAGCTCGTACATCTCTTCGAGATCGGTTGCGTAAACGATTTCACAGTTCTTAGTGCCAACACTTTTGCGCGAGCGTTGATCACCTGTTACAAATTCACCATTAAACACAGCGTTCACTTTTAAAGACTTATGTTTTCCCAAAGCGTTCTGTATTTTTTCAAGCACAATTTCCCTCGCGTCCTTGAGGAAGCTGAGAGGTTCAATGTAGTTGGAATTGATAACGGCGCCTGTTAATATGCGGCCCTTGAAAGCCGAGTCTATTTCACGCCATAAGAGTCCTGTGCTTGTATGTCCAGCACCTTCACGTATGAAACGTCTTCGCAAAGAATATTTTAAACTCTCAAGAGCGGCGATACGGGCGATCAATGATTGTTGAATACCGATCGATAATCGAGGACGTTTTATCCGATTATGTTCTTCAAGCAACTCGAGGCATTCGTTGCATCTTTCCTCCCAGACAAGGTATTCTTCCTGCAATCTTAAGCGATCAGATTGTTCCCACAAATCGCGTTCAATTTTCTGAATTTCTTCCATGGTTTTTCTTTGCCTCACAATCAGTGACTGAACAAAACTAATTAGGTGGGGTGCACATACAGGGTGTTTAGCAACAGGTGGGAGAAAATTCAAGGGGTGGTTCTCGACGATAATATAAGACGAAAATGAAGAATAAAAAAAATTGCGATTTCGACTTCGTTATTTAGTTATTAACAGTTAAAAATCCGCCTAAAATGCTGCAACATTTCTAACAAAAGTGTACGTTGCGTACGTCACACAGGCGCGCGACAGACTCGTATCAAGTGACAAACGCATCATACCTTGGTTCTCATTTGGGGCCCCAGCGAGGTGAAAATGTTTAAAAGATCGTTGGACGACATTGAACCTACCTACTCGTTAAAATCCACAAGAGCATTTATAATATCCGCCCTATGGAATTATAGAGCAGAAGGGGTCAATGCCCTTTGACTTTTAAACTGTTTTCACACATATCCACAAATTCTTAATCTGCACTGTTCATAACACCGTACATAATACACTGGAACAAACCACACATATGCTCTAGCACTATTTTCAATATCATACACACGCACTACGAGTTTACTGAGGGGAATGAGGAGAATGTAAAGAACTGGTAATCCTTTAATGTTGAAACACTGCACTTTATTGAACTTGATTTACGTTGCGAGACTCGCTCACAGACGAAACGGACATCTTGAGGTCGTGTGATTTCTGCGAACGGAAATCTTCGACGCGCGCGAGAAGAATCGTCCGTACAAGCCTAGCATCCATATGCACACCGATTCGAGACAGCTGATGTGATCAATGGCACACACATGAGATATTTGGCGGTCACAGCCAGAATGAGAAAGAATCGCGAAGTTCGTGGAAACAGGACACACAATGTATTGGCATAGTAACGCGCAATGTTTGGGCGCGCGTTTGCTGTAAATCGGCGGGAGTTGCTGTTGTAGATCGGCATTTGTTTTATCGATCTGGCTCAGGCATAGACCTCATCAGCTGTCTCGAATCAGTGTGCATATGGATTTTAGCTTGTACGGACGATTCTTCTCGCGCGCGTCGAAGATTTCCGTTCGCAGAAATCACACGACCTCAAGATGTCCATTTCGTCTGTGAGCGAGTCTCGCAACGTAAATCAAGTTCAATAAAGTGCAGTGTTTCAACATTAAAGGATTACCAGTTCTTTACATTCTCCTCATTCCCCTCAGTAAACTCGTAGTGCGTGTGTATGATATTGAAAATAGTGCTAGAGCATACGTGTGGTTTGTTCCAGTGTATTATGTACGGTGTTATGAACAGTGCAGATTAAGAATTTGTGGATATGTGTGAAAACAGTTTAAAAGTCAAAGGGCATTGACCCCTTCTGCTCGATAATTCCATAGGGCGGATATTATAAATGCTCTTGTGGATTTTAACGAGTAGGTAGGTTCAATGTCGTCCAACGATCTTTTAAACATTTTCACCTCGCTGGGGCCCCAAATGAGAACCAAGGTATGATGCGTTTGTCACTTGATACGAGTCTGTCGCGCGCCTGTGTGACGTACGCAACGTACACTTTTGTTAGAAGTGTTGCAGCATTTTAGGCGGATTTTTAACTGATAATAACTAAATAACGAAGTCGAAATCGCAATTTTTTTATTCTTCATTTTCGTCTTATATTATCGTCGAGAACCACCCCTTAAATTTTCTCCCACCTGTTGCTAAACACCCTGTATAGCCTTCTGTTCGTTCCTAAGGGGTATCATATTTCATCTGTTCGTTGCTAAGGGGTATCATATTTCATCTGTTCGTTGCTAAGGGATATCAAGGTCAGCAACGTCTTAAATGCTGTCGCTGCAGTTTTTGCGACATTCCTGTTCGTTCCTAAGGAACGTCTTAAACGAATTAGTTCTAACCAAAGTTGGGCAAAAATCAACTAATAATTGAAAATGACTAATAGTCTGATTGATTGATAGTCAAATTTTAAAAAAAAGTCAGTTAAAACTTTTCGATTAGTTAGTTATAACTACATGGCACTAGTTAGTCACAACTCTAAGTAATCGTTAGTTATTGCTTATTGGTTATGATTAGTCATTAGTTAGTTTAAATGATCAGTCATCAATCTTTAGTCATCCGTCACTATTGAGCGATTAACATACATTAATATGTATACTTAAACTATATTGGAATTTGCAGTGACCGGTAAAAAAAAAAAAGTTTTTATTAAGTACAACACTCCTTTGCCATCGTCGGCAGCAGTTGAAAGACTTTTTAGTTATGCTACTGTCACGTCTGCCGACGTGTTGCCATAGGTTATAAGCATAGTTAATAAGAGTAGGATATTGTAACAGTAATTATTAATAATATTCGTTAGATATAAGTAATCATACTCCGCTCCGATCACCACATCCTATTCTCACGTCATACCATGCCTTCATTCTTATCTTAACCCTTGTATAATAATCATATCTTAATGTATTCCCCGTAGCCGTATCACGTAGCATTCCCCGTTATCATTATTCGCACATCTCATAACATCCGACACATAGCGTAGACCATAAGACACCTATAAATTCGACCCTCCGATCCCAAAACCAGTTCAGTTCAGTTCAGTTGTTCAGTTCAATTCAGACAGTCAGTCTGACACTTTCGTCAAGACTCCAGCGAGGCTCGTCGCCTCCTGGATGTCCCGGTCAGGACACCGACGTGTCCTCGTTCTCATCCGCCTTCTTACGCGCTTCTAATTCATTGTAATCTTAATTCGTACGTTACAAATATAATCCCAGTATTAATTTAATAAGTGAGTCTCGCTTAGTTCACCTCCTTACATCCTCGCGGTTGTGATACTCTCCTTTCGATTCACGTTCTACCTGTTTCTGCGTTTCCAACTCGCACGTCTGAGCTTACCCAGGCTCGGTGCATTCCTCTGGTTTTAACGGGAAACGCAGAAGCCTCTCTTTCTTTCAATATATCAGTTCGACGCATTCTCTAACACGAGTATCACACGCCGCGCCGCGCCGGTCGTCATTATCAATCGCGGAAGCTCGCGCGCGTCAACGGACGCGAAACGGAGGACAGCAGCCACGGGGTATTTCCGTCAGCCGAGGACCAGCAGCTACGTGATCTTCCCAGAACGAGTGTGGATCATCGTTTTCCCTACAGCGGCCCAGCCGATTCGATTGCAGCCGTCAACGAGCAACGAGAGCAGTTCTCATCCGATTGTCCGATAAGTCGTTAAACATTTCCCTGCGAAGATTCGCGCCGTCCGAATTGTCTAGCTCTCGTCCGCCGCGTCGGGCGAATCTACTACCTGTAAGCGTTAAGTAGTATCCGCGTGTCCGCGAAAGTCGTGGTTCCCAGTCAGACGCCGGACGTACGTGCCGCGTGGACAAAAGGTTGTATCGCATTTGATCGTCCAGTAAGGGGAATGGGTCGCCGAACGATAATTTCGCGTAAGCCAGACTCCGGGACGTAACACTACAATGACGAATTTGCCAGAAAGTAATAGATTAAGTGACAAGAATTTCGAAATAAGTGTTCTTATGAAAGCATATTCAAGTTTTCCTGACCAAACTGAAAACAATTAAATTTAATCAATTTAAGCCAAACTTATATTATTTCAGTAAAATTTTGAAGAACCATCAATAAGTTAAAATGTTATTACTGCGTGCGTAGTAGGTATATTAAACATTATATTATATAAAATAAGATTCATGTATTTTCTGTTTGCGTTGTATTAAAACTTTTGTTTCTGTTCAAAGTCCAAAAAGTTAAATTTACTTTAACAAAATTTAATGAAATATAATTTAAATTTAAATTCATCTCATGTTATTATTACTCTATTTAGAACCGTTTATTCTGTTAATTAGCTATCTCTATCTTCATTTACTTTTGATGCACATGTGCTCTCTATATTCTTTTATTATATATTTTCCTCTCTATCTCTATCTCTATCCATCTGAAGTCTGAACAGTTCACAGAGTGCGCTGCGCGTGCAAAGCGCGCTCGATTTAAATTAAAGAAAATATATTTTCTTTACATGTATACTTAAACTATACGTAATCACGAATCCGAGGGTCGTTCATGTACATAGGTTACATAGAGCAGAAGAAAACTTTCTGTCAACGATCGAAAACTACATAATGTAACTGTAGACAGGTAGATGTGGGTAGATGTTCGTTCACGATCGTGAAATATGCCGCCACATAAAAATATGAAAGATAACGAAAATATTTCATGTATTTGTAGTTTCTTTTATGAATTAATTAAAAATATCGTCGTATCATCATTTCCACAATCAATTATACACTTGCATTGAAAAGATCGATTAACATATATATTGTATATACATTGTTCTTGATAGTTTTCGAGGTATTTAAAAAATAAAGAATCAACATTTTAAAAATATATTTGACTTTGTTTTACTGTTACCAACTCATTAATATTTATATTTTTTAGAATTCGACCGTTAGTGTGGAAGTGGACAAATTGCATTCGTACTTCCTAACAGATATTTGATGATAAGTCGGTATTTTACCCAACTCTGGGTCTAACACGCTCGGTATAATATTTCGCGATATTCCTAACGGGTATCAAGGTTCGCAACGTCTCGCTGCAGCATTTCCTTCTTTGCGATATATACCAAAATGTTTGCTGTGTTTATAAGATCGTCGGTTGGCCAAGCGGCTAATGAGTTGGACTACCAAGCGGTAGACCGTGGTTCGAAACCTGATGGGGCAAAAAGTTTTTTTTCAAGTCTTAAAAAGAATTCGCATCCGTCTACCGCTTGTGACGTCACAGAAATGGGGGGGGGGGGGTAAGAGTGAGGCTATGAAACGCCGTTGTCGGTTTGTTCGTCACTTCCGTGACGTCACTTCTTCATTACATCCTCCAAATAAAGGAATGGGGGGGATTATCGGGGGGGGGTGGTCAATGATCGGTTGGTTAGAAGCTAACTTCATTGTGGTAAAAAAATTGATTGGTTGGGTTAGGTTTCCCCCTCCCTGGGTAGGTCTGCCTTGCCCTCCCCTCCCCCACCGGTTTGGCACGCAGCTAACTTCAGAGTGGTAAAAAAATTGATTGGTTGGGTTAGATTAGGTTTCCCCTCCCTGGGTAGGTCTGCCTTGACCCCCCCTCCCCGGTTTGGCTCGCAGCTAACTTCAGAGTGGTTAGCCCCCCCACCCCGGCTTGACTCGCAGCTAACTTCAGAGTGGTCCAGAACCCCCATAGACTTACTACTATCGTCCCAATGCACGTAATCGATTGAATGGTCAGTCACGCGCATAGAAGTTGGAAGTTGAATCCCCTTCCCGCCTCGCGGCAAGAACATCGGTCCTATTACTTTCTTGTACTTGTAACCTTTGTTTCCCATAAGCTGATTCCTGTGTCGATGCGCTTGCGTAACAATGAGAATTCTTTTGTACACGTTCTTATCGTCATCGGTGTACAGCCGGTTGTTGGGCAATTTACTGAATATTAATTCGTAAAGACCGCGAGTCCCCTCGTACCGTACTCCGTCAACGATGATATCGTCGTTGTGGTCCACCTCGAACGTTGAATTTCCCAGCATCAGCTTATCTTCCTGGAGTATACTCCGTATACGTTGTCGGATTTTTTCGTTGGCCCGCTAAAAAATTTTTCCAAATATTCACGCGCCAAAGGTCCGAAATTCTCGGATAGATATTGATTCTCCTCTTGATGAGTTTCGGGATTTTCAAAAATATCGCGCATAGAAGATTCCAAACATTCCGTGCTCGGCGATTCGAAGGTATCCTCCTCCTGTCGCAGCGGTGCCACCGCCGCACAGTGGGACCTTTCGTCGATTTTGGAGACAAAATCAAAGAACTTCCGATAGAAATGAGATAGAGAGCTGAAATTTTTTTTATTTACAGCTGAAACATGATAGAATATGGGAAAAATAGGGAGATTATGGTACGAACGTTTTTTCATCTTGAAAAAATTCGTCAAACTTGCACAATTTCAAGAAAATTGCGGTTTTTTCAATGCCACGTACGGGAAAAATTTTTTTTTAACATGCTACACATCATTTCCTGTAGATTTTTTCACGCTGATTTCAAATCTGGTCTCAAAATTTGTCTACGATTTTTTTTTCAAAAAATCGATTTTGTGACAAAAAACTAATGAAATCATTTCTTCGTTGAAATGATTTGATAACTCACTAGTTTGAACGTGTATCGTATTCTCATATATGGATGATGAAGTATTTAAACGATTTGAGTTACTTACGAAGCATCAAGCACTTCACTTCTCGTCATCACTTGACGTAGCGCTGTCATTGCTACTGGCACTTTCTACAGACTCTTTGCCGCTGTGTGTAATGTATTATAAATTAGATATTTATTGTCCATAATTATAATTTCATTTACAGAGGGAGTAAGGTAAGTATTTAATCTTTTTAACTTACGTATTCTCCTCAACGAAATTTCTAATTTCTGGTGATTTCCGATTTTTGTGAACAAAACTAATGTAATAATTTTTTCTTTGAAATGATTTGGTAACCCACTAGTTTGAAGGAACATTGTATTCTCATATATAAAACACATTAAAAATAATCATAATGAAGTATTTGGACGTTGACTTAACGTATATCACGCCAGCGACAATCGTAGCGATACGTCAAGTGATCGTTCGTCAAGTGATATACGTTAAGTAAACGTCCAAATACTTCATTATGACTATTTTTAATATGTTTTATATGTGAGAATACAATATTCCTTCAAACTAGTGAGTTATCAAATCATTTCAACGAAGAAATGATTTCATTAGTTTTTTGTCACAAAATCGATTTTTTGAAAAAAAAAAATCGTAGACAAATTTTGAGACCAGATTTGAAATCAGCGTGAAAAAATCTACAGGAAATGATGTGTAGCATGTTAAAAAAAAATTTTTCCCGTACGTGGCATTGAAAAAACCGCAATTTTCTTGAAATTGTGCAAGTTTGACGAATTTTTTCAAGGTGAAAAAACGTTCGTACCATAATCTCCCTATTTTTCCTATATTCTGTCATGTTTCAGCTGTAAATAAAAAAAATTTCAGCTCTCTATCTCATTTCTATCGGAAGTTCTTTGATTTTGTCTCCAAAATCGACGAAAGGTCCCACTGTGCGCCGTCGCCGACTCGATCTCGTCATCGTCAAAAGATATTTTTCTCGAGACATCGTCGTTCTTTTTCCTCTTCATTCTTCTTTTTTTCATAGAGGACGCTGGTGTCGTTCCCCTAATATCCGAGAATCTTCTTTTTTTTGATAGGCTGGTCTTCGCTATTTCGTTCACGACCGAAGCTCGCAGCTTCTTCTCCTTCGACGACATATCGAGGGAGAATTTTCTAATGCGACTCCAACGACTCTTACCGAGCAACTGTGCTCATTACAGTACAACAAACTCGTTAAATCCACGTCTGTAACGACCACGACTCACGGGGCTGTCTTTATCGATTACGAGAAATCCGTACTTCTTTCGCCAACAATCCATGCATAACGTGCTAAACGTCTCGAACGACATATCAGTATTTACATGATCCTGATGAATGTGACGCAAGTTCATGGTATCCTGTTTGAACAGAATCAGCAGATTGGCATTGTCGCGAATTAAATGTTTCGGTATCCTCGCGTACGACTGACCCAGGTAGAAGCAATCGACGTGCGAATGTCTGCCCATCGCAAAATACTCTCTCATGATATCCTGCTCGTCGCATGCCACATCATCGAAGATGAATATTGAATCGGGCCGTGCCTCTGCGGGAGGAATTACATCAGCGTTGTTCGCGAACGCGAAGTAGCCAACATCCTTCCCCACGGATGAGAACAGTTTGCTCAAGTATCGATATTTTGGCTGACTCAGCGATTTTGAGTACACGTAAACGTTTGCGAATCGTAGCCCGTTCGCGCTCTCCAGCAGGCTAATCATAACGTTCGTTTTACCGCATCCTGACGGACCGCTTATAACGCATCGTACATTGCTTGGTAACAATGATCCATGTTTTCGCATCGTCTCGTCGCAATCGTCGAACGCGCGACACGTTGGAACACGAATATCCAAAGATTGCCTTACAAAACGCATGATCTGATTGATTCGATGTGGTGGGTGGTTGGGGGGTATTTATACGAGAGCTCGAACACCGTCGACATCAGTCACTCTTCGTGCCTCCCCCGAACGTGAGAGAAAAAAGGATCCGTGTTCTTTAAACAGAGAGAGAGCAGAAAAATAGTTTATGCACATGAATCGTCGTTCACAACGGCGTCTCGGTCCGCATACGAGTAAGGGGTTGTTAAACAGAGCTATAAACGCGTTACCGTTCGAATTGCATATACCTGGTTATCAATTCTGCGGTCCTGGTACGAAACTGACCAAGCGATTAGAACGTGGGGATCGAGGAATCAATCTGTTGGACGCGGCCTGTCGCGAGCACGATATAGCTTATTCACGGTACAAGGATCTTGGAAATCGACACGCGGCCGATCGCGTTTTGGCGGATCGAGCGCTGCATCGAGTAACGTCCGGAGACGCGGCGTGGGGGGAGAAGGTGTCCGCGGCCGCAGTGTTGGCAGCCATGAAAGCTAAAACGAAATTGGGCATGGGTCTGATAAAGAAAAAAGGTGAAAAGAAAAAGAAAACGACAAAACGAATTCTCCCAATCGCCAAACGCGGTGGTTTTCTGCCGTTGCTGTTGCCTGCTTTGTCGGCTATAGGAGCATTGACGGGCGGTGCTGCGGGAGTAGTCAAAGCTATAAACACCGCGAAAGCTGCGAAAAAACAATTGCAAGAAGCGGAGCGACATAATCGAGCCATGGAGGGTCGTGGGATACGTCTCGCTTCGTATAAGCATGGGAAAGGCTTGAAGGAGAAAAAAAAAACGAAGAAAGACAACACGACGACAGACGCCGAATTGATGGTCATCTGTAAAGGATTACCATATTTTCGTGGAGTTTTTATGCGTGACGATTTGCCGCGGCGCGTGTGGGTAAATGAGCGGGGTATAGTCAATCTGGATAATAGTCGTGGTCCGGGAACCCACTGGGTCGCATATATGAAGCACGGCTCGCGTGTGAAATATTTTGATAGTTTTGGAAATCTTCGACCGCCAATCGAGTTGATTCGCTATTTCAGCGCGAACGCGACTATCTTATATAGCCACAAACGTTTTCAAAACTATGAAGAAAGCGTGTGTGGACAATTGAGCGTGAAATTTCTCCGAGAAACTACGTTATAAATTGCCTGGAAAAAAGTCTGTCTCTCTCTGCATGATGCATGCGAAAAAGTCATTTACGTTCACGTTGTCGGGAAGAAGCAGCGTACTGTCATCCAAGTGCTTTCCACCCATAGATCTGAGCAATGGCGAATACGAGTTGGGATTGCTCGATTTGCAAACTTATTACACAATACCAAACATCAGCGCCAACATTGGAAACAATCGATTCTACTTTGGTGAAAAGGATGATGAGATCATCATCACCGATGGTTCGTACGAATTGGAAGCTATCAACGCATACTTGAGGCGTGAAATATGCGCGCGATATCCTAAAAAAAATGTCGATGAATCATCCGCCGCCTCCGATATCGAATATCCGCTGGTCTTACGGGCGAACAACAACACCATGAAAAGCGAAATTATAAGCGAGTATCAAATAAACTTTGCAAAGCCTTACAACGTGGGGTCTATCCTAGGATTTTCCACGGGTCGAGTTTTACCGCCGAACATGTTGCATACATCGAACGCACCTGTGAATATCATCAGCGTGAATATCGTACGAGTGGAATGCAACATAACCACCGGATCGTACGAAAATGGTAAACTCGTTCACACGATACATGAGTTTGCGCCCCAGGTACCACCAGGGTATAAATTGTCGGAAACGCCCGCGCGAGTCATTTACCTTCCGATCGTTGCACGAGTCATTGACGATTTAACGATTCGCATAGTTGATCAATCCGGGCGTTTGATTGATTTTCGAGGTGAAGAAATCACGGTGCGACTACACGCGCGACGAAGCAATGCTAATTTATAACAATACGGCATTCCATACGTTGAACAACAGCAATAAACTAACCACGGAAAAAAGGTCATCGATTCGTAAGAAATTAACCGTGGAAAACGCAAAGTATCTACGATCTTTGGGATTTATTGTTAAAAAGTGAGAGGAAAAAATCATGTTTGGTGACATTTTGAACATCTCCGAAGAGCCGATCTTCGACAATCGCATAACGAAGATTGAGCTGCACACGTACAATCCGTATGCTAACACGACGTTCGAAAACAGTGATGAGATAAGGATACCCATTCAACAACAAGACCTGTACACGCTCCCGTGTAAAAGCTTCCTATACGTTGAGGGAAAACTTAGTTTATCAGGAAAACTTGAATTACCGGCTGGAGGAGAATCCCACATCGATACGGTGACACTCGAGAACAACGCTGTTGCGTTTATGTTTGAGGAAATACGTTATGAATTGAACGGAGTGGAAATCGATCGGTCAAGAAATCCCGGTGCGACGACAACTCTGAAGAATTACGCGAGTCTGTCCAGAACGAGAAGCGACGCGTTGTCCAACGCTGGTTGGCTGTATGCCGATGACAAACAGAAGCAGACTGCAACGACCACGGCTGCGATACATTTCAACTTTTGCGTTCCTATGAGCGTTTTATTAGGCTTCTGCGAAGACTACAAACGCGTTGTGATAAATGCGCGACATGAATTGATTTTGATCCGCTCGCGTACCGACGCGAACGCGTTGCACAGTACTTCCAACAACGCGAAACCTATTCTGGATCTGTACAAAATTCAATGGAGAATGCCGCACGTCGCATTGGATGAAGTACATAAGCTGTCCATGTTACGTATTTTAGACAGCGACAGACCGATCGGAATGAGCTTTCGATCTGTATGAATATCCTCTACTACAGACGACTACGAAGCATACATGGGCGATAAAAACAGCTCTGCAAATGGAAAAACCGCGATATGTGATATTCGCTTTGCAAACCAATCGAAAGAATAACTTAACGAAAGCGGTTACACGATTCGATCATTGTGCATTGGCAAATATTCGGCTTTACTTGAACTCGGAAACCTATCCGTACGATGATTTAAATATCGATTTTGAGAAAGGTAAATACGAGTTGCTCTACGACATGTATGCAAAATTCCAAGAATCGTACTATGGAAACGGCGAAGCGCTACTCAACGTCATGGATTTCCTGCATTATGGTCCACTCATCGTTCTCGATTGTTCCCGACAAAACGAAGCGTTAAAAAATGCTACGGTCGACGTGCGAATCGATTTCGAATGTCGAACCGACGTCCCTCCATCGACAACAGCCTACTGCTTAATGATACATGACCGCATCATGGAGTACAGTCCATTGACGAATATTGTTCGAAAAATTACTTAAACCGTTTATACAGATAAAAAATATATATACTTTATCAAATAAAAAATTATGTGAAAGATCTTATTTTTTTATTAAAAAACAATCCTCCTCATACCCCACATTACGACAAACGCTTGCAACCATCGTTTATTCCATTAGAAATATGGGGAAGTGGGAGGGAGGCCAATCAAGTAACATCTCTCTCTCTCTCTTACATCTCTCTCTCTTACAAACGGGGTATCGCGAAACACGTTCGAACACGTTTCTGGAGCACTATGGCCGCCACGGGGGGAAGTGGGAGGGTATCGCGAAACAAGGCCAACCACGGCGTAGGAAACTGTCCTTGGAAACATGACACTGGGTGAAAAGATTATTGTAATAATTCCATGGAAAAATATGACGTAATAATTCCATGACGCCTAGAGATTATTGCAACAATTACATGGAAAAATATTATGTAATAATTCCATGAAAAAATATGACGCAATATTGCAACAATTCGGTGCAAAATAATTCCATGAAACACCGCCCTTGACCTAGAAACGATCTCCCCTCTTATAATTCCAAGAAAAATATGACGCCTCAAGATTATTGCAACAATTACATGGAAAAAATATGATGCAATAATTCCATGTAAAATATGACGCAATATTGCAACAATTCGGTGCAAAATAATTCCATGAAACACCGCCCTTGACCTAGAAACGATCTCCCCTCGTTCCAAGAAAAATATAATTCCATGAAAATTCCCCCCGCTCCCCTCCCCCTCCCTCGAACATGCTTGTGCAATACCGCTCTGAATCCCCCCGCCCCTCGTTTACCTAATTCCGCTCTTTTAGCCCCAAAAAAGTGGTTTAGAACCCGTGTATATACCCTACACGGTGTGCGCGTTGACGGGAAAACCCCAAGATGAATAGCGGCAGCTCTCAATTGACCGTGGAGGTCTGTACAGTTTATGACACATCATTGCTATTGAGGTACAAGTATCGTTGAGCGCAGACAAGAAGATCCCTGGCAGGAATGCGGTGACGTAGGCAAGAATGCGCGCACGATTGGTTGGCTTGGAGGGGGCGGGCCTAGGCTCACGCCCAATTTCGACTAGAGCGTTCTATTGGCCGCAGCAGTCACAAGTTCCTAGAATCGAGCGAATCTGGGAACTTCAACGGGGCGGGGCGGCGCGGCGCGGCGTAGGCACAAAATTCAGAACACTGCTGATATTGTTACGATGTAAAAGAGAGAGAGCGGGAGAGGAAGAGCGGAAGCGAGAGAGAGAGAGAGGGAGAGGGAGAGAGGGAGAGAGGGAGAGAGAGAGCGTTTTTTTCAGAATTCATAATTCCATCATCCCTTGTGCGCGAGCGGCGAAACCGCGCGGCGCTGCGGGAGTTGGGGAGCGAAGCGAGCCTAGTTAAATAAAAAATACAAATAACATTGAAAAATAACAGTTTAATTCATAAATGTTTAAATAAATAGAACAAGTATTATGTTTTATACGTACAATAAATAAGTATATTAAAATAAATATTTAAAAATAAACACGATATCTCTCTCTAATATTATAACAATAAATAAATAAAAACAATATATATATATATGAATGTTACATACAATATTACAATAATTATGTAAGTAATAATTATACATAAGTAACAAATGATAAAATGAAAGTATATAACAAATAATACAATACAACAAAAGTGTAATGGTGAACAATTACAGCAGCTCCAAGCATTCCAGTCTCACACGTCGCCAAATTAATCTGTTGAAAAGAATTTGATTATAGTTATCGGATTGAAGTCTATACATATATGTATTTATAATTATAAACAATAAGTTTCATGCTTTCTTACTTTATACATCCTCTCCATTGGAGGAATCGGTTTCGGTATCCGTTGTAGAATTCGTTTCCGGTATGGGATTTTCTCGTAAGACGTTGTCCATGGTATCTTCCATTGTTGCGTCCTTCTGCCAATATTGTTCTTCAATTTTTATAACATGGAAACAATATCCCTCCCAATCACTCGGCGTGATTTCTTGCAGCCCTTGATTTGTTAGCTGTAAGAGCTGGTCAGCAGTCAAGGTAGAAACATTCTGTCCTCGTATTGTATGTTTTAATTTAGCCCAAGCTAATTTGTGACGGTTTCCGGTTGGGAGAAGGCCGACTCAGTCGGTCGTGCAGGGTTCTTCGAGCCACGAATGAATACGGCGGAGAGTGACACAAATTATACTTTATTTCGGCCTATGGCCAACGAAAGGATAGACAGATATATTTAGATATGTACATAGGTCTATTGCGACACTGGTGGTTACGGACTGGTTTACCGGCTAAGGCGGAGACGGACTGGCGATGCGCGTACCGGATCGCGCGAGACGCAGGACGGCTTATTACCTAACGCGAGACGGGTTATTAATTAACGCAAGGCGGCTTAATGACTAACGCAAGGCGGCTTAATAATTAACGCAAGGCGGCTTAATAATTAACGCAAGACATTTTATATTATATGACTATCGACGGACCATCGGTGGTTCGCAAGGCGTTTACCGGCGCAGGACATTTCGAGAGGAACGCAACAACTACATATTCGACGGCGTTTAATCGGCGTGAACGCGAGGGCGTGATTGCAAGCAGGATGGAAGTTGCTCGCAGCTTTCGCGGCTGAGCGTTGTGGATTCCCGGTGTCTTTCGACACTCGAGCCGATAGAGCCCCGGAAGCTTTCGCGTCTCGAGAAAAGGATGTCCCGCGGCTTTCGCAGCTGGGGCGTGCGGCTACTTTCGTATCTCGCGGAAGGGTCTCCCGGTTTCTTTCGAAGCTCGAGCCTTGGACTAGCGAATGGTGGATAGGTGGAGGATTGTTCAGTGCTTATCACTTGGCCAGGTGTGGAATTACCACCTCTGGTCATGCTTTGGCTCAGAACAACTTACTGGTTTTTTTTTTTTTTTTTTTATCAGGTTAAAAACCTGTTCATTAACTCATGGGGTTTAGTATTTTAAGTTTCCTAGAGCTGGAATGCCCTCTACACTTAGATCATAGGGGATTTGTCATTCTTTAGTACTCATGAAAATTTGTAGTTTAGCACTTGCTATGATGATTTAGATATATAAACAAGAAAATTTTCAAATAACTTGTTGAACGTTATGAGCTATTATGATAGCTGCAGCATTAAATTGAAACTCAGATATTACTGACTTGTCCAGGCAGGAACAGCCAGTACAAATCATTTTAGCCATATCTCCGCTAGGGCGCATCGTAGTCAAAAGGGCGGAAGGAAGGCGTGCCTCGTGGGTCGGATGAAATATCCACGATGCTATACGCCTCGGTATAAGCCGTCCATGTGTTAAACGTCTCCAAGAAGATCCAGTACTTGAAGTAGTCCTCCTTGGTGAGAGTTGCGGGTGGATGTTCTTGAATTGGTGTCTGTAGGTTGCTTGGATTCAGGTGGGATGTCTAGTGGGAATCTAATCTTGGGAGTGTAAGGTATTATATCTTTTTTGAATCTTGTAGTATTCCGAATCAGTAGATTTTGATGCTCTTCAGGGTTATATCTTTTAACCAGGTTGTTTAAAGTGTTACTTAACATAGGAATATTTGTTCTTGAGTGAATATCATGTGTTGAGTGATCTCTTGGCAAGTTCAATATGATTTTTAGTGCTTTATTCTGGATTGTTTGCAGGCTAAGAATATGTGTTTTAGCGGCAGTGTGCCATATGTGCACACCGTAGGTGATAACTGTGCTAATGCAGGTTTTAAATATAAGCAATTTAAGATGAGGTTTGAGTTTAGATTTATGACCAATGAGGGTGGTAGCAGCCGCCAGGGCAGCATTAGCCTTTTTTCTACGGTCTAAAATTGCAAGACCCCAGTTGAGCTTTGCATCAAATACAATTCCCAGGTATTTAACAGAGCTGTTCCATTCAATGATTGTGTTGTTGACTTCAAGTTTCGGAAGTTGCTTTCTAAGATGTTTTATCTTTCTAGTGAAGATTATGGCTTGAGTCTTGGAGCTGTTAAGTCTCATCTTCCAATTCTTGAAATATTCGTTGATTATTTTTAAATGATTTTGAAGGAGCTCAATGAGTCTTAGGTGGTTAAATGAGTGTCCAAGGATGGCTGTATCATCTGCGAATAGAGCTAGTGATGTATCCTTAGAGTGAGGAATATCATTTATATAAATTAGGAAGATGAGTGGCCCAAGGACGGAACCCTGCGGTACGCCAGCTCTGATAATCTCCATTTTTGATTTATTATTTCCAATTTGAACGTAGAATAGTCTCTTCTCAAGGTAAAAATGGATGAGTTTAATCAATTTAGGATGAAATTTTAATTTTATAAGTTTGTAGATAAGCCCATTATGCCAAACCGAATCAAAAGCTTTATTAAGGTCAAGTAGGACCATTCCAGAGAATCTGTTCGTGTTCATATGGTGTATGTGATATTGAGCAGTTCTGATAAGTTGATGAGTTGTGGAGTGAGCAGTACGGAATCCGAACTGTGAGTCAATAAGGATGTTATTCTTGTCTAAATGTTTGTTTATCATATCGTACAATATTCTTTCGAAAAGTTTAGCAAGGATGGGTAGCAAGCTAATAGGTCGGTAGCTTTCAGGGAGTTTATGATTTTTTCCTGGTTTAGGCACTGGAATGACTTTCGCAATTTTCCAGGCAAGCGGAAAGTATGATATGACAATGCAAGCTTTAAAAATATAATAGAGCTGGACGTATACCTTTTTGGGAGCCTTTTTAATAAGATTGGGGGCAAAGTTATCCCAGCCACTGGCTTTATTAGCCTTTATTCTTTTTGCAGATTCCAGTATAATTCCAGGGGATAGTTGATCGATGAGATCATTGCAAGGAGATGGTGTAAAGTGTTCTTTATAGTGGAAATTCTCAACTGCTTGGTTAATAGTTCCTTGCAACTTTGAGTTTGCTGTGTAAGCTTCATCGAAGATCTTGCGAAAGTTGTCTGCCACCATTTGAGCTTTATCAGAATTCAAATCATGGAAATTTCCAGCTTCGTCCACCAGTGGTGGTACAGTGTTTGGCTTGTTTGTGATTTTTCTGTAGACTGGCCAAAAGGTATGAGTTTTAGCATTTTCAATTTGATCCTTAATCCTTTTAGTTTTTAGTGCAATTACTCTTCTGCTAATGTCGATAGATAATTGCTTGTAGAATTCATGGGCTATAAAGTCTCCAGTGCGTTGCCACCGTCTGCGAGCTGTGTTTCTTAATCGAATCAATGATTTGAGTTTTTCATCAGGAACAATGTATTTATTTGGGATTCCTACAAATGAGGTGGCTTTGTGGAAGCAGGTTTTAAGGAAGCGTTGAGTTTGCAAGATTTTTTTATCAATATCCTTTGATGACTGGAAGTTCGTGGTAACATTTATTTTATTGGCATATTCCGTATATTTTTCCCAATTTGTTAGGGGGGAGGTAGTTGCAAATGAGTGCTTTAATTCAGGGAGCAACAGTACAGGTCTGTGATCAGAGGTTAGGTCTTCAGAGACCTCACATTGGAGATTTGTCAAGGTATTTGTCAGGAAGATATCCAAGGTTGTAGGCAAACGGTTAGGCCTGAAGAAGGTATGAGAAGGTGGAATAATCAATGAGTAAGGGGCTGACGAGCTGTGGTCGTCAAGTATTTTACCATTTTTATTTCCCCGACAGGAATTCCAAGAGGGATTTTTTGCATTGAGATCAGCACCAATTATGAATGGGATGTTGTGGTTTGTAATGGAATCAAGTGCTGCCTGATCAAGGTTTTGATTAGGGCAGTAAGCGGAAATGACAATGAGGTTAGGACTGGTAAGTCTTACGGCTACAGCTTCAATGTTATCTGGTTTCCTTAAATGATAGGGGAAAAATTTGATGTTTTTGTGAACTAGGATTGCAACTCCGCCACGCGAGCTACCGTCACTTCGGTCATTTCTGACAATGTTGTAGTTAGGAATGGATAAATCGATAGAAGGGCTGAGCCAAGTTTCCTGAATCATGGCTACTAGGATATTATTAGTTGCCATGAAAACTTCCAGCTCATTTGTTCGGTTTCGAAGGGAACAGGAGTTCCACGTCATGATGGTGCCCGGTAAGTATGGGGTGAAGATGATTATGAAAAAAGTTGCTGAGCAACATCAAATATAACTTCGAGTTTATCAAACATGGTAGTACAGGTGGATAATTTAGGCCTAACCGACTTGAAAATAGGAATTGCTCTTCGGATGAAGAGGAAGGCGTCCTTAATGAACTCATTAGCCTCAACTTGTTCATAAAGGTTATTGTTAGCATTTATATTATAATTAGCGGAGGAGCTTTGGCTTTTTACTGCATCACTGAATGATTTGTTTTTAGTAACAGCCGCAGTGGGTCTAAAATGAGGATTCTTCCCCAGTGGAGAGGGAGTCGAAGATGGAATCATCGATTGCCTAGCTCTAGGAAGTTTTTGAACTGCCTTTTTTTGAATGTATGACTGGAGGCTAGGACATTGCGAGTAGTTGGCAGTGTGCGGACCATTACAGTTGGCACATTTTGCTGGCATTTCAGTAGATTTGGCACACTCTTTAGTGAGATGATCGAGACCACATTTGACACATTTCGGAGGTTTGTAGCAGTTTGCGCTTGCATGCCCGAAAGACTGGCATCTAAAGCACTGAGTGTAGTTTTTAGTTTTTAGGAAGTGCTCCCAATATATTCTACAGTGATATATAAATCCAACTTTTTTAACTTGAGCTATTTTAGTACCCGGAGGGAACGTGATTTTGTAGATGGAACTGTATTGTGAGGTTTTAAAAACAGAACAATTTGTAGGATTTAAGCTCTGATTAAATAATTCATCCATAATCACTTCAGTGTCAATCGTTGGAAGACCTTTTAATACAACCGTCAGTGGTTTATCGTCTGGCAGGGCATATGTATGGAAATTAAGGCCAGCCTTCTGGAATGTATCTTTAGCTTCGATGAAGAGTTTTGTATCATTGATATGTAATCTAATTTGATTTCCCAAATATTTTAAATAAAAATTATTCCCAATGGCTTCTTTTAGTTCGTTGCTGAATTTAATTATTTCGCTCTCTGCCAGTCTAATGTATATTGGCGGTGGTCTTGAGTTTACTTTTTGCAAATTATTATTATTGACTGGTTTTTCCGTCGACGGTTTTTTGTTGTCAAATTTTTTGAAATCATTAGTAGCAAATATTTCAAATCTATTCGAAGTATTTACCGAATATCCGCTGGTTCCTGGCCCTGTGGAGTCCATTTTGGGTTTTTTGGGATTCGTGGAATCTTCAGGAGGGTTATCAAGTGGATGGTCACGGCTTAATGGTTTTTTCAACCCGCCACCATGGCGGGTACCTGGAGTATTGAGTGAAGGAGGATCTTCAGGGGGGATCCGTTCCAGATTGAGGCTTGAGGTTAGGATTTTGGTGGTTCCGGAAATTTCTTGAAGGATTTTCACAGGTTTTGACATAAACACTTTAATTCATTTGTTAAAATTGGACTAATAATTGTCTTGAAAAAGACAGATTTCTTGAGGGGCAGCGACAATAAATATGTCTACTAAACACAATAGCTGTACGGACGACGTGAACTGCACGGTACGAGCGACTGCGAGCGGCACGAATGATGATTTCAAGAATAAACTTGTAAGTAGAGAGCTGAATGCACGAAATGAGCGACTTTGTCGAGGAATGATGGCTCAGAACAACTTACTGGTGTCGATGGGCGGTATTTATACCGCCCCGGCTGACTTTCTCTCGCGAGAAACCGCGACGTCGCGGTGGCCACCTCGCGGCCGCCGCGGTAACCGGCGCGTCGCGCTCTCGTTTCGCGGGCTCGTGTCGCGGTCCCGCTCGCTCGCGTGGGGGAACGTGTCTCGCGTCACATGAGATCGTCACAAATTCTATTGGGTTCTTATCGCAATTGTAAGGTGGCAACCTTAATACGTCATGTCCTTTGGATTTTATGAATTGATCAGCTTTAAATATTTTTTCTGATGATTTGTTTGCTTCAATTAATTCAAATAACTTGAATTTCCTCCAATTTTCTTCGTGTTCAATATTATTGCTTTGCAACCATTCTATCATTTCTGGTTTTGTTCCATATTTTGAAGGTGCTTTATTAATAGATACTGTGTGGTACGGCGCGTTGTCCATAACTATAACTGAATTGTGTGGAACGTTTGGCAGTAATTTTTCTGTCAACCACTTTTCAAAATTGACGGCATTCATTTGGCCGTGGTAATCGCCCGTTGATGTGCGAGCTTTAAACACCAATCCAGCTCCTTGAACGAATCCACTTCTTCCACCTGCATGCACGACGATGTATCTATGGGACGAGCTTGAATTTTTTAAAACACCTGGAGTGTCTTCACTTTGCCAACACTTGGAGGCACACATCGTGTTGTCCACCCACGTTTCATCTATATAAATTATATTTCTATTGGCATTTCTGTATGCCCTAATGGTTTCCAAATATTTCGCTCTCCATGCTACAATATTTGGTTTTTCAATCAATATTTTTCGGATAGAATTGCTGTTTTTCCATCTGTAGCCCACATGGTTAATAATCTGTATAGCGAATGCCTTCCCCAAGGAAACTCGATTTTTTCACGAATTGCGGTTAACAATGTTGAACTTGTTACTAATACTTTCTTCACCGTATAAAATTCGTGAATAATGTCCCGTATTATTTGTTGTTCTTCGTTTGAACAATGGAACTTATACATATATATATATATATATATCACATTTGGGTCGTTTTTTCCCTGGAGACTTTAAAAGTTCGTCTTCTTCACAGGAAGAACTTTCTTTTCGAATTCTCTTTATTGTTACTGTGGAAACTCCAGCATAGTCGGCGGCACGAACAGTAGCCTGTGGCAAGGGATGAAGGAGGCTTTTCATGTTTGCCTCTAAGTCACATTTTTTCGTAATTGTTCGAATTACGTTACGTGCCTCACTATCAATTGCCTGCCCTCGCTTACGTTCCATAATGATTTTAAGGAATTTAATTCAACAAGAATAAAACAATAACAACAACAAAATGTATAACTATAAAACTGTAAAAAAGAAGCTACACTAAAATAAATAATAAACCAAATATAACAAAACTGTCACAAGAACTATCAGTATAAACTAAAATACTATATTCAAACTCTACACTTTAACGCTGTTGAAACTTAATTCTAACTTAATAACTAATTCTAAATACCTAATTCTAATATTACAAAGAAAAAATCAAGAGTAAAACACTACGAATAAAACAACTACACTACGAAAAATACCTACAACTACACTACGAATAGTAATATATAATATAATAGAAAATATAATATAGAAATAAAGTAATATATTATGAATAATACAATTAAATATAAAATAATACGTTAAATTAAATTATTAAAATCGCTTTGGAAAAATCGCTCGGTGATCAGACAGAATGCTGGAGAAAGAGTGATTGTCGAAGCTATGTTCAGTCGACTAATTTTTTAAACTATCGACTAAATTCAGTTAACTTAATAACTGAAACTATCGAGCTATTGGTTGAATTTTAACGGCGAGAGTTTTGAATACATTTTATAAGATTTACAATACTATCAAATACATTCAGTCATTCACGATATCGAATAATTTGTTCAATAAGCATGTGTATGTAGCATAAATAACCATTATTATACAACACATATTATACAATTACTAAATAACAATACCTATATATTGCATTTATGGGAATAAAATATTAATGACAACCTAAAGAAAAAATAGTACTCTATAATTATACCTATCAATACAAGATATTTTTTAAAAAGTTCATTAACACTTTGCCTTATATTGCATTATAATTAAAGGATAAATTATATAATTCATACATTTTTAAATTATTGCTTATATTTATTTATTATTCACTAGGGGGCTTCGCCTCCTGCTTGCTTCACTCGTCAAACCCCGCGGATTCGGCCGCGGATGATGGATTATTCCCGCTCTCTCTCTCTCTCTCTCTCTCTCTCTCTCTCTCTCTCTCTCTCTCTCTCTCTCTCTCTCTCCCTCTCTCCCTCTCTCCCTCTCTCCCTCTCTCCCTCTCTCCCTCTCTCCCTCTCTCCCTCTCTCCCTCTCTCCCTCTCTCCCTCTCTCCCTCTCTCCCTCTCTCCCTCTCTCCCTCTCTCCCTCTCTCCCTCTCTCCCTCTCTCCCTCTCTCCCTCTCTCCCTCTCTCCCTCTCTCCCTCTCTCCCTCTCTCCCTCTCTCCCTCTCTCCCTCTCTCCCTCTCTCCCCCTCTCTCCCCCTCTCCCCCTCTCCCCCTCTCCCCCTCTCTCCATATCCCCCTCTCCCCCCTCTCCCTCTCCCCCTCTCCCCCTCTCCCCCCTCTCCATCACCCCCCTCTCCATCACCCCCTCCCCCTCCCCCTCCCCCTCTCCCTCCCCCTCTCCCTCTCCCTCTCTCTCTCTCTCTCTCCCCCTCGTATTCACGGCATTGAATATTGGCTGTAATTCGTGAAACGCCGTAGCCCCCCGTAAATACGGGAAGCCTACTACTATGCGTCGTGTGACGTAGCAGCCGAAAAGGCGTGGTCACGCGGCGACGATGGGAGCGTCAGAGGTGGGGATGGGCGGAGCTAGCTGGGGACCCCTCTTGCCTCTGTGCCCCCGGGGATCTTCTTGTCAGCGCTCAACGATAGATATCCGAGTCTTTCTTCGTGGCACCGACAATAAAGTATGTACATGCCCCATGGGGTTTGTCGTATCAAGACCCTTCTCGAAGCAGTTGCAAAGCAGAGATCGGCAACAATTTTATTCAAATAAAAATTTCGAATAAACCAGATTAGGTCATTAACCCTTTGGTTACCCTGGACGTGATATCTCGCGCCCCAATACTTCTCGATAAACGCTTTTGACGAGATATCTCGCCATCTAGCACCAATATTTTGACACTGTAGATAAATATATTTTATACGTAACTATATTCTGATTTGTAAAAGTGTTCGAATAATTTTCTGCCAGGCCGACGAAGGCGTCGGTAGCAGTGGTCAAGTGGTGTGCAATAAACACGGCCGCGCAACCCGACGCGACGCCCAGTCCGGTATACCGGTGTGTAATAATTCAATTGCAAAACTTGTTTATTTTTCATAATTTTTTCATGCAAGTGACGCCAGCATGTATTTCGTGGCGTTCCTCCGATTAAAATGACACTAAACTCGATGGAATTTGGACTGTGTCTAGTAGTTTTATTCGTGAAATTATTCAAAGACTTCGAAGACCTCTATAGACCACTAAAACCACGGCTACCGACGCCTTCGTCGGCCTGACAGAAAATTATTCGAATGATTTATTCGAAGACTTTCCACGAATAACGTAACCCACTTTACTCCAAATTTTTATTTGAATAAAATTTGTGCCCATGTTGAAAAGGTTCGGCAAATTGGCTGGTCATTACTGGACGACCGACAGCGAAGTTAGTTTTTAGAAAGCCGTTTTATATTTCAGAAATCATTTCATCGTTTCTTTTAAAATGTGGGACGCTGGAGTTCCTGAGAGGTACAGCTAGTGTCCCAGATGTTTTTTATTACTAATGCAGTCTCGGAAAGGTACGGCTGGCAAACCAGATGTTTTTTATGACTAATGCAGTTAGGTCCAAGTTCTTTTTGCAAAAGCATACTCCTCTAAGATTGTCCTCGCTCAATAGCAATTGACGTATCATAATCCTTGAGCTGCGAACCGTGAGGCATTACGGACCGCGCGACCCCCGCCCGCTCCGTCCCACAGTGCCCCTTTCAGCGATTTAGCTGGCCAAAAGTCGATTTCAAAAATTTTACCTAAAGTGTGAAATTTTTGGTGCTTGCTATAGTTCAATATAGGAGGGACAATGTATTAATATTTTTTTTATCATTCAGGCACCCATGAAGTGCTGTACTTCATCGAAAGTTAAAGATTTTCTAATGCTAATATTCGATGAGACAGTTTTTATATGTTTCAAGTAAGTTGTACACATTTCTCTTCAGTATGAAAGTTTTGCAAGTAAGTATGGACTATACTTTCAACAATTTTGTATCTTTTTATTGCATATGTTTTGGTAATTATTTACATTTCAAAACGATTGGTATGTAAATAAGATTTGTTACGATTGAAACACTTTATGAGTAATAATGTTGTACATCAGGGTACGTCCGGGAATTTTTTTAAGCGTGGTTGTAATTATCAAAGGTTTGGGTTTACAGCAAAACAAAAATTAGTAGCCGAGTCTGCCCGCGTTCATTTCGCAGCATTTTGTTTATCGCGCTTAGCGGCCCTTGCGTTTCGGGCGCGCACGCTTTCCAGACGTAAACACTGGGTGGCGACAAAGACAAAATGAAACGATCTTCCTATGTTTCATAAACTCCATTTATCATATAAAATTCCAATTAAAAAATGGATTATAAGAAAGACGGACCTTACTGGATAAAAAATTATTGAAGAGCAAAAATTGAAAATACAAAAAGCATTTCGGCAGAAATTAGGTTTACTTGTAGACGTTCCAAAACCCGATTTCGAAAACACCAATGATGGGAACACCAGCAGAAGATTTTTCGCCAATCCAGATTTAGCGGCAGAAATAACAGGAATGGACAGAAACCTCATATATCGCCTAGCACTGCCTAGCAGTAATTTCAGAAACTATATCAAGTGGCCATGAAATAAACGTGGCAAAATTGGAAAAATATACATTGGATACTGCCAAATTATATGTAAATTTATATGGTTGGTATCCAATGACACCAACCATGCACAAGATAGTGCAATAGTAGTCAAACATTCTCCACTTGCGATCGGTCAACTATCAGAGGAAGCAGCCGAAGCCCGCAATAAGCATTTTCGTTTATATCGACAAAATTATGCCTGAAAGTTCTCCAGAGAAATATGCAATTTGGATGTACCAAATAGATTATTATTAACATCCGACCCCCTTTTGAGTGGAATAAGAAAAATACCCAGGAACAAAACAAAACCGTTTTCAAGTGAAACCATGGACATGCTTTTACCACCAGAAATTCGCAGTACAACATCAGATCCCGAGCAAAATTCATCTGGTTCAGAACAATCTTCAACTGAAGATTTTGATACAACTTCCGATTCTACTTTATAAGTTTCAGAAACAGTTGTAAGTACCTTATTATTAATTTCTATTGTTTAATTCAACAATATATTGCTTTTTCCTTAAAAACGTACCAAAAAATATTGGAAAAGTATTAAAAAATGTTTTTAAAATACTTAAACAAATAAAACAGGATATTATATGTGATTTGAAAATGTTGTGGGATCATTAAACATTATAAATAATTTTGGCCAGCTAAATGGCTGAAAAGGACCACTGTGCGTCGCATGAACATTGCTTCCCAAATGTCCATAGACCTCGGAAATGACGAAAATAGTACAATTTAAGAAATATTATAGTTGTAATAAGCGTTGAAAGTTGGACGTTTTAAGAGAAGTATTTTCCACGAGAAAAATTGCTTCTCTTTGATGCGATGCCCATACCGTTATACGTATTTCAAAAAGCAAACCTGGTTTAGCATTTATTTTGTAATCTCGGACGCTTGGGTCCCTACATTATTACTCCGGTTTTTTTTTACTACATAATCCGGCATTCCAGATCTTTGATTACTATTGCAATCAGGCCCAAGGTTTGTCACTTTTTGTAAACACGATCACCGTGGCAGAGAATGGTTGCTGATATTGTTCTCGAGGTATAAATAGGCTAATTTAGTCGTATACAGTTTGCTGGTATTTCCCCGAGACTAGCCGTATGGACAAAGGACCATAATGGCGGTGCGCCCGACTCGCCCCTACCTGAAACGGGGCTGCACGGCGACTGTTACCCGCTCATTGTCGCGCCAATTTTTATAGCTCCATTCTTTGAAGGGAAAACTTCTAATCACTCTGGCCTCTCTCATGGTAGAAACGTAAAAACAGAATTTGTTTAAATTTCTCGACATTACAAAGTTGACTGTCGAGGGTGAAATCAGGGTTTCATCATTTCCCTTGAAATGTGGGATGCTTGTGTGCCTACATTTTTACTCATGTACTACTGGTGTTCCAGATGTTTTTGTATTACTATTTCCCAAGGTTCGTCTTTTTTGTAAACACGTGCTCCCCGAAGGTTGTTCTCGCTCAATAGCGATCGACGTATCATAAACCCCCACATAAGAACCCCCAGGTGCATTAAGGTGCCTTTATACCGAGATCCGCGGCGGATTCGAGTCCGCGGCCCCGGCCATAAATTTCCAGCGCGTTGACGGGGCCCGCAGTGCCCCGCTGTGCGTGGCACAAAAAAAGGTCTCTCTGGGCTCCACGGCTTCACGGTACGTTAAGTTTAGGGAAACGATAGCTTCCCTCTAAAGCGGTAGGATACCTTCAGATTGTAATTAGCAAATAACTAGAATATGTTAGTAGAAAACTTGGGTTTGCGAATTTTGGCTTCTTGTCCTTATACGAGCAAACACACCATGTAAAAATTATAATACGTGTACACGGATCCACAAACCGTTCACTACACGGATCTGCGAATACGAATCCGTGTACACGGATCTACGAACACGGATTCGTATTCGCACAGATTTATTTTTATATTTTTGTATTTAAGGATCCTTAAATTCGTACTACATACATGGTTCACGTGCCACGTGTACACGTGTATTTTAGTTCACGTCCAAAACCGCGATCTCTAGTACACGGTGAGCAATTTGGACGAAATCTGTGTCTAAATGAAAGAACTTTTTCTCCCTATTTTTTCTATATTCTTTGGTATGCTTTCATTATAATTTGGTATGAGGAAGTCCCTTCCAACACGGCGTTGGCCACGCGCCGAGTGGCAAAACTTACCTGAATGATCTCAATGCAGTACTCCTTTTCGGAGCCATTGATTTTGAACAATCTAGGAGATAAATAATAACTGTTAGGTGTTTACGGATAGGAATTCTGATGTCGAATGTTTTCACTATAAACTCCCAAAAACCCATTTTCATCGATTTGCTAAATCAACATTTCATCAAAAGATCATTTCGCGTCCGGCGATTTCGGCAATTGTAAGTGCCCGCGAAAAAATCAAAGTGACATGCACTTACTATGAACGGTATTAACCTGTGCACGCTGCACACTCCAACAACAATTTAGGTAAAACAAACGCTGCCCTAAAGAATATTCAGCAATATTATTCAGCAATCTTTATTGAATTGTTTGTTATTCCGGGTCCATAAGATCGCTGAATATTCTTTAGGACAGCGTTTGTTTTACCTAAACTGTTGTTGGGGTGTCGTACACTCCGAGTGTGCGGTGTGGACAGGTTAATACCGTTTATAGTAAGTGCATGTCACTTTGAAGGCGTTGTACCGGTCGTCCGTTAGCCCTCTGCCCTAAGCCCGTCAATTTTATTACGGGCAAGAGCGGCCACTGGTTGACTTTGCGAATGAGGCTGTTGTAAAGATTAGCTGCTTTGACGAGCATGAATTACTTTATGTCCACCGTCCGACGAAAACGCGTGGCCAACGCGTATTGGAAGGGACTTCCCGTTTATTACACAGGCACTTTTTCCGGCGACACGTGCTTACTGTAAAGTAATAATTTGTGTAGGCCCCGACTTCGCCGGCAAAATAAAAATGCTATATCCGAGCAATCCACGAAAAAGCACGTTCAGTCGTCCCTGTTATAAATGTTCGCTACGTACCTGCAAAGGTAAGTGTCAATCGTTCGCGGCGCTTCTCGCGCGGGAAATTACACCCCCGCCCCCGACGTCGCTTAATGTTTTGCAGATGCCGAAAATGTATTTAAGAGACAGCGAAGAAAGATTCCGCACCATTTTTTTGGCCTACGTCGAAATAGTCACCTCGTGCGCGTTTTTTCTTACTGTTGTGAACCTGTGTACTCAGCGAGCCAGTGAGTTTTTTATCGATATGGACTCTGATATGGATATTGGTATCGATCGCAGTAATGTGATATGGCCAATCTTTCAATTAGCGGTGATGAACCTATTGCGAATCGCGGTGGAGCAAGAAGGAGCAGGGCCAGGGCTTATGCGAAGAAGGCGAAGGCGACGCTACAGCGTCCATCCACTCTGGAGAAGTCGAGGCACCGAAGGCGAGTTGGTCTTGTATAGACAGTTGTTGATGGACCACGAGGAGAAATTTTATAATTATTTCCGGATGAGCCATGGATGCTTTGCTTCGTTGGTGAGCCGACTTCGAGACGAGCTGACGAAAGAAACCACGAACTACAGAAATCCAATTGGCCCAGATGAACGATTGGCCGTTTGCCTGCGGTAGGTGTTTTCTCAATAATTAATTGCTATTAAGGCGGTAGACTCAGTTCCGTTAATTAATCATTTCTAATTGTTTTAGATACCTAGCAACGGGAGATTCGCTGACGTCTATGAGCTTTAGTTTCCGGATGGGGCTTGCGACCGTCCATAAAATTGTTAAAGAGACATGTCAAATTATTACAAGAATATTGATGAAGGAAACGATTCGACTGCCCAACAGGGCAGGATGGGAAAGGATCAAAAACCAATTCTGGGAACAGTGCAGGTTCCCCAATTGCGTAGGCGCAATTGATGGGAAGCATGTGACCATAAAAGCTCCACCGAACTCAGGGTCGCTATACTACAATTATAAAAAAACATTTTCCACGGTGCTGATGGCCCTGGCAGACGCCGACTACAATTTTCTTGCCGTTGAGGTAGGAGGATATGGGCGAAACAGCGATGGGGGCATTTTTTTACAGTCTGAATTAGGACAGCAACTGGACAACGGCAAAATACAATTGCCCGACGCGTGCTTGCCGGGCACAACTATTAGCGCGCCCTGCGTCATTCTGGGCGACGAGGCTTTCCCTTTGAAACCATACCTTTTGAGACCGTATCCGGGAGCGCAAGCTGAAGGGCATGAGGACAAGACCTATTTCAACACGCGTCTTTCTATGGGAAGGCGCGTAGTAGAAAATACCTTCGGAATCATGTCGAGGAAATTTCATATATACAACAGAAGAATCGATTTAAGTCCCCAAAACGTTGATCTAGCTGTCACGGCGACGTGTATACTTCATAATTATATTCGGGTCTATGAGAGGACAGGATCCCCACCCCCCCAAGAGAACCCCCAAGAGGACCCCCAAGAGAACCCCCAAGAGAACCCCCAAGAGAACCCCCAAGAGAACCCCCGACGAGGCAACGGAGCGAGGGAGGGTTTTAACGTCCGGAGGGTGTTTACAGATTATCTGCACACATCGAGCGTTTAAAAAAACTTTTGCTGTACAAATGCAGTGTATAAATAAATGTATTTTACAATTCTTAATGGGACTTATGTTTATTATGTTTATTAAGTGTGGACTTTTTATTTCAGAGCGTTTGAATACTGGTACTGTACTACTGTAGAAATAAAAATATTATACAATTCGTAACTCTTTCGCAAAGCGCTTGATCAATCTTCTTCAATAAAGACAGGCTTTGAAAATATATCGAAAATTAATAATTTTTTCCATGGTACCCTTATAATTTTTTACGTACAATGAATAGAGAAATCGAATAGCGCAACAAAAAATATGCATCCTATTTAAAGAAATGATTATTATCAACTTTTTATTATTATCAACAAAATATTACCACACAACCTTTTATTTTTTAAATTATTTTTTCTTACGAGGTATGTTTGCGCGTAGACGTTGAGGAGGCGGATAGCTAGTACTATCCTGACAAGGATATACAGCGTAAAATTGTCTTTATTGAGCGACGAATCACGGTACTCACTGCGGAAACGATAGTCCGGCGGTAAGTAGGCGCACGATAATGTTGCCGAATTCGCGACTTGATACTCCTAACGATTCGCAGTACGCGATAGGCGCGATTATATGTACTGTTGTACGTTACAAGTAGTACGTAAATTGATGCCGCGGGTTACAATACGTATTGCTAGGTCGGTATATCGAGCAAGAGTGTTCCTTCGTGGCGATACGAAGGAGTTGTTGTTGTCGAGTTTGGCGGTCGCGCGACTCGTAATTTTCGTTATTGTATCGCGTAGCGCTCTCGCGACGCCGAATCGTGTAAACGACGGTCGCGAAATTACAATTCGCGGGAATTCGAATCCTGAACAAGGTATGAATACAGAAGTGTATGGGTTCGAGAGTCCGAAAAGGATTGGAATTTGGGAGTGCTAGGGTTAAATAAACAATTCAACTACGCCTGTCTACACTTTCAATTCTTTTTAATAAAATTTTTGTAATGCAATTACAAAAAACAAAATGCATATTTCATTTTTACAAACTTATAAATTCGCCGTAGTCGTTGCGATATTGTCCTCGTTGTTCTAGTTCTTCTTCGTCCTGCATCTCCGATATTAGTTGCAGGAGTCTCATCTTTATGATGTTCTGTCGGCTCCGGCTCAATTCAAACACATCGAGCGCCATTGTTTTAAAATACGTTACAAGCCTTGCTTTGGCTTGTGAAGCCTGGCTCGTGTTTGCGCTGCTATCGCTTATCGATCTCTCGAGCAAATAGGCACATCGATTGATTGTACCGAACACATCACCCTCCGTTTCCGTTCGCCTCCTTTTGGACGGAGGTTCGCAATCGGCCTCCTCCTCCTCCTCCTCCTCCTCGCTAGGTCCTCCGGAAGCAGTGTTCTGGCTCGCGATTGTCGCCTCCTCGCTAATCACGGAGGCCTTCCCCATGAAACTCTCGCCCAGGCTGGATAACATAGGCCTCTCTTCAAACGAAGGGCCCAAGAAATCCAGACTGTTGCCGAATTTGAATGGCCTCTCGCTGGATGTCGCCTGCCCGCTCCGCGTTGCATTGCGGGCGCGATGCTTCCTGTAGCAGTGCCTTAGGTTCTGCCAGCGTTTTTTGCATTTATCCGCTACAAAGTAAAATATTTATTTTAATTAATCATCTGTTTTTCAATAAATCATCTGTTACTGTTTGTGGCTCATTGCAACGTCGACTGATTTCGATGAAACTTTCACAATGCATATTATTATCAATAACAATGGCAACAACGAAAAATCCAATACAAAGAGCGGAGTTCTGTACCATGGAAGGTGGATCGCAGTTAGAAAATCTGATGTAACTTGATTTATTTTGTAAGAAATAACTTTTCATTAGAATTACATTTACACACAACTTTTGAGTTTGAAGTCATTTCAAGGTAATAGTAAAATACAGTGTTTAATTCGTAACGACGTCAGCAACAATCCCATGACGTCCAAAACATATGCCATTTAAAAAAGTGAAGGTGACCTTTACCTTTTTATGTAAAAAGCATTTAATCAGATTTAAGAATATGCGAATGCGAAAATGTAGCTCACCAAGCACTCATAAACTTTTGTTTAAAACATTTTTTAATCGCACCACCGGAAATGCCTAAAAAATGGTGACATAACTTAACGCGTACGATTACGATTTCCCTTTGCCCGATCGAACTGAAATTTTACACACCTCATTTTTTCACCGAGTGTTATTATAAGGAACTAAGACCAAAAAAATTCGAATGTTGAAACACAAGCACCACCATAATGTATAAACGAAGTTATTAATAAAACATAGTTAATACTGACCAGGCAGACCCACTTCTTCCGCGACCTCTCTCCAGGCGATATTCTTATATTTAACATCCTTGTACTTCGGATGTTGCAAATCGTACAAAAAGGTACGACTTCTAACTGCTTCTATAATTTTTTCGTCCTCCATGGCTCGCTGAGTACACAGGTTCACGAGGTGACTATTTCGACGTAGGCCAAAAAAATGGTGCGGAATCTTTCTTCGCTGTCTCTTAAATACATTTTCGGCATCTGCAAAACATTAAGCGACGTCGGGGGCGGGGGTGTAATTTCCCGCGCGAGAAGCGCCGCGAACGATTGACACTTACCTTTGCAGGTACGTAGCGAACATTTATAACAGGGACGACTGAACGTGCTTTTTCGTGGATTGCTCGGATATAGCATTTTTATTTTGCCGGCGAAGTCGGGGCCTACACAAATTATTACTTTACAGTAAGCACGTGTCGCCGGAAAAAGTGCCTGTGTAATAAACGGGAAGTCCCTTCCAATACGCGTTGGCCACGCGTTTTCGTCGGACGGTGGACATAAAGTAATTCATGCTCGTCAAAGCAGCTAATCTTTACAACAGCCTCATTCGCAAAGTCAACCAGTGGCCGCTCTTGCCCGTAATAAAATTGACGGGCTTAGGGCAGAGGGCTAACGGACGACCGGTACAACGCCTTCAAAGTGACATGCACTTACTATAAACGGTATTAACCTGTCCACACCGCACACTCGGAGTGTACGACACCCCAACAACAGTTTAGGTAAAACAAACGCTGTCCTAAAGAATATTCAGCGATCTTATGGACCCGGAATAACAAACAATTCAATAAAGATTGCTGAATAATATTGCTGAATATTCTTTAGGGCAGCGTTTGTTTTACCTAAATTGTTGTTGGAGTGTGCAGCGTGCACAGGTTAATACCGTTCATAGTAAGTGCATGTCACTTTGATTTTTTCGCGGGCACTTACAATTGCCGAAATCGCCGGACGCGAAATGATCTTTTGATGAAATGTTGATTTAGCAAATCGATGAAAATGGGTTTTTGGGAGTTTATAGTGAAAACATTCGACATCAGAATTCCTATCCGTAAACACCTAACAGTTATTATTTATCTCCTAGATTGTTCAAAATCAATGGCTCCGAAAAGGAGTACTGCATTGAGATCATTCAGGTAAGTTTTGCCACTCGGCGCGTGGCCAACGCCGTGTTGGAAGGGACTTCCTCATACCAAATTATAATGAAAGCATACCAAAGAATATAGAAAAAATAGGGAGAAAAAGTTCTTTCATTTAGACACAGATTTCGTCCAAATTGCTCACCGTGTACTAGAGATCGCGGTTTTGGACGTGAACTAAAATACACGTGTACACGTGGCACGTGAACCATGTATGTAGTACGAATTTAAGGATCCTTAAATACAAAAATATAAAAATAAATCTGTGCGAATACGAATCCGTGTTCGTAGATCCGTGTACACGGATTCGTATTCGCAGATCCGTGTAGTGAACGGTTTGTGGATCCGTGTACACGTATTATAATTTTTACATGGTGTGTTTGCTCGTATAAGGACAAGAAGCCAAAATTCGCAAACCCAAGTTTTCTACTAACATATTCTAGTTATTTGCTAATTACAATCTGAAGGTATCCTACCGCTTTAGAGGGAAGCTATCGTTTCCCTAAACTTAACGTACCGTGAAGCCGTGGAGCCCAGAGAGACCTTTTTTTGTGCCACGCACAGCGGGGCACTGCGGGCCCCGTCAACGCGCTGGAAATTTATGGCCGGGGCCGCGGACTCGAATCCGCCGCGGATCTCGGCATAAAGGCACCTTTACGGGCCGCGAAGCCCCCGTCACACAGTGGCCTGATAATCCCGTTTTCGTGGCCAAAATTCAATTTTTCAACCAATGAAAACATTTCCTCTCCTATAAAGTAAAAACCCCTCAAAGCTCTTAAATACAAAACGGGCAAATAAAGGGACATAAGTATAACATAATAATAATAATAATAAAAAGGTAGACTGATTACTAGACTGCGGATGTTTATGCAAATATATATTTCGATATGCAAACATTGTCTTGCATATTGCAAATGTATTCTACCATGCGCATATATATTACATATTTATTGTATATAACTTCACTATTTTTTACAGCGATTTGTTTGACTCTAATATTTTATGCCGAAAATTGTAATAAAACTAGAGATTCGACCACGCTTTTCTCTCAACATCCGCAAACAGTAAAATCATTAATTCACAAGCTTTATTTTGTTTATGTAAATAGACGGTTGAAGATTTCGATGAAGATAATTTAGTTCTAATTTCAACAGCTCGGAATGTGTTGCAACAGACATATGTAAGTTGCCCAAAATTTAACGTCTGGAACGTCTGCAAAAATTACTGGCAATCTATTACAACGCAAATTGTGGTGTTTCCGTGCAGATATTATAAATTGTTAATTAAAACATAACTGATAAATATCTCTTTGTATTAGCTCTGATCATATTTTTCCTGCATATTTGCATATTTTACGTGCCCATCTGCATATGCTTTTTGCATATTTTACACGCATAAAGATCCGCAGTCTACTGATTACAGTAACACCCATTCGGACGCTCGCGCTCTCAAAAAAGCGATAACTTTTCTAATATCGGACCATACGATTTGAACTTTCTTGAGAAGTTAGACCAATTAGTTTACTACATGCTACGAAAACTGCAATTTCTACCATCGCATAGAGCTCTCATATAAAAATCCATACAATACAAAAACAGTGATTGATGTACAACGAGCCACGAAAGTATTCGAACGCCCTTTAAAATAGATTGACTTTTTTATAATTGTACTAAACGACCTGTTTTTTATAATCAATTAGAAGCATTGGTTCATGAAATGATACGCAAAAAAGATTTTCCAAAAATTGTAATTTGCAGGGTTACATGCAAAAATAAAACAAACAGACAAACAAGAAAGCGAGCTAATAAAAACGTAGTGAAAAAGGCATTTTTCAAAACTTTTTTATTCGGGCCCTTAATGAAAATTTAAAATATATATTGCCTAGTTCTATGTTAGTTATACATATAATGAAAATTTCATTATATGTTTTACCCTATGACTTATTATAACGCAAACCAATATGCGCCTTATGTAGCAAACCAATTGTTCCAAGTTCTCAAAAATGTTCGAATCGTATGGTCCAATATTAACCCTTGACACTCGGTTATCCCCGCTGAGGAACCACTAAAAATTGCTGCACCCTCAATCAAAATATTGTTTCCATTATGAAATATATCGGTATCTAATCAATTACTAAACATTTACTCATTGTATAGGGTATTATACCAATTTCATATCTATAAAATTTCAAAAATCATAGCGAATGGAAGTATTCTGGATCGGAAGAAATGTTTAGGGTTAAGGGTTAAAAAAGTTATCCTGTATATTAGTGGAAGTCACTGTATGTTGCGTTTAGGTTTATTTTTAGTGCGATAAAACGTCACTTACCTTTCGCGACGACTCTTGTTCTTGGACAAACGCTTTCTGGATAACCGAGGCTTCTTGCTTGTCGAATTCATCTTCAGGCAGCGATTTGCATCTTCGAATCTACTTCTACTTTCCATCGCCACGGAATATACACGCACAATTAAACAAACACAATTATCACCACTAAATGCAATAATTCAACAACCAGAAGTTCCCGAACAATTCACGAACAAGTCGCGAACAATTTAGTAGCAGTGTTGACAAATGAAATAAGTGATCAGAAATGTACACAGCGCATGCTGCGCGTTTTCAAAACTTCGCACCTTCGAACTTTTACGCGGGCAGATGACGCGTCGTTCGTTCATTGGTGGGAGTAAAACTCAATCCGTTGAGTGGGGGAGAAAGGCAACTTGGGGCAACTTGGAGCCCAAGTCTTGGGCCAGTTCCGCCAGATCGAGAAAACCGAGGGGAATACAAGTACCCCCTCTCTCATGATCAGACCAGTCTACGGCACGGGCACGTGGCCTACGGTCTTAGTGAGGGGGTGTTGGAGTGTGCGCATGATGCTGGAATGGGATAGTGGGAGGGAAAAAGGAGGAGCCGGGCCGCTTCTTCTCCAGCTCGATCGTCAGAAACAACGCGTCAATTGAAGAGGAAAGATCGTAAGTACCTTGATATCAACATCTTCATATTGTCAATTGATTGTGTAAAAGTTTGCCTTTGTTTCATACAAGTTTCCTATTTTTCTGCTAAGCAGTTTTCACACGGTGTATTCCGCGTACACGGTTCCTTTTTTTCAACTTGTAATATTTTTAAACAATGCATCTTTATTTTGTCAATTGATTTTCCAAAAGTTTGCCTTTGTGTAATACAAGTTTCCTCTTTTTCTGCTAAGCAGTCTTCACACGGTGTATTCCGCGTACACTTGAATTGTGAATACTTGAATACGTCCCGCGTAAAAAGGCGCGCAATGTAAAGAAACAGGGGGGAATAAAAATGAAATACTTGTCAAAAAAAAGGAACCGTGTACGCGGAATACACCGTGTGAAGACTGCTTAGCAGAAAAAGAGGAAACTTGTATTAAACAAAGGCCAACTCTAGGAAAACCATTTGAAAATATGAAGTATCACAGTAATGATTATTTGAATCAGTTACGCTGCTACCTGTAGAAAATTGTTCTCAATATTTGTCTTGTATTCTAATTTACTGTGGAAATATGTTTATGAACTTGAAATATTTTTAAACAATGCATCTTCATTTTGTCAATTGATTTTCCTAGAGTTTGCCTTTGCGTAATACAAGTTTCATAATTTTCTGCTAAGCAGTTTTCACACGGTGTATTCCGCCTACACAGTTCCTTTTTTTTCGAACAAGTTTTTCATTTTTATTCCGCCCTGTTTCGTTATATTGCGCGGCCTTTTGACACGGGACGTATTCAAGTATTCACAGTGCAAAAAGGCACCGTCGTGTATCTGATCTTGTGACCTTGACTAAGCATGCATTGTCACTGGTAATTTTTAGAAATCAAACAAATTTTTAACTTTCTTTCGGTTTCTTTTCAACAATGGATTCTAAGATTTGTATTCAGCTCAGAAGGTTACAAAATCAGATACACGCGGCTGTCTTTTTGCATTGTGAATACTTGAATAGAACAAAAATAGAAATCTTGTATGAAACAAAGGCACACTATAGAAAAACGAATTCACAAAATGATGATGCATTCAAAAAAATATTTCAGTTTATAAACACATTTTCCCAGTACATTAGAATACAAGAATATTGATTACTACGAAACTATTATACAATAATTTATACAATCATTGCTTTCAGATGCCAGAAAAAACAAAAACCATTGACCGTGGGGTAGCCACACTGGCACTGTCGCCATCGGACCGACGCGGCGATCGCAGTCACACCGGCGATCACGGCAGTGATGCCAGAATCGTGGGACGTGGTATTTTTCCCCTCCGTTCGTTCAGCCGACTCGGTCCCCCACTCTGATGTACCATCGGCTCCTTACGTTGCTTCTACTGCGCACGCGCTACACACAAGCGTACCTCTAGTCTGTCCGTGTGAGCTGCCTATTCGTATTGGTACGCTTGTGTGTAGCGCGTGCGCAGTAGAAGCAACGTAAGGAGCCGATGGTACATCAGAGTGGGGGGCCGAGTCGGCTGAGCGAGCGGAGGGGTAAAATACCACGTCCCACGATTCTGGCATCACTGGATCACGGTCGCACCGACGATCGCGGTCGTCGCAACGAAGAACGACGTCGCGGTCGCAACGGAGAACGACGTCGCGGTCGCAACGAAGAACGCCGTCGCGATCGTCATCACGACTGGCGGACCGCGGGGTCGCCAAGACGAAACAGGGAGAGGGAGACGTTGGAGATCGTGAGGAGGGAATTGCAGAGAGTATGTACTTATATACATATATAAAATTTTGGAAATTTTCAATTTCAAAAACCTTTAAAAAACATTTAATTTTCGTTTTTGTATTACAGCTCCGTAAACTCAAAAGGGAGGTGAAAATGATGCGCTACGGGCAGAGGGGAGGAGGAAGAGGAAGGGGCGGTGGTGGAGGAAGAAGAGGAAGAGGAGGAGGAGGAGGAGGAGGAGAAAGAAGAAGAGGAGGAAATATTTACATTTTTAAAAATTAGTTTACACACACACGCGCGCGCACGCACACACACACACACACACACACACTCACACATGTTTTATTATTAATAAAATAGTTTTATTATAAATGTGTAAATATGGTTTTTATGTTTCACGTTCCACACCCTTGTAATCCTGGAAACGCGAGTCTTATAATTAGTGTTACGAAAGCGTAGGGATTGAGGAAGGTGCGTAAAAGAATTTGTTCACTGGCACTTGAGTTTAGTGTTTCAGACACTCGTCAACTGGTCACTTTATTATAAACTTAACACAACTTACTAAACTAACGAACCCGTCACCAACTTAGTACTAATTATAATACGAAAAGAAAGAAGATATGAAGCACGATTGAAGTATAAGCGCGAAGGCACAAGAAGCGCAAGGCCTTGATGAATATGGTTAGCGATTTTGCTCTAGTTAAGCGGGAGTTCGAAATGTAACTGTCTTTCAGCAATCAGCTGTGCCGAAGGAGTTCGAACGGAGAAAAAAGGGGGGGGGAGCGAGAGGTGACGAGGAGCCTCTCTTGTCGCGAATCATTGTTATGGTTTGGGCAACCCCGTCGCCTCTCTCCCCTCTGTCCCATGTTAGCTCGCGTGCCGCCGAGGATCTCGCGTGATCCGTAACAATTAGACTGCGGATCTTTATGCAAAATAAAAATTGTCTTCATCGATTGCAAGAACTAGATAATTAATTAATTGAATTTTTTAAATTTCTTATTTATAAAGTTTCATCTACTCGATTTTCCTATAAATGCATAAAGATCCGCAGTCTACTTATAATATACAGGGTGAGTCACCAAACGTTAGCACCTCAAATATCTTTGTTGTTTCTAAAGATACGTAAAATATGGTAAGGACAAAGTTAATGGTACAATGGGGCTGACACGATGCAAAAAAAAAATTTTGTTTTTATGTCATTTTTTTGGAGATATCAAGGTCACCTTGACTTTTTTAAATGGAACCACCCTTTTTTAAACACCTACAATGATAGTCCCTTTCATTAGGAATTCAGTGACTATAATTAGTCCAAGGTCATTCAAGGTCAAGGACAGAAAAAACGTATAAAACTAAAATATGGAAGCAGAATACATGTATTTTATAAATATTCGAAATGATGGCCGTCTGCGTCGATACATTGTTGTAAACGAGCTCTGAAGGAATGTTGAACTCTGATAAGTGTATCCGGCGTGATATTCGTACATGCTGTGATGATACGCTGACGCATATATCTTCAACTATTGTTGTTGCATCCATGTACACGGTCTCTTTTAGCAGACCCCATAAAAAGAAATCCAGTGGATTTAAATCAGGCGAACGTGCTGGCCATGAAACTGTTCCGCCTCGTCCAATCCATCGGTTTGGATATCGAGAATCCAACGTTTCTCTTGCTACTCGTGCATAATGAGCAGGACAACCGTCATGTTGGTACCACATATCGTAGCGATTTTGTAAAGGAACATCTTCTAACAAAATTGGCAGATCTTCTTGCAAAAATTGAGCGTATTTCTGTCCCGTCATCATTCCGTTAACGAAATATGGTCCAATTACTTTGTCGTTCAAAATACCACACCACACGTTTACGCTCCATTGTTTTTGATGATTAATTTCTCGCAGCCAGTGCGGATTATCCACAGACCAATAATGGGCGTTCCGTAGATTAATTGAGCCATGATTAGTAAATGTTGCTTCGTCCGTAAACAAGACATTAGAAAAAAATGAATGATTTTGAAGCAATCCCCATTGACAAAAGTTAATTCTATTTTGAAAATCATTCCCGTGCAATTCTTGATGGAGCGATATGTGGAACGAATGAAATTTATGTCGGGCCAGAATTCGTATTACGCTACTTTGACTTATGCCTGCTTCCCGGGCAATTTTTCTCATACTCACGTGAGGATTGACAGCTATAGCTGCTAAAATATTAATTTCATTGTCTTCGTTAGTCGTGGGATTCTTCCGTTTGTACTGTCTTGCATGTACACTTCCAGTACTTCGAAACAACCTGTACGTATTAGAGAAAGTATGTCTAGAAGGAGTGTTTCGCTCGGGGTATCTTTCTTCATAAAGTAGTCGGGCCTGCACTGCATTTTTTCTACATTCACAGTAAATCGTCATCATATCACACTTTTCAGTCATCGAATATAACATAGCGGAATCGCGTTTGGAAACATACTGATAGTAAATAAGAATGCTGAATAACATTGAAGGACCTTAGAATGTTTACTTTAACTACGATCATAGTATGTTTACTATTTCCTACAAGTCTCAACCGTGATAAACGTATTCTGCTTCCATATTTTAGTTTTATACGTTTTTTCTGTCCTTGACCTTGAATGACCTTGGACTAATTATAGTCACTGAATTCCTAATGAAAGGGACTATCATTGTAGGTGTTTAAAAAAGGGTGGTTCCATTTAAAAAAGTCAAGGTGACCTTGATATCTCCAAAAAAATGACATAAAAACAAAATTTTTTTTTTGCATCGTGTCAGCCCCATTGTACCATTAACTTTGTCCTTACCATATTTTACGTATCTTTAGAAACAACAAAGATATTTGAGGTGCTAACGTTTGGTGACTCACCCTGTATACGCCCTCTGTCCCATAATAATAGTATTAGCAGTTGATGAATTTAATTTGTTCTCTCAAAGACCTTTTTTGGAAACAGTTCCCCGCAAGGATAGACGAGGATCTCTCTATCCTTCTGCTACTTCAATCGTAGGTCAGTTACGCTCAGAGAAGAAGCCCCAGAGATACCCCCACTTGCCCGCCCGCGCGTCTCGCTCCCCGTGGCGGCCAATCTCGTGCTCGGAGCACTACGGCCGCTAAGGGGAGCGAAACGCGCGGGCGGGATGTCGAAGAGCGCGTAGCGAAGCAGCCATCTTGAAATACGAATTGTTCAGTATTATAACGATGAACTCTATCCAATTTCCTGAAGCGAGGAAGCAATATTTTTGGATGCTCTTTGCGTTGAAATGTTCTCCGTGTTATTCCAGATCGTAGTAAAGAGCACGTGTTTGCAATTTGTCTCTTGAAACTTTATAAACAATAATAGTGTACGTTTTTATAGAAGAAAATTTTTTCAGTACACTTTTTCCAAAAAGGGCTCTGTACTACGATCCGAAATAACACGGAGAACATTTCAACGCAAAGAGCATCCAAAAATATTGCTTTTCCGCTTCAGGAAATGGGATAGCGTCCATCGAAAATTCAAACTGCTCGGTTACTCTCTGTCTTTGTCTCTCCTGCGAGCGACATATCTCCCTCTCCGTCGCAGCCTTGCAAATGAGACAAGTACACATCTCTCTGCCCTTGTCCTACTTCATCCGTAGTTCACCTCTACGCCGATAGATTGATAGAGGCAGCACTTTTCAGCACTGTAGTAGTAGATGGCGCTAGTTTGGGTCCCACGCATCCTTCAGTAACGCACATTAGTCCTCCTAACTAGGCGCCATCTCGTCTAAACTGGCTGAACTAAAATTGGCTCTAGCTTGCTCTGGATCAACGTAATATGGGGAAATTCTGCTGATGTCGCGAATTTTCGTTGTTTGTCCTTATACGAGCATATTTTGAGCTGCAAAAAGGTTCATTTGATAGAGGAAAGTTCACCGCATGGTGCTCTGGTCATCACAGCAGTCAAAAAAGTCTTTAGTGGCAGAAAAATACATTGGAATCTGCGGGAATTTTTTCTCGATTTTTCCTCTACTTTGGACACTCATATTATTATATATAAGCAAATCTCGTTAGCGTCATTACCAGAGCACCATGCGCTGAACCTTCCTCTTTAGATTGAGCCCTCACCCAGTCCAAAATTTGCTCGTATAAGGACAACAAACGGATTCCCGCAAGCCCTTGTTTCCACCCTTAATCTAGTGAGATTCTAGCTCCTTCCTAGTTAGATTTCTGAGGGTCCTACCGCCTTAAGTGATGGTATGTGTCGCGTAGTAAATTTAGTATGTGAATGTTAGCGTCATGTCCTGCATAGGGATATTAGCGAGCATAGGTTAGAACTAGGATGTCGTCCACTGTAATCCCCCCACCACAGTTGAGAAAAGACCGTTCATGGAGAGAGTTAGCCATTCCGCACTTGTAACAATTATAGAGTTAAAGTATTTTTCTATATGTACATCACACGTGTGGTATTTACCATTAAATATATTCATATTGTTCTAACAAGCAGTTTGAGTTTTATTATACGCGTAAACACGCAGAGAAAGAGATTCTCGGCATTACTTCGAGTAATCCGCAACAGTAAGCATATTTACTCTGTGACGTTGCAAGTCTGCGACGTCCCTTCTCTGTTGCTTTTCGAAGACGGGGTGTACGCGATAAAGGACCGGACCGCCTTCTAACGGCACACGACACCGTAAACACAGGATTCGAGAGCGCTCCTCTGAGAGATTCCGACTTTATCGAGGACTGTCTAATGACATCTGTCGCGCGTGCCGAGAACGGCAAGTTTCAGGGCCGTATATGGGACGCGCCGAAAGAACCACCGACCATCCGAATTTTCACGGGAGCGGAACAGCATCCCGAAGCTCAGGAAGCGCCCGACGAAAAGCAAATGGCCACCATTGCGAGATGAGAGCTTGGTACGAGCACACCCGGCGAACCAACCGGAGGCGTCGCAGGGACAAAAGCTCCACCGAACATCGCGTCCATCGAGACGCACTCAGAATCCCGACGCCGCCTCGCCCCGTAAAAGAGAGCTACTCGGGGACGGTGCTCTCGTCATCAAGGGAGGAAGCGCCTCCGCCGAGCAAGAGAGCGGAAGGCTCCTTGACAATTCCGTGATAGTCCGGGGCCCTAGGACGCTACAGGGTACGCTCCTGATGCCGAGAGTTCGTGCGATAGAAATGCGCCATAGGGAAATTCGGAGGTACGGTCGAGTGGGGGGAACTAGGTTCGATCCGCTAGACGGCCGAAAATCGATGGATCACTGTCGCGCTGGCTCCCGTTTACGCTGCACGTGTCTCGCTTCCGATCGCGTTACGTCGTACAAGTCTCGTCGGGGTGAATCGAAAAGTGCCGTCCAGAGGGTCTCGTGGCGTTTAGGACAAGTTCCCGTAGGGTTCCGACCAGTCCATACGCTCTTCCGTGAGCCAGCTTCCTTAATACTAGCAGAGGAAACGACCACGAGAAAACGGTAAGTCGCAACTGTGATCCTTTCGATATTTCGTAGTCCGACGGCTCGACTTTCGTCGCGCGGGGACGAACGCTTCCCGTTCGGTCCTCGATAATTCGCTCGTACTCGTGTCGGGAGTACTTTGAGTGTTCGAGTAGTTTCGGGAAAGTTTTCCTCTACGAATTGCGTGCGTAGGAGTGTCCTCGGAGGAGTCGCGTTTCGTGGGAACAATCTTTGCGGTAACTTCGCGCAAGTCTCGAATCCTGCGGTTCTCGCCGACCATCGTAATCGTTCTCGTCGACGTTCGAACGCGTAACCGTCAGCGTACGCGTCGTAGCGAATTTCGTGCGGGAGACCTCGCGGCCGTCGCGCAGTCCGCCGACCATCTGCGTCTCGCACTTCCGAAGTCGCGTAGCGACGGAACGGCGATAAATTCCAGCGGTATCGTTGCGAGTAGACTGTTGGACAACCGCGCTGCGACCGAACATCAAATCACTGCTTGTACGAAGAGCGCGGGCTCTCGGGTTGCGGCCACGTGGCCGCAGGCTTTGTAATATTGACTGCTGCAATAAACGGCTCGAGACAATAACGTTGTTAATCACTCGATTCCCTGTGAGATCCGTCCTGCCGAGAGGGCTGTCCCTCGTCATCCTGTGTTCGGACCAACTGGCCCCGTCGCGTCGACGTTTCGTTCCGCGGCTCTCGAAGATTCGACTCTCGAGCTCGGCTTCCCCGAGCTTCCGTAGCTTATCGAGTTTCGTGTGGCATCCTTGTGGTGCCTGGCGCCCGAACTTTTCGCGTTCCGCGGAGAAACCGTCGAATCTTCGAGTGTACTCGGTCTGCACGCGGCCCGGTCTCAGAGCCCGCAAGGCCCGGAGTTGACCCCTTTCTGCGAGCTTTCCCGTTCGAGAGCAAGGGGTTAACGTGACAACTCATGGTCCCTAACTGCAATAAAACATAGCATGATCAGATTCACATACAGCTACTAAGCTGGCCATAATAGTTTCCTTGCAATTTATCATACTTTTATTTCTAATATTCAATTTAAATGATGTTAACATACCTGCTAACTCCGAAAGTTCACTAAATATCAAATGATATCAAATATGCACGACAAAACACGATAAACAGCCTGTTCAAAACAGGTCGTTCTCCCTAACGCGCATGCGCGCAACTACATTACGGACAACGCCACCTGAAGAGTGGCAAAGTTTAGAGCACCGCGGGGGTGAAGAGGAGTACGGGGGGATGTAGTACACCGGTGTCTAACTAGGGGCGCTGGCATGTAAAGCCTTCTTCAATTTGTTCCACGGCATCCCGTATCCATAGTATATATATCAGTGGAATCCTTAGACCATATATATCCATAGACGCGGCGTAGGTATAGTATGTGCATACGATGCTGTGTGACGAGCAGGGTAGTGTCACTCAATGTATTTTTCTGTTAGCATGTGGGCTCGGCTTTATTCCCGACCGTTGGTGGGGTACCGCGCCTGCGCACTCACGTTATTCCGGCCGACTCGGTTGAGCCGTTGCGAGAGAGATTGCTTCTCGATCTCTTCTCGGTTGTCTCTTGTCTAGTGTAGACGTATTTTGGAGCAGCGCTCTTGCGCTGCTAACAGTCGTGACCACGTGTACTCTTGTCCCATTGTATTTTATCTCCGACGTTTCTGATTGAATAAATCTGTCTTGTTCATCGTGCAATGGTGAACTCATTTCAATCTCACAGTACTGAGAGCTTCTGACTCGCAATTCCCACTTCCGCCATCCGGATCTCATTATAGAGAACTCATTTTATAGAATCTCCTATCCAGGAGATTCTCAATTCCACATTGGTGACCCCGACTGGAACTGAGCGGGAGTCATAAATGGAGTCATCCAAGTGAGGAAATTCTCCTATTTTGGAGAAGACGCATTCAGCGTCGATGGAGACGTTGTTGAGGGAGCAAGGACACGTGGCGGTTCCTAGCCGCTAAGGATAAGATGGAGCCCGTAGACACCTCCAGGGTGATGCTGCTAGGAATCACCGTTGGAACCGCTTGCATAGGTCTCGTTGAGGCCTGCGGGGAAGGAGCACCGAGTAGAGCAGCCGGTTCGTCTTCTGGCAGACCATTTTATGGGTGAGACGCCATGCCCGGCTTTCGGCAGAAAAACCTGTTCCAGCAAGGATCTAAATCAGCAGCGTGCCTGTCTCCAAGCCGTTTGCTGCCCTTTTGCTGCTGCCAAGGACAACGTTGTTGTCATCGACTCAGCATCGTGGCTGTTACCAAGCCGTTTGCTGCTGTCTTCTACTGCCAAGGACAACGTTGTTGTTGTCAACTCTGCATCGTGCCTGTTGCCAGGGCAAACTCAACCTTGAGGCTGTCCTTTGGATAAACATCGTCACCGGTGCCTTGTGATTTGTGCGTGTGCGCGACATTAACATTGACATTGCGTATTTTGCGTATTTGTTTCGCGTTTGTCGCGGCCCCCTTTTTAGGTGCGGTTAATTTAAAATGTTTGCGTATCTCGTGTCACAAGTTTCGCGTTCGTCGCGGCCCCCTTTCTAGGTGTGGTTATATTTAATATCCTCGTATTTCGCGTTGATAGTTTTGCGTTCGTCGCGGACCCCCTTTCTAGACGTGGTTATATTTCATATCCGCGTATTTCGCGTTGATAGTTTCGCGTTCGTCGCGGTCCCCCTTTCTAGGTGTGGTTATATTTAATATCCGCGTATTTCGCGTTCGTCGCGGCCCCCTTTCTAGGTGTGGTTATACTTTATATCCGCGTATTTCGCGTTGATAGTTTCGCGTTCGTCGCGGTCCCCCTTTCTAGGTGTGGATAAATTTTTAATTCCGCATATTTTGCGAGTTTAATAATTGCGATAACGCGTTTGCAGCTTAGTGGAGATGCAGCGCGTGTGTTCGCGTCAGTCTATTCGCGTTCCGCCGCTATGGTGAGGTAATCACGCGATAATGTCCTTAGGGAACACATTGTAACGCGCATGTGCGCGATAGCAGTGATACCTGTGATACGCTCGTGCGTAAGGGTAGATAAGACATTTTTTTTCTAAATCTCTGCTGTATATTCCATACAGGCTACTCATGTATATGCGACACTCGTGGTAGCAGCTTTTACAGACGCGCCGCGAATTCTCGCGCTTGTAAGCATTTCGAACCCGTGGAGGCACTCGAAATCTACGTATTCCGCGAATTCTCGCGTTGATATTTGTATCGTTCGTGTTAGCCGCGTTTATAGGTCGCGAAAACCTGCGTGTGCTCGCCACCCGCGCCTTATTGTAATTGGTCTTTACCCCGTGTACTGTGTTTTGTCGTGCCTTTGGCACTAGGGGGGGAGTGTGTGGGCTCGGCTTTATTCCCGACCGTTGGTGGGGTACCGCGCCTGCGCACTCACGTCATTCCGGCCGACTCGGTTGAGCTAACAGTCGTGACCACGTGTACTCTTGTCTCATTGTATTTTATCTCCGACGTTTCTGAGTGAATAAATCTGTCTTGTTCATCGTGCAATGGTGAACTCATTTCAATCTCACAGTACTGAGAGCTTCTGACTCGCAATTCCCACTTCCGCCATCCGGATCTCATTATAGAGAACTCATTTTATAGAATCTCCTCTCCAGGAGATTCTCAATTCCACAAGCACGAAAATCGAGCGCCATCTGAATTATGTGTTACACAACTAACGGGTAAAACGCGGGAATTTCAAATCCATACTACCCATTCCTTGCTAATTTATAATATTTATTTAAAAATAAAACAAATTAAAACATTTTAATACATTTTAAATATAGTATATTGAATATTATAACAATTACAAACAGTATGTGTACAACTTTCTACTTATTAATAAATTGAAACCATATAATCAAGAGCGATAATACTGTTTCATTACAAATATTGCAAGTTATACATTATTTACAAACTTTTTCATAATAAGAATAAAGTAAAACAATGTATAACACACACCCACGCACATCGAGATCGTACAACACACATCGCATATCGCAGAATGTTAAGAGAGCGGTCTGATTTGACCACAGGTTGGGGAGATGAAATTGAACGTTGGAATGAGTGAGAGTGTGAAGGATGGCAGGTAGGATTGAGTGAATGTAACGGAGTGTTTGAATTTGGAGCCAGTGAAGGAGATTGAAGGTTGACAAATCCGGATTTACAATAATTTAACTGTATTTGTGCTTCGATGGGATACAGATTGTCAGATGAAACGATGAGTGAAATGTACAAGTTGATGACTAGAGCGAAATAAAAGAGACTTGAAAATTACACTGTTTTACTGCGAGCAGCTGACTATGACAGTTTCGGAATGAGAGAGCGCGATCGATCTCTCTCTTTTTATTGTTCGATCCTTCTGGAATATTCGACACACGTCATATTTCCGGGTGAACGTTCTTGATCATTCCAGAAGGATTGAGAGCGGGCCTGGACCAATCACGTGACTGATCGCGAGCCCAGGCGCCTTCCGCACGCGTTTGATTGGTCGCTCACTTCGCGCGATCGCATCACTCGCTTGGCGGGATCGCGCCGACCTTTGGCGGGACCCGTGTCGCGAAATCAACATGGCGCTCACGCGCGCCAGTCTCAAACATGCCGCCCGCCTCGACTGGTCGAATTTTCGCGAGTGAAGTGTGCAAGGGTGATCATTACGCTGATGGAAGTGCTACAATGTCATAACCAAGTGTTTCGATGAGATGATTGATCAACTAAGTGAGATTAACAAGTGGACAAAGTCGAATGAATTGACAGTGAGGACGCCCCCGAACCCCGCACATGGTACGATCGCGAGTGACGTCACGGATGGTTTCGTTACTGAGCCGCGCCGGCGCTGGTGAATGAATTTCTTACTACGCAGTTGTACGTGGCGAGGAAACGTGGTACATGGATCGACGCGCTCATCGATTGTCTGCATCGATCGGCAAGATGACGAGCTTGTGGATCGGCCTCACGTATTCAGATGTTGCAGTGATCACTTTTACGACTCGAACCTTCCCGTCCGTGCCTGGATGAATTTCCTTGATTCGTGCAAGAGGCCATCGCGACGGAGGTGTTTGCTCTCCGATGATGAGGCAGAGGCGACCCGGCGTGACGTCATCCTGTGCCTTGCGCCACTTGGGACGAGAGGTAAGTCCTTGGAGGTATTCTCGTTTCCATCTCGTCCAAAATTGATCCCTCATTTTCGTTATGTGCTGCCATCGGGTGAGGTGACTGGTTTCCTCATCGAGCATTGACGGCTCTGGAATCGCTTGCAGTGCTGAGCCTATAAGAAAGTGACCTGGAGTTAGTGCAGTCATATCTGTCGGGTCGTCGGAGAGGGCAGCAAGTGGCCTTGAGTTCAGACAGGCCTCCACTTGAGCTAGCAACGTCGTCATCTCCTCGAAGGTGAGACGAGCTTCTCCAATGATCCTTCGCAGATGGAATTTAGTTGACTTGACTGCGGCTTCCCATAGGCCGCCAAAATGTGGTGCGGCTGGCGGATTGAAATGCCACTTTGTCCTTAGGTTGGTCATCTCCTTCCGGATGCTGTTGTTTTCCTGGCTGCCAGCGCTGAAGAGGCGTCGCAGCTCGCGGTCGGCCCCCTGGAAATTTGTACCACAATCGCTGTGCATATGGGCACAAATACCGCGCCGTGAGACAAATCTGCGGAAGGCCGCCAAGAAAGCTTCGGAAGTGTAATCCGATACAACTTCCAGATGCACTGCCCTGGTCACCATGCAGATGAACACTGCGAAGAAGCCTTTGTACGCCTTGTGACCTCGACCCGATGTTGTTCGCAGCCAGATTGGACCGGCATAGTTCACTCCTGCGGTGTGGAAAGGGCGAGCCGGGGTGACCCGGTGTACAGGCAGCTCTCCCATCAGCTGGCATGCTGGCTCCGCCCGCCATCGCAGACACGTCACGCATCTGAGGATGGTCCCTTTGACAACGGCTCGACCCTTAGGGATCCAGAAGCGCTGCCGGATGGCGCCCAGGCTGGATTGGACTCCCCCATGCATGGTGTTCCTATGTGCGAGAACAACAATTAATTGTGTGAAGTGGGATAGAGGAGGTAGGATGATCGGGTGAGCTTCATCGGGATTGAGAGGTGCTTTGCCCAGTCGACCTCCCACTCTCATCAGATTGTGTTGGTCCAGGAACGGCGTCAGTGGTGCAAGGCTGCTTCGAGGTGGAATGCTTTGACGCTGTGATAACATCTTTACTTCCTCGCTGTAGGCCATTCGCTGGACCAGTCGTATCCAGCCTTTTTCTGCGTTGCTGACTTCTGCTGTCGTCAGGGTCGATGGAGAGGCGCTCTCCACCGGCTCGGTGTCGGTGGATGAGTGATCTGATAAGTTTCGGCGTTTGCTAAGCCATCTCCGACACCAAGCTGTGACTCGGAGAAGTCTGGTGTAAGAGGAGAAGCGAGTTAAGAAGTCATTATTCTCTTCCTTCCTTCCAGCTCCCGTGACAACGGCGACGATGGGGCCTTTCTGTTCCGGCAACGGCGCCTGGTTGGCAGGTTCAGCAGCGGCAAGGTCGACGTCACATTGGAGGAACTCCGGCCCCTGCCACCACATGGTCCACAGAAGCAGCTGCGAAGGGGACATTCCTCGCGAAGCACAATCAGCCGGATTCTCAGTCCCGAGAATGTGATGCCAGCGTGCTTCGGGGACCCTTCTCTGGATGTCGGCCACCCTGTTGGCCACGTAGGTCTTCCACCTGGTGGGATGACCTCGGACCCACCCCAATGCCACCATGGAGTCGGACCAGAGGTGAACAGCTGTATTGGTCATGTTGAGTGTTTTTGTGATGTGTTGTGTCAACCGTGCAAGGAGGTGCGCTGCGCAGAGCTCCAAACGAGGCAGTGACACTTGTTTTACTGGTGCCACTCTACTTTTGGCTGCGATGAGTGACAGTTTCCATTGTTGGTCGTTGGTTTTCGTCCTCAGATAAAGCGCAGCTCCGTACGCACGCTCTGAGGCATCGGCGAACCCATGGAATTCCGCCTCTTCACAATGTGGATTCTGAAACAGACAACGTGGTACCCTCACTTTCTCCAGCTGCTTCAAGTCGGTGCAGAAGGCTTCCCATTCGCTGGCCAGGGTGGCTGGGAGTGGATCGTCCCAGCCAAGTCCAAGCAGCCATGTCATTTGGATGCTGATTTTGGCCCGTACGACAACTGGAGTCAGCCATCCCAGGGGATCGAACAGCTGCGCTGCTCTTGAGACTAACCCCCGCTTGGTTGCTGATTGAGTGTTGGCATCGTTGATCAGGAAGCAGAATGTGTCGTTGACTGGAGACCAGTGAAGACCGAGTGCTGAATGAGTGGTGTCCGTCCATGTTTTCGCCGGTCCTTGAGTGGAGTGGTGCTGTGTGGGCTCATTTGCTGAATCCTGTCTTAACGGTGGAGTGATGTTGTGCAATCCTGGGGCATTGGTTGCCCACTTTTGTAGCGGGAAGCCACCCGCCTTGCACAGTTGGAGAAGTTGGTCTGTCGTTTCCTGCAAGGCTGGGATGGAGTCGGCTCCCGTCAGGATGTCGTCAACATAGGCATCGTTTCGGAGTGCTCGTGCGCCAATGGGGTATCGACTGCCTTCATCCTCCGCCAGCTGGTGCAACGTCCTGACTGCTAGGTAGGGGGCACAAGACAGACCGTAAGTGACGGTGTTCAAACGATACTCACTCACTTCTTGTGCTTCGTTTTCTCTCCACAGGATTCTTTGGAAATCCCGGTCTGCAGGGTGTACCAGGATTTGTCGATACATTTTCGTCACATCGGCTGTCACCACGAACTGATGAGTGCGCCATCGCAGCAGGACGTCAGCGAGGAGCGGCAGGAGATTCCGTCCGACGTGAAGGCAGTCATTCAAGGACTGCTGGGATGGCTCAGACCATGAGCCGTTGAACACTACCCGTAGTTTTGTCGTGGTACTGCTCGGCTTGAGGACTCCATGGTGTGGGAGGTAATGAGCTGGTTGCTCTCCCGTCGGGTTGTTCACCAAGGTCATGTGTCCCAGTTCCCTATATTCTTTTATGAAGTTGCAATACAGGGCTTTGAAGTTTTCATCCCTTTTGCAGCGCTGCTCCATCCTTCTGAGGGCGAACCAGGATGCTGTTCTCGACCCTGGCGTGATGGGGCCTGACCGACGAAATGGAAGCCTGACCTGGTATCGTCCTTCAGGCGTCCGTGTGTGGGACGAGGCGAAATGGTGATCGCACTCCATCTCCTCAGCCGTCAGTGTTGACTGGGCGTCCGGAAACTCTTCTTGCTCCCAGAACTGGCGTACCATCGAGCTGAGGGAGTCTTCAACCACGACTTGGTGCACTTGGGCGTGCGACGACGACTCTATGGCTCCTGCAGTTCCGGTCACGATCCATCCAAACACGGTGTGCTGCCCGACTGGCTCATTGGGAGCTCCTTTTCTTAAACCCTTCTTGATAATGGCTGGGTACACGTCTGCCCCCAGCAGAACCTCAACTGGCTTTGAATTTTCAGGGGCGGGATCTGCCAGTTTCAGCCCTTTCAGATGACTCCATGGTTGTGCAGGAATGGTACGGCCACGCGTGTAGCTCGTGAGTTTCTGAAGCACGACCGCTGACACCTTGACCGTATCAGAGCCTGGACCTGCTGAGATGTCCAGGTTGACACGCCCCCGAGCTCTGGCGAGTTGTTGTTCCCCGACGCCGAAAATGTCCACCGTGGAGGCTGTTCGAGGAAGCTGGAGTCGCTGAGTCAGCCCTTCCGTCAACATGTAGATTTCGGACCCTTGATCAATGAGGGCACGAACTTCCTGCCGTCTGCCAAATCGATCTGCAACCTGAATGAGAGCCGTTGCAAGTAACACCTTACCATTCAAACTGCGGCAGTCAAGGATGTGGTGAGCCGTCGGGTTCTGCCTGGTGTTGTCCCGGAAGGCGTCGTGGATCGAAGAGTGGTGTCTCTCCCCACACGACATGCAGCTCTTCGTAGATGGGCAGGCTGCAAGCTGGTGGCTCCCGAGGCAATTGTAGCAGAGATGGGCCTTGTCTACCCGCCCTCGACGTTCTGTAGGAGTGAGGGCCTTGTATTCTGGACATTGCATCAAATAATGCTCCTTCCTGCACATGGCACATTCCGGTTTCCGACTCTGTTGGGCGTGATTGGCTCTGACCGTCCTCGCTGTCCCTCTTGTTCTAGGTGGTTCCTGTTTCGAGCAGGCTTCGAAGGTCTTGCCCGAGCTGTGGCTATTCCGTGAACTGGACTTCACGGACGCGGGTCCTGGATTGGCCTCCAGCTGCTGGCGTCGCTTAATCAAGAAGTCCTTCAATGTAGCGAAGGCTGGTGGGTCATTACTGCAGGTGACTGTCTCCTCCCACTTTTCCCTCGTCGTGGAATCGAATAGGTTGACCACTGAGTAGACGAACCAGTCTTCTGTTTTATTTATTGGCCTTCCCAATCCTTCCAGCGTGTTTACCACTGATGTGATGTTCTTCTGTATGTAGGTAAGCTCCTTGGCTGAGCTTTCGGTCATTTTCAGTAGCGAGGCAAGCTTATCAAGACATGAACGTACTAGAATGCGTTTGTTCTCGTACTGCTCTGTCAGCATTGTCCATGCTCGATCATAATTCTCGTGGATAGTGGGAAGATCTTTCACGATGTCTGCGGCTTGGCCATGGAGGCTGATTTTCAGGTAATGGAGCCTATCGACTTTGGTGAGTTGTTTGTGCCGTTCCACGATCGAGAGGAACAGATCCTTGAAGGCCGGCCACTCCACGTAGTCGCCGTGAAATTCCGGTAAATGCATCCTGGGAAGCGGAGCCGATCCAGAGCTGGATTCCTCGTTGGAGGCTGCTGCTGGACCCTTCTTGCTCTGGTGTGAGCTTTCGCCAAATTGCTGCGCCAGATCGAGTAGACGAGCTTTCTGCGCCATGTATTGCTCTTCTACCCAGTCGGCGACCTCCCTCTTCGCATAATCTGTGCTCTTTATCGTGTCCTTGTGTCGGAGTGTCAGGATGTCATGATTCCTTTGGAACTGAGACCAATATTCCTCCAGGCAGTGCATTCTGGCTTGGACGTCACCTGCGGTCATTTTGGCTTGCGCGATGATTTTCTTCAAGTTCTCCACTATGCGGCTGATTTTTCGCCCTAAATCGTTCTGCTTGTTGAGCAATTCCTCGACGGGGAATTCCATTTTGCTGCGTGAAAGGATCGCTGGATGGACTTCTCAACTATGGATCACTGTTTCACCACTGGTTTTCACTGTTTCCTTGTAAATCCGGCTCGAAGGACCAGAAATGTTAAGAGAGCGGTCTGATTTGACCACAGGTTGGGGAGATGAAATTGAACGTTGGAATGAGTGAGAGTGTGAAGGATGGCAGGTAGGATTGAGTGAATGTAACGGAGTGTTTGAATTTGGAGCCAGTGAAGGAGATTGAAGGTTGACAAATCCGGATTTACAATAATTTAACTGTATTTGTGCTTCGATGGGATACAGATTGTCAGATGAAACGATGAGTGAAATGTACAAGTTGATGACTAGAGCGAAATAAAAGAGACTTGAAAATTACACTGTTTTACTGCGAGCAGCTGACTATGACAGTTTCGGAATGAGAGAGCGCGATCGATCTCTCTCTTTTTATTGTTCGATCCTTCTGGAATATTCGACACACGTCATATTTCCGGGTGAACGTTCTTGATCATTCCAGAAGGATTGAGAGCGGGCCTGGACCAATCACGTGACTGATCGCGAGCCCAGGCGACTTCCGCACGCGTTTGATTGGTCGCTCACTTCGCGCGATCGCATCACTCGCTTGGTGGGATCGCGCCGACCTTTGGCGGGACCCGTGTCGCGAAATCAACATGGCGCTCACGCGCGCCAGTCTCAAACACAGAACATACGTCGAGATCGTATAACACACACCCACACACATCCTATATCTCGTAACACACATCGAGATCGTGTAACACACATCCACACACATCCTATATCACGTAACACACATCGAGATCGTCTAACACACATCCACACACATCGTACATCTTGTAACACACATCGAGACCGTATAACACACATCCACACACATCAAAATCGTGTAACACACATCAAAATCGTGTAACACACATCGAAATCGTGTACCACACATCGTATATCTCATAACTAGACTGCGAATTTGTTTTATTTTTAAATAAATATTATAAATTAGCAAGGAATGGGTAGTATGGATTTTAAATGCCCGCGTTTTACCCGTTAGTTGTGTAACACATAATTCAGATGGCGCTCGATTTCCGTGCTAACAGGAAAATACATTGATAACACACATCCACACACATCGTAGATCTCGTAACACACATCCACACACATCGTATGTCTCGTAAAACACATCGAGATCGTATAACACACATCCATACACACCGTAGATCCCGTAACACTCTACTAATATTTAAAAATGACTTTTTAATTTTTAAAACTTTTTGATTAGTTAGTGACAGTTAGTCACAGCTCTAAGTAATCGTTAGCTATAGCTTATTAGTGAATTAGTAGTTGATGATCAGTCACCAATCTTTAGTCATCAGTCACTATTATGCAATTAACATACATTAATATTATTAATTAGTTATCACTAACTAATCAAAAAGTTTTGACTAGTGACTGTTTTGCTATGACTAACATTCAAAAAGACCATTAGTCATTGTTAAATATTAGTTGATTATTGCCCTACTCTGCTTATAACACACATCAATATTATATAAAACACATTGCATATCGCACAACACACATCGCATATCGCAGAACATACATCGAGATCGCATAACACACATCGTGTATCTCATAACTAGACTGCGGATCTTTATGCAAAATAAAAATTGTCTGCGTCGATTGCGAGAAATAGAAACCAAATAGAATGCTTAATAGATGAGGAATCATATATTGACATCTTCAATTTTCAAAATTTTCCTACAATTTTGAATTTCATCTGCTCAATGTGCCTATAAATGCATAAAGGTCCGTGGTCTACTCATAACACACATCGCATATCGCAGAATATACTTACATAGTCGGCCATCAGTTGTTGACAACAATGACTTGAGGGCCCGAGTTGAAGCCAATCCTCGTACAACCATTTGGGAGCTTGCTTCTGAATTGGACGTAACAGTGACTAGACCACGACAAAGCTCCACAACACTTCCCAAAGCCACAGTTGCACCAAAAGACGGTCATGGTGACAGATTGGTGGTCTGTGACCGGTTTGATTCACCACAGCTTCCTGAATCCTGGTGAAACCATTACAGCTGGAAGGTACTGCCACCAAATCGACGAAATGCACGAAAATCTTCAACGTTTGTGTCCATCACTGGTCGACAGAAATGGTCCTATCCTTCTCCACAACGCCCGGCCACACGTCGCCCGACCGACCCTTCAAAAGTTAAACAAATTAGGCTACGAAACTCTAACTCATCCACCATACTCACCAGATCTCAAATGCTTCAAATCCCAGAGAGATGCTGAAACGGCATTCAACGAGTTTGTCGCCTCCAGGACTCCAGAATTTTATTCAACCGGAATAACAAAACGGAATAACGAAAACCGCAAGAACTTTCTTTCCAACCTAATACATTGAGATCGTTTATTTACAACCAAAATGCTGTCATCAATTCCATCTAGCGGACAGTTTGAGAATTACTGTAGGGGCAACATGCGCTTCCGCGCATTGCCACGGCGCCAGCCTCGCCTGGCAACAGCCGCATGCGAGCGTCATAGCGAGTCGCCCCTCTGGATGATCGTTCATCCACCGACTATAGCGTCTTGCCGCCAAGACGCCATTCTCGACTTAGATTCTTGGCTGAACAGTCGCCATTCGTACTTTTTTCCTCGGCCGTCTTGCCGAGCGTTCACGTTTCTTATACCTCGTTCAATAAAGTATATTTTCTATTATTACTCAAGCAGCAGTGAATTTGTTCCAAGTCAATTCCCTCGGTTCCAAGCGTCGTAGGTCGCTTTCCCTACTGGTCACCTAGGGATAAAACCTACAATTGGTGACCCCGACGTGATTTGCCGTTTTGAACCCGAAGAGGACACGAGGTCTGGAATACTCGTGATTCTGGAAGCGCTGCCTGCTGCCGTGCCATAGCCACAACGAATTTTTCTGGGAAGAAGTTTGGCTGTACGCGTTCCAAGGACCCTGCGGAAATTTGGCCGGCGCCGAATACTACATAAGAAGAAATTCCTGGCGGTGAGCAATCCGCTCACTGCACTCTGCGTTGCTGTTGCAGGCGGTGAGCAATCCGCTCACTGCACTTTTCGTTGCTGTTGCAGGCGGTGAGCAATCCGCTCACTGCACCCTTCGTTGCTGTTGCAGACGGTGAGCAATCCGCTCACTGCACTTTTCGTTGCTGTTGCAGGCGGTGAGCAATCCGCTCACTGCACCCTTCTTCGCCTTTTGCAGGCGGCGAGCAGGCCGCTCGCTGCACGTTGCAGTAGTTCCGGCGGGAACCGATCGTCACCGGCGTTTCCGGCACCGCGTGGGTACGCCAACGCCGCCATTGCTGCCACCACCGCTGCCGCCATTGCCGCCGCCACCGCTGCCGCCATTGCTGCCGCCGCGCAACCGCCAAGTGGAAACCACCATCGACGCCATTGCTGACGCCGCGTGGAAGCCACAAGTGGTGCCAGTGTACGTAAATTTTAAGTCTTCGCGCGATTTCCGTGAAACAATGTCGGACCCCACACCGGACGAAAGAATCGCGCGTATAGAGGCTCAGTTAGCGGCCCAACTCGAGGCACGATTAGAAGCTCAACGGGAAGTCGATGCCGCCCGACATATTGACAGCTACCGCGTGCCTAAGTTGCCAGTTATCTTCAAAAATGAACCTGCGACCTGGTTCGGGCAGGTCGAGGCGTCATTTCGAAACTCTCGCATAACGAGCCAGACCACAATGGCCGATATAGTGATCGCCGGTCTGGACTCCGAAACCACGATGATCATAACCGACCTTATCGTAACACCCGACCCAGTCGCGCAGTACGCCCGTATCAAGGAACGTCTCATGTCAACGTTCTCCAAATCCGCGGAATCTAAACTCCGCCAATTGCTTAAAGGACAAGTCGCGGCTCACGGGAAACCTTCCCATCCACTCGCGGTCATGCGAAATTTGAACAACAATACGTGTCCAGACACGGTCCTGCGGTCGATTTTCCTTGATTTGTTGCCGGAGCAATGCCGCGTGCTCTTGGCCATGTATAAACATGATAACCTTGACGAACTGGCCCTTCTGGCCGACAAGGTCATTGAAACGGTCAATCCTCCTACCGTACATTCAGTCGCTGCCGAATCGGCCAATTCCGCTGCCGCTCATACAGTCGCTGCCGCGACGCCGAAGACCAGTTCCGTTCAGGATCAGGTGGACTGTCTCGCGCGGGAATTTGCCAGTTTCAGGGTGTCCATGGAGCGCAGTATGCAATCGCTCCGGCGCAACCTTGGGAGAGACACTTCCGTTTCTCGGTCTCGTAGACGCTCGCGAAGTCGCGATCCATCGGGATTATGCCGAATTCATGAGAAATACCGCGAGCGCGCGTTCCGTTGTATTAAACCTTGTTCGTGGTCCGGCCCTCCGCCGGCACCGGAAAACTAAATACACCCTCCTCCTCGGAGACTGTTGGAGAGTGTCAAGAGTCCCCTAAACGTCTTCATGTGCGCGATCGGAAAACAGGCCGCATGTTTTTAATAGATACAGGTTCGGATCTCTCCTTGCTGCCTGCGCCCGCGGAATCGCGTACCTCTCCCAGCTCGTTTAAGCTTTTCGCCGCGAACGACACCCGCATTGATACCTATGGGGAACTTCGCGTTGCCCTCGATTTGGGATTGCGTCGTCCAATCGAGTGGAATTTTTGCGTAGCAGCAGTCCCGCATCCCATAATAGGAGCCGACCTGCTGACGCATTATGGCCTCACGGTCGATCTAAAGGGGCGTCGTGTCATTGATTCGGCAACAAGTATCTCCATCGCTGCCGGTATCGCTGCCAGTGTCGCCGATCGTACCCCCGCGTCCGTGAAAGTCCTTGGACCGTCGTCTAAGTACACGCATATTTTGGCTCGTTTTCCGCAAGTCATCGGACTAGAACAGCCAACACCTCTCGAGTCGCGCGGCGTGTTTCATTACATTTCCACCACCGGTCCGCCCGTTGCCGAACGCGCTCGACGTCTCACAGCCGACAAGCTGAAAGCCGCGAAGGCTGAGTTCAAATACCTCGTTGAGTCCGGTATCTGTAGGCCGTCTAGCAGCCCATGGGCCAGTCCCATCCACCTTGTAAAAAAGAAGTCCAGTGAGTGGCGCGTCTGCGGCGATTATCGTCGCCTAAATAGCGTCACCGTGCCCGATCGGTACCCCGTGCCTCACCTGCATGACTTCCCTGCTAACTTACACGGTAAAACCATATTCACGGCGCTAGATCTTCACAAGGCGTACCAACAGATACCCATGGCACCCGACGATATTCAGAAAACCGCCGTCATCACGCCTTTCGGCCTTTTTGAATATTCCGCGATGACCTTCGGACTTCGTAATGCGGGTCAAACTTTTCAAAGATACATTAACCGTGCGCTGGGCGACCAGGAATTCGTATTCACATTCCTAGATGATATTCTCATTGCCTCCTCCTCCCCAGAAGTGCATGAGAAACATCTAGCAACCGTCCTGCAGCGTCTACGTGATTTTCATCTGCGCGTCAATTTAGACAAATGCCGTTTCGGCGTTTCCGAACTAGTCTTCCTCGGGCATCTAGTCAATTCGGAGGGATTCAAACCCACTCCTGATAAAGTCGAAGCCATTAGGAACTTTCCAAAACCGCGCCCGATCGACGATCTACGTCGCTTTCTCGGAATGGTCAACTTTTACAGGCGTTGCATTCCTCACGCTGCCGCCACACAAGCCCCGTTAAACGCGTATATGCATGATGCGCGTAAACGAGACAAACGATTAGTTAAATGGCTGCCGGAAGCCGAGGCTGCCTTCGCGAAATGTAAGGACGATCTTGCAAACGCTGCCTTGATAACGCACCCCAGTGAAAAAGCCGCGGTACTACTCGTTGCCGATGCATCTGACGTGGCCATGGGCGCAGTTCTAGAACAGCTGGCTGACGCGACCTGGAGACCACTTGCATTTTTCTCACGCAAATTCTCCCCGGCCCAGTGTAAATACAGTACGTACGATCGCGAGCTCACCGCGATATACGAGGCCGTGCGGCATTTTCGCCATTTTCTAGAAGGTCGCGAATTCAATATATATTCCGACCATAAACCGCTCATTTACGCATTTGCGCAGAGTTCTGAGCGTGCTTCTCCCCGTCAGACAAGACAATTGTGCTACATAGCACAATTCACGTCTAACATTCTCTACCTGCCAGGCAGTGATAATGTCGTTGCCGATTCTCTCTCCCGTACCGAGGCTATACGGCTGCCGACGCAATTTGATTTGAATGAGCTTTCCCGGGGGCAAGAAAACGACCCTGAACTCAAGGAAATTCTTCAAACTCCCGATCACTCTCTCGCTCTTAAAAGACTCACATGGGGCCCGGACCACTCCCCTGTATATTGCAGTATTTGTGATGAGTGCATTCGTCCGTATATACCCGCCTCCATGCGCGAGCGAGTTTTCACGCTTTTTCATTCTCCCGCTCATCCCAGTGCGAAAGTAACTGATCGACTCATTCGACAGCGTTACGTCTGGACCGGCATGCACCGCGACATTGCTCGCCAGTGCAAGTCGTGTGTAGATTGCCAGCAATCAAAAATCTCTCGTCACGTTAAGATGACACCGTCACAGTTCGTCGCGCCCGACGGACGTTTCACACACGTGCATATCGACATTGTCGGTCCGCTGCCGGTCAGTGAAGGCTTTCAATACTGTCTCACGTTAATAGATAAATTTTCACGCTGGGCCGAGGCTATCCCTCTCCACGACATTTCCGCGCAGACCGTCTGCCGCGCTTTTTTCGATAACTGGGTGTCGCGTTTTGAGGCACCAGCATTTTTGACGAGCGATCAAGGCTCACAATTTGAATCGCAGCTTTTCTCAGCCCTTCTCGCGCTTGTCGGCTGCCGGAGACAACGAACGACTGCGTACCACCCCGCTTCTAACGGCATGGTTGAACGTTGGCATCGCGTCTTGAAGGCAGCGATTATGTGCCACGCCAATCAGCAATGGTCGCGTGTTTTACCTACGGTATTATTAGGTTTGCGTACCCACATCCGTCTCGATACAAACGCGTCTCCCGCCGATTATTTATATGGAACATCACTGCGTCTTCCGGGCGAATTCTTCCTACTGGACGACTTCAAACCCGACCCGCAACCGTTCCTGGAAGAGTTTCGACAATATATGCGTGCGGTCAGGCCAGTGCCGGTAGCACACAAACTTAATTTTAAGGTTTTCGTTTACAAGGAACTAGAGTCATGTTCGCATGTATTCATGCTAGTGAAATCCGTACGTAGACCCTTAGAACGGCCTTATACGGGACCTCACCGGGTACTCCAGCGCATCTCCGATCGCGTGTATTCCATCGAAGTCAACGGCTATCCGCGCAATGTGTCTGTCGAACTTTTAAAACCTGCGTACATTGTAAATGGGGGACTTAAAACTCCGACATCGGGTGAATCGCTGCCTATTCCAAGCCCGCCGTTAGGCACCTATTGGCGCAAGAGAGTCTCTTTCACCGACTCCGCATTGTAACATACGTTTTCTTCTGTAAGCGTTGCGTTTAGTATACAGGGTGTCCCAAAATTCCTTCAACAGCCGAAAATGGGTGGTTCCTGACGCCATTCTAAGCGACATTTTCCTCAACAATCATGGCCGTCGCGGCTTTGTTTAGGAGTGATTAACAAAAAACACGGACCAATCAGAGCGCGCCCTCGTCCGCCGCGCCGACAGGCGAGTGTCGGTGGTGCGCCGTGCATCGCAACGAACAAGAGTTTCTCTCGATTATGTGAATCTTCTCCAATTTCGATGAGCTTTGGATATGTTGTCAAGACCATGATTCTGAACAACATTTCCCTTTAAACTTTTTAGCGATCGGCTTTAGTTTACGAGATAATCGTAAAAAAAAGAGAAGAAGCAGAAACTGTTTGAATGAAAAACTCTCGTATTCAGCCGTAAATCAATTTGCTGCTTCGAAATGTGTGTCACTGGGTCACTCGGTGACGAACTGCACAGATGTCTTCAGGTATACGACAGTACAGAAAGCTAAGGGACGTACGGCCAGGTCGACGAACTGCACAGCTGGTGATAGATTGTTGGTATACTAAAACCTAAGACCTAAAGCGTAAAGGATGCGCGGTCAAGTCGACGATCCAGAATTTCACTTTCAGTTTCGAATCGATAAATAATTCGTATGTTTATTTCACACAGATGCCTTGAAATTTTACCACACTCACGATCACTGTTCACATTTGTCAACACATACTAATGCACTAATAACAATTGCCATATCCCTTGTGATGTTGCACAAATCACAACAATCAAGTAGTGCGATCACTAGACTGCGGATTTCATGCATTCGGACGTTCCGAAAACTGCGGTGATAACACCTTTCGGGCTCTTCGAATATACCGTGATGCCTTTCGGCCTACGTAACGCCGGGCAAACGTTTCAACGTTACATTTACCGTGCCCTCGGAGACCTCGAGTTCGTTTTCGCATACATTGACGATATCGTTATTGCTTCCGCAAACCTCGAGGAGCATAAGCGTCACATCCGCACGGTCTTGCAACGCTTGCAGGAACACGCATTGCGCCTGAATCTCGCCAAATGCGAATTTGGCAAGTCCCGACTCGAGTTTCTGGGACACGTTATCGATCGGAACGGTTCCGCACCAATTCCCGAAAAAGTTAAGGCCATTCAGGACTTTCCGAAGCCCAAAACAGTTACCGATTTGCGTAGATTTCTGGGCATGGTGAACTTCTACCGACGCGGTCTCCGTCGCGCCGCCGACGTGCAAGTACCCTAGCACGAGTACCTTTGCGACTCGAAGAAGAATGACAAACGCGAGATAATCTGGACTTCTCAAGCTGAGGAAGCGTTCACACGAATCAAATCTGACCTCGCGAACGCGACCTTGTTGAATCACCCCGCTCCCGAAGCAGTAACGCGTTTCGTTACCGATGCGTCCGATTTCGGAATGGGGGCTTCTCTAGAACAAAAAATCCACGAATCTTGGAAGCCTTTGGCATTCTTCTCCCGCAAATTTACGCCAGCGCAACGCAACTACAGCGCGTACGATCGTGAATTAACTGCCGTGCACGAAGCGCTCAAATATTTTAGACATTTTCTAGTGGGTAGAAACTTTGTAATTGTGACGGATCACAAGCCTCTAGTGTACGCGTTCCGACAACGCGCAGAGAAAGCATCGCCTCGCCAACTACGGCAATTATCGTTCATTTCTCAGTTCACCACTCGCATCGAGCATCTCCCTGGCTTCGAAAACGTCGTCGCCGACTCGCTATCGCGCATAGATACATTGCATCTCGCCGCGGACATTTCATTGGAAGAACTCGCGAAATTGCAGGAATCCGACGACGAGCTTAAAAGCTTACTGACCTCTACCGATCACTCGTTGGCTTTACGACGAATTCGGTGGGGACCCACACACATTGCGATTGTATGCGATCTTGAGGGAGAAGTATTGCGTCCATACATTCCAGGCCCGTCGCGCAAGGGCATTTTCGACAAATTTCACAGTCCCGCGCACCCGAGCGCGAAAATTACCGATCGCGTGATCCGAAAGCGGTACGTCTGGCCGCGAATGCATCACGACATCGCGAAATGGTCGAGAGAGTGCTTGGATTGCCAACAATCTAAGATAACGCGCCACAACCATGTAAAGCCAGCGGAATTCGTTGCTCCCGATGAGCGCTTTAGTCACGTCCACATGGACATCATCGGCCCGCTGCCGATATCAGAAGGCTATCGTTACTGCCTGACCATGATAGACCGATTCTCGAGATGGCCAGAAGCAGTTCCGCTCGCGAATATCGAAGCTACTACCGTTTGTAGGACGTTTGTAGATCACTGGATCTCACGGTTCGACGCCCCTGAAACTCTTACGACCGACCAAGGTAGCCAATTCGAGTCAAGACTCTTTACCGCGCTACTGCAAATGTCCGGTGTCACGCAACGTCGGTTGAAGCGGGTCCGCCGAGTATAGGTTGGCCGGAACATTACTCCCCCCCTTGCCGAGACGCCGTCTCGGCAATAGACGCGGGGTTGTCGCATGCCGTGAGCGGAGACGCGAACGCGGAGGCAAAAGAGCGGAGGCGCGAGCGGAGACGAAAGAGCGCACTAGCGGATGCGAACGAGCGCACGAGCGGAGGAGCGAAAGCGTATGAGCGGAGGCGCGAAAGCGCACGAGCAGAGACGCGAGACCGCATGAGCGGAGGCGCGAACGCGTATGAGCGGCGTTTCGCGAGTGCACGAGCGGAGGCGCGAACGCGTATGAGCGGCGGTTCGCGAGTGCACGAGCGGAGGCGCAAGGGCGTACAAGCGGCGTTTCGCGAGTGTACGAGCGGAGGCGCGAACGCGTATGAGCGGCGGTTCGCGAGTGCACGAGCGGAGGCGCAAGGGCGTACAAGCGGCGGCGCGAGAGCGGATGAGCGGAGGCACGAACGCGCGCGAGCGTGAAAGCGGCGGTGCAAGAGCGCACGAGCGGAGCCGCGAGACCGCAAGCGCGGCGGCGTGAAAGCGCGAGAACGGCGGTGCAAAGCGCACAGGCGGAGGCGCGAGAGCGCACGAGCAGAGACGCGAGACCGCATGAGCGGAGGCGCGAACGCGTATGAGCGGAGGCGCCATAGAACGAGAATGCGAGATCGGAGGCGCGACCGGAAGCGCAAGAGCACGAGAGTGCGAGAGCGGAGGCGCCCGAGCACGCGAGTGCGAGAACGGAGGCGCGAGCAGAGACGCGAGCGGAAGCGCAAGAGCACGAGAATGCGAGAGCGGATGCGCGAGCAGAGGCGCGAGCGGAGGCGCCAGAGAACGAGAATGCGAGATCGAAGGCGCGACCGGAAGCGCAAGAGCACGAGAGTGCGAGAGCGGAGTCGCGAGCGGATACGCAGGAGCACGAGAGTGCGAGAGTGGAGGCGCGAACGGAGGCGCGGGAGCACGGGAGTGCGAGAGCGGTGGCGCGACTGGAAGAGCGCAACAGCGGAGGCGCCGGAGATGCGAGCCAGGATGAGAGCCTGGAGGCGTTCTCCGGTGGCGGTGATGATCTCGATGAGTGCGGTGGCCAGGAGCATCGGGCGGCGCAGCGATCCCTTTGGGCGATGCTGGAGTGGCCTGATGCGCTGCTGCGGATGACGACTCGCCCGTTGGTGCTGTGGCGGAGGTGTCGGTGGAGGCTGCGGACTGCGGTGTATGCGGGAGCGTCCTTGCGATGGCCGGTCCCGGCTTCTTCGTTTGCGTGACGGGTTGCGCGTGGGAGCTGGGCTCATCGTTCGAGTCGGATGTACGGGCTGAGAGCTCCTTGAGCATGGTGCGCAGCGTGGCGTCAGTGTCCTTGACCAGGGTCTCACACGCTTCACGAAGATCCTGGACGAAGTAGGCATAGGATCGTTGATCGGCAGTGCATATCTCGAGGAGCAGTGCATGATTCGACCGGAACTCGTCCCAATTTCGCAGATGTGCATCCAGTCGTGCCTGTATGTGAGCCTCGGTGAGGTTGGCCATCCCCTTCTTCTTTGTATTGGCGATGGTTTTGCCGATGATCTGGTGCAATTCGAATTGTATCACGAAGAGCGTTTTGGCCGTTGTCATTTTGAACGACCGGTGCTGTAACGACCTCGAGGTTACGAGACAAGCGAGCGGGACACAAACACCACACGCGAGCGGTTGCCAACGGTTAACGAACCGATCTGAATGTACAGTGCGATTTGTCTATGAATCGCACACGCGTTTACTGCTGCGTTTTCCCCACTGTGGTACCCACTGATTTTGATCTCGACGTGAGATGCTGAGAGCCGCCGATCTATCCGGCTCGAAGGACCAAAAAATGTTGAAGATCGGAACGAGAATCAGTGGGAGGGTTCGTGGGTTGGAGATTGACTCGGCACACGTTTTGGAACACGCACGTTTAATGCACAGTACAACAAAAAGGACGCAGTAATCTACAAAAATGAGACGCGGTACGAACAGGAATGCGGTTCTACGAAGCGGTGTTACGAAGGCGATGATCGTTGCCATCGCGGTGTTGACATGTGATTAGACCAAAGACGAGTGTCCGCGATCCCGTGCGTAACCGAAAATCACCTGTTCGGCGGATCGCAAAGTGGGGGGCCGCGAGGAAGGCATGACGTCATCCGCGCGGCTACGCAACGTCGGTTGAAGCGGGTCCGCCGAGTATAGGTCGGCCGGAACAGTAGTAAATGCAAACAAATTTATTTATACATTTCCGAAAGATCCACATTTAAGAGAAAAGTGGATAGAAGCAATTAATTGTGAAAATTTTTAGCCCTCTGCTCATTCAAGAGTTTGTTCGAAACATTTTAGAAGTGATTGCTTTGTTGGAACTTCTTTGAGTTCCAGGCGTAATTTGGGACCGGGGCCCAAAAGCAGGCGCCTCCTCGGGTGGTGGCCCCTCCCCGCTCCGCAGCAGTGACAATCACTGTCCCGGAGGGGAGCAAGGCCACCTACGAGGAGGCTATCAGCAGGGCTCGCCAGGGCAGCGATCTCGACGCCCTGGGGATCGAGACCCTGCAGTGGCAGAGGGCGGTCACCGGGGGCCTGATTATTCAGATCCCCGGTGCTGACGGGGGCGTCAAGGCGGACGCCCTCGCCGCCGGGATGGCCAGCGTCCTGACGGAGGTGAACGTGAGGGTGGCCAGGCCCGTCAAGAAGGCGGAGTTCCGTCTGACGGGCCTGAACCTCTCCATCACCCCTCAGGAGGTAATCGCGGCAGTGGCGAAGGCCGGGGGCTGCACCCCCGAGCAGTGTAGCCAGACGGAGCGGCTCGAGCGGCTCCCAGGCCCCTTACGTCTCCGTCCCTCGCCAAGATGCTGCCTCAGCTAGGCCCACTCTTACCACTACCGCTGGCGCGACCGAGTGCTAGAATGAGAGCGGTAGCATGCTACCGACTCGGTCGCGCCAGCGGTAGTGGTAAGAGTGGGGATAGCTGAGGCAGCATCTAGGCGAGGGACGGAGACGTAAGGGGCCTGGGAGCCGCTCCGTCTGGCTACACTGCCCCCGAGTCCGTTAAGGTTTGGAACATCAAGATCCCGACCGGCGGGCTCGGTACTATTTGGGTGCAGTGCCCGGCTGCGGCGGCCTTGGCCCTCGAAAGGGCCAAAACGGTTTGGGTGGGATGGACCCAGGCACGGGTGGTCATTCTGGCCGCCCGGCCTATGCAGTGCTTCCGCTGCCTCGCCCTCGGGCATGTGAGGCGGCGGTGCACTGCTGCGGTGGACCGGAGCGGCCATTGCTACCGGTGCGGGGATCCGTCCCACCGAGCAGCGGCGTGCTCGTCCGCACCCCATTGCGCCGTGTGCGCGGGGGCGGGCAAGCCCGTCAACCACAGGGCGGGGGGCAACGCGTGCTCCCCGCCTTCCAAAAAGAAGAGGCCCAAGAGGGGCGGCGGTGTGGAGCCGTCCCCTGGGGCCACAGGAGGAGGTGGAGGGGCCGGTCTACCCCTCCCAGGCTATGGAGGTGGAGGCGACCCCGGGCGGGGGTGGGAGTATTAATTCCCCTCCATGCCCTGAGTCGGCTCAGGTTGGAGCATCCGCGGGCCCGACGTAATGGCTACCTCGGCTCGCGGATGCTCCCAGCTGGTTCTCCAGGCCAACCTCAACAATTGCCGCCGGGCGCAGGACCTGATGGTCCATTGCCTGGCGGAGCTTGAGGTTGGCCTGGCGGTAGCCGCGGAGCCCTACGTGGTCCCCGACCACCCACAATGGTTCGGGGATCTGGAGGGCTCCGTGGCGATCTGGGCTCGCCAGTCGGCGAGGTTGCCCCCCTGCTCTGTGATCGAACGGAACCGGGGGGCGGTGTTGGTGAAATGGGGAAGATATCTGGTCGCCGGGTGCTACTGTTCGCCGAATTGTGACTCCGCCGAGTTTGGGAGGTTTTTGGACCGGCTGGGGGGCATGCTAGCCCCCCACTTAACCGGTCTGGTGTTGGTCCTGGGGGACCTCAACGCGAGATCATCGAGTTGGGGGAACCCCAGGACCATGCCCCGGGGGCGGAGCCTTAGAAGATTGGGCGGAGGGGCGGAAGCTCCGGTTATTAAACCGGGGCTCCGTGCCTACGTGCGTGAGGTGGAAGGGTTGGTCGGTTGTGGACGTTTCGTTCGCGACCGCCTCCGCCTCGCGCCGTGTGTCCAACTGGCGGGTCTGGGACGGAGAAACTCTGTCCGACCACAGCTACGTCCTGATGGACGTGGTCGCAGACCCGCCGGTGGACACGCCCCTTCTCCGGCGAAGTAGCGCCCCTTCGGCGCCCAGATGGGCGTCGCGGCCAGGGAGCGCGGACCTGAAGAGGGGGCGGCTTGGTTACGGGGCACGTTGCAGATGATCTGCGACGTAGCGATGCCCCGGGTCCGAGCCTCTCCCCCTCGAAAGTTTGTGTACTGGTGGTCGGGTGAGCTGGCCGAGCTCCGCAGCTCGGCCGGTCGAGCCCGCCGCCGGTTCGTCCGCGCTCGGCGCCGCCATTTCCTTGGCGGCGACCCGGGGCCGACGGTGGACGGTCTGTACAGGGAGTATAGATCGTCCGCCGAGGCTCTCAAGCGCGCGATTGCCGCCGCCAAGGCCAAGGCCTGGAGCCAGCTCCTGCTCACTCTTCGCGCTGATCCGTGGGGGCGCCCGTATAGGATGGTGCTTGGGAAGCTCCGTCCCCGGGCGCCTCCTGTCGCGAAGAGAATGGACCCGGAGTTCTTGGGGCGCGTCGTCGACACCCTCTTCCCCCCGATGATGGGAGGGAGGCGGTGGGTGAACGCGCCCCGGGGCCGACCAGTGATTGGTCGGACGAACTCCGGGTCTCTGGGTGGGAGCTCGGACTGACCATCCGGGAGCGCCGGGCTGCGGGCAAGAAAGCCCCCGGCCCTGATGGCGTTCCCGGCGGTATAATGGCCGCGGCGCTAACGGTCCTCGCCCCGGCTTACAGGAGCATCTTGGATGCGTGCCTGAGCCGGGGAATCTTCCCCAAGTGTTGGAAAGAGGCGATTCTTGTCCTCCTCCATAAGGATGGAAAACCCGCAGAGTCTCCCTCTGCCTATCGGCCGGTTTGTTTACTCGACGAGGCGGGCAAGTTGTTCGAAAGAATAATTGCTGCCCGCCTCCGAGAGCACCTGTCGCGGGGTAGTCCCTGGCTGAGCGACAGCCAGTATGGGTTCCAGAGGGGGCGCTCAACTATGGACGCGTTAGAGCGTCTGCGCCTCCTCCGAGATGGGGCTGTCGCTCGGGGCGGGGTGTTGATCGCGGTGTCGTTGGACATTTCCAACGCGTTCAACACCCTGCCCTGGAAGGAGATAGAGAGTGCCCTGGAATTCTTCCGGGTCCCTCTCTATCTCCGGGAAGTAATCCGGGACTACCTCCGCGGCAGGGAGGTGTATATTGCCGGCCGGTATGGTGCATACCTGAGGGAGATATGCCGCGGGGTTCCGCAGGGGTCGGTCCTTGGACCGTTCCTGTGGATCCTAGCCTTTGACGCGATACTGCGGGTTACCCTCCCCCCCGGGACGGGTGTCATCTGCTATGCGGATGCCACCTCTATTCGGGGGTGGTGCGGTCTATGGCCCTGTATGGGGCCCCCGTGTGGTACCGCTCGCTCGAGGCCAGCCGGCGTTCCACCGCTCTCTTGGAAAGAGTGTGGCGCCGGCTGACCCTGGGGACCATACGGGGATACTGCACCATCTCCACCGAGGTGACGGGTCTCCTGGCCGTGATTTCTCCCCTCCAGTTGCTGGCGACGGGGCTGGCGAATATATACCGGATCGCCTGCCAGTTCCGTCGCCTGCATGGGGAGGGGTTGACGGTCGAGGAAGACGAGGAGTTCGAGGATCTGATACGTCAGGCCCGATAGGACGTGTTCGAGCGGTGGAAGCAACTGCTTTCATCCTCGACGCGTCCGACAGTCCGGGCCCTCCTGCCCATGTTTGATGCATGGTGCGGGAGGCGGGTTGGGTTGACCTTCCGCCTTACGCAGTTGCTCACCGGACACGGTTGTTTCGGTGAGTACTTGCATAGGATAGGGCGGGAGCCGACGACGCAGTGCCACCACTGCGGTGAGGAGGTGGACACGGCGCGGCATACACTCGAGGAGTGTCCGGCTTGGTCCGGTCCGCGCCGTGTCCTTAGAGCCGCGGTGGAAGGGTGGGACCTCTCGCTCCCGATCTTGTTCGACCACTTGATCGGGAGCCGGTGGTCGTGGAAGGCGGTGGTCTCACTCTGCGAGACAGTAATGTCCGAGAAGGAGGCCGCCGAGCGGGCCCGGGAGAGGGACCCGGGCTCCGCGAGGAGGAGGATGGCGCGGGGACGTCGCTCGCGCCGTCGTGTGCCGCCCTGGCCTCCGCGGAGAAGGCGCAGGGCGGCGGTGTCGGGTGGTGCGGCGCGGGGGACGTCTCCCCGTGACGCGGCTGGCCCCCCTGGTGGGGGGGCGGCGACTGGGGCGAGGGCGCGGGGAGTGGTCCCCTCCCCGGGGGAGTGAGCTAACCCCGGCCCCCAGGGGGATTTAAACTTCCCCCGGGGTGGCCCGGCACCCCGAGACGTTACGTCTTTGTGGCGGGGTGCCGGCCACCCCCCGAATGCGAGTTCTGGGGGTTGCGCGTGGGGGTTGGGGTGGGGAGGGTCGGGACGTTCGGATGCGTCTCCGACGACCCTCTCTTGCCGGTGTCGGCGTCTTCCTGCCCTGGCCGGACGGGGGGCCCCCTCCCAATCCGGTTGAGGATTTACAGGAACTATTGGATGAATTGTGAGACAGTGGTGTGATTAATAAAGATGCTTGTGCGAAACATGCATAAGAGCTGTGCAGTTGCAGAATTCTCAAAACAAATTTTTCCATATAAAAAATTATAGTACAATCAAACAAGCCCTGACTGTGCCATCCAGCGATGTAGTTCAGACATGTAAAATAGCAGAGGCAGAAATTCGAATTGCGGAAAGAACAAACAGTTTAACCGAAAAAAATTTAATGCAGAAATTGATTTTAAAAACAATGCACAAAGTTAAATCGAACGTTTTTCAAGAATTCGACGAACATATGTATGATCACAATGTCGAATCTAACCATCTTGTACATTTAATTAAAATTGTAAGCTACAATTACATTAATATACGCTTATACTATATAAGTAACCAAAAAGTAGATAAAGACAATAATAGGATAAAAAATAAGTTAACAAAAACAATTTTATTTTGAAACCAATAGTTAGAAATATTCAAATTGTATTGTATACCTGTCAATAAGTATTGTTTTATATTACCTTGGGCATATTATATATAATATATGTATTGTATTCGACATATACATGCATATTGTTCTTACTGTTCTTTTTTTAAATAAAGTAAGTTGTGAGGAAATAAATACAGATTTCATATTGTCAAGTCCTACATTAAAATTTAACTTCTTCCAAATTATAATAGACAAACTGAGTTAACCATATTTAAAATAATAAGAGTAAAGTAAAAATGAACGAATAATAAAATAAAATACATGTATGTATATTACACAGTTACAGTTTCCATAAATGTTTATACAGAATGACTTGTAACGACGATTCCCCTTTCCCCTCTGCCACTTTACCTTCGCGGTACTGCGATTTCTCAACATACTATAGCACTTTGCCCACAAGCGTCGTCTGCTAGGCGGTTTAATCTGGTAACGAAGCAGTTTCATCTCGCCGGGTCTATAGGTATATATGGTCTAAGGTGGAATCTCGTATCCATAGTATATATATCAGTGGTCTTGTAGCGTGACCCGTTGATCACGCGAACATAGCTACGATAACGGTACCACACTATAGGTTTGATTAATGGCGTTGAGAGGGAAATTTGAATATAAAACATAACGATTAGGTCAAAGCCGTGTATTTCATTTTACATATATTTTATTCGGGCACGATAGTTTAGTCTTAGAATATGTAGGGAAACAATAGGAGGTATTTCCACGGAGATCCTTGACGAAATTCCGAGGGGCGAGACTAATTGAGGAATTTGGGTAAAGTCACGTAATCTCTTGGAGGAGCTTCTCCAATTTCACAGAAATAGACAGTCGAAGTCTGGAATCGGTCAAGGACGGGAAGTCGTAAATTCTATGTCAATGACCTCTTGGAACTCCCTCGGACCTCTCTCTCGCTCGGTCCCACGACCCTTGTTTTGGCGGGCCTTCACCCTCGCGCGTACCCCACTCTCGTGCGCGCGCTATTGGACACCTCCACCACCAATCACCATCGAGCTGCAACCAAAGACGAGCCACCCGACGAATCAACACCCAGCTGGAAGATCCGATTTTTCCTATTGGCTAAGGAAAAGGAACCTGGAAGAAGATAAAACCTCGAGACGAGGCAAATACAAAAGAGATACATTTCTGAGATCTTCGAGTCAACAACGAGTCCACATAGGGCTCCACGGGTACCCGAACCCAGCGTATTCCCCAAATCCCACCACACTGCGACGCAACACGCTAAAGCACTCTGCTCGTGGAAGGTTTTCTGAACAAACTCTTAACAAGAAAATGTAACGAAAAATAGACTTTATTTAATAGTGTACTAGTTGTTGACTCTAAGATCTCAGAAATGTATCCCCTGCGTATTTGCCTCGTCCCGAGGTTTTATCTTCTTCCAGGTTCCTTTTCCTTAGCCAATAGGAAAGTTCGGATCTTCCAGCTGGACGTTGATTCGTCGGGTGGGTCGTCTTTGGTTGCAGCTCGATGGTGATTGGTGGTGGAGGTGTCCAATAGCGCGCGCACGAGAGTGGGGTACGCGCGAGGGTGAAGGCCCGCCAAAACAAGGGTCGTGGGACCGAGCGAGAGAGAGGTCCGAGGGAGTTCCAAGAGGTCCTTGACATGACAGAGAATTTACGACTTCCCGTCCTTGACCGATTCCAGACTTCGACTGTCTGTTTATGTGAAATTGGAGAAGCTCCTCCAAGAGATTCCGTGACTTTACCCAAATTCCTCAATTAGTCTCGCCCCTCGGAATTTCGTCAAGGATCTCCGTGGAAATACCTCCTATTGTTTCCCTACATATTCTAAGACTAAATTATCGTGCCCGAATAAAATATATGTTCTATACAAGGCTAGATAAATTGAGTCTGGTTAAGTATAACGTCACTTTATTTATTCCCGGAGGAATTCGTCTTATCACAACACTTGTACAAACTTGAGAGTGTAAACAATACGCGAGCGCGTGGTGTTTCCTTGATAATAAATGCTTTAATTACAGACAGTTCGTTTCTATCACCTTCCCGGAAAGCTCCGCGAAAGTGGAGGTACATTTCCCCGTATTGACCGGTCAATAGACGCTTGTAGAAAACGATGACTCGGAGGATAGATTCCTGTCGTGTATCGGACGATTGATAAAGGACTGGTGATCGATCGATCAGCTGGCGGTTAGCCGTCACCGAGGCACGTTCGATTGGGGGATCGCTAGCGCGATCAGCCAATCGGAGTGGCGCTCCGCGGTCGATAATCGATCATTCTCGATCTCGACAGGCCGGCCAATGACTCCTCCAGCTGATTATCGATCACAGATCTCGCTGCTGCTGAGTGATTAGCCAATAGCGAGTAGGCGAAGTTTGTCGTTACGCTGACGCTGTCGACACACTCAGCCAATCCCGAACAATATATGTAAAATGAAATACACGGCTTTGACCTAAACGTTATGTTTTATATTCAAATTTCCCTCTCAACGCCATTAATCAAACCTATAGTGTGGTAACGTTATCGTAGCTATGTTCGCGTGATCAACGGGTCACGCTACACCTCCCCCCTTATTGAAAAGGTGTTTCCTATGGGAACAGCTTTTATTATTTACTCTATTCTAATGTGATTTGAGTCTACTTTAGAATCTTCAAAAAACCTACGTTTGAAAACCTGTATGTATACGTGTGTGTGAGCGCATGTGTACCTACAACTCGGAATTCCTAATGTACATGTTTACATTACAATTATTTAGGTGAGGTTAAGTTTATTTGTAAATACAATCGCTTATTTTCTCTTTAGCTTACAATCAGTTTAAATTTGTCCCTGCCATAGCTTGAGTAGAGCTTAATCTTTCTAAATAGTTCGTTCAAGTAGTGGGATAATATCCGAGGGATTTCCTGTTTACTAAATTCGTTAAAGCCTTAACGCCAAAGACTAATTCGTATGGAGTAAATCCCATAGCTAACTGTATAGAAATATTATATGAAAACATCCCAAATTTAATCAACCCAATATGTTTTAGTGCAGTAATGTGTCAAGTATCCTATGAAACTCTATTGGAACGTACGAGAGATCCTGATGACTATGGATGAAATACAGTAGAGGTGATCCTTGGAATATTTAAAAGTTGGGAGAGAAGTAGGATGAAGGTTGAGTATACTGTCTATGACTCTAGTAGGTAATACTCTATTCGCATTTTGCGTTGTATCATAAAGATTCTCTGTCTCTATTTCAGGTTTTAATGAGGTCGGTCCTATCCCGGATTGCGTCCCTATTACATACAACCGGCTCGTCAGCCCAATAAACCAGCGCTTTACCACGCCATACACCATCACGAATAGCCTCCTGAGACGGATCATTGGGGTTTCCACGAGTGCCGATATTCTCAGGCCAACCAGAGCGTGAAACAGAAAGAAAGAAAGCATCGGACTTGCACCTAACGGGTCCTGGACGGGGTCATTGGGGTTTCCACGAGTGCCGATATTCCAGACGCCCGAGTCGACACAAGCCAACGATGCCCGAGACGGAATCCGAATGTCTACATTCTCTTCACGGTTGCCGTGTCTTTCAACGACCTCGTCCAGATCAGAGAGTGGTTCCTTCCCTCCTACGTGAAATTTCATTGAGGGTAAAGGCATTTCGTCTTCGTCAGCAGTATGGTAATTGTCACTGTCGTCATTATCACTGTCTTTACTATTGAATTTATTGAACTGTCCTCGACCTCATTTGTAACTACTGCTTCCCCGCGCGCAAGGAAAATAGAAGCAACCTATTCTTCACCGTACCATTCTAACCTTTCGTCTGGGTTGGAATTTGTCCGAAAGTTCGTGAGCAGCACCTCGCCGTACACACCACAGAGACACGAGAGAAAGAGAGTAAGATCTCAAGAAGACGCACATAGGCCGTCATCGGTACAATTCAACGAGAACGTGGCGATGGAATGGCAATCGCAAAGATTAGCGAGGACAAGTAGGCGACGGGGAATAATTCCGACCCGATCAAGTACGACGTGTTCATCCCGCACATTGCTGCGCGTTGCTCCGCTGTCCATCGATCATCAAAGCGTTCGGTAGAACTAGAGATCTCTTCCGTCTCTTTCCTCGAAGACTCAAAAGTTAGTAATAATATATGTTTGTCGAAATCGCCGGCAACGACGACCCTGCGCCGTTATAACGTAGAGTTAAGAAACGCATCCACGCACAGGCATATTCTCTCCCTGGGGCTTAACATTGCACACCGCACCACACTCTGTGTGTCACAGCAGTATTCGGGGACTGGACGTCCGACAGATCGCGCGGTTCCGCACGAATCGACAAATGAAGAAAAGAAAAGACATGGGGCGTCCGACACAAAGGTTTTCTCATAATATACCTTATCTCTCTGCGGTGCTGTTCCGTGCGTGACACAACATGCAGCGTGTCTTGCGTCGTGTGACAATCAAGTTCGAAATAAGCCTCGCCAATAGAGGAGTATATATATTATAAAACAAAAGTAATACATATAACCCGGTAGGATTTCTTTTTCTCTCTACTCTAATTTACCAATTAACACACGGGGGTACAGAAACGTTGCGCACGAAACGATGTATCATCGATCAAACACACACACCACCCCTGAGTTCTCCAGACAAGGATGTGTTGAATTTGTTTGAGGAGTTGGATTATTTTAGAGGTTGAAAGGGTTTCGGGTCAATGCGTCAGCGTTGGAATTCCTTTTACCAGGTGTTGTACGCAATGTCATAATCATATTCATTTAATTTAATTCGTTATCTCATATAGTCTCGTATCTCTCTTAGTTCGTTATGAATGAAATCTACCTTGAAAAATCGCGAGAATGACTCCTTCAAGAGATTTATTAAATTATCTAAAATATTGACTTCGCGGTGATCTGAAACTAAGTCGGCATGCCCTACGATTTTATTCTTAACCAGAACAAGATTGTCCATGAAATTGGGGTACTCTGTATTAGAAAAATACTATTAGATGACGGGGCTTATTTGAGAGAACAACAATAAACAATAAAAGAATTATCACCACTACTCAAGCTGATCCTACACGCTTTCCTACCTCGTGGCATTTTAATGCTACCTGACATTCCACCCGCGGTGAAAAAAAATAATATAAATTTTATATCGTCGACTTACGGAGACTGCACTACCCTGATTACATTAATTTGGTCCACCACCAATCGCGATTTCCTGGTTCCTTGCCTCTGGATTCTCCCGGCTGAATTCCCCTCGTCGTTGGATTCTCGTTTGTTGGCTGGATTCTCCTCGTTGTTTGCTGGATTTTCCTCGTCGTTGGATTCTCCCGATGATGATGATTTTTCAGGGGTGCGTGTGACAGGCAGGGTAGCTTGCACGGCCGCTAACGTCACTCGTTCTCTGGTATTTACCCAAGTTCCTGGGGAAACCGTGCGAAAACCCAGGAGAGAGAGGTGCACCTTTCCAAAGCCTTCCACAAACCGGCAGTATCGTCTTGTCGTTGATGGTCCAGTTGATTTCCGAAATTTTCAAAGAAATCCCACCGCTGTCACCAAAAAACTGCTATGTTACGTCGCAGTATGGTGGGATTTGGGGAATACGCTGGGTTCGGGTGCCCGTGGAGCGCTAAAGCACTCTGCTCGTGGAAGGTTTTCTGAACAAACTCTTAACAAGAAAATGTAACGAAAAATAGACTTTATTTAATAGTGTACTAGTTGTTGACTCTAAGATCTCAGAAATGTATCTCTTTCGTATTTGCCTCGTCCCGAGGTTTTATCTTCTTCCAGGTTCCTTTTCCTTAGCCAATAGGAAAGTTCGGATCTTCCAGCTGAACGTTGATTCGTCGGGTGGGTCGTCTTTGGTTACAGCTCGATGGTGATTGGTGGTGGAGGTGTCCAATAGCGCGCGCACGAGAGTGGGGTACGCGCGAGGGTGAAGGCCCGCCAAAACAAGGGTCGTGGGACCGAGCGAGAGAGAGGTCCGAGGGAGTTCCAAGAGGTCATTGACATAGAATTTACGACTTCCCGTCCTTGACCGATTCCAGACTTCGACTGTCTATTTCTGTGAAATTGGAGAAGCTCCTCCAAGAGATTACGTGACTTTACCCAAATTCCTCAATTAGTCTCGCCCCTCGGAATTTCGTCAAGGATCTCCGTGGAAATACCTCCTATTGTTTCCCTACATATTCTAAGACTAAACTATCGTGCCCGAATAAAATATATGTAAAATGAAATACACGGCTTTGACCTAATCGTTATGTTTTATATTCAAATTTCCCTCTCAACGCCATCAATCAAACCTATAGTGTGGTAATGTTATCGTAGCTATGTTCGCGTGATCAACGGGTCACGCTACACCTATATCTCGTCTGTGACTCTCATTCTCATATCCTCTCTGGTTGTATATATATAGTAATATAGTACAAGTTATAATTTGTGTAAACAACATTGTTTATTTGGTAACGATGATCATAAGAAAATTGAAATTATATATTAAAAATTTCGCGGTTACCAATTATTTTTCTTATTTATAATATAGTAGTATAAAGTAATATTGGTATAGAGATGTAAATTTGACCGTTGCCTTAAATTAACGAGGAAAATATTGGATTTCTTTTGTCGTTGACATTAAATATTGTATCTGAAATACCTTGTAAATATGACAACATTGAAAGGTATTTTTCCTGATCCAAGTAAGTTACATTTATTTGCAATTATTTCCATAATTATTTATTGCAATGTATTATTGACATTATTAATATTGATAGTATCTAAAAACAGATTATGGTTAGAATACGTTATATGAAATGTGTTTGCATGTGACTATTTTAATACAAAACCACCTCACTATCCAGAATGTCAGATATAATAAATAGATACAGTCCTTGACAAAATAATAAGACACCTAGCATATTTTAAGTTTTCTATATTTAAAGGTAGAAAATGTACACTCCAATGTATCCTGTATATTACATACTATTTGCAAAGTAAACATGTAAAATCTTAGGATTGTATCGCGTACCATCGGAAAATTAGAGAAAGATATGTAAACATGGTCTGACATTAATTCGACAAAAGTATAAGACACTAACAGAAAAATGTTTGATTAAGCAAATAAAAATACAAAATTAATACTTTGTGATACCTCCCTTGAATTGAATTACGACTAGTAATCGCTTTCGGATAGTTTTATATAACTTTTTGATTCGTTTTTGTTATAAATGTGTCCAATTGTGATTTATACTTCCTTTTAGTTCATTTACGTTATTATATTGTCTCCCATTCGCGTAGACTCGTCTTGACAAGTCTCCTCACACATTTTCTATAATATTTAAATTGGCAGAACAAGCGGGCCATTCCAAAATATTAATATTTTTTGAAGAAAAGAATTGTTTCACAGATTTTGCAGTATGGATTGCTGCATTATCCTGTTGAAAAATATAGTCACCGCGCGTGATACGAGCTGCAGGCTTGTTTAACTGATCTGTTATTAGTTGAATATATTGATTACTATTCATCCGATCTGATAAAAAGTTTATTTCTGTCTTTCCATAGTAACCAATAGTGGCCCATACCATAATACCGCCACCACCCATTTGATAGGAACTTAAATGGAGTTCTTCCTTTCTGCAATCATGAAAGTAGTAGGCCCAGCCGTCAGGACTATCTAGATTGAATTTTTTCTCGACACTAAAAATTACTTTTTTCCAGTTTTTCATTCAGTGGATGTGTTTACAAGCGAACTTTAGTCGCGCTGTTTTGTGTTTCTCCATTAAAGGTGGTTGTTGTTTTAATTTCTTCCGTTTAACATGTTTGCTCCCTTGTAAAATGCGATGTACATTTCTTAAATTTGTTTTCACACCTGCTTCTTCGGCTGTTTGTTTTGCTGTGCCCTTAAAATTCGACGCAACACGCAAAATTGCACGTCCATTACGTTCGGAAGTAACGCTAGGTCTTCCAGTTCCTTTTGTTTTTCGATAAGCACTTGGATTTTTTAACACATTATATATCGTGCACCTACTTCTGTTTAATAATTTTGCAATTTTATTAATACTGTACTTTTCCGAGCGCAACAGAACGATTCGATCGACCTCACTTTTATCTAAATGCTTTCCACGACCCATTATTTATTTTTCGTTTTAATAAATGTACTTATACTGTAAGAAAATCACGAGATTCAACGTCTGAATACGTTTGCACTAGAAAACTTAATGGTAACAGTCACATGAGTGGAAAATAAGTCTTATACTTTTGTCAAAGCAATGTTAATCCGTGTTCACATATCTTTCTCTAATTTTGCTATGGTATACGATAAAATACTAAGATTTCGCGTGTTTACTTTGGAGATAGTATGTAGTATTCAGGATATAACGGAGTGTACATTTTCCACCTTTAAATATAAGAAATTTAAAAATATACTAATTGTCTTATTATTTTGTCGAGGACTGTAACAATATGTTAAATCTTTTAAGAAAATGCTACTGCAATCGTAATTAATACATGTTTGCCGAAGGGTAGCATAGAGACCGGTGTTGATAATTGTAAAACAGTATGCATAATTATTGAATAACTTTAATTATATGTATAAGCATGAAACCATAAACCCCAGTAAGCAAAATGCTCGGGCACAATGCTGGCTGCTCAGTCCTGAATTCTGCCCGGCAGAAGCTGCTCGGGCACAATGCTGGCCACTTGGTCCTGGATTCTGCCCGGCAGAAACTGCTCGGGCCCAATGCTGGCCGCTCGGTCCTGGATTCCGCCTGACAGATGGGCTCGATTTCTGCTCGAGGCAGGCCTGGCTGATTGGGAAGTTCTAAAAACCTAAAAGCCATAAAATTCATGTGTCTACAGAAAGCATATGTTGAAGGTACATAAGTTGAATTCACAGAAATACAGAAAATACGATTTGTACAATAGCATCATATGAATTTTATTATTTTCTCCATACATATGTTACTTCATATAATTATTTTTCTAAGTCCATTTGAATTTTCTATGTCCTATTTCTTTAATTCAGTTTTCTGTAACATTCGTTTTTGTCATATTGTCTATTTAAAGAGGATACATTAATTGATAGTGTGTTTTAAATTAACGATGAAAATGATAATATTTTGCATTCTCAAGAATTACCGGCAGTGAACTTTCCAAAGACGCTGTTGTGATCATAGCTGCCTGGCACAACTAAACTCGATCAAAAAATGGGTAAACTTCAAAAACAACAACGTTTTTAATTTTGTAACTGCAATTAATATTAGAATGTCATTGCAATGTCAATGTATATTGATCTTTTGTATCATAAACTCAAATACATATACATGTAGGGTGGTGATGCCGTTGTGAACTCCGCTGAATATATGTAGATATTAGGAACAGTAACGACGCGACGTCGTTACCGATATTGAGTGCGGCTTTCAGATATTATTATGAATTGTGATTTTGAATGTGACGGTTCAACGATAAAGACGTAATTCTCAGACGGAGATTAGAAACGATGTAATTCTCAGACAGAGATTCGTTTAGTTGAGTTCATTCGTTTAATTGTATTCAACGTTGTGTTTCAAACATTATACTTTTCCCGGTTAACTGTTGTATTGTTGTGTTATTTCTTATCTGACGTCTCTGATCCTACATACATATTATACATTTATGTGATGTCATTATGATATGGACAATTACACTCCAGTGCTGGAGATAAAACCATCTAAATAAATTAAGCATTGTGAACTACAATTTTAGTTACAGCTGCTATAATTTTAATCCTTTTTAGAGCCAATTGGCAACACGCTCTGTGCCGAGCCATTTTTGCTTGACTTTTCATTCAGGCCATTTGATGTTTTGGCCAGTGATTAATATATTATCACAAAATATTTCATTACATCATCTTAATTCAGCCTTGTCGCAGGTATGTGTACCATCAGTGTTACGGAACGTGTTAATATATTGATAATATATTGTTGTTGCGCACTAAAAGGGTTACTATTAATTCTTCAAATTCATCTTATATGTATAGAAGATATTCATGTGAAAAAAAGGGTCAAAGACTTTAAAAGTGTGTAGTACTCACTAAAAGGAGTAAGAAATATTGAATTAATATAGGTCTTACAATTAATACTTTAGAGTTTAGAGATAAAATTAACTTTTGTAAATTGCATTACTACTTGTGACGTCATCGGTCCTCAGTAAATATGAAGTAGTAACGATAATATATAATATAATAATTATAATTTTATCATTTATGAACATTTGATATCACAATATGTTTAATGTTAGTTGTCTATTATGATAAGCACATAACGGTACTACGGTTAGTCTGTTAATTATACAACTGAATTTTCACAAGCAGATTTGAAAGGACAAATAGAAAAACTATAATGTGACACATATGAATTGTGCTTAATTGAAAGAATGATAATTTTGAAAATGCAGTCTATGATAGATCCAAAAAATTATCAAAATGATACTACAGTAACATTGTGGGAGTACATAATATATAATATAATCCCAACAAAAACATCCTGTAAACAAGAGCCAAGTTCCTATGGCCGTAAAAAGTTGTGAGATCAAACAAAATACTGCCAAGTTCGTTAGTTTAGAAATACCTCTTGCAATACTGAAGAAAGCGTTTGTAAAAATTACTTTAAAAGAACGCTATTTAATTTTTAATGAATTACATGGAGGAACTAAATTATTCAAACTTGGCCGCTACCTAACACCTTTTATGGCCATTGGTTTAAAAAGTAACGGCCAAGTTTAAATAATTTAGCACTCCATGTAATTCATTAAAAATTAAATAGCGTTCTTTTAAACTAATTTTTACAAACGCTTTTTTCAGTATTGCATGAGGTATTTCTAAACTAACGAACTTGGCCGAATTTTGTTTGATCTCGCAACTTTTTACGACCATAGGAACTTGGCTTCTGTTTACAGGATGTTTTTGTTGGGATTTCATCAATTTTTGTTGAAAGGGTATAGCCGGATAAGATAGTCAAAAATGCCCTTGAACCAAATTGTATCGACGATGTGTCATTCGAAAGGGCACCAAGAAAAAACATACTGTGCAAAGTTTCAACCCTGTATGTCGATCCGGAGGGTAGTTATGGGGTAAAATCGAAAAATCAGTTTTTCGCGTACTTTCCCTAGTTAATGATGTTTAGAAATTCTGAAAAAAATCTGACACGTCAAGAACCCAAATACATACTTTGCAATTGGTTTCAGATTTTTAAAGTGAAAATCCTACTTGTAAAAAATCAAAAAAATCGAAAAAATGCAGATTTCACATGGAAGTTCTAGATTGGCAAGATTTATATTTTTTCAGTAGCGATATATTGTTACAGGTATTGTTCATGAATTTTTTCAGATTTTTTGGTTTGGTGCGCCGTTAAAAAAAATAAAAACCGATTTTCTCGACGTTTTTTCCGCAAAGAACTAAGCTAACCTTAAAATTATTACGTTCTATTTATTCTGTAAGTCTCAACTTGAGTAATAATTTTAAGATTGGCTTAGTTCTTTGCGGAAACGTCGAAAAAATCGGTTTTTATTTTTTTTAACAACAACGCACCGAAACAAAAAAATCTGAAAAAATTCATGAACAATACCTATAACAATATATTGCTACTGTAAAAATATAAATGTGGACACTCTAGAACTTCCATGTGAAATCTGCATTTTTTCGATTTTTTTGATTTTTGACAAGCAGGATTTTCACTTTAAAAATCTGAAACCAATTGCAAAGTATGTATTTGGGTTCTTGACATGTGTCAGAATTTTTCAGAATTTCTAAACATCATTAACTAGGGAAAATAGGCCAAAAACTGATTTTTCGATTTTAACCCCATAACTACCCTCCGGATCGAGATACAGGGTTGAAACTTTGCACAGTATGTTTTTTCTTGGTGCCCTATCGAATGACACATCGTCGATACAATTCAGTTCAAGGGCATTTTTGACTATCTTATCCGGCTATAACCTTTCAAGCTTGTAGGTCAATGGGAAGTACCCAAAAGGTTATGATGATCTGTCAGTCAGTCAGTCAGTCAGTCAGTGACAAATTTAGCGATTTTTGAGGTCCTATATTTCGGAATCTACTAATGTTGGAAGATTAATGTTTCGTCAATATTGAGACATGATAGCATTTAACAAGTGTACGAAATTACATCTCTCCATCTGCCTCCAGTGCCGTGTTATAAGCCTCTAAAAAACGGCTAAGTTGTTTCGTGTAAAAGGAGATAGTGCGAGGAACTTGGCTGATGCTGTTGAAGTAAATACCAGAGTATATAGCAAGATATATATATTAATATATTATACAATGAGATATATAAGATACAATCGACGAGTAACGTGTTGACCGTTCGAGGGCAGTGTTCCGATTGAAGCCGAAATTTTTCATACGATGGATGGCCGCTAGATGCGCTGCGCGGAAAAACAGTAACGTATCTACTATTGGGTAGCAGAGCGACCAGAGCCCTGAGGCAGTTATATTGGCGGGAGTGTACCGAAATAATCTTACCGGACAAAAAGACTCCAGGACGTGTCCTACGAGTTACAAAATATACACGAATACACTTGTCATACATTCATTTTTCAGGATCAAATCATATAAATTTTTTAAAATTCTGCGGGGTGCTCAAGGAACCCCATTTCATCTACCCAATAGTAGATACGTTACTGTTTTTCCGCGCAGCGCCTCTAGCGGTCATCCATCGTATGAAATATTTCGGCTTCAATCGGAACACTGTTCGAGGGACAAAACCAGAAGGGGGGGGGGGGGCCGGAACACTACACGCAGCGACAACGGCATCAAACACACGGAGACATACAGTGCCACCAACCTAAAACGTGGCGCGCGAATTAAACTCACTCTAACAGCTAGATATTATAAATATATACAGGGTGTTTAGCAACAGGTGGGAGAAAAAAGGGGTGGTTCTCGACGATAATATAAGACGAAAATGAAGAATAAAAAAATTTCGATTTCGACTTCGTTATTTAGTTATTAACAGTTAAAAATCTGCCCAAAAAGCGGCAATCTTTCTACAGCGGTGCACGTTGCGTGCAAAATATGGTAACACTGGTCACGGCCAGTGTAGCCAGACGGTGCGGCTCAACGGCTCAAGTGGCCCCTTACGTCTCCGTCCCTCGCCTAGATGCATGCCTCCGCTATCCCCACTCTTACCACTACCGCTGGCGCGACCGAGTCGGTAGCATGCTACCGCTCTCATTCTAGCACTCGGTCGCGCCAGCGGTAGCGGTAAGAGTGGGGATAGCGGAGGCATGCATCTAGGCGAGGCACGGAGACGTAAGGGGCCGCTTGAGCCGTTGAGCCGCACCGTCTGGCTACACTGGTCACGGCTCCGAGAGCGCACGGGAGCCGCTTGGGAGCACATGAGCCGCTCTCAGAGCTACGAGCTGTGCATGCCTGGTGTAGATTGTAGATATTATTCAGTGCGTTGAGTACATTACTTTAAATTATAAAAAATACAAAGCTAATTATTAATTTCTTTTGTATATTATTGAGACCCATTGAGTTCCACCGATTTTTATTTTGTTAAAATCCAAAAGTTTGCTACTTTTTGTGACTTTCCGACAAATAAGGTCACAGTGGTTTTGGAAAGAGCGAGATAAACGATTTTTTTGAATCCATATTTATTAGGCTTAAGATTTAAAAAATCTTTAAATAATTAAAACAAACGACAATTAAAAATAATGTTATCTTGTTTATCCCTTTGCCATTAATTAGTATTTCCATGTATACAGGGTGATCGCGCTATCACTAGCCAGCGTTTTTCTTGTAAATAGTAAATATTAGAAAAAAATGAAAGAGGAAAAAGTAGTATTGTTTTTTTTATGTTTATACTATTTTGTTATATATGAAGGTGACCTTCAATTTTTTAAATGGAATGGAAGAAATATTTTCAATATTTCATACCAATGTGTTTACAAGTATTCTTTATTTATACGAATCAAATAATGTTGTCATTCACTATCAGAATGTTTACTTCTAGTTTTTTCTATGATGAGACAATTTCAGTATTCCGAAACCGATTAGTAATATCGCATAGTAATGTATTATTATTCGATGGACGAGAAGGCGGATATGGTGCGCATGTATCACCACTGCAATGGAAAGAAAAGACAAAGTAAATTGAAATATGTACCTAGAAGAATATCCGGACGGAGTGCGGCCAAATGAAAATCAGTTTGTTTTGCTTGCAAAGCGTTTGACGGAAACAGCGTCTTTGCAGAATAAGTGTCATGATCGGAAATGTGTTCTTTCTGAAGCTAAACAATTAGAAGTCCTCCTACACTTTGAAGAAAATCCGACAACTTCGGTGCGAAAAGTGGCTTCCGCGTGTGGTATTTCAGTTAGCTCAACTCATAAGATCTTAAAATTACATAATTGCAAACCCAAATATTCAAAATGTTTTTTCTATTTCTGAGCTTGCATGACCTTGACGGTCACTGTGCAGTATACGGCTGAATTCGTCTAGACACACGCTTTCATGTGATATAAAAAATATACAGGATTCCATTTAAAAAATTGAAGCCTTCATATCTAACAAAATAGTATAAACATAAAAAAATTATGCAGGGTGTTTAGCAACAGGTGGGTGAAAATTTAAGGGGTGGTTCTCGACGATAATATAAGACGAAAATGAAGAATAAAAGAATTGCGATTTCGACTTCGTTATTTAGTTATTAACAGTTAAAAATCCGCCTAAAATACTGCAACACTTCTAACAAAAGTGTACGTTGCGTACGTCACACAGGCGCGCGACAGACTCGTATCAAGTGACAAACGCATCATACCTTGGTTCTCATTTGGGGCCCCAGCGAGGTGAAAATGTTTAAAAGATCGTTGGACGACATTGAACCTACCTACTCGTTAAAACCCACAAGAGCATTTATAATATCCGCCCTATGGAATTATCGAGCAGAAGGGGTCAATGCCCTTTGACTTTTAAACTGTTTTCACACATATCCACAAATTCTTAATCTGCACTGTTCATACCACCGTACATAATACACTGGAACAAACCACACATATGCTCTAGCACTATTTTCAATATCATACACACGCACTACGAGTTTACTGAGGGGAATGAGGAGAATGTAAAGAACACACTGGTAAACCTTTAATGTTGAAACACTGCACTTTATTGAACTTGATTTACGTTGCGAGACTCGCTCACAGACGAAACGGACATCTTGAAGTCGTGTGATTTCTGCGAACGGAAATCTTCGACGCGTGGCGAGAAGAATCGTCCGTACAAGCCACGTTGCCGTGCCACGCGAAATGTCTAGTCTTTACGATCACTGTCTCACAACGATTCCGAACTCGCGAGGATCGCGCGACAACCTGAGATAGCTGATTTCTAGGTTAGGGTTCCGCGGAAGAAGAAGGACAGGGCATTCCTCGCGACAGGAACTTTTCGAATGTTGGCAAACTACTCGAATGTTGGCAAAACACTGTCTTTTATTAGACGGATGGTCACTAGCCGCCGGTGAGAACCGGCGGGAGTCAGAAATTGCCGGCGCGATTACAGAAATCTCGGCGGTTGTTCGGCCCGCGTTCGCGCGTAATTTATTCTCTCGCGATGAGCTCGACAGTCACAAAATTCTCGCGTGTAGTACAAGCCAGAATGGCACGAATTCTGTCGAGCTCAGATGATAGGCGCGATTCTCGTTTCGGGACTGGGCGAAGGACGAGTCGAAGTCGCGGAACACGAAACGGGCACGTCACGTCGCTCCACCGTGGAACGTCTCGAGGATGGCCGCTAATTAATCTTTTCGCAAAATCGTCCGTGCCGATATCCTAAAGTCGGACACGACGATCCACGTTCGTGCGTTCCTCGCGGGTCAGCTGCTCCCGGTCGTGGGCAACGACAACGAAACGTGGTTCACGACGCGAAGTTCGGACCCGCCAATACTTCGTCACCGAGCCAACACGAACTGAGCACACTTATCGTCACTGGCGCAAAGAAACGGAAAAACCTGACCGGCACTTACCACAGCTTCTCGACTCTCGATATCTGGCGGCCGACGCAAAAATACTTTATTAATGAGGCATGGTAAAAATGGCGACTACTCGCTTGTTAGTCCTACGACCCAGTGACCCAGTGATGCCAGAATCGTGGGACGTGGTATTTTTCCCCTCCGTTCGCTCAGCCGACTCAGTCCCCCACTCTGATGTACCATCGGCTCCTTACGTTGCTTCTACGCGCTCGCGCTACACACAAGCGTACCAATACGAATAGGCAGCTCACACGGACAGACTAGAGGTACGCTTGTGTGTAGCGCGTGCGCAGTAGAAGCAACGTAAGGAGCCGATGGTACGTCAGAGTGGGGGGCCGAGTCGGCTGAGCGAGCGAAGGGGAAAAATACCACGTCCCACGAATCTGGCATCACTACAGTGACCCAGTTCGAGCCGGCTCGGGCAGACGGAAGCGAGGCGTCCCCCTACTTCCTCTTCTATTCCCTCTACGGCGACGCTCGGGCCTATCACGACGTTCCTCGCAGCAGGGACGGTGCTAGCGGTTCCCGTCCCGGGACTTAGGAAAATCTTTTCCTCCTCGAGGTGATGTTCAAGTCCGGCTGTGGAGGCGGCAAGGGTGAACCAGAGCCATTCCGGGTTCGCTCTCGTGGCTTCGGTCGGATGAGGCGTCGACGGAGGTGGGGTGGTTCGTCGCCCCTTATCCTTCAGTTCCTCGTTGGCTCCTCCGGGCTCGTATATCCGGGCACGGTCCAATCCCCGCTGACTTGACCTTTGCCTAGTTCCGTGATAGGTCCTCTGAGTGCCTCTCCTCGAGGTGACTCGCCAATAATGTAGAGGAAATAGGTGCCGGGCTCCTCTGGAGCACCAGCTACGGTCCTGAAACTTCGCGTCGCGCCCAACGGCGCGACGTTCAAACGTGATGATACCGTTCCACTGGGACTCGGCCGTCCCAGGGAGAGCGATCGCAACGGCCCTTCTCGTTTTGGCACTGCCGGAGGTCGGCCCGGCCTCTCGTGGAGGGTAGAGAGGGACGTTGGCAAGACTGCCACGTCACAACAGTGACTCAAACAATTGATCAAATGTTTAATTTTGTTTAAATTTTTATTTAATTGAACACATGTTAATAAGATATCTAACAAAATATTTCATTATAATTACATACATAGTTTTCGTAGTTCATACAATACAGAATTAACTTAAATATGTTACATTTTTTAAACAAAATTAAATGAAATTAACAAATTATGTAATGATCAAATTTTTGAGTTTGAAAAAATGAAATATTAGTACTTCGTATACCCTCCTTTCGATTTCAATACGGCTTCTATGCGTCTTGGCATACTATCTACTAAACTTTTACACTGTTCAGCCTTAATATTTTCCCAAGCAGTTTTAAGTTTTAACTTCAGACCACAATTCAATAATACTTCTTGAATTGTGATCGAAGTTGGCAACTGTTCTTGTTAGTAAACCCCATAGGTGTTCTATTGGATTCAGGTCAGGAGACTGTGGGGGCCAGTCTAAAACAGTAAAACCATGAGCTGTTAACCATTCTTTAGTGATTTTTGCCGTGTGTTTAGGGTCATTATCGTGCTGAAAAATGACTTCTTCTGCGTCCTTATTCCATTTTGCCAAACTTCCAATTAAACTTTTCTGCAGGATGGATGTGTATGATGTTGCAGTCATTCGACCTTCAATTTTTTCAACGCATCCGACGCCCTCACTGGTCATACAACCCCAAACCATGATATGGCCTCCTCCAAATTTCAGTGTTGGATGAACGTGATGCGACCGTACTTGTTCTTTATTTCCTCGCCATGTCCATTCGCGTCCATCGCACCCAAAACGATTAATTTTCGTCTCGTCTGACCATATTACTCGGGCCCAATCGAGATCTGTATAATTTTTATATTTTTCGGCAAACTGCAGTCGAAGTTTCTTGTGCCGCTTTGTAAGAAGAGGTTTCTTTATTTTTGCACGTCCTCTTAAATTCACTTCTCGCAGTGCATTACGCACTGTTCAGCGCTTACGTTAATATTATGGTGTGTGACAAAATTTTTTTGCATCTGTACAGCATTATCAACGGTTCCATTACGGATTGATCGTATGATTAATCGCTTTGTGGTAGTGGATACTTTGATTTTCGTCCTGCTTTATTTTTTAGTATGTTTTCTTTTAAAGTTTTACGTACTGATGACACAGTACCTTCTTAGAAATTTCGCGATGAGAAAGCCCAGATATTAATAGTTTTTTAATTTCTGATATTTTACTTGCTTTTATTGGTCTTGTTACGAGCCAGGGCCGCGAGTAGCAACGAGTGGCCGGCGAAGGGTTGTCACCCTAGGAATATGGTATCAGTTTGATAGTTAAGGTGCGCGGACGAACCCAATGCGAAATTGGGGAGCCGCTAGGATTAAAGACTGCGAGGACGAACCTGATGCGAAATCAGGGAGCCTCTAGGAATGGAGTCAGACGCAGACGAACCTGATGCGAAATCAGAGAGCTGTTAGGATGCGGACGAACCTGATGCGAAATCAGGGAGCCGCTAGGATGGTATAGTTTTCGTGGACGAACCCAATGCGAAATTGGGGAGCCACTAGGTAGGAAAAATCTCTATTTGGACAAATGGTAAGTAGCGAATGAACCTGATGCGAAATCAGGGAGTCGCTAGGACAGTTAGTAGGCCTCGTAACTAATATAATCTAATTGATACAATCCGAGCGGTAAGGTTGTATCGTGTGGGAACGTTCAATTACTAGATTAGGATATGGAACAATAATAATGGGTTTAATAAACTTTGCTCTAATTACCAATGAACACAAATATATTCTAATTATAAGAATCTGTGGTACAATTGTGTAACTGTCGCGATTGAAATGAACTAAATGAAATAGATAATAGAAAGAAGAATTACCTAACAAGATGCACGGTTTTGACGCACTGGCAATGCGGGGGACTCGGAAAGAACTTTAACACTGCCTAATAGATTTTACACTGAACTCGCGGAATCTATACGGTTAACTTTGATACGAAAGGTACTCTAGCCCGATCTCACTAACAGTTGACTTTCCGAAATACAGCACGACGTGACTCGATACGTGTCTACTGAAGTACTAGCCCGCGAGAGTGAGAATCTAAGGGTTTATATACCCCTACAATGAATGAAATGCTCTGTTCATAATCTAATCGTGCTTAGGGCTTAGGGCCAAACTAATAACTCTAGTTTTTTGTCACTTTCAATTAAATCGGGCCAGAGCTCGGTCTTCGTTAAAAGGTTCAACTACGATATGAAAGGTTATCTAGGACGCTTCCTGCCAGAGACGATCTAGAAGAGATTCCTGTGAGAAACCGAACGGAATATATTCTCTATCCGTAACAGTCTCAGTATGAAATATGACTAAAAATATTTTTTTTATGAATTATTTTATTACAAACGTATTCTCAAATGTTTAAAAATAACGTTATGACTTACCAGTAATTATCTTTGTGCTAAGGAATGCCAAAAATATAAGAATTTTTCACAATTGAGCTTAACAAAAATAACACTCCAACAAATTTCAACTTTATTTTTGTATTTCGATTCTCACTATGCGATTCTTATAGAGTTTTTCGCGCTGATTCCGAATCTGTTTTTAATTTTTCTCCTATACGTACAGTTTTTGAGAAAATGGAGTTTTAAAAAGACATATTTTTCAACTTTGAAGAAATATTGTGATGTTTTTATAAAAGATATTGAATTGATCTTTACAGCAATAGATTCCTTAGACTTACCCGAATACAGTGATATATAATATTAATGCATTATGATTGCTTAAACATGTTTAAACGATCAGTAAAGACGGAGAGACACCACTTTTGCAACAATTTTTGAGGATATTTTTCAATTTATCTCAAAAAATAAGCGTCCAGCGGAAAATCGAACTATACCACGCGATAGAGCAGACTTTTATCTTGAGAAACCACCCTTTCAAGTTTCGAACGTCGACGTTTTTTTCGAACTAGAAAGCAAAATATCTTCGCCCGACATGAGTTGCGGCCAGTGGCGCTCACTGCAGAGTACATGTTATTCAATAAAAGCCTGATTCATCTTATTTTCATCTTTGAATTTTGATTTGTTCCAACCTAATAATTAATTTTTGTAGTACATAGAATAATAATAATAATTTATATTAAATATGCAATATGTTTCTTCTCGTCCTCTGTTTTACCGATTGCAGTGACCGACGACTCGCGGTTACTGAATGTGAGAAACAGACATCAGCGCTCGAACCGGAAGTGTATCGTCACAGAACCCTCAAATTTGTATTTCTGTAGCTGACAAACTGTGTGTTTAAATACGTATGGTTTAACATAATAAACGTTGCATTGACATTGTATGTATCCCGGACAACGGGCGAGCTTCCAACTTTTTCTATGAGAACCCTACATCTCTCGATATTTAAGAAAATGTATGTCTCTTGACAGTGGCAGCACTGTCGCGCTGCCCAATGCTTCTCGCGGCTCCGCTACATGCTGCCGAATAATGCAAATTACGCCTCGAAAATGCAAAAGTAAGCCAATTTGGGATACAGGCCGCATAGATTGATCTTTTATCTAGCGATTGTGACTACGTAGGGGCCCCAAATGTGCATTAGCGAGACGTGGTTTGTCATTCCCCGACCCTTGCAACCTCGTGTACGTATACAGTGTCTAGCGGTGTGTGAGTGTGCCACCACTCTCACGCTCGAGCGAGTCTACACCCTTAAGCAAGATTCTGAGAAAGGTGTACTGTGACTTGTTTTCTGTTTGTTCGAACATTTGATCAATTGTTTGAGTCACTGTATACAGGGTGTCCCAAAATTCCTTCAACAGCCAAAAATGGGAGGTTCCTGACGCCATTCTAAGCGACATTTTCCTTAACAATGATGGCCGCCGCGCCTTTGTTTAGGAGTTATTAACGAAAAACACGGACCAATCAGAGCGCGCCCTCGCCCGCCGCGCCAGCAGGCGAGTGTTGGTGGTGCACCGTGACATCGCAACGAACAAGAGTTTCTCGATTATGTAAATTCCCACCGATTTCGATGAGCTTTGGATATGTTGTCAAGACCATTATTCTGAACAACATTTCTCTTTAGACTTTTTGGCGGTCGGCTTTGGTTCAAGAGATAATCGTAAAAAACGAGAAGAAGCAGAAACTGATTGAATGAAAAACTCACGTATTCAGCTGTTACGGATGACGAACGGGTGTTCAATATCATCTCTGGCAGGAACCGTCTTAGATAAACGAACAGAGCCACCCTAGATAAATCTACATAGCTGTTTAGTTTAGTTTAGGGCCCAAACATACGCACGACCAACTGGTCGTTGACAAAATACGAATGTTCACTCAAAGGGTACTGACAAATACCACCTGTCATTGCAGGGGTATATAAGCCCTTGCATTTCTACTCTCGTGGGCTAGTACTGTCGTAATCACGAATCGTGTCGCGTCGTGCTGCATCTCGGAAGTCAACTACCAGTGAGATCGGGCTAAAATTCCCCTTCGAATCAAAAGTTAACCGTATAGATTCCGCGAGTTCGGTGTAAAATCTATTAGGCAGTGATAAGGTTGCTCCGAGACCCCCGCATTGCCAGTGCGTCAACACCGTGCATCTAGTTTAGGTAATACACTTCTACTTTCAATTCTTTCTATTCCAAACTCAATTCATTCGCGACAATTACACAATTATAACACTAATTCTTATAATCAGAATATATCTGTGTTCTTTGATAATTAACGCAAATTCATTAAACCCATAATTATCGTCCAATATCCTAATCGAGTAATTGAACGTCCCCACATGATACAATCTTACCGCTCGGATTGTATCACTAAATTATACTAGTTACGAGGCTTACTAAGTATCCTAACAGCTACCTGATTTCGCATCAGGTTCGTCTGTGCTTTTATCCAAACTCCTAGCGGCTCCCCAGTTTCGCATTGGGTTCGTCCGCGTCGTTCTACAACTTTCTAGCAGCTCCCCGGTTTCGCATCGGGTTCGTCTGCGCTTGACTCCATTCCTAGAGGCTCCCTGACTTCGCGTCAGGTTCGTCCTCGTTGTCTATAATCCTAGCGGCTCCCCAATTTCGCATTGGGTTCGTCCGCGTACCTTTAACTAACAAACTGATACCATATTCCTAGTGCAACAACACTTCGCCGGCCACTCGTGCTGCTCGCGGCCCTGGCTCGTAACAGAACTGGTGACAGCGGTGGGATTTGTTCAATTATTTTAGGATCACTTAAATTTTGGGTTTACTACATTAAATTACTCGTAGCTGAGTATCGACAATATACTAGTTTTCCTAGTCACGTCTGGATATTACTAGCAATATACTAGTTTTCCTAGTCACGCTTTTATATCATTAATATACTAGTTTTCCTAGTTATACGGTTTCAATATACTAGTTTCCTCTAGTTATACTTCTTAAAAATTATTAGCTATATACTAGTTTTCGCTAGTTACGCTTCTATAAATAATATACTAGTTTTCTCTAGTTACTCTTCTTAAAAAATGCAGAATATGACTGCAAATACCTCTTCTGTTGACATAATGAACTTGACGGTTTCACTTGCAAATTCTATGTCGCTGTTGACGCAAAAGACATGCTTACAGAATATTACTTCGACTATTCCGACCTTTGACGGGGAAGACCCCTCTTTGATTCGTTTCGTACAAACTTTAGAGGACGGGTTAACTTTGATTCCGGAGGGTACGGAAACCGAGTATCTGGCAATTGTTCTTACTAAGCTCGTCGGGCCAGCACGTAGATGCACATTAGAGCACAAGTTTACCACCGTAAAAGCGTTAATTCAACATCTAAAGAAACGGTTCGCTCCCGGCAAGAGCCTATCATTTTATCAAGTGGAAATCGCGAAACTACATATTCGCGAAGGAGAGAACCTACGACAATACATCGATAGGACAAGCCACTTGGTCTACTGTACGCGCGGAGCCATAAGGGAAAAATACGTGGCCAACGCCGAAGAATTTATCAAAATGATGGAAAAAGACGTCATTGAAAATTTCATCGATGGATTACCGGATCGGATTTCCCTGAAGGTGTCGGCTTTCCTGAAAGATATTAAAAATCTAGAGGATGCTTACGACGTCGTGCTACAGATAGACAAGAGATTAAGGAATCGACGACAGTCGCCTCGGAGTGAATCACCATCAAGGTGGTCCCGCCGAGATTCATACGACCAGGATTCTCGCTACCGTGATCGTGAAGTGTCATATCCTTTATCTCCAAGCAGATATGACCGACACAGGGATCAACGCACGACACCATCTGGTTTCGAGGAGGAAAGAGAAGGACGAGCTGCAGCCTGGACCTTGCGTCACAGGAGCCCCTCCAATTCCTCCTCCAACCGTTCAGATTCGTCACCAGTGAGAGACGGAGAGAGACGGTACACAATTTTGAAAAATTCCGATAAGGATCGCATGTAAAAACCGTATTGTTGGCATTGCGGAACAACCGGACACGATGGAAAATTCTGCAAGAATCGACCGCGTAGTCCGCGATTCCGACGAGATTCGCGAGATTCGTCCGTAGAATCAACCAAATCTTTAAACTTCGATCGCGCTCACCGTATAGGCGACACGATGAGCGAAAACAAAGAAGTTCGCCCAAGAACTGTCCGCTTCGAGGAAAAACCCTCATCAAGGAAGCTCCAGCACCACGAATCAAAATAAAAATCCCAGAACTGGAATCAGGCACGGGGGAATTTCTAATTGACGGTGGAGCATCCGTAAATTTAGTAGTTCTTGACGTTTTAGGGGAAGGAGCAGAAATTGTTTCACGCGAAGAAATTGAAATAACTGGTCTTACTACAACCCCAATTCGCACTCTGGGAACTACGATACTTCACATACATGAAGCTCCTGCGTTTTTCTACGTAGTGAAGCGCCTTGCAATAGAAGCAGATGGACTTATAGGAAGCCCATTTTTAAAACAGGAACAAGCAGAAATTTCTTATTACCATGGGACAGTGGTACTTAAAAATAAGCCCATCAGGCCTATTCGATTTTCAAATTACCAGCAGGACTCAGACGTACCGACCAAACATCGCATCGATGCCCGATCATCTCAACAGATTGCCATAAGAATAGCTAACCCAAGGATTAAAGAAGGCTATTTACCACGCATACAAACACACGAGCATCTTTACATAGGAGAAGCCGCCGTCCTGAATGACAGAGGAAAATGTCATGTTATGGCAACAAACACCAGCGAAGAAGCTCTGGACGTGGAAATAGAGCCACAACTTTTAGAACCTTACGACATTTTGAGCACATCAGATGAAGATATTTATACACAGGTACGACATCACTGTAATTTCAAAACTAGAGAAGATAGGATACAGGGAATCTCCGAAACGCTAAATTTGAGCCATCTGAACGAAGAAGAACGCCGCAGCATCACCGCATTGATAAAGGAATTTCCCGATCGATTTTATCTCCCTGGAGATAAATTAGGAAAGGCCTCCGATTTTAAGCACTCCTTACATACAACTGATGAGATTCCGATTAACACGAGACAGTATCGCTACCCTCCTGTTCACCAAGAGGAAATCGAAAAGCAAATTCATGGCTTACTATCCGAAGGTATTATTACTCCGTCGAAATCTCCGTACAATTCACCCTTGTGGATTGTACCCAAAAAACCAGATGCGCAAGGAAACAAACGTTGGCGCATGGTAATAGATTTTCGTGCGCTTAACGAGAAGACCATCTCCGATAAATATCCATTGCCTCAAATCACGGAAATACTGGACCGTCTCGATGGAGCGAAATACTTCTCAGTTTTCGATCTCGCCAGCGGGTTTCACCAAATAGAAATGGATCCGAAAGACAGACAGAAGACAGCTTTCACCACCCCTAACGGACATTATGAATTTTCACGAATGCCGTTTGGCTTAAAAAATGCACCACCTACTTTCCAACGCCTCATGGATCAGGTATTGACTGGACTTCAGGAAACGGATGTTTTCGTTTACCTGGACGATATCGTGGTTTACGCTTCGTCGTTATGCCTCGTACAGACTTGCGCCGCGCGCCGAACCGCGCGGCGAACCGCGCGACGAACCGCGCGGCGAACGCGCGCATTTCGGCAAACATTTCGGCGAACCGCGCGACGAACACGCGCATTTCGGCAAACGGAACGGATTTGTGGTATTGCCAGAATTTCTTGCAAACAACTATGGGAGCTGCAACGGCGTATACTACACAAAGAAATACAGAAAATGTTGGCAGTTTATTGAGTGAATTAAAGTTTCAAAGTGAAATGTTCAGGTCTGTACGAAGCATTGAAGATTCAGATTCGAGATTAAATGACTTGAGATGTTATGACAGTTCGACGAACATTTCGACGAACGGCGCATTTCGGCGTGCATTTCGGCGCGCATTCGTGCACGCGGCGTATCCATCAGCTATGGGAAACACGGCGCGCATTTCGGCGCGCACGAACGCGAATGGGTGGCACTTGCAAATCTGTTTGCAGGATAGATATCATATCCTAAACATTCATAATATAAAGAATAAATGTCAAGAAATAGAAAGAAATTTATAAACAGACATCGATGATTTAAATTATCTGAAAAAATTATATCTTTACTTCCTAATTTGTTTCAAATTATTAAACAGGCCAATTAATAATTTTAATTGCTATGAAAACTTTGCAGTTTTGGGATCGGGACAGAATCCCGAGAATTTCGGAAAACCCTGGATTTTTTGGATCCTGTCCCGACATGATACGAGGCTTCCCATCCCGTTCCCGGCATCGGAATTCGGGAATTCCCGGGTTCCCGGACACCTCTAGTATTTACATATCAAAAAGACGTGTGCAATTTTCACAACTTACAATTAGAACGCTCAGCCAAACAGAAAAGGGCTCGATGTGTGACCAACCTTGTTGTTGTTTACGGAACGCGCTCTCGGAACCTAACCCTTCCGTTTTTATTCCGATGTTGCAACATGATGAATTTTCGTCTTTATATGATTCTACGATACATATTCTGAATAAAAACGGAAGGGTTAGGTTCCGAGAGCGCGTTCCGTAAACAACAACAAGGTTGGTCAACAAGGTTAGGATTATTAATTAGCCTGTTTAATAATTTGAAACAAATTAGGAAGTAGAGATATAATTTTTCCAAATAATTTAAATCACCGATGTCTGTTTATAAATTTCTTTCTATTTCTTGACATTTATTCTTTATATTATGAATGTTTAGGATATGATATCTATCCTGCAAACAGATTTGCAAGTGCCACCCATTCGCGTTCGTGCGCGCCGTTCGTCGATATGTTCGTCGAACTGTCATAACATCGCAAGTCATTTAATCTCGAATCTGAATCTTCAATGCTTCGTACAGACCTGAACATGTCACTTTGAAACTTTAATTCACTCAATAAACTGCCAACATTTTCTGTATTTCTTTGTGTAGTATACGCCGTTGCAGCTCCCATAGTTGTTTGCAAGAAATTCTGGTAATACCACAAATCCGTTCCGTTTGCCGAAATGCGCGTGTTCGTCGCGCGGTTCGCCGAAATGTTTGCCGAAATGTGCGCGTTCGCCGCGCGGTCGTCGCGCGGTTCGCCGCGCGGTTCGGCGCGCGGCGCAAGTCTGTACGAGGCATTACACGAGCACAACGCTAAAGTCAGGAAATTGTTAAACCGTCTGCGAGAACATGGTTTAACTCTTCAGACAAATAAATGCGAATTCTTACGGAAAGAAGTTGCATACCTCGGACATATTATTTCAAGACAGGGAGTAAAACCCGATCCCCGAAAATTAAAAGCTGTCAAGGATTTCCCAACACCCACCTCACAGAAAAATATCCAACAATTTTTGGGTCTTGTAGGATATTACCGAAGATTCATATCAGATTTCACTACAAAAGCAAAGTCCTTAATTGACCTCTTAGGAAAGGGCAAAAAATTCAAATGGACCGAAGAACAAGAAAGCAGTTTTAAGCAGTTACGTGAAGAACTCTGTCCAGAGCCTATTTTACAGTATCCAGATTTCAGCAAACCATTCGTCATTACAACAGACGCCTCCGAATATGCCGGTGGAGCCGTGCTTAGTCAAGGTGAAATAGGAAACGATCTGCCGATTGCTTATGCATCGCGCAGCCTCAACAAAGCAGAAAGAAATTATTCAGCCACGGAAAAAGAATGTTTAGCTATGGTATACGCCGTTATATATTTCCGACCGTATGTGTACGGAACAAAATTCACATTGGTTACAGATCATCGACCATTAGTTTGGCTACATTCGGTAAAAGATCCGACATCAAGACTCATGAAATGGAAGCTCAGACTCCTAGAATATGATTATCAGGTGGTCCATAAATCTGGAAAAACAAATAAGAATGCGGATGCATTATCACGTAATCCTACTTCCATCTGTTTACCACTCATCCCGAGGGAACCGAAAGACCCCGATTTTAAAATCCACATACCGAAAACACCTGTCGACGCTGGTTCAATAGGACAACGCATCAGACAACTACATCGGGACCGAGAAAAACGGCCGAAATATCAACAAACAAGCAGCAGTTCAGATGAGATGGAAGAACCCGCCCTGGGGAAAGTTCAACACTCGCCAATAATTAACATAAACAGAACCCTTCCGAGTTTATCTAGAGAGATAGCGATGCCAGATGAAGACCAGGACAACACACACCATTTTTTGCCCGCGGCAAACTCCACAGAAATTTTTTCTACGGATAGAAACACTAGTCTACCTGGTGATTTAATTTCGTTTGACGATTCAATGGAAAACACCGTCATAGAAAATAGGAACAATTTACAGAAGGATGTACCCAATATATCGCAAGTACCATTTCCGGAAACAAGTGGAATTTTGCAACCCACCGTAATTCGAGTTCCAAACAATTTAATACACAAAGCAAGGGTGCGGCATCTTCCTGATCGCACAACCGACCCTTACCCATTCTCAAACGCCGATACCGATGGTTCTTCCACCGAAACTGACCTGGAAGCGCCGCCAGAACCGAAACAAGGGATTAGCATTTCTTCAAACACCCTTACCGCAAGGGAAGATCATTATGTACATTTCATATCAGCCGATCGCAACTTAATAACCCCCATAGGAAAACTGTTGCTGGACACAGGATTAATAAATAAGCAGGAACTTTTAGCCGCACGACCGAAAAAGGGACAGGTCATAATTTCACACAATGGGTTATTTAAAACCTTCAGCATAGTAATTTCCGATAACTTCCACGATAAACCAAAAAGAATGGATATAATTAATGGTTTGAAAACTCTTCAATCTGCTTTAGAACAAAATAGAAGCAAATCTTTTCGAATATCCGCCACCGGAGATCATCATAAATTATCGCCCGATGAACTTTTCAAAGCATTAAAAGAAGTCTTCACAGATTCACCTTATCAAATCACAATATGTAATTGTGTTATTACTACACCTTCCGTAGAAGACAGGCAAGAAATTATCCATGAAGCACACGATAGCTTAATAGGAGGGCATAAGGGAGTTACAAAAACCTACAATCGCATTCGATCGAGATTTCATTGGCCGCACATGCGCAACGAAATTCAGGATTACATCCGAAAATGCAAAAGTTGTCAAGAGCAGAAATTAGTCAGAACAAAAACACGTCAACCCATGTTGATCACTGACACGCCGTTGGACGCATTTGATAAAATTTCCTTAGATACCGTTGGACCATTACCAATTACACCTGGAGGGAACCGAGATTACGACAGTACTAGCCCACGAGAGTAGAAATGCAAGGGCTTATATACCCCTGCAATGACAGGTGGTATTTGTCAGTACCCTTTGAGTGAACATTCGTATTTTGTCAACGACCAGTTGGTCGTGCGTATGTTTGGGCCCTAAACTAAACTAAACAGCTATGTAGATTTATCTAGGGTGGCTCTGTTCGTTTATCTAGGACGGTTCCTGCCAGAGATGATATTGAACACCCGTTCGTCATCCGTAACAGCTGAATACGTGAGTTTTTCATTCAATCAGTTTCTGCTTCTTCTCGTTTTTTACGATTATCTCTTGAACTAAAGCCGACCGCCAAAAAGTCTACAGAGAAATGTTGTTCAGAATAATGGTCTTGACAACATATCCAAAGCTCATCGAAATCGGTGGGGATTTACATAATCGAGAAATTCTTGTTCGTTGCGATGTCACGGCGCACCACCGACACTCGCCTGCCGGCGCGGCGGGCAAGGGCGCGCTCTCATTGGTCCGTGTTTTTCGTTAATAACTCCTAATCAAAGCCGTGGCGGTAATTTTTACAAAGGAAAATGTCGCTTCAAATTACCTAAGGAACTTCCCATTTCCCGGACTTGAAGGAGTTTTGGGTCACCCTGTATATATATTATATTATTAAAAATAACGCGTCTATATTTTAATAATAAAAGATATAGTTTTTTCCGCTTTACAAAAAGTGTATATGTATGAGAAAAGCAAAACGAACACCAGGGGAGGAAATCTCCCATGTATAATGTATGTGTAGGGATGAGTATGTTGGTGGGCGCCCTACTCGCCTCTCTCTTGGTTGATATGCCGGCGGAGAGAAATAAACCACAGCTATGGACTTGACGTCCGCTCCACTCGACAGCCGGAAGAAGAAGGACGAGCGGGACTCGGCGTCCAAGATGGCGACGCCGATGCCCACTCGGCTATATTGGGAGTGGGGGAACAGAGTCCCCACAGCACTCGCCCCCGAGTGAAACGAAATTTTATTCAACAGTATTAACCAATATTTACATATGACTATCGTGTCCATAAACAATAAATATATATACAGGCGCACATAGCGCAACGACACCTTATGAACTAAACGCGTACGTAAAAATTATACAAAATTCTCCGCTGCCCCGGGATCATACAGGAACTATGCCCAAATGTGCAACACACGGGCTCGCAACGCGGGAAATCATCCACGTCTTACGCCTAAAAATTGCAACGCACAGGCTCGACACGCGGGAAATCATCTGCCTCCAACGCCTATAAATGTGCGACGCACAGGCTCGACACGCGGGAAACCATCCGCAACGCGGGAAATCATCCGCCTCCAAGACCTATAAATGTGCGACGCACAGGCTCGATACGCGCACGCACTGCCCACAAGACAGAATACGGGCGCGGGTGAACATCGAAACATAAAGGTCGTCGCACACTAGAACGCCCCGCCGGCTCTCCGTCACCACCCGCCTCCGCTGTTTTTGGTTTCTTCTATGTAGTTTATAGTTGTATGTTTTACATCACGCAAGGGCAAATTTTTGCTTGATCGGAGGCATTTTCAAGACATACGGCACTACGGCCATCACGGGGACCGAGACGCGCGGTCGGGAGAAGTGGGGATATCCCTTGACAATGCCTCTGATCGAGCAAAAATTTGCCCATGCGTGATGTAAAACATAGAACTATGAACTACATAGAAGAAACCCAAAACAGCGGAGGCGGGTGGTGCCGGAGAGCCGGCGGGGCGTTCTAGTGTGCGACGACCTTGAATCTGCGATATCGAAACAGAAAGAAAATCCCGGGCAGCCTGGTACGGAGATATACCTCGCAATTGTCCCTAAGCGCGAAGAGAAAAAAAAAACAAAACGCGACAACGCCAGCACGCAGTGGAGTGCAACGACACGCAAAGCGCAACACGCACCTTTAAACGGCATACTAATGCTAAACACATACAGGGTGTATCAAAATTACCTTAGTTGAATGAAATGGGTGATTCCCGAGATCATGTCAAGCGACATTTTCCTTTACGAAAATAGCGTACGCGGCTTTGTTAAGGAGTTATTAACGAAAAACACGGACCAATCAGAGCGCGAGCTAGAGGCGTACTGCCCGGCGCGCCGGCAGGCGATCGTGGTGTAACGCTGCGATGCCGCAACGAACAAAAGTTTCTCGTTCATGTGAATCCTCTCTAATTTCGACGAGTTTTGGATATGTTGTCAAGACCATGATTCCGAACAACATTTCCCTTTACAGTTTTTGTCGGTCGGCTTTAGTTTACGAGATACTTGTAAAAACTTGTAATTGTAAATCGATCGATGTAGTATCTCCTCTCCGATTTCGATGAGCTTTATTTCAAAGGAGAAAGATATTTAAAACATCGAATGTATAACATATTTCATGGTCATCGAAATCAGTGAGGACCCACATCATTGGCAAATTTACCCGAACGAGAGAAGCAGAAACTGATTGAATTAAAAACTCACTTATTCGGCCGTAAATCCATTTGCATGTTACTCCAGTGAAACACAAAATACGAAACACCACACTTTCACACAATTACTGAACACTACACTTAGCACACTTTTCGAGCTCGTAATCATAGCGAATGAGAATAAATTAGATACTCCGACGCGATAAGAGTTCCGTCCTCTTCGCGATTCCGCGCGAAATTATGCTCTTCCAGCGTACAATGTATTGGATGAAGGCGTCGTTTAAAACAAATGAAATCGTTGCTGAGAGAATATTGATTTTTCGAGAATCATATGGTAATATTGATTTCTCGAGAATCATATGATTCCCGAAACCATTTACAATTACAAGTTTTCACAATTATCTCATAAACTAAAACCGATCGACAAAAACTGTAAAGGGAAATGTTGTTCAGAATCATGGTCTTGACAACATATCCAAAACTCGTCGAAATTAGAGAGGATTCACATGAACGAAAAACTTTTGTTCGTTGCGGCATCGCGGCGTTACACCACGCTCGCCTGCAGGCGCGCAAGGCAGTACGCGCCCAGCTCGCGCTCTGATTGGTCCGAGTTTTTCGTTAATAATTCCTTAACGAAGCCGCGTACGCTATTTTTGTAAAGGAAAATGTCGCTTCAAATGATCTCGCGAATCTCCCATTTCATTAAACTAAGGTAATTTTGAGACACTCTGTATATGTAACTATGTACATCAATACAGGGTGTTTAGCAACAGGTGGTAGAAAATTTAAGGGGTGGTTCTCGACGATAATATAAGACGAAAATTAAGAATAAAAGAATTGCGATTTCGACTTCGTTATTTAGTTATTAACAATTAAAAATCCGCCTAAAATGCTGCAACACTTCTAACAAAAGTGTACGTTGCGTACATCACACAGGCGCGCGACAATCTCGTATCAAGTGACAAACGCATCATACCTTGGTTCTCATTTGGGGCCCCAGCGAGGTGAAAATGTTTAAAAGATCGTTGGACGACATTGAACCTACCTACTCGTTAAAATCCTCAAGAGCATTTATAATATCCGCCCTATGGAATTATCGAGCAGAAGGGGTCAATGCCCTTTGACTTTTAAACTGTTTTCACACACATCCACAAATTCTTAATCTGCACTGTTCATAACACCGTACATAATACACTGGAACAAACCACACATATGCTCTAGCACTATTTTCAATATTATACACACGCACTACGAGTTTACTGAGGGGAATAAGGAGAATGTAAAGAACACACTGGTAAACCTTTAATGTTGAAACACTGCACTTTATTGAACTTGATTTACGTTGCGAGACTCGCTCACAGACGAAACGGACATCTTGAAGTCGTGTGATTTCTGCGAACGGAAATCTTCGACGAGTGCGAGAAGAATCGTCCGTACAAGCTAGCATCCATATATGCACACTGATTCGAGACAGCTGATGTTATCAATGGCACACACATGAGATATTTGGCGGTCACAGACAGAATGAGAAAGAATCGCGAAATACGTGAAAACAGGATAGACAATGTATTGGTATAGCAACGCGCGATGTTTGGGCGGTAGTTTTTTGTAGATCTTCAGTTGTTTTATCGATCAGGCATCGACCTCAACAGCTGTCTCGAATCAGTGTGCATACGGATGCTAGCTTGTACGGACGATTCTTCTCGCACGCGTCGAAGATTTCCGTTCAAAGAAATCACACGGCCTCAAGATGTATGTTCCGTCTGTGAGCAAGTCTCGCGACGTAAATAAAGTTCAATAAAGTGCAGTGTTTCAACATTAAAGGATTACCACTGTGTTCTTTACATTCTCCTCATTCCCCTCATTAAACTTGGACTCTCTGTGAACTTGTAGTGCGTGTGTATGATATTGTGAATAGTGCTAGAGCATATGTGTGGTTTGTTTCAGTGTATTATGTACGGTGTTATGAACAGTGCAGATTAAGAATTTGTGGATACGTGTGAGAACAATTTAAAAGTGAAAGGGCATTGACCCCTTCTACTTGATAATTCCATAGGGCGGATATTAGAAATGCCCTTGTGGATTTTAACGAGTACGTAGTTTCAATGTTGTCCAACGATCATTTAAACATTTTCACCTCGCTGGGGCCCCAAATGAGAACCAAGGTATGATGCGTTTGTCACTTGATACGAGATTGTCGCGCGCCTGTGTGACGTACGCAACGTACACTTTTGTTAGAAGTGTTGCAGCATTTTAGGCGGATTTTTAATTGTTAATAACTAAATAACGAAGTCGAAATCGAAATTTTTTTATTCTTCATTTTCGTCTTATATTATCGTCGAGAACAACCCCTTAAATTTTCTCCCACCTGTTACTAAACACCCTGTATATACAACGGGCGCACATAAAATAAAAAAAATGGCCCTTTGAGAGCCATAACGCGAGACCCACGACTCGTAGAAGGCTCTCGCGACAGACATTGCGGAAATGTGCCGTAAGGGAACTGCTTGTACCCAACGAGAAAACCTGTCGATCAAAGTCAGACAATAAGAAATTCCTTCGAAGGGCGGTAACGGACCGATTATGTCCAAATGGACATGCTCGGACCGCCCGTCCGGAGCAACGAAATGCTTAGGAAGGTGCCGGGAATGCCGCGACACCTTGGACTGTTGGCACTTAATGCAAACTTTGCACCACTGTGCAACGTCCTTCGTCATGTTCGGCCAGACATACCGCTGCCGTATGAGACGATCACAAACCCTCGCCCCAGGGTGGGCGCGGTTATGGAATAGGTAAAAGACCATTCTACGAAGAGAATCGGGGACATACAGGCGAATGGCCTCCCCCGATATCTCGCAAAATATTGCAACGTGGTCTGGGCCCCAAAGAAGCTTTTTCAACTTTAACGGAAATTCAGGAGAATCACAAATGAGCTTCAATTGCTCGTCAGCAGCTTGCTGACCAGCAATATCCTCGAGACCAATCTCAAGAGGAAGTCTAAGAGCATTAACTCTAGAAAGAGTATCAGCAACCACGTTGTCCGGTCCCGGAATATACAAAATTGAAGTCGTGAACTGGGCTATATAGGACAGTTGACGACTCTGCCGGGGAGATGCCTTCTCCGGACGATGAGAAAATGTGTATACGAGGGGCTTGTGGTCGGTCAGGACGGAAAAATCACGTCCCTCGACGTAATGTCTAAAATGTTTAACGGCCTCGAAGATGACCGTGAGCTCCCTATCGTACGCACTATATCTAGCCTGATCCGGTGAGAATTTCTGAGAAAAGAATGCAAGATGCTCCCAGATCGAGTCGAGACTTCTCTGCTCTAATACCGCGCCCATCGCAAAATCTGACGCGTCAGTCACCACCAGGGATGCCATATGCGAGTCTCGCCAGGCCCCTTACGTCTCCGTCCCTCGCCTAGATGCGTGCCTCCGCTATCCCCACTCTTACCACTACCGCTGGTGCGACCGAGTCGGTAGCATGCTACCGCTCTCATTCTAGCACTCGGTCGCGCCAGCGGTAGTGGTAAGAGTGGGGATAGCGTAGGCAGCATCTTGGCGAGGGACAGAAATGTAAGGGGCGTCATATGGCAACCCTGGTCACCACCCTAAGCTCGGCGCACAGTGGTCCAAATCGAGAAATTCAGTGACTTTTTGTTATAACTTTTGTACCATAAGAGATATCGGGATGAAATTTGCACTAAAATTCATTTTAAAAAATAGTTAATTTGAACTAAAGAAAAATTAAAATTTTTTAAATTTATTAAACAATAATTTTTAATTAATTTTCATTGATATTTTTCACTAAAAAAAAATTGTTTAAATACAATCTTCCAAACCATTTTTTCTTTCTAAGTGTGTATTTTATATTTATGTTTCACACATGCAATGTTTAATGAATTGGGAAAAATGTAAATTTGAGGAGTCGGGTAAGGTAAAAACGTCACATAACTGTGTCAAAAGATATTTTTTATAATAATTGATAATATTTCTAATATTGTATATAATATAAAATAATTTAGTCACATTTTTGTAAATCTTTTGTGATAAACAAAACAATGATGGTTTTATAATATAATAATAATAACATGAAACATAAAAAAATAATATTTGTTTATACTTTGTCAGTCTTCATTCTCAAATGGTTTTGTCTAGCATTATTTTTTTATAGTCCATCCATTTCAAAGCCTGCCTTTTCTATTATTTAATTATTAATAATTCAGCTTGTGGTTCTAAATTTTGTATTCTTTTCTTACATGATTTCACTCGCATTGCTGACATGTGCGGGTCCGATGTCAATAAAAGTCTATAAAATACATCTTCATTTGTTAATATTCTGTCTGATTTTCTTGTATGTTTGTATCTAAATTGTTTAAAGTCTTTGTGACATGTTTCTTGAGCCTCCTCCGATAATTGTCCGATTGGTAATAATGCGTGTTTTATTACATCTGCACCATGCATTAATAACTTATGGACTGAAGCAGGCATGGGATACCAACCATATAGCGCTACAAATTCCGCAGTACTTCGTGTATATATTCGAAATTTTTCCACGTCTACTTGATGAATGGAAGAGATCACCTGTAATGTAGTATAATATATAATTTTCTAATTAATGTTATGTTAGATGCAGCGAAAAAATTACCTGTAGTATGACATGAAACTTTTTAATCAACGTTACATCTAGTCCTGTAATGTCTGAGGCCATTTGTGCGTTTCTAAAAAAACGTCGTGCTGTGTTTCCGTCATTACTTGATCCCCATCCTTGTTTTACATAATCAATGTAAAGCCCCATTTTTTGTCGGAATTCTTTCTGTATTTCCTCTTTCCTTTTTGTTCGAATTTCTTTTAGTTCCGTAGTGTTGGCAATCCATTTTTTAAATGGTAAATTATACGCTATGTGGATTAGACATTCTAATTGTAAGCATCTGATCCAGGCGTGTAGCGATGATATACCAAATGGATACCTTGACTCATCACAGACTTTAGAATTTATTAATGATAAATTTTTCATTTCCGTTGGTGATGCTTCGCAGATATAACACCTTATAGCCGAAGTGGTGTTCGTAATCGTGTTGCAAATTTTATTATCAACCATAGTTAACTGCATTTTATATGTTACCCGGATATTCCCCATGTTCATAACTTTTACATTTTTTATTTCGTGTTCAATTCGATTGATTTCCTCAACAGTTACGTGTTTAGTTTCTTTAACCAGTTAAAATTGAATTGGCCGACAAAACCAGGGTGATGATGGTGTCGAGTTTTCCCATACTATTGTTAAATCTATTTCATTTTCCAGTCTGAGTGGTACTACGCTTGATATAAAAACTGTATCATCATTTATATCTGCATCTTTATGAGCTATTTGTTTATATCGTGATTGCCCAGATGCCCCATCGCATCCCCATTTGCATATTAATACAAGATTAGCAGTGTCAACACTGTCGTTTAATGTCTGCACTCCTTTTATTATTCTGGAAACTGTATGGTCTAGTAATGCCTGCAAATCAACTTTAGCATACATTTCCGTGATTTCTATTTTGTTTTTATGTGGATAACAATTACTTTTTTCCACTAACAATGTATTGTAAGAAGGCCATACATTATTTCCACATTTAATTGCTTCGTTTCTAATCGTGCTATACTGAAATTTTGATAATTGCGCCATAACAAGTATAGATAATGCTTTTTGTGGGGTATACAGTTTTTTTTTGTATGGGTTCTTTTTCAAAAATGCCTTTAACATTCCTAATACAATAATCATTGCGTTCTAACGTTTGAAGCAGATTTGCCATGTGATGCATATTGTTTGCTCGAAAACTCATCTTGCATGCGTATAGCAATTCTGTTAACGAAAAATTGTTGCACAAGGAACGACCTCTTCGAATTTTTTCCCTTGTGCTGCATTGGTCAAATGATTTTTTTCCTTTATAAATAGGTTGTGACGTTGCAAAACATGCGACGTCCCTTCTCCGTTAATTACGATCGCATGAATAACATAAGTGTAGGTTGAGGTCCCCAGATGTGTGGGAGACTTCTCGCTATCGGCGCCTACTCGCCGCTTCGGCCCAGTGCCGAGGTTATGTCCGATGATCTCGCGGGACGAAGGAAATGGTAGACAGGAAAAACTCACTGCTTTATGGACAACCGTCCAGCTCGGGTGTTCAAGCTCAAGAGAGAGAGCGGGAGCTCGGCGTTGCCAACGGCTTCCGCCGATCCCCACTCTCGCAACATGGGAGTGGGGGAACAGAGCCCCTACATAAGAAGGATCGGACCGCCCTCTCACGAGACACGACAAAATACCGCAGGATTTGAGAGCGCTCCCCGTTGAGATTCCGTAATTATCGACGACTTATTATTGACATCTGTCGTACGCGCCGAGAACGGCAAGTTACATGGCCGTATCACGAACGCGTCAAGAGTACCCCGACCATCCGGAATTTCCCAAGAAGAGCAGCGTTACACAGGACGAGCCCGTAGAAAACAAAAGGCCGATCTTGCGAAAGCCCCGGGCATGGGCGAGGATCAATGAGACCGAGAGCACACGAACCATCGGTCCGGAGGCGTCGAAGGGCCAAGAGCAGAACGAACATCACGTCGCTACGACACTTTCGAGGACCCGACGCCGCCTTACCCTGATTAGCTTCTGCGTGGGTGGTGCGATCGTGAACAACGATAACCGAGCCAAGACCGGTCAGAAAATGACCGGGATTACATTTTGCGTTAGGGCCTGGTCCTCAAGGACCCTCGTAGGGACGATCCTGGCAGCGAAAACGTCGCGCGCTAGGCACGCGCCAATCAGGGAAATTCGGCTACGAGTTGAGTGGGGGGAACAAGGATCGAAGCGTCGCGTAACCGAAAATCGATGGATCACTGTCGCACTGGCTTCCGTCGCGAGCAACCGTGTCATTACGCCGCCAACGAAACTACGCCGTTTTCCGGGCGAATCGATCGCCGATTGAAATAAGATCGTCACGTCGTGCTCGTGAGAGTTTTCCGTACGGGAATTGAGCGTCCGCGAGCTGAGCAGCCTGTAAGGACCGCTTCCCGGAAGCAGCTACAACCAGCTTCTAATACGAGAATCGAGATCGAAAGCGAAACGGTAAGTCGACTCAGTGATCCATTCGGTGTTTCTTTGCGAGGTGGCTCGACCACTATCGTGCGAGGACGAACGCTTCTCGTTCCGTCCTCGGAATTTCGTGCGTACCGAGACGCCGGGCGTCTCCGGCGAAAATCTCGTGTCATTTCCGTCGGCACTTTGAGAGTCGATATCGAGAGAGTTCTTCTCGACTATTGCGAATACGGAAGTTTCCTCAGAGGAGTCGCGTTCCGAGAGAATAATCTCCTTCGTCTCAAATCCTGTGTCGCGACGAGTATCGGCGAGCGTTTCTCGGTGTTCGAACGCGTAAACAATACCGCACGCTTCGAATCGAATAACGTGCGGAGGTCAACGCGACGGTCATCTCACGCGCCGTTCATCTGCGGATCGTACGATCCCGTCGGCCGAGATTCTGTGAATCGTCGCTATACGACGGTATCGTTACGAAGATTTTACACGACAACCGTGCTGCGAATTACCACCTATCGCCACAGTGTATGAAGAGCGCGGACTCTCGGGTCACGGCCTCGTGGCCGTCTTTTGTAAGAAAACTGACTGATTAAACATCTCGAGTCCATATTGTTGTCGTTAAATCAGATCCTGTGAGATCCGCCCTGCCGAGAGGGCTGTCCTAGTCACTGCCGTGTCCAAATCATCTGACCCTTTCGCGTCTTCGTCTTCCATCCGCGTGTCTCGAAGGTTCGGCCCTCGAGCTCGGCTTCACCGAGCCCGGGGATCGTATTACGTCTCGTGTGACATCCTCGCGGTGCCTGGCGCCCGAATAGTATTTCGTACGGAAAATCGTGGAGCTTTCAATTCTCGCTTTGTCTCGGGCGGACCGCGCGTACTCGGCTAACCGCGGCCCGGTCTCAGTATCAGCAAAGCCCGAAGTTGGCCATTTTCTCGAGTCATACAGCGCGACGAAAAGGGACAACGTGACAAGGTATAAAGGACGGTACATCCTCTAGCATTGACTGGGGATATACAGGGTGAGTCACCAAACGTTAGCACCTCAAATATCTTTGTTGTTTCTAAAGATACGTAAAATAAGGTAAGGACAAAGTTAATGGTACAATGGGGCTGACACGATGCAAAAAAAAATTTCATTTTTATGTCATTTTTTTCGAGATATCAAGGTCACCTTGACTTTTTTAAATGGAATGTCCTATTTTTTATACCATAGATCGATAGAGTGTCAAAGTCAGAGTATAAGAGTGTTGACCTTCATATGACCTAAACCTAATAGTTAACGAGATAATATCCAAAGAATATAGAAAATTGCTTGGATAATATCTCGTAAACTATTAGATTTAGGACATAAGGAGGTCAATACATTTTTACTAAGAATTCGACAGTCTATCGATTTATGATACAGAACGTGGGTGTTTCCAGTAAAAAAAATCAAGGTGACCTTGAAATGTCCTCTATGCCTCCACCCTCGCAGAAAATGTTTATGTCACAATATGCCCCACTCTACACCGTGCAAATTTTGTTCATGACATTTTTCCATATTATTACAAATAACGAAGATATTCAAGGCGGACATAGTTATTGCCCTACCCTGTTTACAAAACTTACACGGTACAGAGGGGGACATATTGTGACATAAACATTTTCTGCGTGGGTGGAGGCACACAGGAAATTTCAAGGTCACCTTGATTTTTTAAAATGGAAACACCTGCTTTCTGTATCATGAATCGACAGACTGTCGAATTCTGAGTAAAAATGTATTGACCTCCATATGTCCTAAATCTAATAGTTTACGAGATATTATCGAAACAATTGTCTTTCTTCTTTGGATAATATCTCGTTAACTATTGGGTTTAGGACATATGAAGGTCAACACTCTTATACTCTGACTTTGACACTCTATCGATCTTTGGTATAAAAAATAGGACATTCCATTTAAAAACGTCAAGGTGACCTTGATATCTCGAAAAAATGACATAAAAACAAAATTTTTTTTTTGCATCGTGTCAGCCCCATTGTACCATTAACTTTGTCCTTACCATATTTTACGTATCTTTAGAAACAACAAAGATATTTGAGGTGCTAACGTTTGGTGACTCACCCTGTATAAAATCTCTTTCTAACCATTCCTCACAATTCTTCCGAAATCTACTTTCTTTATACTGACATCTAATCCATTTTTGTTTTAATTTAAAACAAAATTTTTGTACAAAAACTTTTAAAACTTCCAAGTTTTTCGAAGAAGTGTGGATCACTTCAGATATTTTTGCGTGTAAAAATAAATAATCACCCTTATCTCTCGAGGTTTCGTTTCCGGTAGCATGGTGAATAGGTGTATGTTTACGAGTCCATGAGAAAAATGTAATATTTCAAGTGAAAGGTAGGAAGGGAAGAGCAGGAGAGTGGAAGCGCAGGAAGAAGAAGAACCAAAGATCGGTTGGAAATAAGAAGGTGAAAAAATAAGTGAGAAAAGGAGAAAGGAGAGCAAGATAAGTAGGAAGAAAGTGAGGTTAGGAGAGCAGTGAAGAAAGGCGGGAGAGGCAAGCAGAGGCAAAGGAGTCAGGGAAGAGAGCGCCATCGTGCGGGAAAGAAGGAAGATCAGAGAATAGAAGACGGGAAGGCAGATAAAAAAAGGAAGATAAGAAAACGAAAGGAACACGGAGATTAGAAAAGAACAGGAAAGAAAGAAAAGAGAATCGGTAAGAAAGGTAAAGAAGATAGAAGAACAAGGAAGAGGAAGAAAATATAGCCTACCGAAAATGGAGAGCATAGAGTTATGGTGGGAGAAAAAAATAAAAGAGCGAGAGAGCGAGGAAAGAGAAAACAAAGAAGAGGAAGTAGTTAAAAAAAGCCAGAAGATAGAAGGAACTTCAGAACTAGAGGGATATTGTAGCTCGCTCGCTTCGCTCGCTCGCGAGTGGGGTAATTGTTGCTCACTCGCTTCGCGAGTTCGCGGTTCGCGGGTACGATTGCTCTTGCGAGAGGGTTATTGGTACTTATGGCTAGTAGGGTCTACAGCTATTAATGTTTTATATTTGGTGTGTGACTCTTGGAGAGTCACACAAAGAACTTCCCGATTCGTTAGCATTAGTTGCATAATTGAAAAAAAAATTTTTTTTAATTAAAAAAAAAAATTAAAAATGGAATATATATAATTACGTTTGTTTATTCGGTGGAAAATGTCCATCCTCTCGTATAAATTGCATTGTTGAATGAACTTCTTTCGAAAAAAACTAAAAAAACTAAAAAAACTAAAAAACTACTTGACCAAAATGGACCAAAATCTAATCAGCTCTAAGTTACAGCGGGGCACATCGATTGCATCATTCATTATTCTGATCGCGTTGTTACTTTTTCAGAAAACGTTAACGAAAAATTTGATAACATACAAACGGCCATACGCACACACACACACACACACACCCACACACACACACACATACGAACATTTTGCTGAAAATAGTCTAAAATGACTCCAATGACCATGAAACGTGAAGATCTGCTAAAAAATCGATTTTCGATTTCCGGGGTGATTACAATAACTTCCCTATAAAATCGGGAAGTTAAAAAAAGGATGGTGCGAACAGACAAGATAGTAGTTTGTTGGAGATAAGTTGCATGGATATAGGAGAATTCAGAGAATGGATGAGGAATCGGATTAAGAAGGGATCGGAGGAGGAAATGAACATACGGGAAAGAAAAGGACAGGAAAGAACAGAAAGAGAAAGGGTAGAAAAGGAAAAGAAGTTGGAAGAACTAAGAAGAGGAAAAAGTGATAGCGTAACGAAAATGGAAAAAATGGAGAGCATAGAGCTAGGGATAGATAACGAAAGAAAGGTGAGAGAGGGCGAGGGAAGAGAAGAAAAGGAAGAGGAGGTATTTAAAAGAAACCAAAAGATAGAAAGAACGCCAGGGAAAAAGTATAGAGAGGACAGGCACGAAAGGACATGGACGGAGGAAATCAGAGAGATGATAAGGGAAGAGATTAAGGAGGGAATAAGAGAGACGTGGTGAGAAGGATGGAAAGAGATAAAGGGAATGATGAATGATATGAAGGAAATGAGAGAAGATTGAGAGAAGGAAAGGGAAAAAGACCGAAAATCGCTGAGGGAAATAGAAGAGAGAATAAAGAAGATAGAGCTGGAAAGGAAAGCACAGGATAAAATAGAGAAAAGGACAGAAGAGTTAGAGAAGAAGGAAGGAAGAGAACAGGGGGAAGGGGAAAGCGGAGAAGTGAAGAAGAGGCTGAAGGATTTGCAGATCAAGTGGGAAAGAAGGGCAAGGGAGATACGAAGAAGGAATGTAATAATAAAGGGTATAGAAATTTCTATACTTAATTAAAGATGGCGGAGATGGACAAGAGGAAGCACGAAACATAATAGGGGTGATAGGGGAAAAGATCGAAATTGAAGAAGTCAGGAGAGGGGGTAGAAAGGGGATAGGAAAGGGAGAATGGGCAGTGGTAAAAGTAGCGACAATGGAACAGAAAAGAAGAATAATGTAAGGAATAAGCCGTATTTATTTGTAACACAAGACACACGGATAACCAATCGTTGACAGACGTGTTTGTCGCGGGGGCTCGTTTCGATCTGCCTCTTTTTGCAATTCGTTGGCGATCGTAATTTTACAATTCTTCTGTTATTTCTGATTCTCTATTTTTATAAATTTAGCTATATATAGGGTTGTCTATTAATATACACACATACATACATACATACATACATACATACACATCATTCGTACTTTAACCCTATAGTTCGGCCATCCTGACAATTAATGATCCCGATTAATCACACAACTAAATGAATTGAATTAAATTAAAACAAGATTTAAATATCTAACGATACGAATACAACATAACGAAAACAATGATCGAATTTTAAGTTTAACCTGGTGTCCATGGCCGCATATTAGATGCTTCCCATGTCCCTCGATACGGAGTTCTGGATAATTGAAATCCATCAATATCTTTCAATGAATATCGATCATTTCTAAATATACGTTCTATCTCATAAGGTCCTTTAAATTTTGGTATCATTTTTGCTGAAACACCCAATGAATTATCGAAATTCCTTATCATAACTTTGTCTCCAATTTTATATTTTTTTGCAGACTTGTGCTTTCGGTCAAATATACGCTTATTTAGTTTCTGATTCTTTAAAATCTGTTCTCTGGCTTGCTTGCGTAACTCCGATATTTCTCGTCGTGGTGCATTAATTAGTTCGCTTAATTCTAACGCATCTCGCAACTCATCAATTATTCTTCCACGCTGTCGTACGCCAAACAGTAACACGCTAGGACACTCATTTGTTGTTTTTGATATCGTATTATTACAGGCGAACTCGACGTCTTTTAAAACATTAGGCCAAGAAGAATTAGTTTCGTCGGTTATTTTGGCAATCATCGGTAAAATTGTCCGATTTACTCTTTCTGCTTGACCATTAGCTTGCGGAGAGGCAGTGGCTATCTTTATATGTTGTACATTATATTCTTTTACGAAATCTTCAAATTCTTTAGACGTAAAGCATGTTCCGCGATCTGATACGATCCGTAGTGGTCGACTATATTGTTCAAAATATGTTTTCAGATATTTTATGGCTTCTGACGAATTAGTTGTTTTGGTCGCATACAATTTCACGAATTTAGAAAACGCATCTACAATTACATAAATGCGACGGTTTTTTCCCGTACTTGATCTAGAAACTGGGGTTAAATGATCTATATGCAATGTACCGAACGGTACGTTGCCTTTCGGTATGTTATACAACGATCTTTCCGATTTCCCCGTGTTTGGTGAGAATGCGATACATTTTAAACAATTCTTTATGTGTTTTTCTATTTTGCATTTCATTTCCGGAAACCAGTAACTGTTTAATATGTTTCGCATGGTCTTTTCTATTCCGACATGACTCATTTCATTATGATATTTGTGTATTATACTTGTTTCCAATGCCGTAGGAACATAAAACAATGCTTGATTTTTGTATTTTTTATAAACTAAACCATTCCTCATTTCATAGAATTTATTCTCTGCCTGTTCTAACTCGGTATGAATTTTCATTATCATTGGATCGTCTTTTTGGCATAACGCGAGGTTACGATCGAGGGAATTGTCCTCTATTACGAGTACTTGTCTACTTAAAGCATCGACGTGTGACATTCGGGCTCCTGATCGATGCTCCAACGTATAATCGTAATTTTCTAATTCTAAAACCCAACGCGCGATCCGTGGGTTTGTTTCTTTTTTATTCAATGTGAGGCTTAGAGCCTGACAATCAGTGATTATTTTAAATTTTACTCCAAGTAAATATGTACGAAAACGACGTAACGCATAAATTATTGCCAGAGTTTCTAATTCGAAGCTGTGGTATTTCGATTCGGTCTCTGTCGTTCTTTTCGAAAAATAAAATACTGGGTGTAACTTTTTATCTATCTTTTTCTGTAGCAAGATTGCACCAAACCCCGTTGTACTTGCATCGCAGTGTAATTGAGTTTCATCTCGTGGAGAATATATACTTAAAATCGGTGCTTGAAGTAAACGCTCTTTAAGTGATTCGAACGCCTGTTTTTCAATTTCTGTAAATCTAAATTTTACGTCTTTCTTTACTAAATCATAAAGAGGTTTTGCGATGATCGAAAATCCCTCGACAAATTTCCTAAAATAGGAACACAATCCCAGAAATCCTTGAACATCTCGAATGTTACGAGGGTACGGAAAATTCGCTACCGCTTCTAGGCCTCGTTCAGTCGGACGAATTCCTTCGTCGCTAATTGTATAACCTAAATAATCTAATTTTGTTTGTAAAAAATTACACTTGTCAAGTCGTAATTTAAGTTTGTTAACTACGAGTAGTTTGAAGACGCGTTCTAGCATTTGCAAGTGATGTTCGATCGTTTCGGTCATAATTAAAAAATCGTCTAGATACACCGATATTTTGCCTCTATCAATTTCTTTCCTAAAAATTTGTGTCACAAACCGTTGGAATTTCAGAGGGGCACCTTTTAACCCAAAAGGCATTCTCGTATATTCATATTGGCCCAAAGGCGTGACAAAAGAGGTATATTTTATCGATTCCTCGTGCATTTTGATATGAAAGAAACCGTCTTTAAGATCCAAACTTGAAAAATATTTTTTTCCTCTCAGTAAATCAAGTTGATCTTCTATTAATGGAAGTGGGAAATTATCGCGCGTCGTAATTTTATTCAAGGTTCTAAAATCCACGCATAACCTTGTTTCACCGTTCTTTTTCTTAGTTAACACTATCGGAGAAGCATATTCAGAAGTACTTTCCCTAATGATGCCCTTAGCAAGTAATTCGTCTAAAATATTTCGTAATTTATTTTTCTCGTCATAAGATAGCCTACGTGGAGTATACGAGAATGGTCTTTCGTCCACGAGTGTTAATTTCATAACGTTGTCTACCGCGGGTTGTGATGGTCTCTGAACGTTAACGTAATGTGTCTCAAATAATTCGCGCAGTCGCATTTGAATTTCAGTAGGAATACCTGGATTAATTTTCATGTCCTGCGAAGTTGTTTTACTGTCACTGTCGTGATTTTCTTTTTCTATATTCATGATCTCATTCACTTCGTCTTTAACAGTCAACGATATTTTCGCTAGTTTTATGAAGTCACGACCTAAAATCATTGGACTTTGCATGGTCCGATCCGGTACTACCCGTAAGAGTACATCGTATTCTGTGTTATCTGAAATAATCGTCGCCTCTGTGTAACCTAAAACATTTAAATTACTGCCATTAATACCGCAAAACCGATTGTCATGTAAATCAGTTGTCACGCAATCCCTAGGAATGTATTGTTCTTTAATAAAACATATTGGACTTCCCGAATCAATCAACGCATTAACGGAAATACTAAAAATACTGTCCTTGTTTTTAATACGCATCTCCACCCGACGTCGGAAGTCGTCATCGTCGTCTCGTTGTTCTCCCACGTAATTGATGTTGGATGATGGACTGCACTGGTTTGCCTGATGATCAGATTTTCCACATTTGAAGCAAAAGCCTCTTTCCCTCTTCGGCTTCGGGCAATCGGACGCAATGTGTCCTCCCTCGTTACAGTTGTAACACCTTCGCGTACCGGGATGCTCCATCGGCTTCTTTGTCTTCGGGCAGTTTCGAGCGATGTGTCCATTCTCGTTACAATTATAACATCTCTGCGTACCGGGCTCCATCTGTTTCCGCGTTTGCTGGTCTATCTGCTGCTCCCTGCTTGGCTGCAACATTCTTTCCCGTTGTATAAATGGTCAACGTAACGTCTCCCTTGGTGCTGGTACGTTTGCAAATGCCTCTTGTAAAGCTTCGATGGATTCATAACGCTGTATCTTCGATTGTGTACGTAACGTGTCACTCTGTATTCCTTCAATGACATAGGAAATCATTTCGGCTTCTGTTACAGGGACGCGATTACCTAACATTACTTTGTCGTGTAGGTAATCTGAGAAGGTTTCACCGGTTCTCCATATCCTTTTCTCAAATTCTCTCCGTAGTACCAGTGGATCAGGCCGTAGACCATACATTTTCTTCATTTCTCGTAGCAGGTCATCAGAATTTAAATCCACACAATCAATTCTAGAATGATACCACCTTAACACTTTGCCGGTGAGTCTGCTACATAATAACGCCTTCTTCTCATGTTCGTTGAGCTCGTACGAGGAGAGCAATGACAGAACCTGTTTCTCCCACTTGTCATAATCTAAATTTTGACCATCATATTCGGCAGCCATACCTTTAATTTCCTGCCATTTCCTCACCCTGATTCGAACAGGACCTTGATGATCAGAACCTTGACGATAAGAACCTTGAGGATCGGAACGATCTTGCTGCATCGTCCTTAGCAAGTCGAGTTCTCTTCGTAGTAATTCTGCTTCACGCGCCGCTAAATTTCTTTCTGCTCGTAATATCTCGATCTCGCGAAACTGATGTGACACGTCTGGTTCCTCGCGAATGTCACTCGTAGTAGCCTGCACCTCGGGCATAGGCGATGTTGCGACCGAGGTCGGTATCGGAATCCCTGCATCCATCAACCGCTTGACCAATTCGTTCTTCGTCCCCGTAGTGGACAAGCCATTTTCTTTCAGAATTTCTTTAAGCTCGGACACCATAACCATATTTGCGAGATAATTCTTAAGCGAGATATCTCAACATAAATCAAATTTCCGCACAAAAGACCGTAACATAAACGGAATACTCTACATAAACCGATTCGTTTCAAAATTTCCGACCGCGACACGTCACCATAAATACACGTTGTCGAGCACGATGGCAATCCCACTTCTGATATTTGTAAGGAATAAGCCGTATTTATTTGTAACACAAGACACACGGATAACCAATCGTTGACAGACGTGTTTGTCGCGGGGGCTCGTTTCGATCTGCCTTTTTTTGCAATTCGTTGGCGATCGTAATTTTACAATTCTTCTGTTATTTCTGATTCTCTATTTTTATAAATTTAGCTATATATAGGGTTGTCTATTAATATACACACGTACATACATACATACATACACATCATTCGTACTTTAACCCTATAATAATGGCAAAGAAAAATAGATTGACAGGGAGAAAAGAAAGGATCGAAGACGATCTCACATGGGAAGAAAGAAGGGTGCAATGGAGGTTAAGACAGTTAACGGAGAAGGAAAGAGGGAAGGGAAAAATAGTCAAAACAGGATATATGAAATTATGGATAGAAGGGAAGGTGTGGAAATGGGATGAGAAAGAGGAAGTACTGAGGTTCAAAGAGAGAAACGAATGGAGAGAGAAGGAGAAGGAAAGGGAGAAGGAGATGAAAAAGACAAAAAAAGAAGAGACGAAGACATTAGAAAAGAGCAGTAGGAAAAAGAAGAGGACGGAGGAAGGAAGAAAAGCAGATTCTTTGGGAGGTAGCAGAAAAGATAGGAGAAGACGATGGACCCTGGAAAGTTCTAGGAAGAAGGAATGCAATGGTACTAGTGGAGACGTGAGGACAAGTAAAATGAGGGAACAGACAAGAAGAAGACTAAGAGAAGAACAAGGGAGGGAGGGGAGGATGTGTGTGGGTGTGTGTGAGAGAGAGAAACAGAGAGAGAGAGAGGGAGAGAGTGTGTGGAAAGAAAAGAAGGTTATATATATTTTGTACAGAGAGAGATAAAGAGTAATGTAACTGAATCATTATATTGTAAAGGGAACGGGATCTCCTTGTAACCCGTAAGGGAACAAGAAATAAACATGCATACATACACCCATATCTCTCTTTGAATCTTTTAATGCCATGTATAAATCTTTGTTTTTGCGAAAAGGCATTTTAACAAAATAAGTAATATCTAAACAACAAAGAAGAAAATGTCAAATTTGGAAAACAACATACGTAAGAAATTTTTTAGTCATTTGTACTTACCAAAGAGAATATTAAAATTACATATTATATGGATGTAAAATGAAATAGTCCAAAATAGTACAAAAAACACTAAATAATGTAACTAAAATTTAAATCACACACAATAAAAACACTAATAAAACTTAAGTTTAGTTTATAAAGTAAATTAAAACACTACGAATTATTAACACGAAACATAAAATGATTAAAACGAAATAAAAATCAACAGCAGAAAAATGCTCTGAGAGGTCTCACTGTGGCAGCTCGAATGGTTCTGTCTAAACTAAATGCAGACTCGAAGTCCTAGACTCATTTGAAGCCTTATCTGCACCATAGCATAAACATTTCAAGTAGCTCTAATCCAAACAGTTGTTGAAAAGAACTCCGTATCGCTTTGGAAGTTTGGTCGGAGAATACAAGTGTAGTCCGTAAACCGTTAGGAGGCGCGACATAACATTGACAGTTTTAAACTGTTATAATTGCAAACGGCGGAAGAGTGCGGAAATGATTTTTGTCCCATCATATAGAAGAAGGTGTACTGAAAATAGTCCAATTTGTTAGAAACTGGGACCTCCCGGGACTTTAAAGATATCCCTTACCAATTATAAAAACTTTTTTAAATTTTCTCCATTTAGTCCAGCATTAACTTTTAATATATTATGCAGACTAATTAATAATGTAAGATACGATTTCTTATCGCAAAAATCTGCTCTTTAATTTAAAAAAGAAAGCGCGAGAAAATAAATAGGAACGTCAGGGCATCGCATCAAAGTGAAGCAATTTTTCTCGTGAAAAATACTCTTCTTAAAATGTCCAACTTTCAACATTTATTACAACTAGAATATTTAATAAATTGTACTAATTTCTCCATTTCCGAGGTCTATGGACATTTGGGAAGCAATGTTCATTGATTAGATATCGATACAAGAAAGTTCGTTTTTGGGCCAAAAGTCACTGAATTTCTCGATTTGGACCACTGTGCGGCGCCTAAACGCGGATTAACCAACAAGGTCGCCTTGGCAAGGGCTTCCTTGGTTCTCCCGAACGCCTCCCTAGAACCATCCGTCCACGGAACCTCTCTCGTGTTGTTCTTACGCGAATCCCGAAGGAATTCGTTCAATGGCGCCTGCAAATGCGCCGCACGAGGGATGCTTCTTTGGTAGAAATTAACCATTCCGAGGAACTTACGAAGATCCATGATCCTCTTTGGTTCAGGGAACTTCAAAATGGCATCAACCTTCGAAGTCAATGGCTTGATGTCCGAAGAATTAATCGCGTAACCGAGAAACTCGATTTCTTTGACACCGAACACACACTTGCTCGGGTTAATGCGTAAATGATGCTCCTGGAGCCGCTTAAAAACCAAACGAATATGGTCTGCGTGCTCCTCTTCAGAGCTCGATGCAATCAATATGTCATCGATATACGTAAATACAAAATCTAAATACAATATCGTAAATACAAAAGACTGTCCTGCGTTCACAAGACCAAAGGTCATGAACAAAAACTCGAAAAGCCCAAAAGGCGTTGTGACAGCAGTCTTCTCTTCGTCCTCGGGAGCCATGGGAACCTGATTATATGCCTTAAACAGGTCCAGCGAAGAAAATATACGCTTGCCATACAGGTTAACAGAAAAATCATGTAAATGGGGAGTGGGATATTTGTCCGGTATGGCCTGTCGGTTCAATCCCCGATAATCCCCGCAAATACGCCATGTGCCGTCCTTCTGTAGAAACATTCGTAACCGAATCCATTAGACGACTAGAACGAAGGTCCACAACGAGACCGTAATGCTTGAGCAGGTCTGCTCCAATAATAGCATGTGGCACCGCGGCTATACAAAAGTTCCATTTAATGGGACGCCGCAGTCCCAGATCCAACGATTGAAACGATTCCCCGTAGGTGTCGATCGTTGACTCATTCGACGCAATCAACTTAAGACCCGTCGGTCTACCGCGTAAGTTGGGGTCGGCAGGAACCAACGAGAGGTCCGCTCCAGTGTCAATCAAAAATGACGTCCACGAAATTCGATCGCGAATGTGCAGACGGGAAGTGCCCATGGAAGTCTCCGCGCCCGTCTCCGCAACGGAGGGCTTCCTCAGTTTCCCGCTTTGAAACTTTGATATCGATCGCACCATTCTTTACAGTACCTCGGGCTCTGCGGGTACTTCTTGTGCGCGTTACACAACTTGGGACCCTTAGGTGGATCCCTAGACGCAGAACGTTCCCGACCGCCTGGCGTCCTAAAACGCGGGTGACGCGGTCGTCGCATCTTATTAAAATCAACGCGGAACTTGGCGAGCTCAAACCGCCAAAGTATTCAGGTCCGTGACCCCCGAGGCCGCTAGAATGGCGCGATGCGACGAAGGAACGTGCTCCAGGAATACGGAGCGAATGACTGCATCGTCGCAAGTACCATCCTTCAGATTACGCAATCTGTTTAATACGAGGGAAGGCTTGCCGTCGGACAAAACCTGACCCTTTAGCAGCTTGCGCAAATTCGATTCCGCCGACGGACCGTAAGTCGCAATAATACGTCGCTTGATTCGCTGATATATATCGAGTGAACGCGGATCCATAGTCAGGATATCTTTGATGCTCGTGACAACGTCATAATCAACCGCTGCCAGTACGATGTCAGCCATAGTGGCCTCGCAAGTGATACTGGCAGCGCGCATCGTTCCTTCAGAGTGAAGAAACCATAAAGCTGGATCATTTTTATAAAATCCCGGCATTTTCGGGATGCGATAATTTTCGGTCCACGTGCCCCGTAGAGTCGGGGACACAGTTCCCGGGGACATTGCTCCCACTAGGACCCGGCGCATCGCCGCCGTCAGCCATGATCACGTGTCAATAAATAATACGACGCAAACAGGACAACTCACCACCGCTGCACGGAAACACGAGGAACGGACTCAACGGCGTTATCGCTTAAACCCGACGCACAAAATAAGTACGCGATGCAAAACTACCCGGTCGGAGAACACGCTAGATCAAGAAAATACTGTACATTATACATCGACCAGCGGCGTTCTACTGTGTGACGGTTACATCCTTACCGGCGCGAAACTATCCCCACCAGCGACTACCACTGGAACCCCGCGCCCGTCGCGCCACGAAACCGCGAGCGCGACTCGCGGTCGCGAGAGGGCCACCGAGCCGAACCGGTTTCTCGCGAGAGAAAATGATCGCGCTCGGGGATAAGTACCCCGAGCGATTACCGGTAAGGGGTCGACTGCACCACCGTCTACCGTCCCCAGTGGCGAAACGCCGAGCAGGAACCTATCCGGCCCAAGTGGTGAAACACCGATGGGAGTCCCTCCACCTCAGTGGCGAAACGCCGAGCAGGAACCTATCCGGCCCAAATGGTGAAACACCGACGGGAATCCCTCCACCTCAGTGGCGAAACGCCGAGCAGGAACCAACCCGGCCCAAGTTGTGAAACACCGACGGGAGTTCCTCCACCTCAGTGGCGAAACGCCGAGTAGGTACCAATCCGGCCCCAGTGGCGAAAGCCGAGTGGGAATCCGCCCCTCCACCGCTACACTGCCAGCGCCGAGCGACTGCGCCTCCGCGATTACGAGCGACCGCTACTCCGGGCAGCCGCCACCTCCGAGCGACTGCTATTTCCGAGCGCCCGTACTCCGAGCGACCGCATTTCCGAGCGACCGCTACTCCGAGCAACCGCTACTCCGAGCGACCGCTTTTTTCCGAGCGACCGCTGTTTCCGAGCCGCCGCTCCGCCGAGCTATCGCTGTCTCCACCCGGCCACTACAGTTGTAGGTCCCCCCTTGCTTTTCGAGGCTCCGCGACCCTGGACAGCCGACTGACGCGGCAATACCTTCCACGCACCGAGTAACCGTCACAACTGATTAACCCTGATCCGCGAATACGCGACCATCGCATACAAACAATGACGGGAAAACGCGCGCCTATCGCACGAACACGACAAAAAGAAAACTCGTGCCTATCGCGTGTAAACAATGAACGGAAAACGCGCGTCTATCGCACGAGAACGACGAAAAGGAAGGTTCGCTATCATACACAAAAATGCTCGCGCCTACCAACAACGGACACAAACGAGACAAAAACTGTTCGGCGCGGGACGCGAACGCACATGTTCACAGGCCAAATGGCTCAGACGCACCGCGGGCACACAGACACAAAAACCACGAGCACAGGGACACAAAATAGCGATGCCCGGATATAGATGCGGACAGCACAGGCCGGAACAGGACGAAACCGCAGGGCTGCTTGTCGAAAGGCGCCGGTGACGGGGGCTTCACGCATAACCTCACCAACGGCACCCAGCAATCCCTCGTCGACTGGAAACAGCGTACCGCTTCAGGCCGGTTCAATCGGCTGATGAATATGCTGCGTCCGGAAAGGATGCAGGACACGCGGATATAGAACCCACGCTGCACCAATGGCCAAACCGCCGTCGCTGTCCAAGATGGCGGACCCACGCCGCGCCAACGGCGAAGCCGTCGAAAGTCCAGAATTTTCTGAACTGGCTGTATCCAACGAATCCAACGACCGCCGATCGTTTTCCGTCCGAGCGAGCGGCAAATCTTCCCAGTAATTACAGCTTCTTCTTCTATACTCCGTCCAAAGCACGACGCCGACTTCCCAACGGGTGAAGAATGGCCGGCACCGTCAATCCGCCGCAACCAAGAGAATTTTCCGTACGCTCTCAACGAGATCACGTCGGGGTCACCAGTTGTAGGGATGAGTATGTTGGTGGGCGCCCTACTCGCCTCTCTCTTGGTTGACATGCCGGGGGAGAGAAATAAGCCACAGCTATGGACTTGACGTCCGCTCCACTCGGCAGCCGGAAGAAGAAGGACGAGCGGGACTCGGCGTCCAAGATGGCGACGCCGATCCCCACTCGGCGATATTGGGAGTGGGGGAACAGAGTCCCCACCAGGGGGTGTCGACTCCTATAGGAAAAAGTGGCTACGAATTTAGTTGTAATTCGGTACCCATAGGTATGGTGGCAGCACAGTAGAGACCAAAGAGTAGGGATACAAGCAGTGTGTGATCGCACGCACACCTGACTCACACATAATCAACCTTGCATATACGTGTAATCGTAGTCTTCGCTAACTATTGATGATTATGAATTTATTTTCAGGGAAAATGAATTGGTAATATAACATATAATAATATAACATATTTATTATTAAAACTACATATGTACTACATACATAGTAAATTATAAAATAATAAATAATGATAATAAAATACATAAAAATTGTAATAATAATAATAACATAATATAATAATATAATATAACTGTACGATCAGCTGGACGCGTCGATCCACCGCGTCCGCTCCTCCTGCTGCTCCCGCGAGGCCCGAGCTACTCGTTCCACCCGAGGAGCTCGCGGGAAACAGTGGGATGGTGCGGGGACGACGGCGCACAGTGCGTCGGAATGCCCGTTTTTTGGACAAAATTCCTTATCTTAAAAACTGTAAGTGGTATAAAAAAATGTTTGAAATGAAAGTTATAGGATGTAAGGAAGAGTACATGATGATTGCATTTGTTTGATATTGTTGTAACCTTGAGAAGCTCTATGAAGGTTACTTTTAAAATTTCATACGGTACTGTATATTTTTGATTATGTATTGTAATAGGTGAGGTTAAGACATTTTCAAAACACTACAAAAACATTATTTTTCATAAACCGTTGTCAAGATATAAGCATCCAAAGTTGACGTGCCTATAGTGATATTGATTATAATTATATGTATTACTACGAGTGAAACAAAAGTCAAAATCGATTATTTAGTAACGTGTTTATTTTTCGTACGATTTTATAATAAATAATGATGATAATAATAATAATAATAACTACAATAATAATAATCATCATCATCATCATAATAACAATAAATAATAATAATATCTGTCGTTTGGTGGACAAGTATTTCTTTGTGAAAATCTGTGCGTACGTGGTTTCTGGGTGTCTTCCTAAATAAATCATTTTTAAAATTAAGGGAGCAAGCTCGTGCGGAAAATGTTTATAGAATTCGGTAAATAATAGTCCTACGAATATTTTCTAGCAAAAATCACACGACATGTTTTACCTTTTTTACGAAAAGCTTAGTTAAAGTTATAAGAATTTTCGATTTCGCGCTTTAATAAACGGATCACTTTGAGTCAATAAAATACGATAAATAATTATTGTAAAAACCGCTAGGGAGCCAAAATAACAAGTACACACCTTGGACTAAATGATCCATCGCAAATTATTTAATTTTTCGCTTTATAATACTTGTATAATGTTTTCCTTTTATGCGCGTACTTGAGGTTATAACACAAGAAAAAGTAACGTGTCAGATTATGACTGAAGGAACATGTTTTGTGTCAATCAATGTTCAGTTTTTTTTTTACTGGCGAATGTTTATGAATAAATGGTATTTCTAAAATAAATTCATGTAAACAGATATACATTTTAAAAATATTGATTTTTTAATTTTTGCCCTCTTGGCCGACGCACTGTGCGGCGCACCGAACAGATCGCTAGAACCTTCCTCCTAGGTTTTGTTCCAGGTTTCCGTTGTTCCATTTTCCAGGTTTTCAAAGTATGTAACTGTAATCATATAAGAATAAAATAATTCAATTATATAATTTATTAATAATAGAAATATATAGTGATGGAAATAGTTAATAATAGTAGACAATTACCTCATTCAATTTTCAGTTGCTTTATTTTTGTGTTTCTTCGAGCGTTTGTTGTATGATAATAATGCTCGTTTGAATATTCTATTGTCCAGAGGCAATGTTGTCTGTTTTCCAGATAAAATTGCATTTGTCTGTTTGCAGAGCTGTTTTGTGTAATACATTCCGATCTCTGGACTTAGAAATTCATTCAGAATATTGACGTGGTTTGTGCAAAAAGTCCAAGAAGTTCCCAATTCTTCTTTAATTTTCTCTTGCAGTTGTTCACTGAATCTCCTCTTGAAACAAATTGTGGGCACATATGTATGTAGAGAACACTGAACTTTTGAAATTATTTTATCAAAATTGGACTCCTTATCCGCAGCAATACGTGGTTTGAAAAACCTGGTCTTGCAATTGAAACAGTTTTTCACCATATCCAAAGATAAGGCTTTCCGGCCTATATAATCTGCCATATGATTTTTTATCATGGCTCTTCTTTCTTCTGGGATGATTATTGCCTCTTCCGGCACAGCCACGTTGTCTTCAAATCCATCATTTGCAGGATTATGTTGGTTATCCACATCCTCAAGGAATTGCTCCAATGTAAACAGCATTGTACCGTCGCATACATCCTCACAGTTCTTGCCTACTGTTTTTCTTGAAGTAAGATTATTTACTAGCAAAACTTTAAATGCGGCGACAAACTGATCGCATGTAGGATTATTATTCCTTCCACCAATGCTGCGAATTTTACTGAAAAAGTTTTCCAGCGGATCCTGATTTGCATATCTGGGCTTGAAATTTTTGAAGCCTACAGTAGATACAAGCTCCCATAATTTCTGAAATCCACAGAGAGTGTAGATCCAATTCCGCAAGGATGGTACGGATCTGGTACGTATATGTGTATTCGGATCTACGTATTGCATGTGACGTAGTTCCTCTAGTGCCTCTTCCCAAAAGGCTATACCCGGGTTTGGTGGTCAAATGTCCCCCCGGCGGGATTTTAATCGAGCTTGCACCATTCGATAGCCTACCCAAAAAGACCCCTCTCTGGAAAGTTTCAGCCCCATATCTCATCTGTAAGGGTAGTTATCGAGAAAAATCGAAAAATCAGTTTTTGGCCCATTTTCCCTATTTATTGGCAGTTAAAAATTCTGAAAAAAATCTGACACGTTTCGGATACCAAGCCACATATTAGGTATCATTTCCTGATTTTTCCGTTGCAAGCTCTGCTTGTAAAAAATGAAAAACACGAAAAAAATCGGAAAAATGCAGGTTTTATATAGAAATCTAAAAGGGGCTACTCCAGATTTAATTTAGCAATGAGATATTACCGTAAGTAGTATGCTCAATTTTTTTCAAATTCTTGAGAGTGGTGCGTCATAGTTAAAAAAAATAAAAACCACTTTTTTCGGCGTTTTTTCTAAGTTATACTTATCTTTTCTGAATCTAAAAAATATACTATGTAATATTAAACGTTCCTACGTTCAGAGAAACACCTTCCAGACATTAAAACTTGCGTAGTACACAAAATGAAATTAATACTATGTACATATATTCGAATATGTCGAATGTGAATTCAACGACGCCGGTTGGTGCTGCGGCTATGGTCTCCGACTGCGGAACCGCTGAAGACTTTTTGGACCAGGTACGAATCCCCGGTCAGGTCAATTCTTTTTTCTAAGTTGATCAGATGTTTTTTCGGTTCCTAACCATATGGTTGTTGTTAACCCATTCTAACAATATTTTTTAACTATGTTTAGACTATTGCAAAATAATTTTTTAGAAAAATATTCTTGGAGTACTTTCGGCTTCTAGTCATTTACGGACTGTATTACAGCTCTACTTAACATTTTTTATATGGAATTGTGCATCGACTTGACTCTTAAGTCTTTTATCTTTACTGGGTGTCTCATTCAGTAATAAATCCAGTGTTTTATTAAGGTCTAGAGTCTAGAGATATTGTTGTATCTGATTCTGCCAAGTGAAAAGGAAAGTGTCATACATATTATAAAGGATATTATAAGAACGAGGTTTATGTTTCGAATAACTGTAACTATCGTTGTCTATGAAAAGTTCTGATGATGGGTATAGTAACTTAGCAGCTTTTTATTATATCTTTTACAAGCAGCGGTCAGCTGTCCTTATTCCTCCTCCACCTTAAAAAAAGTCCGTAAATGACTAGAAGCCGAAAGTACTCCAAGAATATTTTTCTAAAAAATTATTTTGCAATAGTCTAAACATAGTTAAAAAATATTGTTAGAATGGGTTAACAACAACCATATGGTTAGGAACCGAAAAAACATCTGATCAACTTAGAAAAAAGAATTGACCTGACCGGGGATTCGTACCTGGTCCAAAAAGTCTTCAGCGGTTCCGCAGTCGGAGACCATAGCCGCTGCACCAACCGGCGTCGTTGAAATCACATTCGACATATTCGAATATATGTACATAGTATTCATTTCATTTTTTGTACTACGCAAGTTTTAATGTCTGGAAGGTGTTTCTCTGAACGTAGGAACGTTTAATATTACATAGTATATTTTTTAGATTCAGAAAAGATAAGTATAACTTAGAAAAAACGCCGAAAAAAGTGGTTTTTATTTTTTTTAACTATGACGCACCACTCTCAGGAATTTGAAAAAAATTGAGCATACTACTTACGGTAATATCTCATTGCTAAATTAAATCTGGAGTAGCCCCTTTTAGATTTCTATATAAAACCTGCATTTTTCCGATTTTTTTCGTGTTTTTCATTTTTTACAAGCAGAGCTTGCAACGGAAAAATCAGGAAATGATACCTAATATGTGGCTTGGTATCCGAAACGTGTCAGATTTTTTTCAGAATTTTTAACTGCCAATAAATAGGGAAAATGGGCCAAAAACTGATTTTTCGATTTTTCTCGATAACTACCCTTACAGATGAGATATGGGGCTGAAACTTTCCAGAGAGGGGTCTTTTTGGGTAGGCTATCGAATGGTGCAAGCTCGATTAAAATCCCGCCGGGGGGACATTTGACCACCAAACCCGGGTATAGCCTTTATGATGTGGGCTATTCTTTGTTATAGCCACTCGTAGGGATGTTTCTGGCCGAATGCTGTGTCCATTTACGGAATCCATTAGGTCATTAAAAAAGTTGAGGATTCTTGCCGTTGCCTTTCCTTCTTCTTTTGGCATCACTTTTGGCCCAATGCGTGTTTCGATATGATATGAACCTAGAAAACACAACTGTGTGTTAATTTAACAAAGTACAAGATTGATATAATACATTTAAATATGAGCATTAATATATAATTTACCTTGGATATTTGTTAAAAATTCTATATAACTACACACCTGTTTGCTAAAAACTTGTGTCGCACATTTAACACGTATTTTTTAAATTTTCCTTGGGACTACGTGCTCTTCTGTTATCTTCTGTAGTTGGCAGTTTAATATGTTCGTGTTAACATCAATTTCATACGCCAACATTACAGGACGCCAAGATGCAATTTGTCTACTTGCAGCATCTTTTTCAACATTTGCCTCCAAGTTCTTAGTTAGCAAATTGTTTCTGATTCCTTTTATTAGATGAGGGGAATCATACAGAGGGATTAATTCTACTCCGTTTATATCAATTGTTCTTCCTATAATATATAATGTATTAATTAGAAACGTTTAGATATTACAACAGATCACAATACATATTACAATATATTACTCACTGTTAGACTGTCCAAGTTTGCAACGTTCACGATTGGTTTGCAATAAAATTTGATTTATTGCTTCACGATTCGAAGATCCCTGATCGCAAACAGTTGCAACAATTTGCAAGCCTGTTTCACTGACTGCATTGGTCACATCTCTAATACATTTCATAAGTTGATGCGACACTGTCTGATCTTCGCAGAAGAAATATGCAATTGGGACTTTCCAGGCAGTGAATAGTCCTCGCAACATAAAAACAAGTGCATGGTCTGCAAACTTGTTTGTCCTTCGGCATTGCCATTCTTCAAATCCTATGATTTTGTAATGTTTCTTATCATATGCAATATGTGGTTTAAGTGCCACTTCGTCCCACATTAAAATGCAATATTTATTGCGAGCATCTTCCATTTCCAATGTCGCTTTTTTTAAATGGCCCATAATTATATTATTTATTCCTGTATCGAGTGAGATTTTTTTGACTAATTCGTTCAACGTACTCCGGCTCGGTAACGTGAACATCTCACTTATGAATCGATAACTTTTCCCCGACTGCTTCTTAATTGACAAAGCTAAAATCTTCTCGGAAGTAGAGAATCTTCTACCCTATAAATATTATTCTATATGTTACACATGCATTTAAGTAAGGAAAATAATAAAATGTAGAAACACGCAAAGTTAATTAGCAAGTGGTTATATAAAAAAGAATATTGAGGCATAACATTAAGAAGAATAAATATTAAAATATTTAAACACTCTCTCTCGATATGTGAGCAGCAGCATGGCTTCGTAAATAAGCGATCGACAACCACAAACCTAGCAACGTACTTCAATTATGTCTCATCCTCTTTGGATGCCAATCTACAAGTTGACACAATATTTACTGATTTCTATAAAGCGTTTGACACTGTAAATCATTCTCTTCTAATTGCGAAGCTTTCTGCTTTGGGCTGCAAGGGTAATCTATTGGCATGGCTAGAAAGTTACCTTCATAACCGGTTACAAATTATACGTATCGGCAGTTGCCTATCATCCCCGGTCAGTGTTCTATCCGGAGTACCTCAAGGTTCCCACCTAGGTCCTCTTCTGTTTATAATGTTCATCAATGATTTAACCACTATTTTTCAACACAGTAACTATCTCCTATTCGCAGATGATTTAAAAATCTTCAGCATCATCTCCTCTCGGGATGATGCCTCCAGATTACAGGCAGACCTGGATCGTTTCTGTGACTGGTGTCACAGGAACGGTATGGATCTCAATATTAAAAAATGCCATATTATGCGGTCCTCCCGTCATTCTGTACCTCTCATATATCCTTACCACCTAAACGATTATATTCTCTCCTCAATAACAGAAGTTAAGGACTTAGGAATTCACTTCTCTTCTACCTTAAACTTTTCCAACCATTTTTATCACATTGTTAACTCCGCTTCAAGAATGCTCGGGTTTATACTGCGTTTTTCCACCGATTTTCTTTCAATCTATACACTTAGGTTGCTATATATTACCCTTGTCCGTCCCCTGCTAGAATATGCTTCAACTATATGGTCTCCGAAAAGCGTTAAGTATGAAATCATGCTTGAGAGAGTGCAACATAAATTTCTTAGGTTTTGTGCATATAAGACAAACAATCCTATGTCAATCTTTGATCATGATTACTCTAAAATATTAAATATAGTCAACCTGGAAACATTATCTGATCGAAGAACAGTAGCCGACCAAAGCTTCATTTTTAATTTGTTAAACAATAATATAGATTGTTCCGCTCTCCTTATGCAAATTAATCTTTATGTACCTGAGCGTGTTTTGAGAATGAGAGCAGGATTTCAAACAACGCAATCCAAATCCTCATATGGAGTAATACATCCTATAAATCGGATTATTTCGAGATCAAACACACTTTACAATAACATTGATTTTTTTAATGGCACGTTACAGGCATTCAAAACAAAATTACGCGAGATTATTCGCTAATATCGTACCTTTATTTGTTTAGTTCTGCGCTTGTCCATCGAATGTAAAAATTTTTAGGTTAAGAAAATTTCTTTTTTTTTCTTTTTCTTTTCTATGTTCTTTTTGTATATTTTTGTTATTTTCTATTTCTTTTATAAGTTATACAAAACGTCTGTAAACCCATGTATAAAAGGACCTCGGTCCGTACATAATAATAATAATAACATAACACAGGCAGAAGAATAAATAAAAAAATATTTAAACATAACAGGCAGAAGAATAAATATTAAAATATTGAAAATAATACGTGCAGAAAGGTTGGCAGGCAAATTTTTACATTTAATTGTATGAATAAAAAGAAAAAAGCACACGAATTATAGCAAAGTTAAAGAAACCCATTCCTAATTGAATTCTTGCCAAGTAACTTACGGTAGTAGTGATCAATAATTGATTTATACTGCATTAAAAAGAGAAAACTGATTAATCGTATGTTTAAGAAATTATATCTTCATATGTATATAATGAAATTACCTTTGCCTTTTTGTCCACATTACGCAGCTGCATTTTCAAAAATAACTGCTGCGCCGGATTTAATTTGTTGTACTTCTTTAAGCCATTGTTCTTTATGAAATTGTTGGCCGTTGCAAGACGCCTTTTGAAACTTTTAAGTTTCATCACATGAGTGTATTGGCGTCTCTTCCATGCTTCTGCAACGCAATGAAATGCATTGACTCGTGGAGTAATGCTGGGTAGTACTTTTGCATGTACATTTTTCCTTTTCCGTTTTGTTATTCTGAACTCTGCTGCAGCTGCTTTATCCTGTGAAACATTATTAGCATACACTTTTATTGTTAATATTGGGTCATTCCATCCTATCTATTACCTTAATATACATACCTCTTTTTGAAGATTTAATGGAGTATCATCTTCTGGTAGCTCAACACACATTTCTTCCCTTAAATGTGTATCCAACTCCTCTCGAACATTCTCCATACTATCGACATGGTGCTTTTCAGGCAAAAGCAAACTGGGCACTGCATCCTCTCGTAGTTTGCGCCTGACTAATGTTGGAATGACATCGTCTTCCGTGAAATGCAATGCGCATATCCGTAAATCTTTTAGATTCTCGGACAATACTTCATCCAGTCCTGGAGAATTTATAGCTTTCTTCCATTGGAGTACTCGCACTGGATCTTTCGGGAAAGAATGTGCGGGAACCTTCGCATTGGAGTTGCAACCAGGTACAACACATGTGTACTTCGGCATCTTAAGTCCGTATCACGGGTACCAGATTAATCTAAAAACACAAAAGAGAACACAAAGGGGAACAGAAAGGGGAATAAATTTCTAGTTTTCACTGCGGTGCACTTGAATGCACTGAAGTGATAACTAAATATACTGAAAGAAATTTTATATTTTGCTGTATTAAATAGTATGAATAAATGAAACATTATTAAATTATTTATTCCACTATACAGGGTGTTTAGCAACAGGTGGGAGAAAATTTAAGGGGTGGTTCTCGACGATAATATAAGACGAAAATGAAGAATAAAAAAATTGCGATTTCGACTTCGTTATTTAGTTATTAACAGTTAAAAATCCGCCTAAAATAATGCAACACTTCTAACAAAAGTGTACGTTGCGTACGTCACACAGGCGCGCGACAGACTCGTATCAAGTGACAAACGCATCATACCTTGGTTCTCATTTGGGGCCCCAGCGAGGTGAAAATGTTTAAAAGATCGTTGGACGACATTGAACCTACATACTCGTTAAAACCCACAAGAGCATTTATAATATCCGCCCTATGGAATTATCGAGCAGAAGGGGTCAATGCCCTTTGACTTTTAAACTGTTTTCACACATATCCACAAATTCTTAATCTGCACTGTTCATACCACCGTACATAATACACTGGAACAAACCACACATATGCTCTAGCACTATTTTCAATATCATACACACGCACTACGAGTTTACTGAGGGGAATGAGGAGAATGTAAAGAACTGGTAATCCTTTAATGTTGAAACACTGCACTTTATTGAACTTGATTTACGTTGCGAGACTCGCTCACAGACGAAACGGACATCTTGAGGTCGTGTGATTTCTGCGAACGGAAATCTTCGACGCGTACGAGAGCAGAATCGTCCGTACAAGCCTAGCATCCGTATGCACACTGATTCGAGACAGCTGATGAGGTCAATGCCTGAGCCAGATCGATAAAACAAATGCCGATCTACAACAGCAACTCCCGCCGATTTACAGCAAACGCGCGCCCAAATATCGCGCGTTACTATGCCAATACATTGTGTGTCCTGTTTCCACGAACTTCGCGATTCTTTCTCATTCTGGCTGTGACCGCCAAATATCTCATGTGTGTGCCATTGATCACATCAGCTGTCTCGAATCAGTGTGCATACGGATGCTAGGCTTGTACGGACGATTCTGCTCTCGTACGCGTCGAAGATTTCCGTTCGCAGAAATCACACGACCTCAAGATGTCCGTTTCGTCTGTGAGCGAGTCTCGCAACGTAAATCAAGTTCAATAAAGTGCTGTCTTTCAACATTAAAGGATTACCAGTGTGTTCTTTACATTCTCCTGATTCCCCTCAGTAAACTCGTAGTGCGTGAGTATGATATTGAAAATAGTGCTAGAGCATACGTGTGGTTTGTTCCAGTGTATTATGTACGGTGTTATGAACAGTGCGGATTAAGAATTTGTGGATGTGTGTGAAAACAGTTTAAAAGTCAAAGGGCATTGACCCCTTCTGCTCGATAATTCCATAGGGCGGATATTATAAATGCTCTTGTGGATTTTAACGAGTAGGTAGGTTCAATGTCGTCCAACGATCTTTTAAACATTTTCACCTCGCTGGGGCCCCAAATGAGAACCAAGGTATGATGCGTTTGTCACTTGATACGAGTCTGTCGCGCGCATGTGTGACGTACGCAACGTACAATTTTGTTAGAAGTGTTGCAGCATTTTAGGCGGATTTTTAACTGTTAATAACTAAATAACGAAGTCGAAATCGCAATTTTTTTATTCTTCATTTTCGTCTTATATTATCGTCGAGAATCACCCCTTAAATTTTCTCCCACCTGTTGCTAAACACTCTGTATATTTCACAGAGTACAATATCAAAACAATGCGTTTGGTTGTGGAGCATTTGCGATTTATTTTGCAACATTACTATGCTATAACAGGGAACCAAGCGAGCAACGAGCATACGATGTTGGTTTAATGCGACGTCATATAGCAAACATTTTGATAAGTAGAAAACTATTGAACTTCCCTGAAAACGTATAATCTTCTTAAAATGTACACTGAATAATGATAATAAATAGTATACTGCAACTAACGAATCGGGAAGTTCTTTGTGTGACTCTCCAAGAGTCACACACTAAATATAAAACATTAATAGCTGTAGTAGCTGCTCTCGCAAGAGCAGTCGTACCCGCGAACCGCGAACTCGCGAAGCGAGTGAGCAACAACCCTACTCGCGAGCGAGCGAAGCGAGCGAGCAACAATAACCCCACTCGCGAGCGAGCGAAGCGAGCGAGCAACAATATCCCTCTAGTTCCGTTATATTTCGTTGCGATTTCTTAGCAACTATTTCACCACACACGTAACAAAACGAATTTAGATTGTTCACGCAATTACGCGTCATTGTAAGGCAGGCAGTTCCAACGAATAGCTCCGGAGTCATTCGATGCACTTTCCCCGCTTAGGTTCATCCCCTACTCTTAGACTTTATCGTTATAATGTATAGTAGTGGGAAGCTCCCACCCGAGAGCCGCGTGCCGCGCGACGCACGACGCACGACGCGATGCACACGCATACATTGTAAAGAGGTTCGATGGTGGGGGACCTTGTAGTTGTTGGACAGGAATAGGTTGGAACCGCCTGTTGTAAGGTATAGAAATTAAATTAACTGTACAATTGTTGTGTACGTGTGGGTGTGTAGATATCGAAACAGCCGATAATATTCTATTCACTAGACTATATTTCAATATATGTAAATGGTATATAAATGGTGTTTGACCGTATGTAACAGAATAGGTTGACATGTGCTCGGTTCTACGTGTTGTAACGGACTCTGTAGACTCTCTAGCAATCCTACCGGGTCCTACGCGCTATTCGCAGGTGGCGTTCTCTAACGCGGCTGTGTAGGGATCTTGGCGCTACCGTCGCCATTCGCCTAGGTCGCGCCTAGGAAGATTACCGATAGGGAGTTGGCAATCCTACTCCCGACCGACTCTCGTAGAGACCGTTACACTAGGCGTACCTAGTACAGTTCGAAATAGTATTTCCGATAGAGAAGACGTGTCGAACACACATCCAGTTAGACTGCGTAGAGGCCTTGCCTCCTTGTACATAGTTTCCGTTGTACGTTACAACGGACGCGTCCAAGTTGCTAATAAAGCACTATAAATATCGTTCTCGTGAACCGTAACTACCGTGGAGTTTATTTGAATCCCGACCACGTGATTCCTGGCCAACGTAGAGTAGGCTACGTTCTTCGGTACCCTTCCCGAAGCTTCCGTATTCTCCCGGCGAGAATACCACACTCAATCCCTACAACTGGTGACCCCGACGTGATCTCTTCACGCATAGAGAAGGAAGGAAGTCAACGTTTCCAGTCGCCGAGTCACAAATCGCTTCGGCGACCAACGGTCGGACGTCGCCAAGGAACCGGCAACACGTGGTTCTGGGACATCGCGTGCCGGTAAAGTACTTGGCTGGCACGTTTCTTCACCAAGGAGCATCGTGGATCCAGCCAAGCTGAGTACAGTGTCACGCCGAAGCCACGTTCTCTCGAGGAGAACGCAGACGACCGCCATTTTTGCTGTTCGCCGCTGCACGAGGCCTGCTGCCGTGAAGCCGCCATCTTTACCGCTGCACGAGGCCTGCCGCCGTGAAGCCGCCATCTTGTCCTTCGAAGGAGCCGTTCAACAGGTGGATTTCGACGTGCAAGAGAAAGCGAGCGATTTCAGTAAGTGCGAGCGTTCAGTGTAGCCGTTAACGTAATATTTGTTATCGCGATTACCGTTCGAATCCGGAAATAGCGTCGCGCCGCTCATCCCGTGACGTATTTGAAAGTACCGTCGTGTTTGCGTCGTCGAATCAGGAGCGTAGCATCACATTTTCGACGCGCGTACAATTTCGGCGTGGAAGTTCGAGACCTACCGCCGCGAATTCCGTTCTATAGTACCGCGTACTCGCGCTAGTCGTCAAAATGGCCGCTCCGGAACCTGGTGCTCTGGGGCCTGGTGTTCCGGGACCCGGTCCTTCGGGCCCTGGCGCCGGGGGAATCCTAGTTCAGGATGACGTCCTAGATTCGATGATCGAGAGCAAGATCGATTCGTACCGCATCCCGAAAATTCCGTCGTTCTTCCGCGAAGACCCATCGCTGTGGTTCCTACATGTAGAATCATCGCTGTCGGCATTTCGTATAACCGCGCAGAAAACGATGGCCGACATCGCCGTGTCCGCGCTAAAGTTTGAGGAAGTAGCCGCGATCAAAGACCTCCTCACCGCGGTTCCGCGGCCGCGGAATTTCTACGATCAAATAAAAGCGCGGCTCATTTCGAATTTCTCCACGTCGCCCGAGGCTCGACTGCTCAAGGGTGAAGTCTTGACCGACGGAAAACCCTCTCAAATTCTGATGCGCCTTAGGAATTTGAACGACGGATCGTGCAGCGATGACATCATCCGCTCGATTTTTATGGAGCAGCTTCCCGCGCACGTGAGGGCAGTTCTGGCCATGTCGAAAGTTACCGATTCGCAGGAATTCGCCGAATTGGCTGACAAAGTTGTCGAGGCGTCCGGTTCCGTCGCGCATTCAATTTCGTCCGTTTCGCCGCAAGACTTTCCGAGGCACGACGCCGGGGCATCGGACACCGTCGCGTCCGCAGCCTATACCGCCCCTTCCCTGGGCTCACGAATGAGCGACCTCGAGTCCAAAATGGACCGTATCACGAAACAGTTAGCCGAACTGACAAGCGCCGTGAACAGAAATTCCCGCGACAACCGCCGCAGAACTCCTTCCCGCGGAAGATCCCGTGCGCGGTCCAAATCACGCGAGTCTTCGGTGTGCCGCGTGCACCGAAAATACGGAAAAGACGCTCGCTCCTGCATAAAACCCTGCTCGTGGCAGGCGGGAAACGAGTAGGCACTAGCCGCGCCGAGTGCGGAATCTCATCGCCTCCATGTGCGAGACCGCGATCTCGGCCTCAATTTTCTCATCGATACGGGAGCGGATCTCTCCATGCTGCCGGCCGATCGAACCGCCAAGAAACGCGCGACCGGTTTGAAATTATACGCGGCGAACGAGACGACGATTGAGAAGTTCGGAGAAAAGCGACTCACTCTGAATCTGGGCCTTCGCCGCGCCTTCACATGGAACTTCTGCGTCGCCGCGGTACCGTACCCGATTCTAGGCGCGGATTTTCTCAATCACTATGGCCTGTTGGTCCATCTGCGCCATCGTAAACTGATCGATCCATTGACACGAATTTCCGCCGTCTGCACGATCAAAACCTCGCCCGTGTTCAGCGTGAAGTCAATCGATCCCACTGCGCCTTTCGCGGGGATACTTTCCGAATTTCCGGGAGTGTTAGGGCCATCGCAGTCGAACTGTGATTCGCCGCGCGACGTATTACACTACATTGTAACCGAGGGTCCCCCCATCGCTGAACGTGCGCGACGATTGACGCGCGACAAACTACAAGTGGCCAAAGCTGAATTTCAACGGCTCGTAGCTGAAGGAACTTGTCGTCCATCTAGTAGCCCATGGGCTAGCCCCATTCATCTTGTCCCCAAGAAGGATGGGGGTTGGAGGGTATCTGGTGATTACCGTCGCTTGAATTCCGTGACTGTTCCCAGTTCCTCATCTACATGACTACTCAGTCAACCTTCACGGGAAGACGATCTTCTCAAAGCTCGATCTTCACAGAGCGTACCATCAGATTCCCGTCGCGCCGTCGGACGTTCCGAAAACTGCGGTGATAACACCTTTCGGGCTCTTCGAATATACCGTGATGCCTTTCGGCCTACGTAACGCCGGGCAAACGTTTCAACGTTACATTTACCGTGCCCTCGGAGACCTCGAGTCCGTTTTCGCGTACATTGACGATATCCTTATCGCTTCCGAAAACCTCGAGGAGCATAAGCGTCACATCCGCACGGTCTTGCAACGCTTGTAGGAACACGCATTGCGCCTGAATCTCGCCAAATGCGAATTTGGCAAGTCCCGACTCGAGTTTCTGGGACACGTTATCGATGGGAACGGTTCCGCACCAATTCCCGAAAAAGTTAAGGCCATTCAGGACTTTCCGAAGTCCAAAACAGTTACCGATTTGCGTAGATTTCTGGGCATGGTGAACTTCTACCGACGCGGTCTCCGTCGCGCCGCCGACGTGCAAGCGCCCTTGTACGAGTATCTTTGCGACTCGAAGAAGAATGACAAACGCGAGATAATCTGGACTTCTCAAGCTGAGGAAGCGTTCACACGAGTCAAATCTGACCTCGCGAACGTGACCTTGTTGAATCACCCCGCTCCCGATGCAGTAACGCGTCTCGTTACCGATGCGTCCGATTTCGTAATGGGGGCTTCTCTAGAACAAAGATTCCACGGCTCTTGGAAGCCTTCGGCATTCTTCTCCCGCAAATTTACGCCAGCGCAACGCAACTACAGCGCGTACGATCGTGAATTAACTGCCGTGCACGAAGCGCTCAAATATTTTAGACATTTCCTAGAGGGTAGAAACTTTGTAATTGTGACGGATCACAAGCCTCTCGTGTACGCGTTCCGACAACGCGCAGAGAAAGCATCGCCTCGCCAACTACGGCAATTATCGTTCATCTCTCAGTTCACCACTCGTATCGAGCATCTCCCTGGGTCCGAAAACGTCGTCGCCGACTCGCTATCGCGCATAGATACATTGCATCTCGCCGCGGACATTTCATTGGAAGAACTCGCGAAATTGCAGGAATCCGTCGACGAGCTTAAAAGTTTACTGGCCTCTACCGATCACTCGTTGGCTTTACGGCGAATTCGGTGGGGACCCACACACATTGCGATTGTATGCGATCTTGAGGGAGAAGTATTGCGTCCATACATTCCAGGCCCGTCACGCAAGGGCATTTTCGATAAATTTGACATTCCCGCGCACCCGAGCGCGAAAATTACCGATCGCGTGATCCGAAAGCGGTACGTCTGGCCGCGAATGCATCACGACATCGCGAAATGGTCGAGAGAGTGCTTGGATTGCCAGCAATCTAAGATAACGCGCCACAACCATGTAAAGCCAGCGGAATTCGTTGCTCCCGATGAGCGCTTTAGTCACGTCCACATGGACATCGTCGGCCCGCTGCCGATATCAGAAGGCGATCGTTACTGCCTGACCATGATAGGCTTTCTCGCTCGCGAATATGGAAGCTACGACCGTTTGTAGGGCGTATGTAGATCACTGGATCTCACGGTTCGGCGCCCCTGAAGCTCTTACGACCGACCAAGGTAGCCAATTCGAGTCAAGACTCTTTACCGCGCTACTGCAAATGTCCGGATGCCATCGAATACGGACAACCGCGTTTCATCCAGCCTCAAATGGCATGATTGAGCGATGGCACCGATGCCTCAAAACCGCAATTATGTGTCACGCGAACCCTACGTGGTCACGCGTGTTATCTACCGTAATGCTAGGTCTTCGAAATAACGTTATGGATACGGGCTCGTCGCCCGCCGAATATCTTTACGGCACCTCATTGCGAATTCCGGTCGAGTTCGTACTCCCTGATGTCGGTCCCGCGGACCCGCAAATGTTTATCGAAGAATTCCGAGAGCACATGCGCAGTGTTAAACCCGTTCCCGTAGGACAGCGACACAAAAAGCGTGTTTCCTTGTGTAGAGACATTAACACCTGTTCACACGTATTCTTGCGCGCAGGTACGAACAAAAAGGCGCTTGAACGGCCATACTCAGGCCCGTACAAAGTGATAAGCCGCCCTACCGATCGCGTTCTAGAAATCGAAGTGAACGGAAAACCGCGTACCGTCTCCATCGAGAACGTGAAACCTGCGTATCATTTCCGAGAGGATGTAGAAACCTCTTCTAACGAATCCTCTGACGCGAACCAGCGGACCGCGCTGCGAACATACTCGCGGGCGAAAACCGTACGAACAGTCCCGCCGTGCTAATCACATGTAAGCGATCATCGCCGAATTAGTGACAAGCTCATCGTACACTGTAAATAGTAAACGCATAGTTTGTAAGGATATCCTGTACAGTAGAATTAACAGTGCACTCATTGTATATAGTTATATTATAAGGTTATTGAATCCCCAGCGTAGCGAACCTGTATGTCGTTTGTAACGTTCATAAATCGCACGTACATACTCGGAGGGGAGTGTGTAGGGATCATGGCGCTACCGTCGCCATTCCCCTAGGTCGCGCCTAGGAAGATTACCGATAGGGAGTTGGCAATCCTACTCCCGACCGACTCTCGTAGAGACCGTTACACTAGGCGTACCTAGTACAGTTCGAAATAGTATTTCCGATAGAGAAGACGTGTCGAACACACATCCAGTTAGACTGCGTAGAGGCCTTGCCTCCTTGTACATAGTTTCCGTTGTACGTTACAACGGACGCGTCCAAGTTGCTAATAAAGCACTATAAATATCGTTCTCGTGAACCGTAACTATCGTGGAGTTTATTTGAATCCCGACCACGTGATTCCTGGCCAACGTAGAGTAGGCTACGTTCTTCGGTACCCTTCCCGAAGCTTCCGTATTCTCCCGGCGAGAATACCACACTCAATCCCTACAGCTGTGTAGAATAGAGAATCTCCTGGATAGGAGATCCCTACTCTTACCCACTACCGCTGCCGCGACCGCGTGCTAGAATGAGAGCGGTAGCATGCTACCGACTCGGTCGCGCCAGCGGTAGTGATAAGAGTGGGGATAGCGGAGGCATGCATCTAGGCGAGGGACGGAGACGTAAGGGGCTGCGAGCCGCTTGAGCCGCACCGTCTGGCTACACTGTTCGTGAGTTCGCGGGTACGACTGCTCATGCGAGAGGGTTATTGGTACGCATGGCTCGTAGGGTCTACAGCTATTAATGTTATATATTTGGTGTGTGACTCTTGGAGAGTCACACAAAGAACTTCCCGATTCGTTAGTTGCAGTATATTATTTATTATCATTATTTAGTGTACATTTTAAGAAGATTATACGTTTTCAGGGAAGATCAATAGTTTTCTACTTATCAAAATGTTTGCTATATGACGTCCCATTAAACCAACATCGTATGCTCGTTGCTCGCTTGGTTCCCTGTTATAGCATAGTAATGTTGCAAAATAAATTGCAAATGCTCCACAATCAAACGCATTGTTTTGATATTGTACTCTGTGAAATATATACATCTTCTTATATTTATAAAGGGGATTCAAATAATCTATTACATCATGGTTCAAATGATTAGCATTAAAACTATCATAAATGTGTACATTTCCGTTACCATCAGATCTTGTGCAAATCCAATGTCCTACTACCTTTTTTCCAATTTCACCAGTGTATATTATCTGAATGTTCGTCTCATGTTCTGGGATCTCTTGTAAATTACTTAAAAAAGCTCGAACGTAATCAGTATTTTGAACAAAGTTGTATATTCCACGCTCGTTTAGATTTCTGTTCATAATTTCGTGAAATAAATTAATATGTTTATCTCGTAAATAACAATCAGGTTTTATGACTTCTTTACATTCGGCTGTTTCTAAAGCATAGTTTAATACATCTATCGATGCAGCTGGACAGTCGTTATAAAAAAGTACAAACCTATGTTCGTCGAAAAGTTAGTAGTTCAGGAGATATTTCAATTTAAATAATGCTAAAACACCATTACTATCGTACTAAGACGTTACAATATTAAGTAAACGTTAATGTCTGTCAACGGTGCGTTCTACCGATGAAACGACGTACGTAGTCTGTTGAATAAAAATTGCAGGTAACAATTTGTTTTGAATAGATTGTATTATCAAAGGTTGTAATATAAATTAGTTTACACACTCAATATTCTTTGAAAAGGTATTGTCGGCAGTAGCGATGATTAACCCACTCTTGCATTGGAATAACTTTCGATTATTCCACGGGGTAACATTAGCATCAGTTTAAAAAAAAAAATTAAGAAAAAAATTTTTTGTAATTGCGTTTGTTTATTCGGTAGAAAATGTCCATCCTCTCGTATAAATTGCATTGTTGAATGAACTTCTTTCGAAAAAAACTAAAAAAACTAAAAAACTACTGGACCAAAGTGGACCAAAATCTAATCAGCTCTAAGTTACAGCGGGACACATCGATTGCATCATTCATCATTCTGATCGCGTTGTTACTTTTTCAAAAAACGTTAACGAAAAATTTGATAACATACAAACGGCCATACGCACACACATACAGACATTTTGATAAAAATAGTCTAAAATGACTCCTATGACCATGAAACGTGAAGATCTGCTAAAAAATCGATTTTCGATTTTCGGGGTGATTACAATAACTTCCCTATAAAATCGGGAAGTTAATTAACAATCTTCAACACTTAGCTTCAGCCCGGCCGTTAATTTCTCTGTTGGGCCAGCTACTTTCTAATCCGCTCGAGACTCAAAAAAAGGACTTGACAGTTGGCACTTCCAAGTTTCCATTGAAGGTAAATCTGTCTGGCCTAATTATCTTAAAATTTTGGGTGCGGTTACGAACTTGGCAATTACTAAATTGGCACTTAAAAACACCCAGAGAAGAACACAAGGAATATGTATTATTTTCATTTCTTAACGCGGGCTATATGGTATTGAGATTTTTTTCTAAAAAGTCCAGATTAGGTGGGGTTCCTCGGGAGTTATCCGAGTCAAATAACAAAAACTAATCACTCGCATCATCAAGAATTAGTTTGAAGATTGTCGAAATTCAGAGATCTATAATAATAATGTTTACGATAAAATGTACTTTTCGTCATACTTGACAACAATAGGAAATTGTCAAGGTTTCATGTGCAAGAGTACATTATTTTAGTGCTTGATCATCTTGGGGACCCCTCAATCGCGGGGCCCCGGTGCATAGCATCCGCCGCACTCCCAGATGGCCGGCCCTGCAAAGAAGGCATAACGGTTTCGTTTCGTTCATTGGTGAAGGTATAAAACCAAATTTTAAATACTCCACTGAATATTGTCGGCATTTTTGTTTAGGAATCGACGCTTCCATTGCGCTATTAGTAGAGTCCTAATAGGACAATTAATTATTGTACAGTGTATTTCATAAATAAATAGAAAGATTTCATAAATGAATGGGAATATTTCATTAGCAAATGGAAGGATTTAAAAAATAAATGTAGGGATATACAAAATAAAGGAAATGAAACAGAAGTGAAACTTCTTGCAGTCTAGTAATGTTTATAAGTAAATTATGATTGGAAATGGTAAATAATCCTAATGAAGCGACAACAAGATCAGGAACAACTCTCGATGCAGTATTTGCAGGACATTTAGACAAAATTGAATCATGCGAATTCTGCGTGGGTGGAGCCATAGAGGACATTTCAAGATCACCTTGATTTTTTTTACTGGAAACACTTACTTTCTGTATCATAAATCGATAGACCGTCGAATTCTGAGTAAAAATGTTTTGACCTCCATATGTCCTAAATCTAATAGTTTACGAGATATTACCGAAACAATTGTCTTTCTTCTTTGGATAATATCTCGTTAACTATTAGGTTTAGGTCATATGAAGGTCAACACTTTTATACTCAGAATTTGATACTCTATCGATCTATGGTATAAAAAATAGGACATTCCATTTAAAAAAGTCAAGGTGACCTTGATATCTCCAAAAAAATGATATAAAAACAAAATTTTTTTTTGCATCGTGTCAGCCCCATTGTACCATTAACTTTGTCCTTACCATATTTTAAGTATCTTTAGAAACAACAAAGATATTTGAGGTGCTAACGTTTGGTGACTCACCCTGTATGTATTTGTCATTCTACTAAGCGCATCTACATGCTGCATTCGTGTACCGGGTCGATGCTCCACTTCATAGTCGTAACATTGTAATTCTAAAGCCCATCTTGCGATGCGTGGACTAATATCCTTTTTCTTAAGCGCAAGTTTTAAGGATTCGCAATCGGTAACTATCTTAAATTGTAGTCCGTATAAATAAACTCTGAAACGGCGCAACGCATAAATTACCACAAGTGTCTTCAACTCGAAACTGTGGTAACGACTCTCAACCTCGGTAGTACGCTTCGGAAAATAGTAAACGGGTTGGTATTTCATGTCTTCTTTCCGTTGTAACAGTACTGCCCCAAAACCTACTGCACTAGCATCGCAGTGTAATTCTATCGGATCGTTCGGACTATACATAGCAAGTACCGGGGATGAGATTAATTTTCTTTTGATTTCTCCAAACGCCTCTAATTCTCTTATACCGAAATGGAATGGGACTTCACCCTTTAAGAGATCGTAAAGGGGTTTTGCGATTATTGAAAATTTCTCGATAAATTTACGAAAATAAGAACTCAATCCCACAAAACTTTGTATGTCCTTTGTGTTTTGAGGTATAGGGAATTTTTCTAGGGCGGCGATACCGTTTTCTCTCGGCCGTATACCGACGCAAACGTAAGTTCGTGGCGGCTACGTTACGTGCTGCCCAATAATGAAAATTACGCCTCGAAAACGCAAAAGTAAGCCAACTTGGGATACGTCCCCGCTAGATTGATATTTTATCTAGCGATTGTGACTACGTAGGGCCCCAAATGTGCATTAGCGAGATGTGATTTATCGGAAGCCGGACCCTTGCAATCCTCGTGTACGTATATAGTGTCTTAACACCCTTAAGTTGTAAATCCATAACGATGGCAGAAATGTGTAAGGATGAATGTTGAAGTTTTTGTATTTTATTTGTTCTGCAAGTATATTAGGTAACGCCGTTTCTCAACTCAATACTATACTATATGTACCTCTAAGTTTTAGAGGATAGATGAATACCAGAGGCATATACAGGGTGTTTAGCTACAGGTCGGAGAAAATTTAAGGGATGGTTCTCGACGATAATATAAGACGAAAATGAAGAATAAAAAATTCGGCTTTTTCGGCTTTGTTATCTAGTTATTAACAGATACAAATCTGCCCAAAATGCGGCAACGCTTTCAACAGCGGTGCACGTTGCGTACGTCACACAGGCGCGCGACAGTCTGGTATCAAGTGACAAACGCATGCATACCTCGGTTCTCATTTAGGGCCCCAGCGAGGTGTAAATGTTTAAAAAATCGTTGGACGACAATGAACCTACCTACTCGTTAAAATCCACAAGGGCTTTTCTAATATCCGCCCTATGGAATTATCGAGTAGAAGGGGTCAATGCCCTTTCACTTTTAAATTGTTCTCACACATATCCACAAATCTTTATCCTGCACTATAATTGTTCATAACACCGTACATAATACACTGTGTAGGATCCGACATAATGGTAGGAACAGGTTGGGTCGCTTTACCACAAGTGACCGGAAAAGGGTTTTCTCTCTGAACAAAGAATATATTTTCAACGATTAATTTCAAACTTTGACAAATGTGAGTGTTTACAATAAAATAGACTAGGGTTAGCAACGTATGTTAAAATCAATAAGGTTCCTCCATCAGGCGTCCGGTTTATTTCAACCGTACTCTCCTTCTTGGGAAATGACAACGACTCGGATTCACCCGGTGTCCTCTGCAAGCTCGGCGGCCGGTCTCAATGGCCGTCCTCTCCAAGACGTACAGAGTAACCAGGTGATCCTACTTTCAGGCGGCCAGGAAGCTACCCTGTTATTTTCTCTCGGCGGGCGGCCGTCCTCTTCCATTTATCCAGAAAGGCGTCCAGGTGCAACCCCTGTCCTCTCCTGAGCTACCGGGCGTCCTATAGCATTGCTTCGTACTCTCCCTAACCTATGGGCGGCCGTGGTCTTACCTCGTCCTCTCCCACAGGCGCAGCTAAAGTGAGTGCTCCGCGATAACCTACCGGTATTTATACCAACCGTTGCTAATCCTAACAAGGTGTTGTTAGGGGTCTTTTAGAAGTTTCTCGATCATGCGGCCTTCTGGAACATTCGGTCGCGGCGCGATTCTTTTCTTAATCTCAGGGTAATGCCGAGACGGCCTGGCGCCCCTGGGGTTGTCTCGTTTCCTCGTCGCGTTACAACTGGAACAAACCACACGTATGCTCTAGCACTATTTACAATATCATACACACGCACTGCGAGTTTACAGAGAGTGCAAGTTTACTGTGGGGAATGAGGAGAATGTAAAGACACACTGGTAATCCTTTAATGTCGAAACACTGCACTTTATTGAACTTGATTTACGTCGCGAGACTCGCTCACAGACGGAACGGACATCTTGAGGTCGTGTGATTTCTGCGAACGGAAATCTTCGACGCGTGCGAGAAGAATCGTCCGTACAAGCTAGCATCCGTATGCACACTGATTGCAAGGTTTGCCTCGCGTTACCGAATTTCCGCGCGACGAACTATTCCATTCCGACGCGGCTCCGGATGAAGAATTCCGAAATAAGAACTGAGGGGAACTGTTCCACAAAAACTCACAGCGTCCTCGAAACGGACGCGAGCTCACGTCACACACCAAAATGCCGAGAACAAGACGATAACGTGTCGTCCTCACGCCGAAACTACGAGCCACTGCCAAAATAAGAACAAGAAATCACTTGGTCGACTCACCGTTACGGTCTCGCTATCCGGCGCACGGGATTCGTTGACCGGGTTGGTACTTCAGCCCAGAGATTCGGCTTCGAAACTATCGTTCTCACTTGAACGCGAAAACCACCCGCGACGCGGAATTACGTAACTGAACGGGATTCGGAATTATTTGCTCGACTAGAGGCAACCATTCGCTTGACAGACCATGGCGACAGTGATCTCTTGATCCGTATCGACGGAACCCATCGATTCTAGTTCCCCCTCCTCCTTTCGTATTACCAAATTTCCCTATTGGCGCTCCTCGCAACACGACTGATTCCAGTCGCAGGACCGCACCTTCGGAAAAGGTTCTCGGGCCCACGACCTTCATAACACCAAATTGTTACGATCGCCACTGACGACCGGGGAAGATTAATTCTCCCTGGTTGGAAATGATATTATCGGCGCATATTCTCCCTGGTACTCCTCCGAATCACCCTCGCCGAGGTCTGTTGTAGGCGGGATGAGACGACAGCGGGACCACCAAAATGCAAGATGTTCTAAATTGAGACCTCATTGTCCCCCATCGTCGCCTCCGAGTTTCTTCGCTCGTGTGCGCCGCGGCGGCTCCTTTTCATTACTTCCGGATCCTGATTGATTTCCTTCTCTGGCCAATAGTTTATCGTCGAGTCGATCCTCAACGGACTATCTTCCTCTAGGAGCGCTCTCAAATCTGCGAGTGGTTGCCGAAATCGCTAACGGCCGGTCTGGTCCATTCACAAAATGGTGGTTTGATCGTTTTCAAACGGAGAAGTGACGTCGCAGGCTTGTAACGTCACAATATATAACACACTGCCATTGACGACGTATTTGTTACAGTATTTGCAATTTTCCCATCGATCATCGTAAATAAAAGCCCATGCTTTAACTTGAAGATTTTTCCATTCATTTCTAGGACAATATTATTCAGATTTTTAATCTGTGTCTCTAGCTACTTCATTGTTGATTACTTCCTGTGTTTCCGCGGTAAATTTAAATTGGATGGGCCTACAAAATCGAGTTGGCGAAGGGCTTGTATTCTTTCAAACAGCTGTGACTTTTTCCTTTTCTTCCAATAATGCATATTCTTGAGGTTCACTGATCATGATTTGTAAAGGATGCTTCATCCGTAAACAATACGGTTTGGAAACACACTTCATCACTTTCATATTTCCGTATACCCCATTGAGAAAAGCGTACGCGGTTTCCAAAGTCCCTTCCATGGAGTTCTTTGTGAAGAGATAAATGGAAAGCATGATGTGAATGAAGGATTCGGAATACGTTTGTCACACTAATGTTTGTTTCAAGTCCAAGTTGCCATATCCTAACATGCGGATTTTGATTAACTTTAGCGATGATATTGTTCTCATTTGCTTCATGAGTAACAGTTTTACGTCTCACTCGAATGTTTCTGTTGACACTATCAGTCTTACAAAATGTTTTAACAATATTTGAGTATGCAGAACATGATGGACAAGAACATTCTGGAAATCTGTCTTTGTAAATTCGTATTGCTTCTCTTAGACACTCTTGAGCTTCATCATAAATTAAAACCATTTGAATTTTCTCCTGTTCTGAATAACACATTATGGATCCCTTGTTGATACACTGAGAAATCTAGCAATGAAAAAACTCTTGAATACATTGTCACATTGTCCCTTTTCGTCGCGCTGTATGGCTCGAGAAAATGGCCAACTTCGGGCTTTACTGGTATTGAGACCGGGCCGCGGTTAGCCGAGTACGCGCGGTCCGCCCGAGACAAGCGAGAATTGAAGGCTCGATATTTTTCGTACGAAATGCTATTCGGGCGCCAGGCACCGCGAGGATGCCACACGAAACGTAATTCGATCCTCGGGCTCGGTGAAGCCGAGCTCGAGAGTCGAACCTTCGAGACACGCGGATGAAAGACAAAGACGCGAAAGGGCCAGATGATTTGGACACGGGGAAGACTAGGACAGCCCTCTCGGCAGGGCGGATCTCACGGGATTTGATTTATCGACAACAATGTAGGCTCGAGATGTTTAATCAGTCAATTTTCTTACAAAGGACGGCAACGAGGCCGCGACCCGAGAGCCCGCGCTCTTCATACACTTTGGCGATAGATGGAAATTCGCAGCGCGGTTGTCGTGTAAAACCTCTCTCGCACGATACCGTCGGATAACGACGATTCACAGAATCTCGGCCGACGGGAACGTGCGATCGCAGATGACCGGCGCGTGAGGTGACCGTCGCGTTGACCTCCGCGCGTTATTCGACTCGCAGCGCGCGGTATTGTTTACGCGTTCGCACCGTGAAACGCTCGCCGATATTCGCCGCGACACAGGATTTGAGACGAAAGAAATTATTCTCTCGGAACGCGACTCCTCCGAGGAAACTTCCGTATTCGCAACTGTCGGGAAAACTCTCTAGATTTTGACTCTCAAAGTGCCGACGGAAAGGACACGAGATTTTCGCCGGAGATTTCGCCCTGCGTCTCGGCACGCACGAAATTCCGAGGACGGAACGAGAAGCGTTCGTCCTCGCACGAGAAAGGTCGAGCCACCTCGCAAGGAAATACCGAATGGATCACTGGTCGACTTACCGTTTCGCTTTCGATATTTTCTCGTAGTAGAAGCTTGTTGTAGCTGCTTCCGGGAAGCGGTCCTTACAGGCTGCTCAGCTCGCGGACGCCTGAATCCCGTACGGAAAACTCTCACGATCACGACTTCTTACGGTAATCGAGCTGCGATAGATTCGCACGGAAACTACGTCTGTTCTAATGGCGGCGGTTGAACACGAGGTCTCGTTACGGAAGCCAGTGCGACAGTGATCCATCGATTTTCGGTTACGCGACGGTTCGATCCTTGTTCCCCCCACTCAACTCGTAGCCGAATTTCCTTGATAGGCGCGTGCCTAGCGCGCGACTTCTTGTTGCCAGGACCGTCCCTACGGAGGTCCTTTCGGACTAGGCTCTAACGCAAAATAATCCCGGTCATTCTCTGACCGGTCTCGGCTCGGTTATCGTTGTTCACGATTGCACCACCCACGCAGGAGCTAATCGGGATGAGGCGGCGTCGGGTCTTCGGAAATGTCATAATGACGAGATGTTCGCTCTGCTCTTGACCCTTCGACGTCTCCGGACCGATGGTCCGTGTGCTTTCGTTCTCATTGACCCTCGCCTATGCCCGGGGCTTTCACAAGATTGGCCTGCTTCTCTCTGCGGGCTCGTCCTGTGCAACGCTGTTCTTCTAGGAAAATTCCGGATGGTCGGGGTACCCTTGACGCTTCGTTATACGGCCCTGTAACTTGCCGTTCTCGGCGCGTACGACAGATGTCAATAATAGTCGTCGATAATTACGGAATCTCTTCGGGGAGCGCTCTCAAATCCTGCGGTATTTTGTCGTGTCTCGTGAGAGGGCGGTCCGGTCCATCTTAGGTCATTCGTGTGACCGAAATTAACGGAGAAGGGACGTTGCATGTTTTGCAACGTCACAACATATCTCTCTCTATGTATACAGAAGAATGATACAATGTGTTTATTTACAAGTTCAAGTTCATGGTCGAATTTCTGTTACCGTTGAAATCTGAAAAATCGCTGAAAGTAAGATCTGCAGTAACACTGTCCAACAAATTTCAACTTTTTTTATGATTTCAATATACTGTTGAGTCCTTCTTATAGAGTTTTTTGCGCTGATTCCGAATCTGTACTTAATTTTTCTCCTATAGCACAGTTTTTGAAAAACATGGCTTTGAAAAAAAAATATATTTTTCAACTTTAAACAAATATTGTGATGTTATTATAAAAGATATTGAATTGTTCTTTACCTCAAAAGATTCTGTAGACTTTCCCGAATCCAGTGATAGATAATATTAATACATTATGATTGTTTAAACAAAATCGAACTATACCACGCGATAGAGCAGACTTTTATCTGGAGAAACTCCCCTTGGAAGTTTGCAGCATCGACGTTTTTACCGAAACAGAAAGCAAAATATCTTCGCCCGACATGCATTGACGCCAGTGGCGCTTGGGACGGGATACGGCGCAGCGACGGGATACGGAGCGGCGAACGACCGTTCTGCATTACGGCCGGTAACGAGAGGTCCCATTCCACGGTCGCCCGAAAGACTCGACGTGGCCGCGACCACGCTGGACATTCCTCCAGCGTGTGCGGGTCTTGTCCCGACCCTCTCCACAGTGATGGCATCGCGCCGTCGGCTCCCAACCGATCCTGGCGAGATACTCCTCAAAGCAACCATGCTCAGAGAGCACCTGCACCACAACTCCAGTATAGGGAGGATGGCCCGGACTATTGAACGGCCCGAGTTAGAAGCGACAAGTTGTCGCGCTCCCAAAAGACCAGGATGTCCGCCCAAGCCTTTTTTCTTTTTCCGTATGAACATGCATACCCCGACACCCTGGGGGAAGCGAAGGTTATGTGGGACTTTCCTCGGGAGGGGGTCGCTGAGCGAAGCGAAACAATCCCCTCTCAGAGGAGTACCCACTAAAAACATACTCCTGCCTAAGCTACAAGGGAGGTGCCTGGATCTCCCGAGAACACAACAGGACACCTCCCAGCTAACATGCTACCCGAGGGGAGGGGTTAACCTGCCCCAGTACCTAATTTAACCGGACCCCGGGCGGAGGGACCCGCCCGTTGTCCCCATCTCTAGAGCCTTCGAATTTGGCTTCTCGAGCCCCAACTTGATCCACCCACAGCTCCCGGAGTCTTCGTGCCCCGCTCGTTGTCCCGAAGGAACCCAGCCCGGCCAGGGCAAGAAGACGCCGACACCGGTAAGGGAGGGTCGTCGGAGGCGTTTACCGCACGCCCCGGCCCTCCCCATCCCACCCCCATACAACCCTCGAGCCATGAAGCTAAGGTGGGACGGATCGACTGCCCCCACACCAAAGATTAGCTCGGTGGGTGACGACCCGCCCCGGTGGGAGCTGGGCTCCACCCCGGGGGCCGGGGTCAGCTCACACCCCGACCCCCCACATTCTCCGCCCCCCTGTGGAGGAACCGACGACACGGGGAGTCCCCCGCGCTTACCCACTCAACACTTCCCTTCCTGGGGCAATGTCCGCCCGAGCCTGGCGCTTCCGTATCTCGACCTCACCCCCCTGCGTGTCAAACTCCCCACGGAGGATGGAGCAGGCTAGTTTATAACCGGCAGCCCGCTCCTCCGGCAGAGATGGTGCAATACCCCCGAATGGTTCGATGCACACGGTCCCGCGCGTGCAAGATTGCGCCGGCTAGCTGCTAACTCCCGGTATTAAACTAACTTCTCGGTAAAGGGCCATCGAATCCACCACTCCCGCGTACAGACGGCGGGTCCTTACATCGGGCCCCCGATGTTATACTGCAGCTGCCGTCCTTTGCAGTCGGGTGGCCATCCAGTCGAAATGCGCTTCGAAGTGCCGGCGGGTGTCGAGGCCAAGATACTTCATCTCAACCTTTACCTTCGTCGTACCTTACCGTCGCTAGGTTTCTGGCCCCTCTCCAGTGCCTCCCCTCGGCGATCACTAGAGCGTGATCAGCATAAAGGCCTTTGCACACTACATCGCCGCTCCGCCAGCTCAGCACAGCGCCGCCTCGCCGTTTGCACTTTCTTCTGTTATTTTCAATGCGGACGCGCACACCGTACCTGCAGCGGCACAACGCCAGCACGCGTACGTATCGCCGCGGAAAAGTGCGCACATTAGTCTACAGCTCCGCCGGCCCAGTACAGCGCCGCCTCGCCGTTTGCACTTTCTTCTATGAGTTTTAATGGGGACGCGCACACTGTACTTGCAGTGGCACAGCACTAGCACGCCCCTGCATTGCCTCGACCGAAGGAACATTCTGGGCGAGAATGTTCTGCCGGCGGCGCTGGATGTGCTTTTCGTACGGTATACGAAATACGATCTTAACTAATTCGTAAAAACGACTAAAATGAAGAGTGCAAGCAATAGAATTGGTTCGTCGGTTTCGTATATTTGTCAATTATGATAATTTTCGTTGTACTACTTTTCAAATTTTAAATATTTATATAATACAAATTTTATTCACACAACTTATACTGCCAATTTTGCGATAATTGTTATCCGGACACCATAAACAATAGGTGTTTTTAATTTAATTCCAAAAAAATCATTTGCAGGAAGTAAAACAGAGTTGAGGATTGAGAAATTGAGGAACGGGTTGCCTTCTGAAGGGGAACCGAAAATTGAAGAGCGGTTTGCCTTCTGAAGGGGAACCGAAAATTGAGGAACGGGTTGCCTTCTGAAGGGATAACGAAAATTGAAAAGCGGGTTGCCTTCTGAAGGGGAACCGAAAATTGAAGAGCGGTTTGCCTTCTGATGGGATAACGAAAATTGAGGAACGGGTTTCCTTCTGAAGGGGAACCGAAAATTGAGGAACGGGTTGGGAGGCTACTTTTTGGGCTCGAGCATTTTTCTACAGGTACAGCAAGCACCTTTCATGAAGTCTTTTTAATAATGTTTTAATGGCTGCGAGATTTCAAACAAACACAGCTCTTTTTCGTTGTCTCTGCAAATCCTCGTTTTCCCCCTCTTTACTCAATTTTCTATTCAATCGCTCTGGAATATATTGTAGGAGCGAGATTGTGAAGATCTTTTGTATGTGTTCAATTGTATTTGTATGAGTGTATTGTATGAGTATGCGTGAGTCAATCGATGTATCGATTAAACAAAGTTTATTTACTACGTAACCAACGGCGTAAACAAACAGCTGACATGAAAGATTTGGAAAAAGAGACAAACGGAACGCATGTCAAATATATTTACACGAAGGACGCGTTCACGCGGTTACGGGTAACCTACGTTTTCTCGAAATAATTATTACGGTGGGAACTGTAATTGAAAATTTGTTCGGGTAAGGATAACCGTTTATTTGGAGTTGTTCAACGCTTAAAGTAAAAACTTAACCCTGAAAAGGGTTGATTTGATAAAATAGGATTTTCCACTCAACTTTGAAAGTAATTCATGAGCCTTCTGGAGATAATACAAAATTCAATTTATTTGTAGTTCAACATCTTTACTGTCACAATACAAAAAGAGCAGAAAAATGGATTCCGAGAAATTAATTGAGATAGTGCGTGAGTATAAGATGCTGTACGATTTGAGGCATCCGAAATACAGCGATACAAAAGCCAAAGAATTAATTTGGCTGAAGGTTGCGGAAAGGATGGAGAAGTCAGGTAATTATAAACAACTATATTTTTAATTAAAACAGACAATATAATATGTAAATTGCATATTATTTTGCCAGTCAACTGCTCTATGTGAGTTGACAAAATATATTCGAATAATCACGATTATTGTTTTTTAGTGGACGCATGCAAAAGGACGTGGGCCAACCTACGTGAGGCGTATAGGCGAGCGCTTAAAAGAAAAGCCGCAACAAAGAGCGGACAGGCAGCGGTGATTACTCGTACTTGGAAGTACGAAAACGAAATGTCGTTTTTGACCCGCAACTACGAGGAGCGGCCGACACTGTCGTCCATAGACGAGGATATCTCGGACGAAGCTATATTTGAAGTATCAGACCTCTATAGCAGTCCTGCCGATCCAATAACGCCGGATCAAGCAACGCCGGATGAATCAACGCTATATGGAGCAACGCTGGATGAAGCAACGCCAAGCCTATCGCGCCCCGAACCCACTTCCGTGGAACGTCCGAGGAAAGAGAGGAGGATGGCGGAGCAGAAGAGCGTTTCCGCGACAGTTATGGAATATTTCCTTCAAATGAACAATGCGAAGGAGAAGGAAAAGGGAAAGGATCTCGACGACATCGAAATATTTGTTCGGTCCGTCGCGGCCGAATTGCGAAAATTGAACCCGATTAATTTGTTGCGGATGAAGCAAACCATTTACACGATGGTATTGGAATCGTACCGCCAGCAATTGGAAGACGGCAGCAATTCTCCAGAAGCCTCATGAAAATCCTATTTTATGAAATCACTTCGGATACCTCAAATCGTACAGCACCTTATACTCACGCACTTTCTCAATTAATTTCTCGGAATCCATTTTTCTGCTCTTTTTGTATTGTAACAGTAAAGATGTTGAACTACAAATAAATTGAATTTTGTATTATCTCCAGAAGGCTCATGAATTACTTTCAAAGTTGAGTGGAAAATCCTATTTTATCAAATCAACCCTTTTCAGGGTTAGGTTTTTACTTCAAGCGTTGAACAACTCCAAATAAACGGTTATCCTTACCCGAACAAATTTTCAATTACGGTTGCCACCGTACCTCGCATAAGCGTTGGAACATAATATGAACATAACCAAAATTTCATTAAAATCGAAAAACCTAAGATGTAAACGAAAAAAACATTGAAATATTTTTTATTTCGTGTCACTGTCGCGTAATATATTTGGAATTACATGTTCGAATTAATTGTATTAAGATTATTATTATTAATAAACTGACGAAAATTAAAATACCGAATACAATTGCTTTGTAATTTTATTAAGTTAGAATTAACAGATGTTGAAATAATGAAATCCAGAAAAAGAATGAATTAAAGAAATGAACAGAAAAACATAATAACATTAGAAAAAAGAAATTAACGCAGAGCAACATAAAATCAATTAAAAAGAAGGATATAAACAAAAAGGTCATAGTTAAGAAATAGAGATTGTTTTCATGTATTGTTTTGCCACTCGATGGCTCCTTGAGGCGTTCTGAAATAGTTGGCGAAAATCTCGCGCACGACGAACGCGTAGTCCGGTGCGCATCCTCCCTGTCGCTCTAGTGGGAGAAAACTCCGGGCACTCGTACCAATCTGGTCACTGTGTACTGATGAGTGTGGTGTTCCACCGGTCCCAGCAGCCGTGCCTAGTATAAAATTGTGCAGTACGAATGTTGCCATCACAATTAAATTGGCAAATTCAGGATTCACATTCAGCCGCCTGTCGTAGATCCTAAATTTCTGCGCCAGGATCCCAAATGCATTCTCGACGACCCTTCTGGCCCGGGACAGTCGATAATTAAAAATCCTCCTGGCCTCGTTGTCCATTACCGAGCCTGGATACGGCCGCATAATGTACTCCTTCAGGGGGAATGCCTCGTCCGCCACTATGGCGAACGGTACTTTTAAATTTGTCCCAGGCAATGCCCTCTCCTCCGGAACGTGCATTTTCGCGGCAGCCATGGCTTTACCTAGGCGGGAATTGGCAAAAATTCCCCCGTCGCTGTTTTTGCCGTAGGCGCCCACGTCCACAGCAACGAATTGATAATTCGCATCCACTAGGGCCAAGAGCACGATGGAAAACGATTTTTTATAATTGTAGTACAAGCTACCGCTGTTGTTGGGCGTTTTTATTTGGACGTGCTTTCCGTCCAGGGCACCCAAGCAATTGGGGAAATTCCAATGCTCCCAAAATTGGTCGGCGATGGTCTCCCACTGCTCCCTCGTCGGTGTTGGCAGACATTCGGTCTTCATCGTGTCTACAATGGCCTGACACACATCCTTAACAATGCCCCGGACCGTCGATTCGCCCAAGCGGTAGCTGAAGGCGATCGTCCGAAAACTATCGCCTGTCGCTAAGAACCTGCACAAAAATGAATTCAATCAGTAAACAGTGGTACTTTATTGCACTTTACACCTAATTTTAGAACACGTCGATTCGTTTAGTAGTAATTATCAATAATGAAAATTGTATCTACATACCTTAGGCAAACTGCCAATTTCTCCGTTGGTGACAAGGTTTCCCGAAACTGGGTGTTTTTTCTTCTAATTTTAGATGCTATTTTTCGCAATAGCATGCGATACTGTACAAATGACATCCGGAAGTATTGGAAAAATTTCTCCTCATCTCTTAATAATTCCTTGAACAGCGTGTGGAACTCGCCCTCATTTGACCTCAAACGTAGACTAGGGTGGACCCAGAATCTACGCTTGACTCTTTGCTCCTCTCGCTCCTCCTCTTCCAGCAGTGCGGCGATGCACAGCACCTCGTCTACATTAAAACTTGCCATGTTTCTGAAGCGTAAAGGTGGTGCTTTTAGCGTGGAACAACTCCAAATAAACGGTTATCCTTACCCGAACAAATTTTCAATTACAGTTCCCACCGTAATAATTTTTTCGAGAAAACGTAGATTACCTGTAACCGCGTGAACGCGTCCTTCGTGTAAATATATTTGACATGCGTTCCGTTTGTCTCTTTTTCCAAATCTTTCATGACAGCTGTTTGTTTACGCCGTTGGTTACGTACTAAATAAACTTTGTTTCTGCCGGCGTTGTGCGTCCAGTGTGCGGCAATGACCACCAGCTCGGCGTCAACTCTGCGAGGCGACGCTGTGCTGAGCTGACGGAGCGGCGATGTAGTGTGCAAAGGCCTTAACAGATGACTCACGACGGGGGGCACGAGGCCTGCAGCACCACATCATATGCAAGGTTCCACAGAAGCGGTCCAAGAACCGACCCGTGGAGGACCCCCCCATTACACATCCCTCTAGTTGATGACGCTGTACCGGCCCGGGTACTCAATGCACCTGTCATTCAGGTAGTCCTGAATGACGTTCCGATGGTGGGCCGCCACGAGCGACTGATGTGGCCTGATGTCAGAGGGAGCCCAAAAGGCTCTATGGGATCCATAACATCAACTGCGATGACCAACACAACACCTTCGAAGGTGTCGATCCAATACCTTTCCATGAGCCCTGTTAGGAGTATTTCCTTCATCTTTCTCAGCTACTACGTGGGACAGCATCGGACGTATTCTTCCACGGTGCGGAACGTGCCCTGCCAAAAATATCGAATCGTGGTCCGTCTTTTCGACCCCCAGATGACCCGATTGATGACTCCTTCATAATCTCCACACGATCGTCGCTACGAACTTCCCTTCGTTGATGTGTTCCCTCTTCCCTCAGTGCATACTGGGTCTGAGCGCCGATAATAATGCTGTCTATCCCGATTTCCCTCAATTCTTGCACCGCTCCAAGTATTTCTGGCTTTCCTCGTACCATTGTCCGCGTAGCAATTACTGAGCGTAACCGCGGCGGTTTCGGTCATCGCGAGGTTTTCTACCGCTTCGAACCTACTGTCGAGCCGGACTCTCCCTGCCGTGCTGTTGTGCGCCTCGGCCGCACGCGAACTGGTCTGTGTCTTCCGTTAATAACACCCTAGCGAAGCTGAGGCGGACATTTTTGTAAAGGAAAATGTCGGTTCAAATGGCGTCAGGAACCGCCCCTTTCAAGGAACTAGAACATTTTTGGGACATACTGTAGGAGTTCGATCTCTTGTATATGAAAATGTGTACTATATTGTAGAGTATAATATAATATTTTGCAAGATATTGACGATTAGAAGTTGATAATGGCTATATGCTCATGATTCATAGCATTTTCATTTTATTATACAACTAGCTGCTCGTGGCGTGCCTACGATACACCCTCGCAACCAGGCCCTCCGGGCGGGTTGCCCTGGCGAGCGGCGCACAGTGGGCAATTTCGATAAAATCTTGCTTATACGCAATTCTCGGAGCTATTTTCTCTATTTTAGCGATTTTTGTTTTTTTTTATTAACATAATTGTGTCAGTGCTGCCATATATTATCTAATATATAAAGTAGGAAAGTATGTCTGTATGTTCCGACCGATCACCGGGTATACAGGGTGTCCCAAAACTCCTTCAACAGCCGAAAATGGGTGGTTCCTGACGCCATTCTAAGCGACATTTTCCTTAACAATCATGGCCGCCGCGGCTTTGTTTAGGAGTTATTAACGAAAAACACGGACCAATCAGAGCGCGCCCTCGCCTGCCGCGCCGACAGGCGAGTGTCGGTGGTGCGCCGTGCATCGCAACGAACAAGAGTTTCTCTCGATTATGTGAATCTTCTGCAATTTCGATGAGCTTTGGATATGTTGTCAATACCATGATTCTGAACAACATTTCCCTTTAAACTTTTTGGCGATCGGCTTTAGTTTACGAGATAATCGTAAAAAAAGAGAAGCAGCAGAAACTGTTTGAATGAAAAACTCACGTATTCAGCCGTAAATCAATTTGCTGCTTTGAAATGTGTGTCACTGGGTCACTCGGTGACGAACTGCACAGATGTCTTCAGGTATACGACAGTACCGAAAGCTAAGGGACGTACGGCCCGGCCAGGTCGACGAACTGCACAGCTGGTGATAAATTGTTGGTATACTAAAACCTAAGACCTACGGCGTAAAGGATGCGCGGTCAAGTCGACGATCCAGCATTTCACTTTCAGTTTCGAATCGATAAATAATTCGAATGTTTATTTCACACAGATGCCTTGAAATTTTACCACACCCACGATCACTGTTCACATTTGTCAACACATAATTATGCACTAATAACAATTGCCATATCCCTTGTAATGCTGCACAAATCACAACAATCAGGTAATGCGATCACTAGACTGCGGATTTCATGCATTTGCAGCAAAAACGAGTAGGTGCATATTAAGACAGTAGAGAGTTGAAAATAATTTAAAAACACCAATGTATTATTTTCAACTTTTTAAAATGATTACAGTAAGAATCAAATATCTGTCTGGTTCCTGCCCCTTGTAACAGCAGCAGGCAACATCCATTTTGCATAAAGATCCGCAGTCTAGTGATTAGTTAAATATCACTATGAAAAACACAGCTAACAGCAACCGTTAGCTTTGAAATGATACGTCTTTGGAGATGTTCTCTCTATCGCGGCACGAACGGGACTGATTTTCCGCAAGATTTTTCTGAAGAATTTAGGAAGGGCATTATGCGTGTCGAAGTTCGAAATGCACGCTGTAGCACGTTTACGAAAACGACGGGACGGTTAGACGAAAAACAGGATACGAGAAGGACCGCTGTAAGATTTATGGCAATCACATGTTTAGTTTTTCCTGCAGATTGGTACGCGGAGTCGATGGGTAACCGTTCGAAAACGTCGTCTGTCCTTCTTTTCGAAAGTTTCTTAAGGGAGGTATAGGACAATAGGGATGCTACGCTGACCTGACATTTTTACCTCATGCTGGGTAAACGTGCTACAGCGTGCATTTCGAACTTCGACACGCATAATGCCCTTCCTAAATTCTTCAGAAAAATCTTGCGGAAAATCAGTGTCGTTCGTGCCGCGATAGAGAGAACATCTCCAAAGACGTATCATTTCAAAGGTGTTACGGATGACGAACAGGTGTTCAATATCATCTCTGGCAGGAACCGTCCTAGATAAACGAACAGAGCCACCCTAGATAAATCTACATAGCTGTTTAGTTTAGTTTAGGGCCCAAACATACGCACGACCAACTGGTCGTTGACAAAATACGAATGTTCACTGAAAGGGTACTGACAAGTACCACCTGTCATTGCAGGAGTATATAAGCCCTTGCATTTCTACTCTCGTGGGCTAGTACTGTCGTAATCACGAATCGTGTCGCGTCGTGCTGCATCTCGGAAGTCAACTACCAGTGAGATCGGGCTAAAGTTCCCCTTCGAATCAAAAGTTAACCGTACAGATTCCGCGAGTTCGGTGTAAAATCTATTAGGCAGTGATAAGGTTGCTCCGAGACCCCCGCATTGCCAGTGCGTCAACACCGTGCATCTAGTTTAGGTAATACACTTCTACTTTCAATTCTTTCTATTCCAAACTCAATTCATTCGCGACAATTACACAATTGTAACACTAATTCTTATAATCAGAATATATCTGTGTTCTTTGATAATTAACGCAAATTCATTAAACCCATAATTATCGTCCAATATCCTAATCGAGTAATTGAACGTCCCCACACGATACAATCTTACCGCTCGGATTGTATCACTAAATTATACTAGTTACGAGGCTTACTAACTATCCTAACAGCTCCCTGATTTCGCATCAGGTTCGTCTGTGCTTTTATCCAAACTCCTAGCGGCTCCCCAATTTCGCATTGGGTTCGTCCGCGTCGTTCTACAACTTCCTAGCAGCTCCCCGGTTTCGCATTGGGTTCGTCTGCGCTTGACTCCATTCCGAGAGGCTCCCTGACTTCGCGTCAGGTTCGTCCTCGCTGTTTATAATCCTAGCGGCTCCCCAATTTCGCATCGGGTTCGTCCGCGTACCTTTAACTAACAAACTGATACCATATTCCTAGTGCAACAACACTTCGCCGGCCACTCGTGCTGCTCGCGGCCCTGGCTCGTAACAGAACTGGTGACAGCGGTGGGATTTGTTCAATTATTTTAGGATCACTTTAATTTTGGGTTTACTACATTAAATTACTCGTAGCTGAGTATCGACAATATACTAGTTTTCCTAGTCACGTCTGGATATTACTAGCAATATACTAGTTTTCCTAGTCACGCTTTATATCATTAATATACTAGTTTTCTCTAGTTATACTTCTTAAAAAAATTATTAGCTATATACTAGTTTTCGCTAGTTACGCTTCTATAAATAATATACTAGTTTTCTCTAGTTACTCTTCTTAAAAAATGCAGAATATGACTGCAAATACCTCTTCTGTTGACATAATGAACTTGACGGTTTCACTTGCAAATTCTATGTCGCTGTTGACGCAAAAGACATGCTTACAGAATATTACTTCGACTATTCCGACCTTTGACGGGGAAGACCCCTCTTTGATTCGTTTCGTACAAACTTTAGAGGACGGGTTAACTTTGATTCCGGAGGGTACGGAAACCGAGTATCTGGCAATTGTTCTTACTAAGCTCGTCGGGCCAGCACGTAGATGCACATTAGAGCACAAGTTTACCACCGTAAAAGCGTTAATTCAACATCTAAAGAAACGGTTCGCTCCCGGCAAGAGCCTATCATTTTATCAAGTGGAAATCGCGAAACTACATATTCGCGAAGGAGAGAGCCTACGACAATACATCGATAGGACAAGCCACTTGGTCTACTGTACGCGCGGAGCCATAAGGGAAAAATACGTGGCCAACGCCGAAGAATTTATCAAAATGATGGAAAAAGACGTCATTGAAAATTTCATCGATGGATTACCGGATCGGATTTCCCTGAAGGTGTCGGCTTTCCTGAAAGATATTAAAAATCTAGAGGATGCTTACGACGTCGTGCTACAGATAGACAAGAGATTAAGGAATCGACGACAGTCGCCTCGGAGTGAATCACCATCAAGGTGGTCCCGCCGAGATTCATACGACCAGGATTCTCGCTACCGTGATCGTGAAGTGTCATATCCTTTATCTCCAAGCAGATATGACCGACACAGGGATCGACGCACGAGACCATCTGGTTTCGAGGAGGAACGAGAAGGACGAGCTGCAGCCTGGACCTTGCGTCACAGGAGCCCCTCCAATTCCCCCTCCAACCGTTCAGATTCGTCATCAGTGAGAGACGGAGAGAGACGGTACACAATTTTGAAAAATTCCGATAAGGATCGCATGTCAAAACCGTATTGTTGGCATTGCGGAACAACCGGACACGATGGAAAATTCTGCAAGAATCGACCGCGTAGTCCGCGATTTCGACGAGACTCACGAGATTCGCGAGATTCGTCCGTAGAATCAACCAAATCTTTAAACTTCGATCGCGCTCACCGTACAGGCGACACGATGAGCGAAAACAAAGAAGTTCGCCCAAGAACTGTCCGCTTCGAGGAAAAACCCTCATCAAGGAAGCTCCAGCACCACGAATCAAAATCAAAATCCCAGAACTGGAATCAGGCACGGGAGAATTTCTAATTGACGGTGGAGCATCCGTAAATTTAGTAGTTCTTGACGTTTTAGGGGAAGGAGCAGAAATTGTTTCACGCGAAGAAATTGAAATAACTGGTCTTACAACAACCCCAATTCGCACTCTGGGAACTACGATACTTCACATACATGAAGCTCCTGCGTTTTTCTACGTAGTGAAGCGCCTTGCAATAGAAGCAGATGGACTTATAGGAAGCCCATTTTTAAAACAGGAACAAGCAGAAATTTCTTATTACCATGGAACAGTGGTATTAAAAAATAAGCCCATCAGGCCTATTCGATTTTCAAATTACCAGCAGGACTCAGACGTACCGACCAAACATCGCATCGATGCCCGATCATCTCAACAGATTGCCATAAGAATAGCTAACCCAAGGATTAAAGAAGGCTATTTACCACGCATACAAACACACGAGCATCTTTACATAGGAGAAGCCGCCGTCCTGAATGACAGAGGAAAATGTCATGTTATGGCAACAAACACCAGCGAAGAAGTTCTGGACGTGGAAATAGAGCCACAAATTTTAGAACCTTACGACATTTTGAGCACATCAGATGAAGATATTTATACACAGGTACGACATCACTGTAATTTCAAAACTAGAGAAGATAGGATACAGGGAATCTCCGAAACGCTAAATTTGAGCAATCTGAACGAAGAAGAACGCCGCAGCATCACCGCATTGATAAAGGAATTTCCCGATCGATTTTATCTCCCTGGAGATAAATTAGGAAAGGCCTCCGATTTTAAGCACTCCTTACATACAACGGATGAGATTCCGATTAACACGAGACAGTATCGCTACCCTCCTGTTCACCAAGAGGAAATCAAAAAGCAAATTAATGGCTTATTATCCGAAGGTATTATTACTCCGTCGAAATCTCCGTACAATTCACCCTTGTGGATTGTACCCAAAAAACCAGATGCGCAAGGAAACAAACGTTGGCGCATGGTAATAGATTTTCGTGCGCTTAACGAGAAGACCATCTCCGATAAATATCCATTGCCTCAAATCACGGAAATACTGGATCGTCTCGGTGGATCGAAATACTTCTCGGTTTTCGATCTCGCCAGCGGGTTTCACCAAATAGAAATGGATCCGAAAGACAGACAGAAGACAGCTTTCACCACCCCTAACGGACATTATGAATTTTCACGAATGCCGTTTGGCTTAAAAAATGCACCACCCACTTTCCAACGCCTCATGGATCAGGTATTGACTGGACTTCAGGGAACGGACGTTTTCGTTTACCTGGACGATATCGTGGTTTACGCTTCGTCGTTACACGAGCACAACGTTAAAGTCAGGAAATTGTTAAACCGTCTGCGAGAACATGGTTTAACTCTTCAGACAAATAAATGCGAATTCTTACGGAAAGAAGTTGCATACCTCGGACATATTATTTCAAGACAGGGAGTAAAACCCGATCCCCGAAAATTAAAAGCTGTCAAGGATTTCCCAACACCTACCTCACAGAAAAATATCCAACAATTTTTGGGTCTTGTAGGATATTACCGAAGATTCATATCAGATTTCACTACAAAAGCAAAGTCCTTAATTGACCTCTTAGGGAAGGGCAAAAAATTCAAATGGATCGAAGAACAAGAAAGCAGTTTTAAGCAGTTACGTGAAGAACTCTGTCGAGAGCCTATTTTACAGTATCCAGATTTCAGCAAACCATTCGTCATTACAACAGACGCCTCCGAATATGCCGTTGGAGCCGTGCTTAGTCAAGGTGAAATAGGAAACGATCTGCCGATTGCTTATGCATCGCGCAGCCTCAACAAAGCAGAAAGAAATTATTCAGCCACGGAAAAAGAATGTTTAGCTATGGTATACGCCGTTATATATTTCCGACCGTATGTGTACGGAACGAAATTCACATTGGTTACAGATCATCGACCATTAGTTTGGCTACATTCGGTAAAAGATCCAACATCAAGACTCATGAAATGGAAACTCAGACTCCTAGAATATGATTATCAGGTGGTCCATAAATCTGGAAAAACAAATAAGAATGCTGATGCATTATCACGTAATCCTACTTCCATCTGTTTACCACTCATCCCGAGGGAACCGAAAGACCCCGATTTTAAAATCCACATACCGAAAACACCTGTCGACGCTGGTTCAATAGGACAACGCATCAGACAACTACATCGGGACCGAGAAAAACGGCCGAAATATCAACAAACAAGCAGCAGTTCAGATGAGATGGAAGAACCCGCCCTGGGGAAAGTTCAACACTCGCCAATAATTAACATAAACAGAACCCTTCCGAGTTTATCTAGAGAGATAGCGATGCCAGATGAAGACCAGGACAACACACACCATTTTTTGCCCGCGGCAAACTCCACAGAAATTTTTTCTACGGATAGAAACACTAGTCTACCTGGTGATTTAATTTCGTTTGACGATCCACTGGAAAACACTGTCATAGAAAACAGGAACAATTTACAGAAGGATACACCCAATATATCGCAAGTACCATTTCCGGAAACAAGTGGAATTTTGCAACCCACCGTAATTCGAATTCCAAACAATTTAATACACAAAGCAAGGGTGCGGCATCTTCCTGATCGCACAGCCGACCCTTACCCATTCTCCAACGCCGATACCGATGGTTCTTCCACCGAAACTGACCTGGAAGCGCCGCCAGAACCGAAACAAGGGATTAACATTTCTTCAAACACCCTTACCGCAAGGGAAGATCATTATGTACACTTCATATCAGCCGATCGGAACTTAATAACCCCCATAGGAAAACTGTTGCTGGACACGGGATTAATAAATAAGCAGGAACTTTTAGCTGCACGACCGAAAAAGGGACAGGTCATAATTTCAAACAATGGGTTATTTAAAACCTTCAGCATAGTAATTTCCGATAACTTCCACGATAAACCAAAAAGAATGGACATAATTAATGGTTTGAAAACTCTTCAATCTGCTTTAGAACAAAATAGAAGCAAATCTTTTCGAATATCCGCCACCGGAGATCATCATAAATCATCGCCCGATGAACTTTTCAAAGCATTAAAAGAAGTCTTCACAGATTCACCTTATCAAATCACAATATGTAATTGTGTTATTACTACACCTTCCGTAGAAGACAGGCAAGAAATTATCCATGAAGCACACGATAGCTTAATAGGAGGGCATAAGGGAGTTACAAAAACCTACAATCGCATTCGATCGAGATTTCATTGGCCGCACATGCGCAACGAAATTCAGGATTACATCCGAAAATGCAAAAGTTGTCAAGAGCAGAAATTAGTCAGAACAAAAACACGTCAACCCATGTTGATCACTGACACGCCGTTGGACGCATTTGATAAAATTTCCTTAGATACCGTTGGACCATTACCAATTACACCTGGAGGGAACCGATACATTCTCACCATGCAGGATAATTTAACCAAATATTGTATCGCAGTAGCGATACCTAATATCCGAGCCACCACCATCGCAGATGCCTTTGCACGGCATTTTATTGCAATCTATGGGACACCTCGAGCAATACTCACGGATAAGGGAACCAGCTTTATTGGAACTCTTATGACAAATCTGTCAGAAATATTCAAGATTAAACAAATTACCACATCCGGATACCGACCACAGACTAATGGATCATTGGAGCGAAGCCATATTGTTCTTACAGAATACCTCAAACATTATATGGAGAATTACGAGGATTGGGATTTATTAATTCCGTTTGCAATGTTTTCTTATAATACGTCTGTTCACGAAGCTACCAACTTTACACCGCACGAACTAATTTTTGGCAAACAGGCACGAGAGCCAACCTCATTTCCAACTGGCACCAATTTGAAGACATATGGAGATTATTTATCGGAACTAATAACAAATATAGTCCGAATCCGTAATATAGCAACAGATGGATGCCCTGCATAACGATCTTCCGAGGAGCAGGACTACTCCCACCGGCAGCAGTCCCGACCTGAACTTCACCTAGCAATAAGTACACTACATTACACTACACTACACTACACTCGTCATTTTTTTTTTCTCTTTTCTTCTCTTTCATTTTTTAAATTTTTTTTTTCATTTCATTTTTTTTCTCTTCTCTTATTCTTTTTCTCAAAGTCTATTGTATCTAGGACGTTTCCTTCCTGATGAGAAAGCATCACGCGAACCGCGATGTTTCTTCTTGGTGGGGAGATGTTACGGATGACGAACAGGTGTTCAATATCATCTCTGGCAGGAACCGTCCTAGATAAACGAACAGAGCCACCCTAGATAAATCTACATAGCTGTTTAGTTTAGTTTAGGGCCCAAACATACGCACGACCAACTGGTCGTTGACAAAATACGAATGTTCACTGAAAGGGTACTGACAAGTACCACCTGTCATTGCAGGAGTATATAAGCCCTTGCATTTCTACTCTCGTGGGCTAGTACTGTCGTAATCACGAATCGTGTCGCGTCGTGCTGCATCTCGGAAGTCACCTACCAGTGAGATCGGGCTAAAGTTCCCCTTCGAATCAAAAGTTAACCGTACAGATTCCGCGAGTTCGGTGTAAAATCTATTAGGCAGTGATAAGGTTGCTCCGAGACCCCCGCATTGCCAGTGCGTCAACACCGTGCATCTAGTTTAGGTAATACACTTCTACTTTCAATTCTTTCTATTCCAAACTCAATTCATTCGCGACAATTACACAATTGTAACACTAATTCTTATAATCAGAATATATCTGTGTTCTTTGATAATTAACGCAAATTCATTAAACCCATAATTATCGTCCAATATCCTAATCGAGTAATTGAACGTCCCCACACGATACAATCTTACCGCTCGGATTGTATCACTAAATTATACTAGTTACGAGGCTTACTAACTATCCTAACAGCTCCCTGATTTCGCATCAGGTTCGTCTGTGCTTTTATCCAAACTCCTAGCGGCTCCCCAATTTCGCATTGGGTTCGTCCGCGTCGTTCTACAACTTCCTAGCAGCTCCCCGGTTTCGCATTGGGTTCGTCTGCGCTTGACTCCATTCCGAGAGGCTCCCTGACTTCGCGTCAGGTTCGTCCTCGCTGTCTATAATCCTAGCGGCTCCCCAATTTCGCATCGGGTTCGTCCGCGTACCTTTAACTAACAAACTGATACCATATTCCTAGTGCAACAACACTTCGCCGGCCACTCGTGCTGCTCGCGGCCCTGGCTCGTAACAAAGGTAACGGGTGCTGTTTGCTGTGTTTTTCATAGTGATATTTAAACTAATCACTAGACTGCGGATCTTTATGCAAACTGGATGTTGCCTGTTGCTGTTACAAGGGACAGGAACCAGACAGATATTTGATTCTTACTGTAATCATTTTAAAAAGTTGAAAATAATACATTGGTGTTTTTAAATTATTTTCATCTCTCTACTGTCTTAATATGCACCTACTCATTTTTGCTGCAAATGCATGAAATCCGCAGTCTAGTGATCGCATTACCTGATTGTTGCGATTTGTGCAGCATTACAAGGGATATGGCAATTGTTATTAGTGCATAATTATGTGTTGACAAATGTGAACAGTGATCGTGGGTGTGGTAAAATTTCAAGGCATCTGTGTGAAATAAACATACGAATTATTTATCGATTCGAAACTGAAAGTGAAATGCTGGATCGTCGACTTGACCGCGCATCCTTTACGCCGTAGGTCTTAGGTTTTAGTATACCAACAATTTATCACCAGCTGTGCAGTTCGTCGACCTGGCCGGGCCGTACGTCCCTTAGCTTTCGGTACTGTCGTATACCTGAAGACGTCTGTGCAGTTCGTCACCGAGTGACCCAGTGACACACATTTCAAAGCAGCAAATTGATTTACGGCTGAATACGTGAGTTTTTCATTCAAACAGTTTCTGCTGCTTCTCTTTTTTTACGATTATCTCGTAAACTAAAGCCGATCGCCAAAAAGTTTAAAGGGAAATGTTGTTCAGAATCATGGTCTTGACAACATATCCAAAGCTCATCGAAATTGCAGAAGATTCACATAATCGAGAGAAACTCTTGTTCGTTGCGATGCACGGCGCACCACCGACACTCGCCTGTCGGCGCGGCAGGCGAGGGCGCGCTCTGATTGGTCCGTGTTTTTCGTTAATAACTCCTAAACAAAGCCACGGCGGCCATGATTGTTAAGGAAAATGTCGCTTAGAATGGCGTCAGGAACCACCCATTTTCGGCTGTTGAAGGAGTTTTGGGACACCCTGTAGAGCCGCTAGATGGAGGCACGGACACAAGGATATTGATTTTTAAAAAAATCGATATCATAGAGAAAATAACTTGATTATTAGCGATATTTTATCGAAATTGCCCACCGCCCGTCACCCGCCAGGGCAATCCGCCCAGAGGGCCTGGTTGCGAGGGTGTATCGTAGGCCAGACATGGCCAGAAATAGCCCGCGGGCTAGGGAATTCGAGGTGGACGCCTACTTCAACCGCCCGCGCTTCTCGCTCCCCGTGGCGGCCGTAGTCCCGCGGAGCTCCTCAGGCTCGTACCTACCGCACGCCGTATGCACGAAAATTTCGAAAAAATAAATGTGGAAAATTGTTTTTATTATACTGTCAAAATTTTACTGCCAATTAGGAAAGCTTGATTATTTCGCTATTCAAAGAAAGCTTGACTATTCCACATGTTCATTAGAACTGCTTGGCAAATCCGAAATATCGAAGGAGAAGTTGTACGCTGTTCTGTTCGAAAACGAACATTCGCACAAATAAGTCGATCGATAGGTCTATAGAGGAAAACCACTTAAAAAAAAAAAGCTTTGACCATAGTACCTCATGGGTGATGTGGAAACCTATGGGTACGCGAGTCAACACGAGTCGCCCCAACGCGCCACGCGCATAGTGCATACGGCGTGCGGTAGGTACGAGCCTGAGGAGCTCCGCGGGACTACGGCCGCCACGGGGAGCGAGACGCGCGGACGGGTGAAGTAGGCGTCCACCTCGAATTCCCTAGCCCGCGGGCTATTTCTGGCCATGCCTGTCGTAGGCACTTATATAATATAGGGATTTATATAATATATAAATATTGTTAAAATATTTGTTGTATCCACAACTTCATTTTGTGGGCCATGAGCAGTCAATCCACAGATTCAAATGTGTTTTGTCTTTGTATTTTTTAAGACTGGAAAACCATCCGGAGCGCAATTATTAATATCACGCATTTATAGGGTACAGTTCAGTGTCACATAATTCAAGAACAGCGACACAATTGCTGTTTATTGATGGAATTATGTAGATCAATAAATGAAATTTTCATAATTGGTCAAGGAATGTCTCTGTACCATTTTTATAGTGATAATTCGATGATTGCGTTTTTTCAGTTGTGTCCCTCTTTCAGCGAGGATGCCATATGCATATATTTAGAATTTAACTTTGGAATACCAATAAATATGTACAAAGAAATATGAATTAATTTTTGTGTGTTGGCCTTCTGGATAGTGATAAAGTCCGGTGTTTTTATAAGTGTTCTAATATCTTATTAAACTCATTAGTAACTATAAACATTTATTCAACATGAGTTTTGCTATAAGTATATTCATAATATTTAAAAAAGTACTTTACCTTATTGCTTTATTCTCATAAGTAATGTACTTGACGTGTAAAGAATACCACAACATGATTCTACACTTCTGAAGAGGTGAACATTTAATGAAAATATTGCGTGTACAATTGTCCTGAACCCTGAATATTGAGATTAAATATTGGTTTGCTTGCACTGTGCTTACGGCGCTTACCAAACTTGTCAATTGAACCATAGGTGACAATTCGATTGATCTTTTAAAAAAATGATGCAATTGTAGAAGGTTGAATAATGTTGTGATGGTCTTTACACATACAGTAAATCCTCGATTTAAGAGAACGAAAGCCATACGATTTACGAAAGCAGAATATTCCTTCCATTGCGAGGTATACCCCGTGAGGGGGCAAGAAGCTTTAGCTGCCTCGGTCGCCGAGAAGTGTAAGGTGTAGACTGCCCCGTTTCATATCGCTGTGAATCCAATTACAAAACTTTTTTATTTGTAATATTTTTTATAGAACTTCCACCAACTTATTTGTTTTTGGGTAAATGTAGCTTTGAGTGAACCCATCGCGGATCACCTTCACCTTGACATATGTTGTCAAGGACCCCTTTCTGAACAAATTTGCTTCATAAATTATCCGTCGCTTGGACTTAGTTTCCGAGATAATTACAAAGAAGGATTTTTGTATGCGTGCTCTCCGCCCCCCCCCCCCCCACCACCACCTAACCCTAACTATTTCTGATTGCATGATTTTTCCATTACTAGTTCAAATTCTGTATGAAGGCTATATACAGGGTGTCCCAAAATTTCTTCAACAGCCGGAAATGGGAGGTTCCCAAGATCATTTGAAGCAACGTTTTCCTTTGCAAAAGTGTTATCCGCGGCTTTGTTTAGAAGTTATTAACGAAAAACACGGACCAATCAGAGCGCGACCTAGACGCGAGTTGGCACAGTCGGCCAATAGACAGTTGGCGCGCCGGGCCGACTGTGCTAACTCGCGTCTAGGTCGCGGCGCTCTGATTAGTCCGTGTTTTTCGTTAATAACTCCTAAACAAAGCCGCGGATAACACTTTTGCAAAGGAAAATGTTGCTTCAAATGATCTCAGGAACCTCCCATTTCCGGCTGTTGAAGGAATTTTGACACCCTGTAGAATGCAAAAATTATGCGATCAGAATTAGTTAGGATTAGGTGGTGGGGGCGGAGAGGGCCGGCCGTCAGGCCGAAGTAGACTTTCAAAATTGAAAGCTCACCCTATATAGAGTGACACTCTGTTCTGTTTTCTCTCTGATCCCCACAACGTGTTTACAAACAGAAAATAAATAGATGCCGCCCCGGAACAGGCTTACGTTGCCACGGACCATGCAAGAATACGAAAAATTCAATACAGTATTAGCGATAGTTTTTTGCGAATGTCTCGGAAACTAAGTCCGAGCGACGGATAGATGTCTTCACAAAAGTTGTTCAGAATGTTGTCCTTGACGACATATGTCAAGGTGAAGGTGATCCGAGATGGGCCCCTCAAAGCTACATTTATCGTTTTTTTGCTTTCACCAAGATATATTTTGAACTGTATTTATTAGTTTAATTGACGGTATGTATGTAGTAAGTTTAGCACGTAGAAGAGGGTAGTCAGTGAAAAAGAAACAGAAGCAGCGATCGTGATGGTTGGAAAAAATTAAAATCTTATTGTATTGCTTAAATACCAATGCGATGCTAACTTTTTTTTCCTTATTTAACGTCGCTTTTGGAACTCCTATTCAGAAGTTATTTCGCGACGGGACCTACTTAAGTAATAATAAAAATGATTTTATATTGGTATTACATTGTGAGGACGCGCGGGCCTTTGAAATGTGCCGACGACTACGACTCTCCGCGTCGCATTAGCAGTGGTTCACGCTGATATACCCGTCCCGAGATCAGATTACGACAGTGGGGGCAGAATATTTTTTTGTGTTTATCGTGTACGGCCCTTTTGCGTTTATAGAGGATTTACTGTATTTATATACAATCTGTACAACAGTTCTTACACATCGAAAGATCTTAAACATCGCTTATAATGTAAACGTATAATGTAATCCGTAATTATTGATGGTATCAATTTTACATTATTATTGGTACATCTGGACAAATTGCTCGTAATAATCAAGATAATATTTTAATAGAACCAGTAACACGAAAAAACTTTATATACGAAAATGTGAAAAATCTTCGTTATATGGAACAAAATTTGCACGTGAAAGAATTAGAAAAAGGACGTGATTCACGATTGAACGAACGAAAGAAGATTAATAATAAATATAAAAATGTTGCATCAAAACTAATTCCAAATCACAGTACAAAGCAACTCGAAGATAACAATATAAATTTAAATTCACATAACAGGATAAGCAAGCAGTGTGTAGAAAACGAAGAAAAATTATGTAGGAAATCTAAAGTGCCGGTAATGAACAAAAGTATTAGCACTGCGAAAAAGATGTCTAATTCAACTACTAGTAATAATTCGCCGACGAAGCAAAAAAAAAAGGAGTGCAAAACTTTACATAAATCTGTCGGGAAGATGCACGAAAATGTTTCATCGGATCCTACATTATTATGCATATCAACTGATAATGATAAAAATACAAAATTACAAAATAAACTCGTGAATCAAGGTACTCAAACATTAGCTACGGACCAAATAGATAATTTGTATTCTGAGGGAATTATAAGGTACTTATGTTTATTCTGTTAAGAACAATTTATCTTTTCATATCTAAAGTTAATGAAATCTTCACTGTAGATATCCGTCAAAGAAATGTCTAAATAGTAATGAATCGAGAAAGGAAAATGAAACGTGTAAACAGAGTGATAATATTCTAAGAGATACAACAAATTCATCACCCAATCAACCACAAGAAATCGTTGGATTAACTTCGACTAAAGAAGAATTAAATATTAACCTAAATAAGGAATGTATATTCGCAAATAACAAGGGCCGAGTAGACAATAATAGCAATAGAAACTATAGTAAAAAGAGCACTCCTCCATCATATTATAAGAAGGGTGTACTTCCTAAGTATGAGAATAAAAAAAACTCCACGTTTACTGACAAAATCTTGATTAACTCTGTATTAAAGATCTCGTTTAGTTTTGAAAAATATTTTATTTGTTAGGTACATCCGAGAGAGGAAGGAAGCTCAAAAACGGGAAGAGAAGGCTAAAGCAGAAGCAGTAGATCCTGATTGCCCATACGGGCATGTTCCTTTACAAGAAAGTGAACGCAAGGAAACGTTACATATACTAAAGAAAAGTATTATACAATATCAATTACTATACAAATATACTTTCCTTTATATAATGGTAGTAATTAGTGTGTCTTTTTAAAAATATTCCAGGTTATCAAGATTATGTAAATGAACTGAATTTAATGCCTATAAAATCAGATACCCTTAGAGCGCAACAACGAAAAGCAGAAATAGAAAAACAACTAAACAAATTAGAAGAAGGCATTAAAGTTTTTTCAAAGCCGAAAGTTTATGTAAAAATGGACGCATAAATTTTATATTGTTTTTCTCTAATAATGCTGTCCTCTAAGTAGCACTGCAGTTTGTCTTGTGTAGTGGAAAATCACCGTAATCACTTTCATATTCGTTTTGTTCAAGATAGAAAAAATGAAAGAGGCATCAGTATTTCGAAGTAAACCTGTCTTATATTCATGCACTGAAACCATTTGTACTTCGTGTAAAATAAAATTCGGCTGTTTCCGTTTATCCTCAACGCCAAAATTGGATGAAATTTTGGAAATAAGTTCTTTTTTGACTAAAATGATGATTCCCAGAAGGATTTTTGGCGACTCGAAAAAAAATTTTTTATCAGTTCTATGTCGCTCTCTACCTTACCGACTTACAGACTTTCTATCTTATGTCTGTAAAATAATTAATTTCATCCAATTCTGACGATGAGTGTAAACGGAAACACAGACTTTTATTTATGATTTTATTTATTATTTTATTTATGATTTTATTTATGGTTTTGTTACGAGCCAGGGCCGCGAGTAGCAACGAGTGGCCGGTGAAGGGTTGTCACCCTAGGAATATGGTATCAATTTGTTAGTTAAGGTGCGCGGACGAACCCAATGCGAAATTGGGGAGCCGCTAGGATTATAGACTGCGAGGACGAACCTGATGCGAAATCAGGGAGCCTCTAGGAATGGAGTCAGACGCAGACGAACCTGATGCGAAATCAGGGAGCTGCTAGGAAGGTGAAACTTCGTGAACGAACCCAATGCGAAATTGGGGAGTCACTAGGAAAGACGCGCAGACGAACCCGATGCGAAATCGGGGAGCTGCTAGGAGGTTGTAGAACAGCGCGGACGAACCCAATGCGAAATTGGGGAGCCGCTGGGAGGTCGGATAAGAGCACAGACGAACCTGATGCGAAATCAGGGAGCCGCTAGGATGGTATAGTTTTTGTGGACGAACCCAATGCGAAATTGGGGAGCCACTAGGTAGGAAAAATCTCTATTTGGACAAATGGTAAGTAGCGAATGAACCTGATGCGAAATCAGGGAGTCGCTAGGACAGTTAGTAGGCCTCGTAACTAATATAATCTAATTGATACAACCCGAGCGGTAAGGTTGTATCGTGTGGGAACGTTCAATTACTAGATTAGGATATGGAACAATAATAATGGGTTTAATAAACTTTGCTCTAATTACCAATGAACACAAATATATTCTAATTATAAGAATCTGTGGTACAATTGTGTAACTGTCGCGAATGCAAAGAACTAAATGGAATAGAAAATAGAAAGAAGAATTACCTAAACAATGATGCACGGGTTTGACGCACTGGCAATGCGGGGGACTCGGAAAGAACTTTAACACTGCCTAATAGATTTTACACCGAACTCGCGGAATCTATACGGTTAACTTTGATACGAAAGGTACTCTAGCCCGATCTCACTAACAGTTGACTTTCCGAAATACAGCACGACGTGACTCGATACGTGTCTACCGAAGTACTAGCCCGCGAGAGTGAGAATCTAAGGGTTTATATACCCCTACAATGAATGAAATGCTCTGTTCATAGTCTAATCGTGCTTAGGGCTTAGGGCCAGACTAATAACTCTAGTTTTTTGTCACTTTCAATTAAATCGGGCCAGAGCTCGGTTTTCGTTAAAAGGTTACTACGATATGAAAGGTTATCTAGGACGCTTCCTGCCAAAGACGATCTAGAAGAGATTCCTGTGAGAAACCGAACGGGAATATATTCTCTATCCGTAACAGTTTTATTTATGATTTTATTTATTATTTTATTTATGGTTTTATTTATTATTTTATTCATGATTTTAGTTATGGTTTTATTTATTATTTTATTTGTGATTTTATTTATGATTTTATATTTATGATTTTATTTATAATTTTATATTTATGGTTTTATTTATTACTTTATTTATTATTTTATTTATGATTTTATTTATGATTTTATTTATGATTTTATTTATGATTTTATTTCAGTTATATATTTATATTTTTACCTATTACTAGGTATACTTATATACTTATATTTTTACCTACAGAAATAGGTAGGGAGTGACATTGAGATGGTAAAAAATTTTTTTCGAGTCGCCAAAAATCCTTCTGGCAATCATCTTCTAGTCAAAAAATAACCTATTTCCAAAATTTTGTCCAATGCTGGCGTTGAGGATAAACGGAAACTTCGCCACTTTTACTGTACAAAAGATAGAATATAAGTAGCCTACGTGGGTAGGAAAGAAAGAAAACGAAATGCGTGTGTAAGACACGAAAGAAACGTATGCCTAACGGCGACGAACGGCAACAGGAGCTGGCGCGGCAGCATCGGTGGCAGGGCCCGGTTCCGGCTGAAGCAGATGAAAGAAATCAAACGGCGGCGAATTAATTGGAATAAATCAAATACGCAATAAATAATTAAGTAGCCAAATGATCGGCGTAATCAGACATAGCGGTCGGTCGGTACGGACGACGCGGAATACGATGGATGGCCTCGGACGGCCCGGACGTATCGCGGTGGATCGCTATGAAATTCGGATCGAACCGATTCACGGAACGGACTTCGGAAACGAACCTCGGCGCGATGTGTTACGGACTGTACGTACCTCAGACCACGGACCTAAGGACTGTGCATAACCCTGGGGGCAGTGATGCCAGAATCGTGGGCCGTGGGATTTTTCCCCTCCGCTCGCTTAAAGGAGAGTGCAAGGCCTTCATCTCACCGATTTAGTTGAAACTGCGTACACTTATAGATCTCGATCTCCCTTTTACGAATATACAGGGTGTTTAGCAACAGGTGGGAGAAAATTTAAGGGGTGGTTCTCGACGATAATATAAGACGAAAATGAAGAATAAAAAAATTGCGATTTCGACTTCGTTATTTAGTTATTAACAGTTAAAAATCCGCCTGAAATGCTGCAACACGTCTAACAAAAGTGTACGTTGCGTACGTCACACAGGCGCGCGACAGACTCGTATCAAGTGACAAACGCATCATACCTTGGTTCTCATTTGGGGCCCCAGCGAGGTGAAAATGTTTAAAAGATCGTTGGACGACATTGAACCTACCTACTCGTTAAAATCCACAAGAGCATTTATAATATCCGCCCTATGGAATTATCGAGCAGAAGGGGTCAATGCCCTTTGACTTTTAAACTGTTTTCACGCATATTCACAACTTCTTAATCTGCACTGTTCATAACACCGTACATAATACACTGGAACAAACCACACGTATGCTCTAGCACTATTTTCAATATCATACACACGCACTACGAGTTTACTGAGGGGAATGAGGAGAATGTAATGAACTGGTAATCCTTTAATGTTGAAACACTGCACTTTATTGAACTTGATTTACGTTGCGAGACTCGCTCACAGACGAAACGGACACCTTGAGGTCGTCTGATTTCTGCGGATGGAAATCTTCGACGCGTACGAGAGAAGAATAGTCCGTACAAGCTAAAATCCATATGCACACTGATTCGAGACAGCTGATGAGGTCAATGCCTGAGCCAGATCGATAAAACAAATGCCGATCTACAACAGCAACTCCCGCCGATTTACAGCAAACGCGCGCCCAAACATCGCGCGTTACTATGCCAATACATTGTGTGTCCTGTTTCCACGAACTTCGCGATTCTTTCTCATTCTGGCTGTGACCGCCAAATATCTCATGTGTGTGCCATTGATCACATCAGCTGTCTCGAATCGGTGTGCATACGGATGCTAGGCTTGTACGGACGATTCTTCTCGCGCGCGTCGAAGATTTCCGTTCGCAGAAATCACACGACCTCAAGATGTCCGGTTCGTCTGTGAGCGAGTCTCGCAACGTAAATCAAGTTCAATAAAGTGCAGTGTTTCAACATTAAAGGATTACCAGTTCATTACATTCTCCTCATTCCCCTCAGTAAACTCGTAGTGCGTGTGTATGATATTGAAAATAGTGCTAGAGCATACGTGTGGTTTGTTCCAGTGTATTATGTACGGTGTTATGAATGAATGCAGATTAAGAATTTGTGAATATGCGTGAAAACAGTTTAAAAGTCAAAGGGCATTGACCCCTTCTGCTCGATAATTCCATATGGCGGATATTATAAATGCTCTTGTGGATTTTAACGAGTAGGTAGGTTCAATGTCGTCCAACGATCTTTTAAACATTTTCACCTCGCTGGGGCCCCAAATGAGAACCAAGGTATGATGCGTTTGTCACTTGATACGAGTCTGTCGCGCGCCTGTGTGACGTACGCAACGTACACTTTTGTTAGAAGTGTTGCAGCATTTCAGGCGGATTTTTAACTGTTAATAACTAAATAACGAAGTCGAAATCGCAATTTTTTTATTCTTCATTTTCGTCTTATATTATCGTCGAGAACCACCCCTTAAATTTTCTCCCACCTGTTGCTAAACACCCTGTATACCATTATAGGCGCAACTACTCAATAATTATTGAGATATTAATACACAAAGTCTCTAGTAGTGCTTAAATCTTTAAATCTACAATTGTAGAGTACGTATACAACGATTAAGGGTACGCGCCCAGTGCATCCTACAACCGACAGACCTGGTGACGTCAGAGGCTTCGGTCAGACGTTTCAAATGTGTGGGTAGGCCCGTCTGTGAGAACCTTCTAGCTTCGTCCTGCATCGACCGACGGGACGGACCTCGCGCGATTGTATTTCGGTGCAGCGTTCACTTCAAATAATTTTCATGTCGTCAATTTTGAAGTATCCGTATTTTTGAAAACGGGTCCGTAAAGAGGACACTTGGGGCTATATTATCATTATTTTTATTTTTTCAATTTTCTGGTGCTTTGATAGCAATGCACCTGTTTAAAACAATTACAAAATAAACTATGAAAACAAATACTTTCTCAACTGTGAAATAATGTTTATTGAATACTCTTATGGTTTCACTATATGCACCCAAGACTAATTTTCATCGTTTTGTTTGTTTGGCCGTTATAATTTAATGAAAAACTTGTGACACCTCATACTGCACGTCCGTAAAACCAACAATTTTCATGATTTCAAGGAATTCTTTGAAATACGTTCATATTTTATTAAAGACTGCAACATATTCAAATTTGAAAAAAATTCGAAACAGTGGTCCTATTTCGCATGGAATGATTATGTGCATTAATTGAATGTAGATCAACGCTCATGGAGGTATGGATACTCGAAAGTAATTAAGGAGGCCAATTATGATAATTTGTTACGTAAAATAGAATATATACATGGAAATATTAATTGGTGGCGAAGGGATAAACAAGATAACATTATTTTTAATTGTCGTGTATTTTAATTATTATTTCATTGATCATCAGATTCTTGGAAAAAACTGAGAAACATCATTCGGCTAGTGTTTTCATTTCCTTAGTTTTAAAAATCTTAATAAATATAGATTCGAAAAAATCGGTTACCTCGCTCTTTCCAAAACCATTGTGACCTTATTCGTCAGAAAGTCACAAAAAGTCGCAAACTTTTGGATTATAACCAAATAAAAATCGGTGGGCTCGAAGGGTCTCAATAATACGATCCAAAAAAAATTAATAATTAGCTTTCTTTTTTTGATAATTTAAAGTAATGTACTCACTGCACTGAATAATATCTACACTATGAAACTTTCGAAAATCAAGGAGTGCATATACACAAAACCAACAAAGAAATGAGAAAAAATTTTTTCCTTCGAATGTATGTCGCACTTGTTTCCAATATCAGTGTTTGTACTTAGGTTCTATTATAATCCACGATCGATGCATGAATACTGTAATATATTTCAATACACATAGATTTTTTAAAATGACATTATCACATAATAAACGAATTATTGCACGTCTTGGGGATTTTGCACCACTGTGCGACGTACGATAGCGTAGCGGGTTTGGGAACGTGCAATAAAACATTTGGCGTGCAAATGGTCGGGTCATTATTGGGCGATCGACAGCGAAGCTATTTTTCAGAAAGCTGTTTCTAGCGCGTCCAATTCATGATTTTTTACTGTAAAGTAATTTACAAATCACAGTTCAACACGTATTGTCCGAGAAAGTGCCGACTTCCAGCTCAATAGTAATGACCTCTCATAATCCCCTCCATAGAGAATAAGCTTTCATTTATGTTATTTTGTTGTTTTCCATTCTTCAATAAGCCCCTTTTCATGTCCCATCAGTTTTGACTCCATAAAGTAATATTTTATACTTCTAAATTGTGAATGTTTTCTCTAAAATCCGTATCAATGCCTCCGATCGGGAACATTCTGCCAGGGGTTGTACTAGCTCTCAGGTAGTAGCTACATCTGGAAAATTAGATCGATAATATCTAGTCATCTATTAGATTTGTAATATGTGAAGGTCAATACTTTGTAACGCAGAATTTTGTGCCTCATCCGAGTTCGAGCAAAAATACTGGGCATTCTATTTAAAAAACTGAAGCTGACCTTCATATCTTGAATCAAAGTAAGAAAAATCAGATTGAAGCACTACACAAGTGCCCCCCTAGGAACCATGGAACATTTGATTGAACATTTTCTTCGTACAACAAATAGCTTGCGAGTTATTTGAGATCGCCATGTTGTCAGACTCACCCTGCAAACTAAAAACTGCTGCGAGGCTCGAATTGTTTGTTATTTTGGGTCCATAAAATTGCTGAATATTCTCTAGACATGCTGAAACAAGAGTCGACAGCGTTTGTCCTAAAATTATACCTTTCACATGGTGAAAAATCATTTGTGATCGATTTATGTCCAACAAGTAGTCGAATACATTGCCCCGTACGAGCGATAGCGGACCAGCAGTGGGTTAAGATATTATAAACCGTTACCGCCCAGTACTTCGCGATTGTAGGGGGTGGCAAGACGCCATCTCGTATGGGTCCGAACTGGTGTCATTTGTACTGATGCGAGGCTGAGAAGAAGCCTTTCGGGGCAGGAACGAGGTGACGTTTCTTGGTTTGAATGCGCCGCCGCGCCGATTGGCTCAGAGTGGAGGAGGCAGGACTCGTTTCACACGCATTTGCGGCTGTGTCGAAATATTGGCTACAGCGGCCACATATACCATGTAGCGTACAACGTCGAAGTCAAAACATTGAGACTGTAGGCGCGCGGCTGTGGTGGGGATAGGCAGACCTGGCGAGATAGGCTCGATTTGTTTATGTGCCGTTCCCGGGGCTGTTCTCTATGGAGAGGTTTATCAGAGGTCATTACTATTGAGCTGGAAGTCGGCACTTTCTCGGACAATACGTGTTGAACTGTGATTTGTAAATTACTTTACAGTAAAAAATCATGAATTGGACGCGCTAGAAACAGCTTTCTGAAAAATAGCTTCGCTGTCGATCGCCCAATAATGACCCGACCATTTGCACGCCAAATGTTTTATTGCACGTTCCCAAACCCGCTACGCTATCGTACGTCGCACAGTGGTGCAAAATCCCCAAGACGTGCAATAATTCGTTTATTATGTGATAATGTCATTTTAAAAAATCTATGTGTATTGAAATATATTACAGTATTCATGCATCGATCGTGGATTATAATAGAACCTAAGTACAAACACTGATATTGGAAACAAGTGCGACATACATTCGAAGGAAAAAATTTTTTCTCATTTCTTTGTTGGTTTTGTGTATATGCACTCCTTGATTTTCGAAAGTTTCATAGTGTAGATATTATTCAGTGCGGTGAGTACATTACTTTAAATTATTGTTACGACCCGCGGCCGGAAATTCCGGCGAACAACTACGAATCGTAACGGAGATTTTTAAATGACGATCTTCGATCCACGTGGTCCGTACGCCCACGTCTGATCAGGACCGATACCGGTGTCTGCCGAGAGTCTCGCGGAAATATATATAGTTCGGACGACGCGACCGCGACGCGTATAGGATGCGCTCGGAACGTCGCGGTGTGTGATACGGTGATTTTCCCGGATTTCACCTATCGCACGGAGGGAGTTTGGAGCGACCGAGTCTGTGTTCCCCGTACCGAGCGACCTGGTGGGCTCAGACGTACGCGGAGGAACACAGAAATCGCTGGGGGCACGATTGTTATTTGGAGTTACCGTGCCTGGGTTCCCCGTACTGAGCGACCTGGTGGGCTCAGACGTACGCGGAGGAACACAGGAGTCGTTGAGAACGCGATTACGTGTACGGCCGAGATATCACACACTCGCGAACGTTCCGCCACTGACACTACTGTCGGTCAGGGTGATCTGCACGATGAGAACTAGCACTAATGATCGATTAGATCGATTTCCGAATAAGTAAGGCCTGTCTTCCCTCGTACCGAGCGACCTGGTGGGCTCAGTCGTACGACGGAATACAGACTCTTGTGAGAAACACGGTGACACTGATGGGTCTCTCGCACTAGCGAACACGATGACACTGACGCGGAATAGCGCAGGATGATGCAGGATGATGAATAAAGAGGACGATGATATAATACAAAGAAAAGAAATATAATGTCCGAAAATGTACAACGATATAATAACAAAATGAAACAAAAGATGATGAAGCACGAGGCGCGAAAAGAAACGAGATAGCGTGAAGCGAAATAGTACAATGATACGCGAGAAAACAGAAGAAATATAATAAAACGTAGCCGAGATGAGAAATAAGGCAAGAGAAGTCAGAATAAACGAAATAGAAATGAAATAGAAATGAAATAGGAATGATGAGTATCACGTGGTAGAAGAATTGGAGTATACGACCTGTCTTAGATATGGTTCAGAGAAAACTGAGAGAGCGAGGCCCTGATCCTTGCCTTATTTATAGGTCGAGCGCGGACCATACGAATTTGGGTAACACGTGCAATTAGTCACGTACGCCACGACTGTTTTGCGCGTTTTTAGGAAGAGTCAATTTGGAATTTACTTCTTTATTATTGTCAATAAGGACGAGTAAGGTTGCGGCGCTCGTCCCTGCTTGTTGCTAGGCCGGCGTACGCTCGCACCGGCTACCGTGTTACCGTTCGTATGGTCGCGCTCGTAGGAGATGTGCGTATGGGTGTATGTACATGCGCTGCGTGTTTACGCGTTTCGCTCGCTCGCTTATTTGACGCGGTTACGGTTCGAATATAGGTGTATACGAGCGCGGGCTTGTACGCGCCTATTTGAATTTTGAAGCTAGTTCAAGACGTCGGCCCGACGTCACATTATAAAAAATACAAAGCTAATTATTTTGTTACGATCCGCGGCCGGAAATTCCGGCGAACAACTACGAATCGTAACGGAGAATTTTTAAATGACGATCTTCGATCCACGTGGTCCGTACGCCCACGTCTGATCAGGACCGATACCGGTGTCTGCCGAGAGTCCCGCGGAAATATATATAGCTCTGATGACGCGACCGCGGCACGTATAGGACGCGTTCGGGCACGGGAGTGTGTGTGGTACGAAGTTCACCGGTCGCGTAGGGAGGATTCGGAGTCGCCGAGTCTGTGTTCCCCGTACCGAGCGACCTGGTGGGCTCAGACGTACGCGGAGGAACACAGAGGTCACAGGGGCACGATAGTTAGCTGGAGCTGGCGAGCCCGCGTTCCCTGTACCGAGCGACCTGGCGGGCTCAGACGTACAACGGAGGAACACGGGAATTTAGGCTGCGCGTATCACCGAATTACCACGCACACTGGTATTTACGCCCGGCGCGTCGCGGCATGTGAGACCGACTAAAAGGGGCCAAGGAGCGCGATCAAAGTTTCCACAAGTCGCGACGGCGGCCTTCCTTCGTACCGAGCGACCTGGTGGGCTCAGACGCACGACGGAACGCCGGGTTCTAGAACGACACGAACAACACTGACGGGTCTCACACACTCGCGATCACGACGGCACTAGGGCGGTGTAGCACTGAATGATGGAAGATGGTGAACAGAACGGACGATGGTGTAGTGTAAAGAAAGAGATATAATTGTACCGAAATGTACAAATGAAATAACAAAATAATAAAGAAACAGAATAACGTAGCTGCAGCACGAGGCGCGAAAGAATAAAATAACGAAATAATAAAGAAACAGAATAACGTAGCTGCAGCACGAGGCGCGAAAGAATAAAATAACGAAATAATAAAGAATCGCCGAAAGGTACTGGCAAGGATAAGCGCGAAACGATTAGAACGTGGTAAAGAAGTATTGAACTTGAACTGGAGAGCGCGAAGTGATTTGGAATATGATGCGGAGGTATACGACCTGAATAGTACGAATTTTGACTTGGAACTGAGAGAGCGAGGCCCTGATCCTTGCCTTATTTATAGGTCGAGCGCGGACCATACGAATTTTGGTAACACGTGCAATTAGTCACGTACGCCACGGCTGTTTTGCGTGTTTTTAGGAAGAGTTGATTTTGATGTCTATTTCTTTGTTATCGAAAATAAGGACGAGTAAGGTTGCGGTGCTCGTTCCTGCCTGTTGCTATGCCGGCGTACGCTCGCACCGGCTACCGTGTTACCGTTCGTATGGTCGCGCTCGTAGGAGATGTGTGTGTGTACACATGTACATGTGCGGCGTGTTTACGCGTTTCGCTCGCTCGCCTATTTGACGCGGTTACGGTTCGAATATACAAGTCGGGACGACGTCACAATTTATTTTTTTTTGTATGCGTATTATTGAGACCCTTCGAGCCCACCGATTTTTATTTGGTTATAATCCAAAAGTTTGCGACTTTTTGTGACTTTCTGACGAATAAGGTCACAATGGTTTTGGAAAGAGCGAGGTAAACGATTTTTTCGAATCTATATTTATTAAGATTTTTAAAACTAAGGAAATGAAAACACTAGCCGAATGATGTTTCTCAGTTTTTTCCAAGAATCTGATGACCAATGAAATAATAATTAAAATAAACGACAATTAAAAATAATGTTGTCCTGTTTATCCCTTCGCCACTAATTAATGTTTCCATGTATATGTTCCATTTTACGTAACAAATCACAAAATATCATAATTTCTACTATAGAAATTTCGTCCTACGGTAGGAAGAAAAACAAAATGATTTGATTTTCTTCAAACGTCGGGACCCCATGGGGTTTGTCCATTGTTACCCTTCTCGAAGCGCTCGAAAAGGTCGAACTACCTGCGGACCGTGACCGATTCGTCCGACGACGGGCCCACTGTGAGCACATTTTTGGACGAAAGCGGACGAAAAGACACCAACACATGCCTCTCGAGGCGCTCGAAACGCTCGTCCGTGTGTCCCGAAGTCTGATGTAGGACGAAAACGGATCCACTGGGCGCGTACCCTAAGGCTTGGTGTAGAGGCAACGTACGAGACTTCCACCCGGTGGGCTAGTGTTCGATTCTGTTGGCTTTTTATGGGGAACCGTTGTGACGCGGTTGTGAAATTACGAGAATTTATTCACACTTTTCCATAACCTTTATTATACACGCGGATTTGCAGCACGCGGTGACTCATACAGATTCTTCCGCCAACTACTGACTTCGGCAAGGATCGGCCGTGGTCGCTCGTCTTCGCACACGAGCGCCCTCACACTATGTACGCATTGTGACGAATCATATTCTTACACTCGCCCTATCGGCGCAATGCTTATGTGACGTCGTATCGACGTCTTGAACTGGGTTCAAAACTTTCAAATAAGCGCGTACAATCCCGCGCGCGTATATACATGTATATTCGGACCTTAACCGCGCCGAACAAGCGAGCGAGCGACACGCGTAAACACGCAGCGCATGTACACACACCCATACACACATCTCCTACGAGCGCGACCATACGAATGATAACACGGTATCCGGTGCGAGCGTACGCCGGCCTAGCAACAGGCAGGGACGAGCGCCGCAACCTTACTCGTCCTTATTGACGATAACAAAGAAGTAGATGATTCCTTCTAAAAACGCGCAAAACAGTCGTGGCGTACGTGACTAATTGCACGTGTTCCCCAAATTCGTATGGTCCGCGCTCGACCTATAAATAAGGCAAGGATCAGGGCCTCGTCCTCTCAGTTTTCTCTGAACCATATCTAAGACAGGTCGTATATTCCATTTCTTCTACCACGCGATACTCATCATTCCTATTTCATTTCTATTTCATTTCTATTTCATTTCTATTTCATTTCTATTTCATTTATTCTGACTTCTCTTGCCTTATTTCTTATCTCGTCTACGTTTTATTATATTTCTTTTGTTTTCTCGCGTATCATTGTACTATTTTGTTTCACGTTATCTCGTTTCTTTTCGCGCCTCGTGCTTCATCATCTTTTGTTTCATTTTGCTATTATATCGTTGTACATTTTCGGACATTATATTTCTTTTCTTTGTACTATATCATCGTCCTCTTTATTCATCATCTTGCATCATCCTGCGCTATTCCGCGTCAGTGTCATCGTGTTCGCTAGTGCGAGAGACCCATCAGTGTCACCGTGTTTCTCACAAGAGTCTGTATTCCGTCGTACGACTGAGCCCACCAGGTCGCTCGGTACGAGGGAAGACAGGCCTTACTTATTCGGAAATCGATCTAATTGATCATTCGTGCTAATTCTCATCGTACACATCACCCTGAATGACAGTAGTGTCAGTGGCGGTACGTTCGCGAGTGTGTGATATCTCGGCAGTGCACGTAATCGCGTTCTCAGCGACTCCTGTGTTCCTCCGCGTGCGTCTGAGCCCACCAGGTTGCTCGGTACGGGGAACACAGGCTCGGTAGCTCCAAATAGTAATCGTGTTCCTCCGCGTACGTCTGAGCCCACCAGGTCGCTCGGTACGGGGAACACAGACTCGGTAATTCCAAACTCCCTCCGCGTCACAGGTGAAATTCGTGAAAACTACCGTATCACACACCGCGACGTTCCGAACACGCCTTACACGCGTTGCAGTCGCGTCATTGAAATTATATTTTCGCGCTGCGTCCCGATTCACGGTGATCGGAACATTTCGTTCGTTTCTCGCCAAACTATTCGCGGCACTCTCGGCAGGCACCGGTATCGGTCCTGATCAGACGTGGGCGTACGGACCACGTGGATCGAAGATCGTCCATTAAAATCTCCGTTACGATAAATCCCTCTCCGTCGGAGTTTCCGGCCGCGGGTCGTAACACTTACATATTACTTTGACATCACATTTAAATTTTCATAATACTGATACAATTATCATGCTTTGGTTTACATAACGCTTTAGGTAACACATCCGCTGTCATTAATTCGCTTCGCTCATACTTTAATGTTATTTCACCTTTCTCACAAGCCTCTCTAGAAAAGTGGTATTTAATATCTATGTGTTTTGACCTACTATAATGTACATTGTTCTTTGTTAACTGTATTGCCCTTTGGTTGTCGCAGAATACTGTTGACGGTCCCACACTTACACAACTCACTTTAATTTGCTCAAGTAGTCTTCTTAAATACAATATTTCTTTCACTACCTCAGACAATGCCATATACTCCGCTTCCATGGTCGACAACGCTACAGATTTTTGTCTTTTCGATTTCCAACTTACAGGACCATTCGCAAAAATTACTACTATTCTGGAGCACGACCTCCTTTCATCTAACAATAAGTCACCTGCCCAATCGGCATCTACAAACGCAAACTTTCTCTTAGATTTTTCATACACTATTTTATAATCACTAGTATCTTTTAAATACCTAATAACTCTTTTAGCTGCGTTCCAATGATAAAAACCAGGATTTGTGCAATATCTGCTTAACTCGCTACTAGCATAAGCTATATCGGGACGCGTACTATTTGCTAAATAAACTAAACTACCCACTAACTCTCTATACGGTTTATTTTTCATATCTTCTCTTTCCATTTCTGTTCTGGGTTCCATATCTTTTGTTAGTTTCATGCCTACTTCATAAGGAGTGCTCGCTGAATTTGCGTCTTCCATATTAAACCTAGTTATCAAATTGTTAGTGTATTGCTTTTGCATTATACAGTAATCGCTCCTTCGTTGTCCAAAATCAAGGGCACGATCGTTGTCCAGTGCCTACCCATTCCACTGCCTGTCAACGCCGAGTCGCTCCGTAGGCGGCGTCGATTGATGTCGGCTCGGGTATATCGGTGTGAACACCACAACATTGACTCGAGTAAACCGAATTTTCAAACTTCTTAATTTTCATTATTTCTTTATGGGACTTTCACTAACTTATTTCTGGCATTTCTCTGATTAAAATGACACCAAACGCGATATAGTTTCAACTGTATTTAGTGGTTTAATCGAGGTCAAAGTTTCGAAGGCAACGAGCAACAGCAACAAAATGTGGGCCTTTAAACTGTGCCGGCGACGGCGAAACGCTTCGGTCACCCGATCCGTATCTCATTCTGTCCTTCTCTATGTTCGGCTTCCTATTGAAGTCGCTCGGCGCGGTCGGCGCGATATCTAGACGCAGTCATAAATCAAAAATAGTGTCCGGGCACGCTCGTTGTCCGCTCAGCCCCCCGGTCTTTGGACAACGAAGGAGCTTTTACTGTACTAATTTTTCCTACAGGTTCATCTCGTTTTACTGAGATGCCTAGAATTTGTTTAACAGGACCCATGTCTTTCATTTTAAATTCTGCACTTAATTTCCCTTTTACAGTCTCTAAATTGTTCTTATTTGCACATGCTATTAAGAGATCATCTACGTATATCACTATCATAGTCTTTTTGCCTCGGTTCTCACTCACATATACGCATGGATTCACTTCATTGTTTTTAAAACCTATAGATAATAGAAACTCGTTTCAACGCTTATACCATGCTCTACCTGATTGTTTCAAACCATAAATTGGCCGTTTAAGCTTACACACTTTATCACCCACACTTTTCACATTACACATGGTAGGTTGTTCCATGTACACCTCCTCTTCGAGGTTGCCTTGAATATACGCCGTCACAACATCCATTTGGTGTAGGTGCATCTCCTCTTCCACCGCCAATGCAAACAGCATACGAATAACTTCATACCTGGCTACAGGTGCATAGACTAAGTCATAATCTAGACCATACTTCTGTTCATGGCCTCTCGCCACAAGTCTGGCCTTGTATTTCGTCATTCGGCCATCTTCATCTCTTTTAATTTTAAAGACCCATCTGTTTGTGAGTACCTTCTTTCTATCTGGTCTAGTTACAAGTTCCCATGTATTATTGTCTCTCAGTGCCTCCATCTCATTTTTCATACCAGCTAGTCATAATTCCTTGTCTACTAACCCTTTCTACTAAGTTCGCCATTTGATACAGTTTCCTAGGCCTTCCCACATTTCCTGTTTTTAACAGTTTTGGTCTTCCTGGAGCTCGTTTTTCTGGAGCTTGTTTTTCTAGATCTTGTTTTGGTGGACTGGGTACGTCGTCCAGAGCGTCTTCATATATCTCTTCTTCATTGTCGATGGTTTCAGTTACGTCACTTTCTTCTCGTTGAGGTGCGTCTTCTTCTGTGATTTTTGCTGGACTTAATGTGACTATTGGCACTTCCTCGTTTTCAGTAACTTCTTCTTGTCTATTTGAAGTTGGCTGACTGCTCTCCAGGAACCTTACATCACAACTTTTTATGACAGTTCTCGTACCAGGGTACCACAACCGATACGCTTTTGATTCTGGGGAATATCCCACCATGACGCACTTCTGACCTTTAGCCTGAAACTTTCCTAGTCTACGATTCTTGATTAATGTAACGGCTTCTGTTCCGAACGTGCGGAAGAAACCAACGTACGGCTTTCTTCCTGTCCAAGCTTCTTGCGGAGTTGTTTTTTCCAATGCTCTCGTGGGACACCTGTTCCTTAAAAATACAGCGGTATTAACAGCTTTTGCCCATAGACTTTGAGGTAAATTAGATTCAATTATGAGACATCTTGCCATTTCAACGATTGTGCGATTTGCACGCTCCGCCACTCCAGTTTGCTGTGGAGTATACTGTACAGTCAGCTCTCGTTTTATACCCAATGACTTCAAATAGGCAGTAAATTCACCAGACAAGTATTCTGTGCCATTGTCTGTTCTTAATGTTTTGATGCGATAACCAGTTTGTCGCTCTACTCTCCTTACGTACTCCTTAAAGGCTTGTAAGGCATCTGACTTTTGTCTTAACATTCTCACTTCACAGTACCTTGTTTTATCATCAATGAATGTGATGAAATACCTCGCTCCACCAAGCGACGGGCAGCTCATGGGACCACATATGTCGGAGTGTATCAATTCCAACACCTCACTTACTCTTCTTGTCGACGGGGGATGTGGAACTTGATGCACTTTTTCTTTCGCACAGGTTTCACAGTGTTTCGATGAGTCAGTCAATGTTTCTGTTAATCCATGCACCATATTTTCAGCTTGTAGTTTTTTAAAATCATTACAGTTTAAATGTCCAAACCTCCTGTACCATTTTAATTTATCATTGGTTTTTCTACATTCTACTATTTGTGCAACTTGACTGTCTTTATTAAGTATTTGATATAAATCACCTTCGCGTTTCGCTATCATAGCCACAGTACCGTTTTTACGACGCACTGTTGCGATGTCTTTTCCAAAATTCACTGTATAACCGCTTTCGGTGATTCGAGTCACAGACACTAAATTGTTTCTGAATTCGGGCACATATATTGTATCTCGGAGATTTATTTCGTTCACATAACTTCCTAATCCGCTCACGCGCATTCTTACGTTACCGATTCCTTTCGATTCGAGCGGACTCTTTGCGGCTGTGAGCATTTGACCATTGTATTGTTCGTCGAACCGTTCAAATTTCTCGCGGTCGTTGCACATGTGCCTTGTCGCACCACTGTCCAAATACCACTGTTTCTTTTTCGTCCATTCTGAGCTTAAAGCCACTTCAGCCTGCATGGCTTCGCCTCGACCGTATGGCGGTCGCCTTTGTGAATTTTGATTTGTTCTACAATTCACTGCAATGTGTCCTCTTCTATTGCACTTGAAACATGTTTGGCCGAAACGTGACTGTTTAGGGTTATGTGACGAATTCCGCCATGGTCTGCTTATCTTCTTTCTTCATTTTGTAGAGTTGCTTATACAACACGGCCTTCCTTATTGGGCCTTTCGACTCATGCACCCGTTCCAGAATCGCCCATGCTTCTTGGGAATGTTGGGCCTTTTTCACGTGGTTCAATTGCGACGTAGACACGCCGAGCGTGATCTGCGCAAGAGCCTTCTCATCTTTGTTATTCCACCACAGACGAGATATAGGAATAGACCTGACACCTTATGGGACTTGGTGTCCATAGGAATCTGTAGTACCGACACCTTAAAATGCCAGTAATTTTAGCGTCCTCTACGCTTTGAGAACGGTGAATTCGAGAACTAGAACCAATCCGAATCGGGTTCGACTGGTAAAACTTCTGCAGCCAGTGCCGGATTAATCCGTCATGGGGCCCGTAGCAAATGTAACCAGGAGGCCCTATGGTTTGCACGATAATATAATAAAACCCAATGAATGACCTCTTTTGTAACAAAAATATCTGCGAACGGTATGTCTACAGCGTTATCAAGTCTAAAGTACGCAACGTTGTCCGATTACGAGATTTCAACACATACGAAAATCATCGGAGAGTGCAATCGCGAAGAGGATCTCTTCTGCCCGTTCGCCGTAAAGAGAGCGAATACGCTAATAAGAAAGAAATCTCCTTACGTTATGCCGAGAACCTGTGTATGTACTAATTCTAAGATACACGGGAGAATTTTGCATACGCAACAAATTAACCCTTCCGACCCGAAGGACGTACGGTGTAGGTCCTCACGATCTATCGTATGCGGAAGAACGACGTATGGCGTACGGTGTACGTCCTGATGAAATATGCATATTTCAGTAGTGGACAAAAAATTAAAGGCACTCTAAAGAAGACGATAACTATTTTAATATTGTACTATACGATTTGAACTTTTTTGGGAAGCTAGAGCAATTAGTTTATTACAGGATGCGAAAAGAAATTTTTTCAAAAATTGCAGTTGATCGGAATTGTTGAAAAAATACTAAAAGTAGCATTTTCAACTTTTTTATGTGGGCCTATATTGAAAATTTAAAAAATACGTTTTGTCGATTTGTGTCAATTATATGCACTGTGAAAGTTTCATCGAAATCGGTTTATTCGGGAAAAATGACAGGCATTGAAAGATATAAGAATCCTTAGATTTATTGCAGTTAGAGGCAGAAAATCGTGAAAATCTGCAATATTTACCATCTTTGCAACGTCGACCGATTTTGATGAAATTTTCAACTACAAAACGTACTTTGTAAATTACGTATTTTTGTAGAATTCTTTTGCCGGTGCTGAGATATTGTGCAAGATTTCTTGCGCATGCACGGCGATTTTAGCCTAAATGAAGTAAAATTCTCGATAAAATGGGGTACCTTGAGCACCCCGTAATATATTGATACATTCTCGCCAATATAACTGCCTCAGGGCACCGCTAAATACCTCATCATCGTAATACGTTACTGTTTTGACCGCACATGCACGTGAAATCTTACACAATATCTCTGGAACTTCCAAGTTATTCCCCTTCGAGAAAACACACACACGCGCGCACACACACACACACACAGCATGGTCCCCACCATCGAGCGGCCTGATGCAATCCAGTGTCGCCAGATCGAGGAAATCGGGAGGAAGACAGTTGACCACCTCCCTGATAAACAGACCAGTCAACGGCACAGGCACCGTGGTCTACGGTCTTAGTGGGGGACGTTGAAGTGTGCGCATGGTGCTGGAATGGGATAGTGGAAGGGGAAAAGGAGGAGAAGAAAGAGATATCCATCTGAATATCTTCTGGCGACCAAACGGATTCAGTTTTTCAGTTCGTCTTCGACAGTCGCCGGGTGAAGATGGACAATTTCCACTATCCAGGACTAAACGGTATGTTCTTTTCTTTGTAAATTTTGTAGAGAAAAAATATAAGTATGTGTTTAGGGTAAACTGTACTATTGCTGGCACTGTAGTAGTTACATCTATTAGCTTACAAGAATAGGAAGTTCAGCTCGCTTCAAAAAAAGACAAAAAGATTTTTACTACGATTTTGGCTTAGAGTGCCAATCATTCTACAGTTTACCCTATACAGGGTGTCCCAAAACTCCTTCAACAGCCGAAAATGGGTGGTTCCTGACGCCATTCTAAGCGACATTTTCCTTAACAATCATGGCCTCCGCGGCTTTGTTTAGGAGTTATTAACGAAAAACACGGACCAATCAGAGCGCGCCCTCGCCTGCCGCGCCGACAGGCGAGTGTCGGTGGTGCGCCGTGCATCGCAACGAACAAGAGTTTCTCTCGATTATGTGAATCTTCTCCAATTTCGATGAGCTTTGGATATGTTGTCAAGACCATGATTCTGAACAACATTTCCCTTTAAACTTTTTGGCGATCGGCTTTAGTTTACGAGATAATCGTAAAAAAAGAGAAGCAGCAGAAACTGTTTGAATGAAAAACTCACGTATTCAGCCGAAAATCAATTTGCTGCTTCGAAATGTGTGTCACTGGGTCACTCGGTGACGAACTGCACAGATGTCTTCAGGTATACGACAGTACCGAAAGCTAAGGGACGTACGGCCCGGCCAGGTCGACGAACTGCACAGCTGGTGATAAATTGTTGGTATACTAAAACCTAAGACCTACGGCGTAAAGGATGCGCGGTCAAGTCGACGATCCAGCATTTCACTTTCAGTTTCGAATCGATAAATAATTCGTATGTTTATTTCACACAGATGCCTTGAAATTTTACCACACCCACGATCACTGTTCACATTTGTCAACACATAATTATGCACTAATAACAATTGCCATATCCCTTGTAATGCTGCACAAATCACAACAATCAGGTAATGCGATCACTAGACTGCGGATTTCATGCATTTGCAGCAAAAATGAGTAGGTGCATATTAAGACAGTAGAGAGTTGAAAATAATTTAAAAACACCAATGTATTATTTTCAACTTTTTAAAATGATTACAGTAAGAATCAAATATCTGTCTGGTTCCTGCCCCTTGTAACAGCAGCAGGCAACATCCATTTTGCATAAAGATCCGCAGTCTAGTGATTAGTTAAATATCACTATGAAAAACACAGCTAACAGCAACCGTTAGCTTTGAAATGATACGTCTTTGGAGATGTTCTCTCTATCGCGGCACGAACGGGACTGATTTTCCGCAAGATTTTTCTGAAGAATTTAGGAAGGGCATTATGCGTGTCGAAGTTCGAAATGCACGCTGTAGCACGTTTACGAAAACGACGGGACGGTTAGACGAAAAACAGGATACGAGAGGGACCGCTGTAAGATTTATGGCAATCACATGTTCAGTTTTTCCTGCAGATTGGTACGCGAAGTCGATGGGTAACCGTTCGAAAACGTCGTCTGTCTTTCTTTTCGAAAGTTTCTTAAGGGAGGTATAGGACAATAGGGATGCTACGCTGACCTGACATTTTTACCTCATGCTGGGTAAACGTGCTACAGCGTGCATTTCGAACTTCGACACGCATAATGCCCTTCCTAAATTCTTCAGAAAAATCTTGCGGAAAATCAGTCCCGTTCGTGCCGCGATAGAGAGAACATCTCCAAAGACGTATCATTTCAAAGCTAACGGTTGCTGTTAGCTGTGTTTTTCATAGTGATATTTAACTAATCACTAGACTGCGGATCTTTATGCAAAATGGATGTTGCCTGCTGCTGTTACAAGGGGCAGGAACCAGACAGATATTTGATTCTTACTGTAATCATTTTAAAAAGTTGAAAATAATACATTGGTGTTTTTAAATTATTTTCAACTCTCTACTGTCTTAATATGCACCTACTCATTTTTGCTGCAAATGCATGAAATCCGCAGTCTAGTGATCGCATTACCTGATTGTTGTGATTTGTGCAGCATTACAAGGGATATGGCAATTGTTATTAGTGCATAATTATGTGTTGACAAATGTGAACAGTGATCGTGGGTGTGGTAAAATTTCAAGGCATCTGTGTGAAATAAACATACGAATTATTTATCGATTCGAAACTGAAAGTGAAATGCTGGATCGTCGACTTGACCGCGCATCCTTTACGCCGTAGGTCTTAGGTTTTAGTATACCAACAATTTATCACCAGCTGTGCAGTTCGTCGACCTGGCCGGGCCGTACGTCCCTTAGCTTTCGGTACTGTCGTATACCTGAAGACATCTGTGCAGTTCGTCACCGAGTGACCCAGTGACACACATTTCGAAGCAGCAAATTGATTTTCGGCTGAATACGTGAGTTTTTCATTCAAACAGTTTCTGCTGCTTCTCTTTTTTTACGATTATCTCGTAAACTAAAGCCGATCGCCAAAAAGTTTAAAGGGAAATGTTGTTCAGAATCATGGTCTTGACAACATATCCAAAGCTCATCGAAATTGGAGAAGATTCACATAATCGAGAGAAACTCTTGTTCGTTGCGATGCACGGCGCACCACCGACACTCGCCTGTCGGCGCGGCAGGCGAGGGCGCGCTCTGATTGGTCCGTGTTTTTCGTTAATAACTCCTAAACAAAGCCGCGGAGGCCATGATTGTTAAGGAAAATGTCGCTTAGAATGGCGTCAGGAACCACCCATTTTCGGCTGTTGAAGGAGTTTTGGGACACCCTGTATACTATATACTAATAATCTTTGTTTCCTCATTACTGTTGGGTGGTCCTTATAGAGTTTTTTGTGCTGATTCCGAATCTGTCCTTCATTTTTCTCCTACACGCACAGTTTTTGAGAAACATGCCTTTTAGAAGAAATCATATTTTTCAACTTTAAACGAATATTGTGGTATTATTATAAAAGATATTGAATTGTTCTCTACAGCAAAAGATTCTGTAGACTTCCCCGAATACAGTGATATCCAATATTAATACATTATGATTGTTTAAACATGTATAAAAAATGTGATTTTTTTTCAAAGTCATGTTTCTCAAAAACTGTGCGTGTAAGAGAAAAATTAAGGACAGATTCGGAATCAGCGCAAAAAACTCTATAAGAACCACCCAACAGTAGGGGTGTGCGAAATCTCGTCCCACCCCTACCCAACAGTAATTAGGAAACATAAAAAAAGTTGAAATTTGTTGGACCGTGTATTCATTGAATATTATTTGTTTCATCTGCAGTGCCAATTATAATGTGGGACAGGCGCATAGCATTTTTGCCAATGCCACCGCCACCGCCGTCGCCGGTAGCTGATGCGCCACCATGGCCACCACTGCCACCGCCACAAAATGTGGTGAGTTAAAAACAATTCGCAATGCAGTGTTGAGACGTCATCATATTTACTTGTGTAATCTCATGAGATACCATAGTACATACTCGGTTCTGTCTCAAATCATGTTGCTTACATACATTGTATGTTTGAACTGTGCCGGTGCTTCGGCCACGCGATCCGTATTTGCATGCTATCCTTCTCTACGTTCGGCTGTCGTTTGAGCTCTTGGCGCGGTCGGCGCGGTAGACGCACAAAAAAATAATGTCGGCGATCACTGCCTGTGCAGGACACAGCCATTCCCAAGAATCGCGATTTTACTATATCAACAATGTAAAAAAAGCGTAGAAAAATGATGTCTCAACATTTCCTGTTCGTGCCTGCATCTAATATTTTATCCTTTTATGACATTTCCAGCGATAAGGGCGACGAATTAGAAATTTGCGCCGTCGCCACCGCCTCCTTGAGGCCCGCCAGGAGTTGCGACGGCTGCAGCGGTTGCTGCGGCAACAGCAACAACAGGGGCAGCAGCAGCAGCAACAACAACAGCAGCAACAGCAGCATCAACAGCAGCAGCACCAGCAAGGTATAGACCGGCGCGGCCGCGGCCGTGGTACCGAGCGAGGCCGTGGCCGTGGTACCGGTCAAGGCAGCCGTGGTGGCAAAATTTATAATATTACATATAATAATGCGTATTATTGAAGTGAAACTTTGTCAGTAAAAATATATTTTCATAAAATTAAATTATTGTTATATATTACATTTATATAATTGCTCTCATCGCCCATCCCCATCCTTTCAATCGTACCCTCCCTTCACTTTTCAACCCTCCTAATTTACTCCTCCCCTCCTTCCTCATCGTCCAACATTCTCACTTGCCATCCTCTTTCTTCATCGACCCTCATGAACTCCTCCCATACATAGCATCTCCCTCGCCGTCGCAGCCCTGCAGGAGATAGCAGGATCTCTCTATCCTTGTCCTACTTCATTCGTCGTAGATCAGTTACGCTCAGAGAAGAAGCCCAGGCATGATCAATTCGTAGCTCGATCGGAGGCATTCTCGAGGGATACCCCCACTTGCCCGCCCGCGCGTCTCGCTTCCCGTGGCGGCCTGTCTAGTGCTCGGAGCACTATGGCCGCTACGGGGAGCGAAACGCGCGGGTGGGACGTCGAAGAGCGCGTAGCGAAGCAGCCATCTTGAAATACGAATTGTTCAGTATCATAACGATGAACTCTCTCCCATTTCCTGAAGCGAAGAAGCAATATTTTTGGATGCTCTTTGCGTTGAAATGTTCTCCGTGTCATTTCGGATCCCCTCTCAAAGCCCTTTTTTGCAATTTGTCTTTTGAAACTTTATAAACAATAATAGCGTACGTTTTTATAGAAGAAAATTTTTTCAGTACACTTTTTCCAATAAAGGGCTTTGAGAGGGGATCCGAAATAACACGGAGAACATTTCAACGCAAAGAGCATCCAAAAATATGGCTCCTTCGCTTCAAAAAGCTGTTGTAAGTTCATCGAAAAATCAAGCTGCTTGGTTATTAGGCTGGGCCGAAAAACACGAAAGTAAGCGTGGCGTTTGGCCCAAGTGCGGGAAAGTTGTGTTTTGGGGTCAATATGAACTGTGCAAAAGTTGGGCCCTGTGAGTTGAGATCTTCTGTTCCGGCAAGAGCTTTGAATTTTCGAAAATTTAGTGAAATGGTATAAAGTGACTTGTAAGTGAATGATCGAGGATATTCTCAACCATATTCGATGGGCTTTGATATTTTATGGAGTATAAAAAACTATTAGACACGTATTTTTTATTATCGGCTTATCTCGAAGTTTAGGGGTTGAAATTACCCCTGGTATATGAGGTATATGAAAAAATGTTTCATACAAAAGTCTTCTAGTATTTTATACTTGTTGAAATAGGAAATTCACATTTCGCGCTCCCATACTGCTATAACGCGTCGTAGTATGTAATACGCGAGTCAAGAGAGATCGCGCAGTTCCGCGATCGCGTGATCTCTGTGGAAGTTAGTAGTCTGTAACCTACTGAGCGACAACGTGTCTGATAGCCTCTGTATTATATCGTGTTGCCACGTGCACTAAAAGGATTGCGAGGATTGTTCCTTGTTACACGGCTACTTTTATAACAACAATACTCTTTGCAATAATGTATTCATTTTTTAAAAAATGTCGTTTTTGAATTTACTTTCGCAAATTTTTAAGTTTTTGTAAAGACAAAAATCCTGGAGCGTTTAATGTTAAATCCAATCATATATAATATAAGATGATTAAGATTAAATTTTCTAAAAAGTTTGTGTGCAACCCTTTGCCCACCCCTTTAGTACAAGGTGACTCAGAACTCACCGCGTGAAGGTGCCTGCACGAAGAGTTCCTCCCATGCCCATCCCAACCAAGCTTACCTTGTGGACTTTAAAAACAAAATTAGGGGAAAAAATTATAAAAGGAAAAATATATTTTTAATAATGGGATTTGTTCTCAAATAGAGGCATTTTTTGACGAGACTTAAGAGTGGCACGAATGAAGCCGTCTCTTGCTTCATGGCCGATAACTCGGCTTGAAGCCTCCGTCACAGATTTCACCATGCGTTCTACTGCTTGAGTGTGGCATGGAAAAACCTCAAAGTCCCAACACTTGGGAATAACTTCGTCGCGCATCATTTGGCTGAAGGACTCGTTGTTGATATAATCAAGTGCCGGTGGTGAAGACACGACACAATCGCTATGATTACGTTCGCTATGATTACGAGCTCGAAAAGTGTGCTACGTATAGTGTTCAGTAATTGTGTGAAAGTGTGGTGTTTCGTATTTTGTGTTTCACTGGAGTAACATGCAAATGGATTTACGGCTGAATAAGTGAGTTTTTAATTCAATCAGTTCGGGCTTCTTCTCTCGTTCGGGCAAATTTGCCAATGATGTGGGTCCTCACTGATTTCGAAGACCTTGAAATATGTAATAAATTCGATGTTTTAAATATCTTTCTCCTTTGAAATAAAGCTCATCAAAATCGGAGAGGAGATACTACATCGATCGATTTACAATTACAAGTTTTTACAATAATCTCGCAAACTAAAGCCGACCGACAAAAACTGTAAAGGGAAATGTTGTTCGGAATCGTGGTCTTGACAACATATCCAAAGTTCATCGAAATTGGATAGAAAGTACATCATCGAGAAACTATTGTTCGTTGCGGCATCGCCGCGTTACACCACGTTCGCCTGCCGGCGCGCCGGGCAGTACGCGTCTAGCTCGCGCTCTGATTGGTCCGTGTTTTTCGTTAATAACTCCTTAACGAAGCCGTGTACACTATTTTCGTAAAGGAAAATGTCGCTTGAAATGATCTCGGGAACCTCCCATTTCAATAAACTAAGGTAATTTTGAGACACCCTGTATATATCTGCAGCGTGTTTACGCATGTCCGCTCGCTCGGTTGTTCGACGCAGTTATGGTCCGGGGTGAACATATGTATGCGCGCGCGGGGATGTACACGCTTATTTCAATTTTCTACAAGATCAAGACGTCGGTACGACGTCACAAAAGAATATCATCTGACAATCTGTACGGTGAAACAATTCGTCAAACAACTCCGGTGGAGGTTCTGAACGTTCTGGTTCGTTCAGTACGTTGCCGTCCTGAAAAACATTGACGGTGGACGCGCAGAAAAATATAAAAATAATATTATTTACTACTAATAATATATGTTGTCACGTTGCCCCTTTTCCGTCGGGTTGTAAGACCCGAGGAAATGGCCAACTTCGGGCTTTGCTGGCACTGAGACCGGGCCGCGGTTCGAAGGTCCGACGATTTCTCGTAAAAACTACGGTTCGGGCGCCAGGCACCGCGAGGATGCCACACGAAACGCGATACGATTCTCGGGCTCGGAGAAGCCGAGCTCGAGAGTCGAACCTTCATGACACGCGGATCGAGAACAACGACGCGAAAGGGCCAGATGGTTTGGATACGGGGATAACTAGGACAGCCCTCTCGGCAGGGCGGATCTCACAGGAGAAATTTAACGACAACAATATGGGCTCGAGTTGTTCAATCGGAATCAATCGGTACAAAATGGGCGGCCACATGGCCGCGACCCGAGAGCCCGCGCTCTTTATACAATTTAGGCGAACGATGTTCGGTCGCAGCGCGGTTGTCGAAATAATGGATCGCGGGACGATACGGATGGTTGTTATCGCAATTAATAAAATTCCGAAGAACGGAATCTAGCGCGGCGCAGATGTACGGCGCGAAACGGGACTGTCACAATAACTGCCGCACGCGGTTCGTTTCGACGCGTACGTTGACGGTTACGCGTCTGACTTTCGGCGAATGCGCTTCGATATTCGGCGCGACACAGGATTCGAGACTTCACGAGATCGACGCAGAGATTCTTCGCACGGTACGCGACTCCTCCGAGGAAACTTCCGAATACGCAACGCGATTAGAAACGCTTCTCACGAAAACCTCAAAGTGCCCCGAAATGGACACGAGCTGACGGCACGAGGCGCCCTGTGCCTCGGCACACGCGAAGGTTCGAGGACGTAGCGAGAGGCGTTCGTCCTCGCACGACAAAGACCGATTCAACTCGCAACGAAATTATGCACGATGGATCACTGCGCGACTTACTGTTTCTGTTCTCGTTCCCATCCCCCGTGTAACGGAAGCTGGCTGGAGCGGCTTCCGGGAAGCGATATCCTCAGGCTGGACGACTCGAGGATTCACAATTCTACCCCGCGGGAACCTCTAATGGACGCACGACTACTCGCGGACTTTATTACGCCGTCGGAATTCGCTGCTACAGAAAGTTCGACGCAGTGTTTACGAGAGGTAGCACGACAGTGATCCATGGGCTTTCGATCGCTTGACGAATCGATCCTCGTACCCCCACTCGTCCCGAATGGCGCGTCTCTAGCACGCGACGTTCTAGCTGCCAGGATAGCTGCTAGGTCATTTCCTGACCGGTAGAGGCTCGGCCTCCCTTGGTTACGATCGCACCACCCACGCAGGAGCTAATCGGGATGAGGCGACGTCGGGTCCTCGAAACTGTCTTAGCGACGTGATGTTCTAAACTGCTCTTGGCCTTTCGAGGCCTCCGGGTCGGTGACCCGTGTGCTCTCGGTCCAATTGATCCTTGCCCGTGCACGGGGCTTTCACAATATCGGCCTGTTGTTTCCTGCGGGCTCGTCCTGCGCGGCATTGCTTTCCTTAGGAAATTCGGAAGGTCGGTGAGTCCGCTGGCTTGTTCCTGATACTGCCCTGTAACTTGCCGTTCTCGGCACGCACGACAGATGTCATTATGCAATTTATGATAAATACGGAATCTCCTCGGGGAGCGCTCTCGAATCCTGTGTTTTCGGTATCGTGATCCGTTAGAGGGCGGTCCGGTCCTTTCTTACGTTCGAAACGTAACCGAAATTAACGGAGAAGTGACGTCGGCAAAAGTTGCAACGTCACAATGTATACTTATTGAACAGGATTCAATAATTAAAATGAACATCCACGGTGATTATATCTTCCAGCAAGATAACGACCCCAGACATAAATTCAAACTAACGACGAAATATTGCAATGAAAATGATATTAAATTGTAACCATGGCCCCTCAAAAAGTCCCGATTTGAATTTCATTGAACACCAGTGGGATAACTTAGAACGAAGTGTAAGAAAGACATTTCGGAATAATAAGTCAATTTTTAAACATGCACAACTGTGTGCTTGGAATAGTATTGACGAAAAAGTGATGAACAAGTTGTTTGAAAACATGCCTAGAAGACTTGAAGAGGTCATAAGAAAAAAAGGGTATCGAACTTCATATTAATTATGTCGTTTTATTGCTAAGAATACACTCAATTACGAATTTTCAATGCTATCAACATACTTTCCGCAAACGATAAAAAAGTTGTCTAATTTTTTTCTGTCATTATTATAAACTTTATGTCATCTTTCGTGCTACACATACTAGTTTGTACTATATTAAATAACATACATTATATATATTTTCGATTAATTCCTAAATTATTGATTTAAAATAGAAAATATGCATTTTTGAGACGTGTCAACATACTTTCCGCGTCGACTGCATACATAAACATATAGAATACAATACGTATTGTACTACAATATGTATTATATACCTTCAAACTAGTGGGTTAGTAAATCATTTCAACGAAAAAATGATTTCATTAGTTTTGTTCGCAAAAAATTCAATTTGTTGCAAAATCCTGAGGTCGAAGACAAATTTTGAGACCAGATTTGAATTCAGCGTGAGACAATATACTGGAAATGACGTATAGCATGTAAAAGAAAAATTTTTCGCACGTGGTATTGACGAATTAATTATGATAAGTTTGACGAATTTTTTCAAGGTTAAAAAACGTTCGTACCATAATCTCTCTATTTTTCCCATATTCTGCAATATTTCAGCTTTAATTTAAAAAAATCATCGCTCTATCTCATTTCTATCGGAAGTTCTTTGATTTTGACACTGAATTCATCGGTTTGTTCCACTGTACGTCACAGAGGCAAGAGGAGAGTCTTATCGCTGTGTGCGGAGAAGTCGGGGCGTCTACAAATTACATTACAGTAAACACGTGTTGTCCGAAAGAGCCGACTTCCCGCTCAATAGTAATGACCTGTCATAAACCTCTCCATGCAGAGCAGCCCTGGGAACGGCACCTAAACAAATCGCGCCTATCATAAGGTCTGCCTATCCCCACCACAGCCGCGGCCGTAATCCCAATGTTTTGACTTCGACGTTGCAGGGTACATGGTATGTGTGGCCGCTGTAACCAATATTTCGACAACAGCCGAAAATGCGTGTGAAACGAGGCCTGCCCCTCCGTTCTGATGCAATCAGCCGCGCATTCGTACCTAGAGACACGTCACCGTAGTCCTGCCTGGGAACCTTCTTCTCAAGCTCGCATCAGTGAAGCCAGACTAGGGGAGTCACGCAAAAATGTGCACCCCTCTCTGATGACCAGAGCAGTTGCGCGACCAGTCTACGGTCTTAGTGCAGGACATTGAAGTGTGCGCATTGCTGGAATAGGGTAGTGGAAGGGGAAATAGGGGAGTACGGGAGCTCCGTTTCGAGCTCAATCTGGCGACACTGGCTCGCATCAATACAATGTCACTAGTTCGAACCCATACGAGATGGCGTCTTGCCGCGCCCTACAATCGCGTAGTAGTGGGCGGTAACGGTTTATAATATCTTAACCCACTGCTAGTCCGCTATCGCTTGTACGGGGCAGTGTATTCGACTACTTGTTGGACATAAACCGATTACAAATGATTTTTCACTATGTAAAAGGTGTAATTTTAGGACAAACGCTATCGACCCTTGTTTCAGCATGTCTAGAGAATATTCAGCAATTTTATGGACCCAAAATAACAAATAATTCGAGCCTCACAGCTGTTTGTAGATTGCAGGGTGAGTCTGACAACATGACGATCTCAAATAACTCGCAAGCTATTTCTTGTTCGAAGAAAATGTTCAAACAAATGTTGCATGGTTCCTAGGGGGACATTTGTATAGTGCTTCAATCTGATTTCTGTTACTTTGATTCAAGGTATGAAGGTCAGCTTCAGTTTTTTATATAGAATGCCCAGTATTTTTGCTCGAACTCGGATGAGGCACCAAATTCTGCGTTACAAGTATTGACCTTCATATATTACAAATCTAATAGATAACGAGATGTTATCGATCTAATTTTCCAGATGTAGCTACTACCTGAGAGCTAGTACAACCCCTGGCAGAATGTTATGTATCTTCTATCTTGGGAAACCACCCTTTAAAGTTTGCAAAGTCGACGTTTTTTCGAACCAAAAAGCAAAATACATTCGCGCCGTATCCTGTCGCTGGCGGCAACTCATGTCGGGCGAAGATATTTTGCTTGTTGGTTCGAAAAAACGTCGATGTTGCGACGAGTAATTTTTAAATTACTTTACAGTAAAAAATCATGAATTGGACGCGCTAAAAACAGCTTTCTGAAAAATAGCTTCGCTGTCGATCGCCCAATAATCACCCGACCAATGGTCGACCAAAAATGGCCTGAAAATAATTTTTAATTACTTTCGAGTATCCATACCTCCATCAGTGTTGATCTACATCCAATTAATGCACATATATCATTCCATGCGAAATAGGACTACTGTTTCGAATTTTGTTTAAATTTAGATATGTTGCAGTCTCTAGTAAAATATAACCGTATCTCAAAGAGAATTCTTTGAAATCTTGAATATGAATGGTTTTACGGACGTGGAATATGAGATGTCGCAAGTTTTTCATTAAATTATAACGGCCAAACTAACGAAACGATGAAAATGAGTTTTTGATGCTCATAGTGAAACCATAAAGAGTATTTAATAAAAATTATTTCATTTGAAAAATTATTTGTTTTCATAGTTTATTTTGCAGTTGTTTTAAATAGGTGCATTGCAATCATAGCACCCGAAAATTGATAAAATAAAAATAATAATAATATAGCCCCAAGGGGCGCTTTATGGTCCTCTTTACGGACCCGTTTTTAAAAATACGGATACATCAAAATTGGTGACATGAAAATTATTTGAAGTGAACGCTGCACCGAAATACAATCGTGCGAGGCCCGTCCTGTCGGTCGATGCAGGACGAAACTAGAAGGGTCTCACAGACGGGCCTACCCACACATTCGAAATGTCTGACCGAAGCCTCTGACGTCACCAGGTCTGTCGGATGTAGGATGCACTGGGCGCGTACCCTTAGCTGGGACTTCGTCAGTTTTTGCACATTTTTTAGTGAGGTGCTCAAAAGCACATTTGACACATTTAGGTGTTTTGAAGCAATTGGCGCCTGCATACTCAAATGATTGACATCTAAAACACTGTGTGTAATTTCTGGATTTTACAAAATGTTCCCACTAAAATTCAGCAGTTATACAGAAATCCGACTTTTCTAATCTGGGCTAGTTTAGTACCCGGAGGGAAAGTTATTTTATAAATGGAATTATTTTGTGAAGACTTTAAAACTGTACAACTAGAGGAGTTCAGACCCTGTTTAATTAATTCGATTGTGATGATTTCTATATCCACCACTGGGAGACCTTTTAGAACTACCGTTAAGGATGGCTTAAGGTCGGTACAGCTTGGCACGAACGATCAAGCCCGGAAAATGGACACCATACAGCTTGGGCCTGAGCCTTCCTGCGCTTTCCTGACAGTAATTTGAGCCGTTTCCCGAGGCTCGCACAAAGGCCAAGCACCTAAAATCGTGTCTAACCGCAGGGATCCGCCGGCTCACCCCAGGGGTCCCCCAGAACCTTCCACTCCCCTCTACACCCCAGGAGATGCCTATGGTAGATGCCGTCCGGTCAACGGGAAAATTCCGTTCTCTTCAGAATTTTTCTGGTGACCGATGACAGGCAGGCCCGACTCTACCATCAAGAAGAATATAACATGCTGTAATTATTTAAAAAGCTGTTAACTAGAAGTTTTCAGAGTTCGTCGTGCCAATGGCGAATACGTTGTTAAGGAATTTAAACGTTATAACAAAAAAATAAGAATAGGTTTTTGATTTCGTAATGTTACAGCTGACGATAATAAGCGAATTCAACGACCTACTACATTATTACGTTGAGCCTTTAAATAACGCCAAAATGCGGTACGGAATCGCAATACATACTACATAAATATGTAGAACACGCGTAACTGTGCAATAAGTCAATAAGTAAATAATATTATTTCACAGTAACAATAAGTAATAATTAGACTGCGGGAAGTGTATGAAAATTTTATGTCAGAATATGCAAATATTTCCTTCGTACGGTTGATATTATTAAGTTTAAACAATATTTCAAACCGTAGATTTTCCTGAAAAACATTTATATTTTGCTCTCACTTTTTCTTGGCAGCCAATAGGTACATTATCTAGATTTTGAGCAAAATCTGTAACTAATTTAATTGAATCTTTTATTCCTAACTTAAAATCGGGAATCGGAATAGGTGGCCCGTTCGGCAAATGAATCGTACTAAAATTTTCTTTCCCAAACCGATGGTCTACGGCCTTTTACTTTTAATTCAAACACTGCGTGCGTCAAACGCACTACAAATATGATTTCTGTAATCACTGCGGAAGCGCTCGGACACGTAGCTTCTACCGAGAGGTACAACGATCTTCTTTTACAAACACGCTAATCTCTAAAATTCTGTCTCTGTTCTCGAGTAATCGAATCACGACAAACGACAACTGCCGATCCGGAGGATCGGATCGACACGCATGGGTAGGTCGCATCCCCATCTCTTACGATAGGGGTGAGCCCAGGTTACACAAAATCTCGGGTAAGCGAAAGATGTCGACGCCGGGCTTTCATGTTTTTCTAATAATTACTATCTGCAAGATTGCACATATACCTTGGACATTCGCGATTTGCCAAAAAGTTATCATATGCCAAATCTTTATCGGTTTGTTAGTGCAGCCGGTATAAACACAATGAAAAAAGGTAGACAATTCACTGTGCAGGTATGTAGAAAACAGCGGACATTTATGACAGGGACGACTAAACACACTACTTTTTAGATTTCTCGGATGTAGCATTTTCGCCGGAGTATTCGGTACCTACACAAATTACTTTACAGTAAACAGGTGTTGCCCGAAAAAGTGCCGACTTCCAGCTGAATAGTAATGACCTGTCATAAACCTCTCCATAGAGAACAGCCCCGGCGGGAACGGCACATAAACAAAGCGGGCCTATCGCTAGGTCTGCCTGCCCCACCACAGCCGCGCCTGTAGCCCCAATGTTTGGACTTTGACGTTGCACGCTACGTAGATGTATGGCTGCTGTAGCCAATATTTCGACGCAGCCGAAAATGCGTGTGAAACGAGGTCAGCCTCCTCCGCTCTGATCCAATCGGCCGCGCATTCGTTCCGTCACCGTGATCCTCCCTGGGAACCTTCTTCTCAGGTTCGCATCAATACAATGTCACCAGTTCGGAGTTCGGACCCATACGAGATGGCGCCTTGCCATCCCCTACAATCGCGTAGCAGTGGGCAGTAACGGTTTATAATATCTTAACCCACTGCTCTGTTCCGCTATCGCTCGTAAGGGGCAGTGTATTCGACTACTTGTTGGACATAAACAAATTGAAAATGTTTTTTCTCTACGTGAAAAGTGTAATATTAGGACAAATGCCGTCGACCCTTATTTCAGAATGTCTGAAGAATATTCAGCAATTGTATGGACATGAAATAACAAACAATTCAAACCTAACAGCTGTTTGTAATTACCGGAGTGTTTCACATCTCATGTGTGCCGAGATGATACATGATGCGTACAGTTGCAAAGTATCGTAATGGGCGAAATGACACTATTGGTTTCCCTAAAATGAACATTTTATTATTTACCGGTGTAACTGAAATAATTGTTGATATCATTTATTAGTTTGTGAAAGGAAAGTTCTGTCGCGTTTTGAATAAGCAAGTAATTTTGCTTGTTACCTGAATGATGGCAACAAGTTGTTACAGATAATTAAAAAAAAAACGGCATTCCAAAGAGCAAGAATCGTAGAATACGACCATATATTTATACATTTTTTTTCACAGTAGATCCGGTGGAAAAATTTGCAGAACAGAGATATGTGTCACTAATATATTTTCTAGTAATTATTTAAAATCATTATTTAGGAAGAATTCACCAAGCGGCAGGAACGTTTCCTACATGATGTTGAAAAGGAGAGCTACCGACAGTTTACCTAAGGAGTTGTGAAGCCCATAAAAACCTTTTTTTTTGTACCGCGCACAGCAGGCAGCCCTGACCCCCGTCGAGAGAGACGTCGTTGCCAGGAAAGGCCAGGCGAAAAATAAATTCCGTTGAGAAATCCGGCCCGAATTTCCGTGACCGGGCTCCCTATCCTTAAGCATTGGTGACCGGTGCTTTCCTGAGCAAGCTGTATCGACCTTTAGTTCGCTCAGGCAACCGGCACCGGCACCGGCACAGGCACCGGCACACCAATGCTTAAGGATAGGGAGCCCAGAATTGGAAACGCCGGCACGGTTTCTCAACGTACTTTTTTTTTGCCGGCCAACCGTGCCGGAAGGGACATCTCCCTCGGCGAGGGTCAGGACTTCCTGTTGTGCGCGGGACAAAAAAAAGGTTTTTATGGGCTTCTCAACTGCTTAGGTAAACTATCGGTAGCTCTCCTTTACAACATCATGGAAGTAGGAAACGTTCCTGCCACTTGGTGAATTCTTCTTAAATAATGATTTTAAATAATTACTAGAAGACATATCTCTCTCTCTCTCTCTCTCTGTTCTGCAAGTTTTTCCACCGGATCTACTGTGAAAAAATATATGGTCGTATTCTACGATTCTTGCTCTTTGCAATACCGTTTTTTTTCATTATTTGTAGCAGCTTGTTGCCATCATTCAGGTAACAAGCAAACTTACTTGCTTATTCAAAATGCGACAGAACTTCCCTTTCACAACCTACAATAAATGATATCAAAAGTTATTTCAGTTACACCGGTAAATAATAAAATGTTCATTTTAGGGAAACCAATAGTGTCATTTCGTCCATTACGATACTTTGCAACTGTACGCATCATGTATAAATTTCATATCGGCACACATGAGATGTGAAACACTCCAGTAACTACAAACAGTTGTTAGGTTTGAATTGTTTGTTATTTCGGGTTCATAAAATTGCTGAATATTCTGTAGACATTCTGAAATATGGGTCGACGGCGTTTGTCCTAATATTACACTTTTCACGTAGTGAAAAAACATTTTCAATTTGTTTATGTCCAACAAGTAGTCGAATACACTGCCCGTTAGGAGCGATAGCGGAACAGAGCAGTGGGTTAAGATATTATAAACCGTTACCGCCCACTACTACGCGATTGTAGGGGGTGACAAGGCGCCATCTCGTATGGATCCGAACTGTTGACATTGTATATTGATGCGAGCCTGAGAAGAAGGTTCCCAGGGAGGATCAAGGTGACGGAACGAATGCGTGGCCGATTGGATCAGAGTGGAGGAGGAGGCAGAGCTCGTTTCACACGCATTTTCGGCTGTCGTCGAAGTATTGGCTACAGCGGCCACACATCTACGTAGCGTGCAACGTCATAGTCAAAACATTGGGGCTACAGGCGCGGCTATGGTGGGGTAGGCAGACCTAGCGATAGGCTCGCTTTGTTTATGTGCCGTTCCCGGGGCCAGGGTGACCATATTTTATCCCTTCCGGCCCCTTACCTTTCCGTCCCTCGCCAAGATGCTGTCTCGCGTCCTAGCAATCGGTCGCGGCAGCGGTAGTGGTAAGAGTGGGGATAGCGGAGGCCCATCTAGGCGAGTGTTTTTCAATCATCTAATAAGGCAGAATTCATAAAAGTTTAGATTAAACAATGTTCGAACTGTTACGAGCCAGGGCCGCGAGCAGCACGAGTGGCCGGCGAAGTGTTGTTGCACTAGGAATATGGTATCAGTTTGTTAGTTAAAGGTACGCGGACGAACCCAATGCGAAATTGGGGAGCCGCTAGGATTATAGACAGCGAGGACGAACCTGACGCGAAGTCAGGGAGCCTCTAGGAATGGAGTCAAGCGCAGACGAACCCAATGCGAAACTGGGGAGCCGCTAGGAGTTTGGATAAAAGCACAGACGAACCTGATGCGAAATCAGGGAGCTGTTAGGATAGTTAGTAAGCCTCGTAACTAGTATAATTTAGTGATACAATCCGAGCGGTAAGATTGTATCGTGTGGGGACGTTCAATTACTCGATTAGGATATTGGACGATAATTATGGGTTTAATGAATTTGCGTTAATTATCAAAGAACACAGATATATTCTGATTATAAGAATTCGTTTTACAATTGTGTAATTGTCGCGAATGAATTGAGTTTGGAATAGAAAGAATTGAAAGTAGAAGTGTATTACCTAAACTAGATGCACGGTGTTGACGCACTGGCAATGCGGGGGTCTCGGAGCAACCTTATCACTACCTAATAGATTTTACACCGAACTCGCGGAATCTATACGGTTAACTTTTGATTCGAAGGGGAACTTTAGCCCGATCTCACTGGTAGTTGACTTCCGAGATGCAGCACGACGCGACACGATTCGTGATTACGACAGTACTAGCCCACGAGAGTAGAAATGCAAGGGCTTATATACCCCTGCAATGACAGGTGGTATTTGTCAGTACCCTTTGAGTGAACATTCGTATTTTGTCAACGACCAGTTGGTCGTGCGTATGTTTGGGCCCTAAACTAAACTAAACAGCTATGTAGATTTATCTAGGGTGGCTCTGTTCGTTTATCTAGGACGGTTCCTGCCAGAGATGATATTGAACACCCGTTCGTCATCCGTAACAGAACTTATATTAAAATAAAATACTCAATATTTTCCGGTTAAATAAAAATTCTTGTTTCGGCGTAAAAACCTCGACGGATTACGAGGAAAAGCCGAAACAAGACACAATAGATTTATTTTATCGAGAAAGAGCATACAAGTGTTATTACATGAAGGCTCAACTCTTTACTACAACTAACGCGGTTTCAGAAAATCAATTAATTGATAATTATATTCTAAATGGCCATTATAATTTAAAATCTAAGAGAGCTCTCTTACCGTTTGTCATCAGCGACAACAGACATCATCCACGCTCAGTGATCCTCAACAGAGTTCCACCGGAACTCTGTATGTACCATTGCCGGCCTCCTTTGCCGGCGACACTACGGTTAGCCTTGCAATCCGTTCCAGCTTCGGTGTATACTGGGTAGGAGCTTCATCGCTTCCAATGCCTTCAAATGTATAACCGGCCTGGTAGGATTCAAGTATTGCCGAACCGAGTGGATAAGGACTCAACATCCAACTTCCTTTTAAACCCGGGATCACTGCCAGGACTCGTTCCACGACCACCATGTCATAACGTGACCGCCCTGAATCGCTCTCCGGACTCGCAAATATATATCGACACGGCGAGACTATCATATATTTTCACGGTGCATACGATCAACTTTAAAAAATCGCAAACACACCGCCCGCCTTCGTCATCAGACGAACTTTACATAATAAACTGAGATCACCGACATAATTCGATTTGTTCCAATGAAAACAGCTTTAATTTAACTTGGCAAATAAATTTAATACAGTAATCTTTCGAATGCTGTCGAGCAGCCGGGGACTGGACCGACAGGCTTTGAGTGGTTGTATATGTTTTGACTGCGTTTCTACGTCGATCGCGCCGAGCGAGACTTCAATAGAAAGCCGAACATAGAGAAGGACAGAATGAGAAACGGATCGGGTGACCGAAGCGTGTCGCCGTCGCCGGCACAGTTTAAAGGCCCACTTTGTTGCTGTTCTTCGTGGCGTTCGAAACTTCGATCGTCGATTAAACCACTAAGCACAGTTGGAATTATATCGTGTTTGGTGTCATTTTAATCAGAGAAATGCCAGAAATAAGTTAGTGAAAGTCCCATGAAAAAATAATGAAGATTAAGAAGTTTGAAAATTCGATTCACTCGAGTCAATGTTGTGGTGTTCACACCGATACACCCGAGCCGAGATCAATCGTCGCCGCCGTGCGTCTCAGCGCGACGTTGGCTGGGAGTGGATGGGGTAGGTGCTCGACAGCATTCGATTGCCAGCATTCACGAGATTACTGTACAATAATCAAATTAAGTGACGTACGCAATACAAAAAATATAACTAATTCAACTATCTTTGTCCCCACGAGCCGATTCGTTCGACTCTTCGGAATTGTGTTGAATAAAAAGAGGACACAGTCGTGCGATATGTCGTCGCAAACTTGACGTAGCCGTTTTAACAGTGACGACTCTAACCAGGCCGTCTGAACCGGGGTGAACCTCTATTACTCGTCCCAAAGGCCATTTCGAAGGTGGATAACGATCATCGCGCAATAAGACTAATTGACCAATTGCAAAATTCTCAGTTTGGCCTCGCCATTTTGAGCGTTCTTGCAAATGTTGCATATATTCTGATGACCACCGTTTCCAAAAATTATTTCGAATGACTTGAAGCAGATGAAAACGTTCTAATCGGTTTTCCGGTACATTGAAATAGTCCTTATCAGGAATTAAACCAGGAATTTCGCCGATCAAAAAATGAGCAGGTGTCAGAACCTGTAAATCGTCAATATCAGAACTCAAAGAACATATTGGACGCGAGTTTAAACATAGTTCTATTTCGGCAAGCACCGTAGAAAACTCTTCGAAAGTTAATATTCTATCACCGAAAGCACGTTTGAGATGGTACTTCACAGATCTTACTCCAGCCTCCCACAAACCTCCATAATGAGGAGAATTCGCTGAAATGAATGTCCAAGAAGTTCCATCATTCGCAAGAGACGCAGCAGCGCTTTTATAAAATTCGGAACCTGATTTAAACATAGTTCGCAACTCTTTATCAGCAGCTTGAAAAGTAGTTGCATTGTCAGAAAAAAGATTTGTACAGATTCCGCGTCTACTCGCAAAACGTTTATAAGCGGCGAGAAAAATCTTAGTCGTAAGATCGCTAACCGCTTCAAGATGTATCGCTCGCGTCGCAAAACAGATAAAAAGTACTATATATCCCTTATAAGATTTGTGCCCTCGACCCTTAGAGCTTTTAATTTGAAAGGGACCGGCATAATCTAATCCTGACGTCGAAAATGGTCGAGCCGGGGTCACTCGTGAGACAGGCAGATTCCCCATCATCTGATGAGCTAGACGTGGTTTGTTACGTTGACAAACTATACAGCTCCTGATCGCAGTCTTAACTAACCGATTACGACTCAAAATCCATGCATATTGCATCACAATGTTAGAGGTAAGTGTTGGTCCATCGTGAAAACATTTCCGATGCGCGTACCGTACTAATAAACGACTAAGTGCCGAATCTCGCGTCAAAATCAGGGGATGTTTCTTTTCATGAGGTAAATTTGAATTTCCAAGACGACCTCCTACCCGTAATAAACGATCCGTCTCATCATACATCGGATTTAAACTACATAAAACGTGGCGTTTGGGTAACGGCTTCCCATGTGACAAAAGTTCAATTTCTGATGCAAATGCGTGATTTTGAGCTAATCTAAACACAACATTTCGGGCTTCGCTCAATTCTATAGCTGTGAGGTAAACGGGCGATGGAATTAAGCTACCTTTGCGTCTCCTCAGAACATTTAATGGACGCAAACAATATGCCACAACGCGAATTAACAAAGAAAATGAGGAAAATCTACAGAAGAGCTCTGGTTCCCTCACAACTTGATTAATGTGTAATATCTGAGGAGACGATGCCACTTTGGGCCAATGCTCGTCAGTTTTCTCTAGCCAATCAGGCCCGTTCCACCATAAATTACAATTGATCAGATCAGAGGGTTTACAACCTCGTGTCGCCAAATCTGCCGGATTCTCAAGAGTCGGTACATGTGCCCAAATAACATTAGAATGAAGAGCTGTTTTGTGGCCTAATGCGACTGCACCGGCGAGTGCAACACAGCGCACATGAAGAGCTGTTTTATGGCCTAATGCGACTGCACCGGCGAGTGCAACACAGCGCACATGAAGAGCTGTTGGAAAGAAATTGCAATCCAAAGTCGCAATTGCACCGGCGAGTGCAACACAGCGCACATGAAGAGCTGTTTTATGGCCCAATGCGACTGCACCGGCGAGTGCAACACAGCGCACATGAAGAGCTGTTTTATGGCCTAATGCGACTGCACCGGCAAGTGCAACACAGCGCACATGAAGAGCTGTTGGAAAGAAATTGCATTCCAAAGTCGCAATTGCACCGGCGAGTGCAACACAGCGCACATGAAGAGCTGTTTTATGGCCCAATGCGACTGCACCGGCGAGTGCAACACGGCGCAGAAAAAGAGCTGTTGTGAAAGTATGTAAAAGATGCATGTATACGGAGAGTGAAGAGGACCGTCTATATGAGACGGGGGTGGTGGTGGGACTCTCTACACTCTCCTAATAATATTTTTACTTGCAGCTACAATCTTTCATGGACATTCGAGCAATATAGACTCAACGAGTAATTTTTACTAAACCCACATTTATTTTTTTCTTTCAGATCAAGCCAGGGTGTACAGGATCAGCAACAAATCTTCGCCCCATTCATGCATAAAGGTAGGTAAATAACATTCATCGACTTACATTTTTTGGTAGACGCATAGATCACAGCTCGTTCTGACTTTCTGTTACAGGTACTGGGACAACTTACTGTCATCGGAGGGGATCAGTGCCCAGCGCAAAGAAACATTTCAGTGAATATCGTGGAAATGTAGGTATGTATCGGTTTTGGCGTTCCAGTAATATAGACTCAACGAGTAATTTTTACTAAACCCACATTTATTTTTTTCTTTCAGATCAAGCCAGGGTGTACAGGATCAGCAACTGTTCCGGCCACCCGTCACAGAGCCGATTCGCCGAACCGTCGTCACGACACGCGTCGGTTACCGTCGTCTCGGTACCCCCCCACCTCGCGGGATAAACAGGTGATTCCGCGACACGAGACGCGGGTAACGTGCCGTTGACAGGCAGTCTATCTTCTGTTTACCTCTGCGACTGTTATGTAACCGCTACCGATTGTTCGAACCGCTACTCGTCGCTCTTATATGTCCGCGGCATCGCATACTGTTCCCGTACCGCCACACGTGCTGGCTCGACCGAGTATATTCTTTGTCACCGGCGCGTATGTATAAGTTCTCCTTTTGTTCATTAAACGCTACCTTAGTTATACCCTGCTGCGGCCCGTTCTTTCACCCATTACTGATTCCAGAGTCTAGTTCCGATCTTTAACATTTTTTGGTCCTTCGAGCCGGATAGATCGGCGACTCTCAACGTCTCACTCTGAGATCACTAGTGGGTGATCGTAGTCAACGTCGTGACACCGCTGTAGTGATTCGTGTGCGCCATTACCCGCGAAGTACAGTTAACGGCCATTATATTTGAACCGCTCTGTGACCGCTCGCACCCGATCGCGTGTATTGTTTGTGTCGCGCTCGCGTCTCGTGTGACCTCCCGCTCGTTGCCGAAACAGCCGGTTCAAAATGTCAATGGCCAACTCGCTGATCGCCCTGCAACTCGAATTGCACCACATCATCAGTTGCATTCTGATCAATGCAAAAAAGAAGGGTGCTGCCAACATCACGGAATCATATGTACAGGCTCGGCTGGACGCACTCCTCCGTAACTGGGACGATTTCCGCGCAAATCACGTCAAGCTTCAGGACTTCTGCAGTCCCGAACTCCAGAAGCATGAGTATTACGTCAACGGCCTACGTCAAGCCACTGAGGAGCTGGTCGTCGACACCCAAGCTGCATTATGTAACGTGCTGAAAGGGCTAGCACCTGTTCCACCTGCGGTGCCCGAAGATTCTCACGTCAGCCATCAAGACAACTCGCAGCCTGCCTCGTCGGCAAAGCTCCGCCGTCTGGATGTCCCGACGTTTTCAGGAGACTACAAGGACTGGTCATCATTCAAGGCACTATTCACGTCCCTTGTTTTAACCAACGCCAGCCTGTCCTCAACCGAGAAGTTCCACTACCTCCTTCTGAGCGTTCGCGGCGAAGCGCTCGATCTGGTCAGAAACCTACCAGTCGACGGTGCTCATCTCGATCGGGCGTGGCAACTCATCGTCGGTCAGTACGAGAACACTCGTGCGCTCATCGACAACCTGCTCGGCACGCTGTTTTCGCTCACCCCAGCCACCTCGGAATCCGCGGCGGAACTCAAGCGCATCCGCGGCACGGTAAAGCAAGTGCTGAACGCACTCGAAGTGCTGAAGTGCCAAGTGCAGCATTGGGGGCCGTTCGTTATCTTTTGGGTCACTCAACAACTGGACCCGGAAACGCTCAAAGCGTGGGAGTTGCAACTCGCAGACAACACCGAGTATCCGGAATTTTCAGCACTGGACAGCTTCCTTGAGCGCCACATTCGCGCGCTGACCAAAGTTGAGAGTGCGAAACCTGCCACAACGGTGTCAAACTCTCGACCACCCGGCGCTCAATCGCACGCTACCGTCGCGTCGCCGACCCGCTGCCCTCTATGCACCGCGGATCATTACCTCGGAAGATGCGCTCAATACCTAGCGAGGACGCCGGAGCAGCGCAAGCAACTCGTCACGCAACATCGACGCTGCTACAACTGCCTGGGGACCCACCCACGCAAGGATTGCCGCAGCGCAAAAAGGTGCATGACATGCACTTCACCGCATCACACGTCATTACACGATGCCTCCAGCGCCTCTTCAGCGGCCGCGTCATCTCCGGAGTCCGAACCCATAGTCGAGGCTCCGTCCGCCACGGCTCACCACATCGCTCCCGCCTCGCCCCCGGTGCCGTCGCGCCGCCCGATGCTGTTGGCCACTGCACTCGTAAACGTGCTCTCCACCGACCCGGACAGCATCCGTGCCCGCGTGCTGCTCGATCAGGGATCTGAGGTCTCCTTCATCAAGGAGTCCATATGCCAGCGGCTGCATCTTCCTCGACAGCATGCACGCATGCCCATTTATGGAATCGGTGCGGGTCATAACGTGACAACCCGGGGCGTCTCCGCGGTCGTCATTTCGTCGCTCACCCAGACGTACTCCTGCGAGGTGAAGGCGTTCATATTACCCGAGCTGACCCATTACGCATCAGCCGTAACCAAGCCGCACGCCAGTTGGGGCCATATCCAAGGCTTGCAGCTAGCCGACCCGTCCTACCTGGAACCCCAGCCGATCGACATGGTGATCGGCGTCGAGGTCTACAGCCGCATCATTCGGCCCGACATCAGGCGAGGGGACGACGACTCTCCAGTGGCCCAGCTCACCACGCTGGGATGGGTCATTTCCGGTCCGGCCTCCTCCGTCGGCACTCACACCGCGTCCGATATGATCTCCAGCTTCCAATGCGGCATCGACCGGGAGCTCTACGAGCTCGTCCAGAGATTCTGAATCCAGGAGGAGCCGAACGCCCAGCCCGCTATGTCGCTGACTGACTCCGAGCGTGAATGTGAGCAACACTTCCGAAACACCCATTCCCGCGACGATACCGGGCGATACATTGTGCGCTTACCATTCGCGAAAGGCGCCGGTGAGCTCGGAGACTCTCGGTCGTCGGCCCTTCAAATACTGCAGCGTAGCGAAAAGACTCTCGCGTCGCGTCCGCACCTCCGCGAAAAATACGTCGAGTTTCTTACCGAGTATGAGCGCCTCGGTCACATGCGTATGGTAACCAAAAGCGAGAATAGAACGCCCGCGTTTTACGTCCTACCGCACCATGGCGTCCTCCGCGGGACAGGTGACTCGGCCAAGATCCGCGTCGTCTTTAACGGGTCACATCGCACGACGTCCGGTACGTCCCTTAACGAATGTTTGCACATCGGTCCGAAACTGCAAACGGACTTGGCGGACATTATTCCCCGGTGGCGCAGGTTCCGCTTCGCGTTCTCCGCAGACGTGGAAAAAATGTACCGCCAAATCCGCGTTCACGAAGACGACCAAACCTTCCAGCGAATCGTCTGGCGTCCCGAGGTCTCGTCCCCGATTCGGGAATACGTGCTCACCACCGTCACATACGGCCTCGCGTGCGCCCCGTTTCTCGCGATAAGGTGCATGCACCAGTTGGCCAGCGACGAAGGCGACAATTTTCCGCTAGCTCGGGATGTTCTTCTACGAGAAACATACGTTGACGACATTCTCTCGGGCGCGAACGATCTACAGACGGCCCAGGAGAAAGTTCGTCATCTACAGCATCTTCTGAAAGCCGGGGGGTTCGCGCTAAAAAAGTGGGTCGCCAACTGCGATGGGTTAATTCCCGCGGAAGAAAGGCGTCTCGAGTCGTCAGACGGGAGAACATTGTCCGTTGATGCCCCTCATCGCGCCCTCGGTCTCTCGTGGAACACCGATTCCGATACATTCGCGTTTTCCTTTCAGGCACCTCCGACTGCTAGCAGTTCCAAGCGCGGAGTGCTGTCTACCATCTCGCAATTATTTGATCCGTTAGGATGGCTCGCGCCCGTCACTGTGCAGGGTAAAATTCTTATGCAGGAGCTATGGACGCAAAAAACGGGATGGGACGATGCGCTCCCGGCTGAGTTCTCGCGTCGCTGGGAGCGATTCTGCAGCGACCTGGCGGAAATTCGCCGTCTGACTCTGACTCGATGGGTCGGACAACTCGACCGCGATCGCGGCGTCGAGCTCCATGGATTCGCCGATGCGTCCACACACGCGATGGGCGTCGCAATCTACATGCGGGTCAGGAACGAAGACGACACGTTCCGCGTCACTCTCCTCTCCGCCAAGTCCCGAGCAGTGTAGCCAGACGGTGCGGCTCAACGGCTCAAGTGGCCCCTTACGTCTCCGTCCCTCGCCAAGATGCATGCCTCCGCTATCCCCACTCGTACCACTACCGCTGGCGCGACCGAGTCGGTAGCATGCTACCGCTCTCATTCTAGCACTCGGTCGCGCCAGCGGTAGCGGTAAGAGTGGGGATAGCGGAGGCATGCATCTAGGCGAGGGACGGAGACGTAAGGGGCCACTTGAGCCGTTGAGCCGCACCGTCTGGCTACACTGGTCCCGAGTCGCGCCCATTAAACCAATTACCATCCCGCGTCTCGAGCTATCGGCCGCGCTTCTACTCGCGAAACAAGTCGCGCACATTCGCACCGCGCTAGACCTCGAGCAAATTCCAACGCATTTGTGGACGGATTCGGCCGTGGCCCTCGCGTGGATCCGCAGCCCCCCCTCCAGATGGAAAGACTTCGTTCGGAATCGCGTCGCGGATATACATCAACTCACACCGCACGCGTACTGGCACCATGTCCCTGGGACATGCAACCCGGCGGATTTAGCGTCTCGTGGCGTCTCTCCGCAATTGTTGATCGACTCCATCTGGTGGCGGGGGCCCGGGTGGCTACGAGAGTTCTCTTCCGCCTGGCCCACGGAGATTCTATCTCCTGAACCCGGTATCGACGTAGAGAAACGGCCCGAAAAACCACTCGCGTTACACGCAGCATCGACGCCGCCGTGGACGTTAATGGAACGGTACTCGTCCCTAACGCGACTACTACGCATTACTTCGTTGTGTCTTCGAGCTGTGCGCCGAATGAAGGTGCAAAGAGCGGATCGCGGCCCTGCTGACTCCATCACGACCACCGAACTAGAACAAGCTCGTCTATTCTGGATCCGACAAACTCAGGGGGCCCACTTCTCACGTGAACGGCAAGCCGTAGAACGCGGTGTCGCGATACCGAAGTCGAGTCCTCTCGTCAAGTTGATGCCCTTCACGGACGCAAACGGCCTCCTACGCGTAGGAGGGCGCCTGCAGCACTCCCTCCTCGACGCGGACCAGAAGAATCCTATAATCTTGCCGCGATCCTCCACTTTCACCTCGCTCATAATCGCCCAAGCGCACTGGCGAACCTTGCACGCGGGCGCACAGCTCACACTTGCGACGGTAAGGCAGTCGTATTGGATCGTCGGCGGTCGACAGCCAGTACGATCCTTCATCAAGCACTGCGTAACGTGCGCTCGCTACAGAGCTCGTCCGTGTACGCAAGTGATGGGACAGCTCCCGGCGCGACGTATCACTCCCGCGCGTGCATTCGTGAACGCCGGGGTGGACTACGCGGGCCCGTTTCAATGGAAAACGACGCGTGGCCGCGGAGCCAAGATCTTCAAAGGCTACCTCGCGGTTTTCGTGTGCATGGCCACCGGAGCAGTGCACCTCGAATTTGCCTCAGATTACACGGCAGACGCGTTTATAGCAGCCTATAAACGATTCACAGGACGGCGCGGCATCTGCAGTACACTGACGAGCGACTGCGGCACGAACTTCGTCGGCGCGGACGCCGAGCTGCGTCGAATGTTCAAACGGGCCTCGCACGAATCTCAAGCGATCGCGACCAGTCTCGCGAACCTCGGAACATAGTGGCGATTCAATCCTCCCTCAGCTCCCCACTTCGGCGGCAAATGGGAGGCCGCGGTAAAATCTACCAAATTTCACCTTCGCCGCGTAATAGGAGAATCCCCACTCACGTTCGAGGAATACGTGACATTGTTCGCACAGATCGAAGCCGCCCTAAATTCGCGTCCAATCTGTCCATTGTCCGACGACCCCTCTGATCTGTCGGCACTCACCCCGGGTCACTTCCTGATAGGTGACGCGCTCAATGTCATTCCGGAACCGGACCTCGCGGACACGCCTCGATCTCGATTGTCACGATGGCAACTGCTGCGCCAGCTCCTTGACCACTTCTGGACGCGGTGGTCAAAGGAATACCTGCAGCAATTCCATGCCGCGTCGAAATGGCAGACAAAGTCGGAACCATTCCGAGTTGGTGATCTCGTTCTCGTACGAGACGAACGAACTCCTCCGGCCAAGTGGCCGCTCGCGCGAGTGACCGAACTCCATCCCGGGAAAGACGATATCACCCGCGTCGTCACCGTCCGGACTTCTACGACAACACTCAAGCGGCCGATTGTCAAATTATGCCGACTGCCGGTCGACTCAAAACAAACCGCGTCATGACCCACGGCCTGCATGTACACTGCCCGCGTTCATTGCCGAAACGACGTCACGGCAAGGGGGGGGAGAATGTTCCGGCCACCCGTCACAGAGCCGATTCGCCGAACCGTCGTCACGACACGCGTCGGTTACCGTCGTCTCGGTACCCCCCACCTCGCGGGATAAACAGGTGATTCCGCGACACGAGACGCGGGTAACGTGCCGTTGACAGGCAGTCTATCTTCTGTTTACCTCTGCGACTGTTATGTAACCGCAACCGATTGTTCGAACCGCTACTCGTCGCTCTTATATGTCCGCGGCATCGCATACTGTTCCCGTACCGCCACACGTGCTGGCTCGACCGAGTATATTCTTTGTCACCGGCGCGTATGTATAAGTTCTCCTTGTGTTCATTAAACGCTACCTTAGTTATACCCTGCTGCGGTCCGTTCTTTCACCCATTACTGATTCCAGAGTCTAGTTCCGATCTTTAACAGCAACAAATCTTCGCCCCATTCGTGCATGAAGGTAGGTAGATAACATTCATCGACTTACATTTTTTGGTAGACGCATAGATCACAGCTCGTTCTGACTTTCTGTTACAGGTACTGGGACAACTTACTGTCATTTTTGCCAAAAATGGTTGTTCGAATCTACCTGAAGAAACCTTAAATTATTGTTGCAGATTAACAAAACTGTCGCATATGCGACGAAATTTTGGAGGGACTGGAGAGGGTCGACGACGAATGCGACGTTTTCGGTATACATATGGTGAAGATTCAGGATCCCCAACTAGCCAAACGCTATTACAGTAATTACTGTCATCGGAGGGGATCAGTGCCCGCCACGCTTGTGCGGCCCGCCGGGCGATTTTATATTTCTATTGAAACTTTTGTTTCTCATTGTATGTATACAAAAAATATTAAATAAATTAAGTGTTGTTGTTATAATATAATCGATTTATAATTATAATATAATCAAGTTGCAGTGCAACAATGAAGTGAAACAATTCTTTGCGTCCATATCGAAAATTAATATTTACAATACTTATATTTGTAAACGCTTTTGGATCCTCATATATTTACATTTTTTTCGAATATGAAATTTACAAAGAGTTCTTCACGTGCTTCATGCCAATTTAGAAAACCAGCTTGTAACAGGTCCGGTTCTCCGCGTGTGTTCTCCTGGTCGTGGTGTCCCTCGTTGCTGAATGGCTCGCCGAGCCAGGGTCCTAGACGGCGAGGGACGTGTTTGACGTGAGGAGCGGGGTCGTAGCGGGGCGAATCAGTGAAACAGGTGTTTTGTGCTATGATAGTGCCCGCTGCCTTAGAACGCGTAAGGAGCGCGGTCGGTGTGGTGCGTGGTCCCGAGGATACGTTAGTCGTAGAGGGTGGACGCGAGGAGACGCGGTCGTAGGTGGAGGACGGATTCGAGGCGAGCGGAGGACGGGAGTCGATCGTGGCTATCGCCGTGATCGCCCTTCCGAGGCCGGGTGACGCACCGATCGTCGAGTTTCCTCCGGACGGTCCAGGGGTGAGTTTCGGCCAGGTGACGCACCTAGTTTTCACTCAACCGTCCTCGTGGGCGACTCGCCTCACGAGGCGCCGGCGGCACGCCGTGCGTTCTGGACGCGCTAGGTTCTCGCAGACGACTCGTCGTACGAGGGTACCGGTGACGCACCGGGGTAACTACGGTAGAACACGGTTCTCACCGGCAGGATGCAGGTTGCAGGACAGGGGTTCGACGGATTTGAAGGGTGACGCACCGCTTCTCGTCCTGTCGCCTTCGTAGACGACTCGTCGTACGAAAGATACCGGTGACGCACCGGGGTAACTACGGTAGAACACGGTTCTCACCGGCAGGATGCAGGTTGCAGGACAGGGGTTCGACGGATTTGAAGGGTGACGCACCGCTTCTCGTCCTGTCGCCTTCGTAGACGACCCGTCGTACGAAAGATACCGGTGACGCACCGGGGTAACTACGGTAGAACACGGTTCTCACCGGCAGGATACTGGTTGCAGGACAAGGGCTCGACGGATTTGAAGGGTGACGCACCGCTTCTCGTCCTGTCGCTCTCGTAGACGACTCGTCGTACGAGAGATGCCGGTGACACACCGGGGATGACCGGAGGAGCACTGCTCGCTCTGGAGGAGGTTTCAGGACGGGAGGTTCCTCGGCGGAATCGTAGGGTGACGCACCACTTCCTATCCGTCGGTTTTCGGAGACGACGCGGCTCGCGAAAAGTTACCGGTGACTCACCGGATGCTTCCCTCGATGGAACACGGTTCTCACCAGGGTGAACCAGGGTGCCGTTTAGACAAGGGGTCTGCACCGCAGACGAGCCCGTAGTCGACGGTCGGAAACTAGGATATCGGGTGCTTGTAGAATACTTACAGCTGGTTAACAGGAATGATCTGGCTCTCAGGAAATTCACTGGTAAACTCCGGTCCTTCCAGCTGATTTCGGGCGCCTTTTATAGGAATAGTTTGGCGGCGAGGGGCGGTGGTGCGGCGAGGAAATTAGCTGGTGACGTATCCCTTTTTCTATTTCATATTTTGGGTTTTGATTTTGGATTTCTGTTGGGGATACGTCTCTAGGTGCGGGACTGGTGCGGTACGGGCGGTGTTATTATTGTGACAGGAACGCCGGTGGTACGTTACGCGATTCGAGATCGCGTGTATGACGGGTGGAGGTTTGACAGGGGTTTGCTTCGTAACAGGTCTGCGTCATGCAGGTCTGTTACAAGCTAACAAAAGATGTGCAATGTCGAACATAAATATAGATTTACAAAAATTAAGTGAAAGAAAGGATAAACAAATATCTCATTAATAAAAACTCGAGATTTAATTATATTGAACCATAGTATAACAATAAAGTTTTATTCATTTTTTATTTGTATTACATTTTGCATGTTTACCTACATAAAGTGCGGCCCGCTACATATAACGTTACGCGTCATCAAAGTGGCCCGTGAAACCATTTGGGTTGGCCAGGGCTTTTTTATATACAAAAAACTTATTATAATATATAACAATATAATATATAATAAAAAATACAATATGTATAATATAATTATACATTTTCATACGGTTGTAGGTAGGTCACAGCGGTTCTGTCAACGTGGAATCCACATGGAATCATAGCAAAAGTGAATCGTTAGGCTGACACCAGGCTGACACCAGGCTGACACATACTTATGTATGCCACAGTGAAAGCGTTGCGCAGTCAATCTATGCATTTTCATATTTTCAGCTGAATAGAATCATAGAATTTGGAAATGGCAAGCAACGCCATCTCGTGTGCATCAAGCAGTGCGTGTTTCTCAGTGTTACCAAATTGTTTTTCTGCACAGAGGTTCGTAACACTGATTTTCTAGTTAGATTTCTAGGTATCCTACCCCCTTAATCCCATTAAATTCGAACATTGCTCCTCACCCGGAGCACCAAAATGTTTTGCAATCATCTAATAAGGCAGAATTCATAAAAGTTTAGATTAGACAATGTTCGAACTTATATTAAAATAAAATACTCAATATTTTCCGGTTAAATAAAAATTCTTGTTTCGGCGTAAAAACCTCGACGGATTACGAGGAAAAGCCGAAACAAGACACAATAGATTTATTTTATCGAGAAAGAGCATACAAGTGTTATTACATGAAGGCTCAACTCTTTACTACAACTAACGCGGTTTCAGAAAATCAATTAATTGATAATTATATTCTAAATGGCCATTATAATTTAAAATCTAAGAGAGCTCTCTTACCGTTTGTCATCAGCGACAACAGACATCATCCACGCACAGTGATCCTCAACAGAGTTCCACCGGAACTCTGTATGTACCATTGCCGGCCTCCTTTGCCGGCGACACTACGGTTAGCCTTGCAATCCGTCCCAGCTTCGGTGTATACTGGGTAGGAGCTTCATCGCTTCCAATGCCTTCAAATGTATAACCGGCCTGGTAGGATTCAAGTATTGCCGAACCGAGTGGATAAGGACTCAACATCCAACTTCCTTTTAAACCCGGGATCACTGCCAGGACTCGTTCCACGACCACCATGTCATAACGTGACCGCCCTGAATCGCTCTCCGGACTCGCAAATATATATCGACACGGCGAGACTATCATATATTTTCACGGTGCATACGATCAACTTTAAAAAATCGCAAACAGCGAGGGACGGAAAGGTAAGGGGCCGGAAGGGATAAAATATGGTAGCCCTGACCGCGGGGCTGTTCTCTATGGAGAGTTTTATGACAGGTCATTACTATTGAGCTGGAAGTCGGCACTTTCTCGGGCAATACGTGTTTACTGTAAAGTAGTTCGTGCAGGTACCGAATACTCCGGCGAAAATGCTATATCCGAGAAATCATATTACAACAGATTCATGTGGGCCAGTGTTGATAATTTAAGAAGTACATTTTGTAGATCTGTTTCAATTGTGTGTAAAAGTTTCATCGAAATTGGTTAAAAATCATCACAAATTGCAATTTCCATCATCTTTGAACGTTTGTAGCTTATTGGAACGCCGACCGATTTTGACGGAATTATTCAGAGTATGTTTAATTTACATAGATTTACAAAACGTATGTTTTACATTTTCAATGTAGGCCCAAATAAAAAAGAAAAAATTTCTTTTCGCGTCCTGTGGTAAACTAATTGCTCTAGCTTCCCAAAACAGCTCAAATCGTTATAGTCCAATATTTTAAAAGTTATCGTCTTTTTACGAGTGTCTAAATACAGGGTGGTCATTTTATCTGAAGACATTGACATATCTCGAGAACTATGCATCGGATCAAAACAAGTGGGTAATGAAAGTTGTTTGTCGCGAAGGGGGACATCCAATGATACCAAACTCGACCCCCCACCGCCGCCTCCTGGGGGTGGGGGTGGGGGAAGATAAAAAAATTAAATGGGAACCCCCATTTTTCATTGCAGATTTGGATTCCCCAGAAAAAAATACACAAATTTGACCTAGGAGTTTTTACATTTTGGTCCACAGATGGCGTTGTAATGGACAACAATCAAAATGGGTAAAAAATCGTTGAAAATTGGGGATATCTCGAGAAATACATATCAGATCAGAAAAATAAAAGTGGACGTATTTGATACTTTTAAAAATGCTATTCAACAACACCATAATTGACCCCCCACCCCACCTCCTGAGGGTGGAAGAGGGAATTATTTCAACATCTTCAATGGGAAACCCTTTTTTTATAGCAAATCGCGTTGCGTATAAAAAGCAGTATGTACTACTTTTTCCTTTTTCATGTTTTTCTAATAATTTATATTTGCAAGAGAAACGCTGGCTAGGAATAGTGTGAACATCCTGTAGTAGATCCACACAACGTGTTCTTCAAATTTTCAATAAAGGACCACTCCAAAAAAATTACGAAATGCAACTGTTAGTATTTCCTCTGCAATTCCGACCAATTGCAATTTTCCACCAACCTTTCTACACGTCATGTGGTCAATTAATTGTACTCACTTTTCAGAATATTAAACTCGCGGGGTCCAATGTTAAACAAGCCACCGGTTAGTGGGGTGTTTAGCCCGAAACGTCGGGAAAAACTATTTTGGCGTTATTCAAAGGCTCAACGTAATAATGTAGTAGGTCGTTGAATTCGCTTATTATCGTCAGCTGTAACATTATGAAATCAAAAACCTATTGTTATATTTTGTTACAACGTTTAAATTCCTTAACAACGTATTCGCCATTGGCACGACGAACTCTGAAAACTTCTAGTTGATAGCTTTTTAAATAGTTACAGGGTGTTATATGCTTCCTATGAGATAGAGCCGGTTCCGGCGTCCGGCAAAATTTCAAATGGAACAGAATTTTTCCGGCGTCCGGCACGGCTCTTGCATAGGCATCTCCTGAGGTGTAGAGGGGAGTAGAAGAGGAAAAAAGGTTCTGGGGAACCCCTGTGGTGCGCCGGCGGACCCCTGGGGTTAGACACGATCACCGGCGTTTGGCCTTTGTACGAGCCTCGAAAAAGGTCTAAAATTCTTGACGTGCCGGCGTGGCCCAAACTAAATGCTGCCCCCCCGCGGGACGGCGCCGGTGCCGGTAGGCCTGAGCGAACTAAACCATCCTTTAAGGGCTCCTCTTCCGGTAGGGCATGTGTAGGGAATTTTAAGCTAGCCTTCTGGAAGGCCTTTTTGGCTTCAATGAAAAGTTTACTATCATTAATGTGTAAACTAATCTGATTTCCTAGGAATTTTGTAACGAATGCAGTTTGGGAGATAATGCCGACTCAGCCGGTCGCCGAGGTTCCTTGGCCACGAATGAGTAATAGTCAGGTGTACTTGAATAAATCGAGTTTATTCGCGTTCCTTAACTTAATTAACAGTAGTTGCCCTCGCTGGGCTAGCGTACAAGTCACGCGGTGGTTTTCGTAGCGCGGAGCCGTGGAGGCGAAGCGCGGCGGCACAAATATCGCGAAGTCGCGGAGACTAAGCGCGGCGGTACGGAGGTCGCGAAGTCGCGGAGACTAAGCGCGGCGGTACAAAGATCGCGCAGTCGCGGAGACTGAGCGCGGCGGTACAAAGATCGCGGAGTCGCGGAGACTAGGCGCGGTGGTACGAAGATCGCGCAGTCGCGGAGACTGGGCGCGGCGGTATCAAGATCGCGCAGTCGCGGAGACTGGGCGCGGTGGTACAAAGATCGCGCAGTCGCGGAGACTGGGCGCGGCGGTACAAATATCGCGGAGTCGCAGCGGTGTCGCGACGGGTGGTCCGGAGACCCCTAACCTACGCGTACTATATACAGTGAACGAAGTCGCGATGGGTGGTCCGGTGACCCTTAACCTAAGCGCAATATGTACAGTAGGCGGAGAGGCGAGGTCTGATGACCTACGTCTCTGCGCGGAACCGCGGAGCGGAGAAATTGGTCGGAGGATCGGAGATCGGCGGGGCGGAGTGAAAGGATCTATCCTTGTTCAAGGGCGTTGGCCACAAGCGTCGAGATAGTCGGGAAAGTACCCACTGCGAGGGCGTGGGCCACACGAGTGAGACTGGCGGAGAAGGATATCCCTGAGCGTTGGCTACGGGGATCGGAACATACGGTAGTATAGGGGCGTTGGCCACAAATACTTCTCGTCGGATCGGACAGGAACGGCGGAACGGATACGGCGGTACGTCGGTAGGAAGAGTCTGGCTCTCGGTTGCTGCGTAAGACTGCGTTCGTGGAGTAGCCACTAATAGCGGTCGATCACTGCTCGGAGATCCCGACTGCCTTCCCCAGCTCCGCGGCCCGTCTTTATACCCTCGCGGGTACATCTTCACTCGCGAGAAACCCCGAGTTCGCGGCGGCCATCTCGCGGCAGTCGCGGCATTCTCGCGGCTCGGCGCGGTAGTACTTGCGAGAAAGCCGCGTGCTCGCGGCCGCCATCTCGCGGCTGCCACGCTTCGCTACCGCGGCACTTGCGAGAAAGCCGCGCTCGCGGTCGCCATCTCGCGGTCGCTGCTGCTCGCGGGTTTCCGAGGAGAGAGGAGTCTCGCGCCTTTGTTATATTCGTTACATCCCCCTCCTACTTCGGGGCGCGAGACTTCTCTCTCGCGAGGCACTCACTGGTTGGTTACCCTAACTTACTCACTATCGGAACACGCGCACCTCACTTTTTGTGTTCAGGTGGGACGGTATCTGGTGAACAATATCCCGTTCCTCCCCATCCGGAAGATAATCATCCCTCCGGGGATTGGCATGCGGATCTGCCTCCTGGGTTGGAGGAGGTCCGTCCGTATGTAGTATGTCCACGGCTCCTCTCCGGCTGCTATTGGTCCCGGTAGTTCCCGTTCCCGGGGGACCGGAACAACCGGTAATGGTTCGGCGGTCAATTCCTCCGCCCCGGCTTCCCCTGGCGGCTCCGATGTTTGTTGGAGGGTGGTGGGTGGTTGTGTGGATGGTGCGGCGGACGTGGTTGTTGTCCCCGTCGTAGTTTCCTTCGCTACGGTGATTGCTGTCGTCTCTTCCGTGGTGACGGTTGCCGGTATCTCCTCCGTTGCGGTAGCCGTTGCTGCTGTTGCGGCGGCCGGTGTTGGGCCCTCCCCCGTGTGATCGCTTTTCTGTGAGGTTTCCTCGGGTGAGGACGTTGCCGCCGGTGATTCTGGTAGTGGGGTTCCCAGGGCCCGGATCATCTCCTGGATCGCCTTGAGTTCCCATTCGAGGTGGGTAACCCGTTGTTTGTCTCCACCCACCGCGAGCATCCGTACCTTGCTCGGTCCGGCTTCTGATGGCCCGGTGAGGCCAGAATTCGCCTCCCCGATGCCCGTGCTGGTACCAGCCTGTGTTTCCCCTGAGGTTGGCGGTCGTATTATCCGATCGGACCGTATCCGCGGTATCCCTCGTGTCGCCTGCCGCAGGACGCTTCGTTGCCTTGCGTCTCTCGCTGCTGTGCGGATGGGTGTACGTTGCCGTCGGGCTTGGTTTGGCCACGGGGTTCTTCCCTCCCGGATGCTCTGGCGTATCCGCGCCTCCATCGGTCGTTCCCCTGGTCGTCTTCTCAACGGTACTGCCGTCCTTCGGATTGCTGAAGATGGTCTGGGATCCTTTGCCTTCCGCATCTTGAGCTTGAGTGAGGATACTTTGGCTCTCGTCGTCTTTTATACCTGCGGCCGGTTCGTTTTCCGGGTATTCCCCCTCTTCTGTGCATGGTTTGACATCTTGGATGTGGACCCGGTGGTGCTTCCCTCTGTTGGCTTGGATCGTGATGACTGTTGGTCCGAGGATTTCTCGTATCGTGTATGGGCCGGAGAATTTTGGTGCTAGTTTCGCACAGAATCCGTCCGCCGCTGTTGATAATGGGTGTTCCCTCTTCATCACCGTGTCCCCGATTTTCGGTCGCCATTGCCTTCGGCGGAGGTTGTAATGGTGTCTCTGAGATTCCGTCGCTTTTGCTTGCGCGGTTTTCGCCAATCGGTGTCCATCCTGCAGTTTGTTTAACCTCGTTGTTCGGTGGGTGTAGTCGTCCTGGATTGGCTCCTCCCTGGTGTGGGTGCTCGGTGGCCTATCTGTCCCTCGTATTGCGAGTTCTCGGCCGTAGGTTAGGTAGGCTGGTGTCATTCCTGTGGCGCTATGTTTCGCGGTGTTGTATGCGAAGACCGCCGATGCGACTGACTGGTCCCATGCCCTGTGATTCTCCTCCGTGAACTGGGCGAGAATTGTCTTGATGACCCGGTTCGTTCTTTCCACGGGATTACACTGTGGTGTGTATGGCGGTGTTTTCCGGTGTTGGATATCGTACCGCTGGAGGAGCGCGCGAAACTCCTTGCTTTCGAACTGCTTTCCGTTGTCCGTGATAGTGGTTCGCGGGCACCCGTGCCGCAGGATGACCAACTCTTCGAAAGCCCTAGTCACTGCCGGGGCGGTGGCTTGCCGTAACGGTCGTACCTCTGTCCATTTCGTGAATTTGTCCTGGATTACCATTAACGTTGTGTATCCGTTGCTTGTTCGTGGTAGTGGCCCTACTAGATCGGCGGTGGCGACGTCCCATGGTCCCAGTGTCGGTGTTGTAAACATTTCCCCTGCTGGGGCTTGTTGCATTGCCTTGTATTGTAGGCAGCTGTGGCATTTGCGGACGTATTTTATGGCGTCGTGTCTCATTCGTGGCCAAAAATACCGTTGGGCGAGTCGATGCAGTGTTTTTGCCGTGCCTAAATGTCCTGCTGTTGGGTCGTCGTGCATTAGCCTTAGAATTTCTGGCCTTTCTATCGGGGGGATGCACCTTTTCCATGCCATCTCTGGTTGTAAACCGACGGTGTCCGGAATGTATCGGTATACCTGGCCCTGGTGTTCCTTGTACTCCGGGTTTTTGCCTAATTTGGTTTTTTCCCGTATACTTTCGTACCACGTCTCCTCTGGTTGTTCCAGGAGGTCTGCTTTTTCTGGTTGTCGGGACAGAGCATCGGCCACGAAATTTTGTTCCCCTCGGCGGTATTTGATCGTGAAGTTGTATTGTTGGAGTTCCAGGCTCCACCGGGCTAGTCTTCCCGATGGGTTTTCTATCTTCTGTAGCCACTGCAGTGCTTGATGGTCTGTGATTACGAAGAAATGGTATCCTTCTAGGTATGGGCGCATCTTCCGGATCCCCCATACGACCGCTAGGCATTCCTGCTCTGTTACGGAGTAATTTCTTTCCGCTCCGTTTAACGTGCGGCTGGCGTAGGCTATTACTCGTTCTTCTCCGTCTATTTCCTGTGATAGCACTACCCCGAGTCCGTGATTGCTTGCGTCCGTTTGCAGGTAAAATGGTTTTTCGAAGTCGGGGCAGGCTAGGACGGGGGCTTGTGCTAATTGCGTCCTTAGCGCTTGGAACGCTATTTCTTCGGCGTCGTTCCATGACCACCCCCTTTTCTTCTGTAGGAGCCGGTGTAGTGGTTCTGCGATGTCCGCGAAGTGGGGTATGTACCTCCGGTACCATGATACCATTCCCAAGAATCGTCGTAACTCCTTCAAATTTTTCGGTGCGGGAATGTTGCGTATTGCTTGGACTTTCTCTGGGTCCGTATGTACCCCCTGGTCGGTTACCAGGTGTCCTAGGTAACGGAGTTCGGTGCGGCCGAACTGGCATTTCTCCGGGTTAATCCGTAGTCGAGCCCTTTGTAGTCGGTTTAGTACCTCTCGTAGGTTCCGCAGGTGTTCGTCGAATGTTTTTCCCAGGACGATAATGTCGTCCAGGTATGCGAAAGCCTTCGGTTCTAATTTTGGCCCAATTACCGTGTCAAGGAGCCGCTGGAAGGTTGCGGGAGCGGAGTGTAGTCCAAACGGCATTACCTTGAATTGGTATAGCCCCCTGCCCGGTACCGTAAATGCTGTGATCGGTCGGCTCTTTGGGTCTAACGGTACTTGCCAATAACCATTCGCCAGGTCTATTGTTGAAATATACCTGGCTCCCCTTAGTTTCTCTAGTGTGGCTTGTACTTGTGGCAGGGGGTATGCATCTTTTTCTGTGACTCCGTTTACGCGTCGGAAGTCGATGCAGAACCTCGGTTTGCCGTTGGCCTTCCTTACTATTACTACCGGGGAACTCCACGGGCTTTTTGACGGCTCGATTATTCCGTCTTTTAGCATCCGGTTTACTTCTTCGTTAATGATTTCCTGCGTGGCTGGGTTGCGGGGGGTGTATCGTTGTTTTATCGGTGTCTCCGTGTTCGGCAGGATCCGGTGTGTGGCTAGGTGGGTTGTTCCCTGGAGTAGAGTGAATTTCGGTAGTTCCTCGTCCAGTAGTGTTTGTAGTAGCCTCTGTTGTTCCGCTGTGTATTTTTGTAAGCCTTCCGGACCGTTGATTATGTCGGCTTTGTCCTGGAACGTCCAGGTGTAGGGGCCCGCTGAGATTTTGGCTCCCAAGGCTCGGAGTATGTCGACTCCGATCAGCATCGGCTGTGATAGTGTTGGTAATACCGGGCATGTTACGGCCATTGAGCTCCCGCAAAGGTCGATCACGATTTCGATTTCCCCCTCTACTGGGACGGAGGAGTTGTCCGCTATTCGCACGGTCAGTTTCGTCGGGGTTGATCGTGCCCCGTTTCGTGTACACCATTCTGCTACGTCTTGGTGTATGTAAGAGCGTGTTGCTCCTGTGTCTATGAGCGCTTGAAACTTGCGCCCATAGGCGTCTACCTGTGTGAAGACCCTATTGTCCGGGCTTATTTCCGCTGAGGCATGGTTCGGTTGCTGGGCCGGTTGGTGCCTCTCCCCCCGGCTCTGTAGTCGTTTCCCGACACTTTATTGCACGGGCAGCGTATCGTCGTTCTACCTGCGGTGCCGCAGTAGGAACAAAATAATTTTTGGGGTCTCCGACATTCTAGTCGATGGTGTCCCCTCTGTCCGCATCTCCAACAGCAGTCTACTCGGCTGTAATAGCTGTTTATGGCGTCAGCTATTTCGGTTCCTGGGGTGGGATCCGTATTTTCCCCTTTTATTGGTCCCATTGCGGCGGCTCTGGCGGTACTGGCGGAGGATCGTGTTTTTTCCTCCTTTAGTATTTGTTCGATCTCTTCCGTGCGTTTTAGCAGTTCCTGGACTGTCATCCCTTCTTCTTGTCGGATGAGTTTGCGATATTCCGTCTGCAAGTTTCGGTATATTCTCGCTATTTGTTCTTCTTCCGAGAACCCCCCATGTCGGCGCATGAGTGTCTGTATGTCTACTACGTACTCCCAGGCTGCTTCTCCCGGTTTTTGTAGCCTGTTTCTGATCTCGTCCTCCATGTTAAATAAACGGTCCCGTGGTATGAACATCTTCTTAAATGCCTGTATGAACTCTTCCCACTTCGTCCATTTATGTTTTTCGTTCCGGTACCATAGGAGGGCTTTTCCTCTCAAGATTTCTGCCAGGCATCGTAGTGTTTGCTCTGGCTCTACTCCGTAACTTTCGTGGAGATCATCCAGGCGGTCAATGAAATCGTCTGGGTTTTTCCCCTCGAAGTGTGCGCCCCATCTACTGATTGCCTTCAGTATCTCTGCTTTTTGGGGTTCCCTTGACGGTCCCGTGGCTGCGTTGTCCTTATCCATGGTTCGGATTTTTGCTGCTACCCGTGCTCGTAATTCGTCTAATGTTCCGTCCGGATCTACTCCTAGGCGTATGGCCTCTTTTCGTAACTCTTCCTTCTTCAAGCGGTATATCCACCCTACCTGTGTATTACTCATTCGTGGTTCTCCCTTTTATCCAGACTGTTCGGGCGCCATTTGTAACGAATGCAGTTTGGGAGATAATGCCGACTCAGCCGGTCGCCGAGGTTCCTTGGCCACGAATGAGTAATAGTCAGGTGTACTTGAATAAATCGAGTTTATTCGCGTTCCTTAACTTAATTAACAGTAGTTGCCCTCGCTGGGCTAGCGTACAAGTCACGCGGCGGTTTTCGTAGCGCGGAGCCGTGGAGGCGAAGCGCGGCGGCACAAATATCGCGAAGTCGCGGAGACTAAGCGCGGCGGTACGGAGGTCGCGAAGTCGCGGAGACTAAGCGCGGCGGTACAAAGATCGCGCAGTCGCGGAGACTGAGCGCGGCGGTACAAAGATCGCGGAGTCGCGGAGACTAGGCGCGGTGGTACGAAGATCGCGCAGTCGCGGAGACTGGGCGCGGCGGTATCAAGATCGCGCAGTCGCGGAGACTGGGCGCGGTGGTACAAAGATCGCGCAGTCGCGGAGACTGGGCGCGGCGGTACAAATATCGCGGAGTCGCAGCGGTGTCGCGACGGGTGGTCCGGAGACCCCTAACCTACGCGTACTATATACAGTGAACGAAGTCGCGATGGGTGGTCCGGTGACCCTTAACCTAAGCGCAATATGTACAGTAGGCGGAGAGGCGAGGTCTGATGACCTACGTCTCTGCGCGGAACCGCGGAGCGGAGAAATTGGTCGGAGGATCGGAGATCGGCGGGGCGGAGTGAAAGGATCTATCCTTGTTCAAGGGCGTTGGCCACAAGCGTCGAGATAGTCGGGAAAGTACCCACTGCGAGGGCGTGGGCCACACGAGTGAGACTGGCGGAGAAGGATATCCCTGAGCGTTGGCTACGGGGATCGGAACATATACGGTAGTATAGGGGCGTTGGCCACAAATACTTCTCGTCGGATCGGACAGGAACGGCGGAACGGATACGGCGGTACGTCGGTAGGAAGAGTCTGGCTCTCGGTTGCTGCGTAAGACTGCGTTCGTGGAGTAGCCACTAATAGCGGTCGATCACTGCTCGGAGATCCCGACTGCCTTCCCCAGCTCCGCGGCCCGTCTTTATACCCTCGCGGGTACATCTTCACTCGCGAGAAACCCCGAGTTCGCGGCGGCCATCTCGCGGCAGTCGCGGCATTCTCGCGGCTCGGCGCGGTAGTACTTGCGAGAAAGCCGCGTGCTCGCGGCCGCCATCTCGCGGCCGCCATCTCGCGGCTGCCACGCTTCGCTACCGCGGCACTTGCGAGAAAGCCGCGCTCGCGGTCGCCATCTCGCGGTCGCTGCTGCTCGCGGGTTTCCGAGGAGAGAGGAGTCTCGCGCCTTTGTTATATTCGTTACAATTTTAAATAAAAATTGTTCCCGATGGCCTCTTTTAATTCATTACTGAATTTGAGAATTTCGCTTTCCGCCAATTTAATATATATTGTGACGTTGCAATTTTGCGACGTCCCTTCTCCTTCTGTTTCGGAAACATTTCGTGAGCAAGAAAGGACCGGACCGCCCTCTAACGGGGCACGACACCGTAAATACAGGATTCGAGAGCGCTCCTCTGAGAGATTCCGACATTATGGAGGATCTTTAATGACATCTGTCGCGCGTGCCGAGAACGGCAAGTTTCAGAGCCGTATATGGGACGCGCCGAAGGTACCACCGACCTTCCGAATTTTCACGGGAGCGGAACAGCATCCCGCAGCTCAGGAAGCGCCCGACCGAAAGCAAATGGCCTTTTCGAGAAGAGATGTCGAAAAAGAGAACTGGTGCCAGTTCCAACGATACTTGGAGCGAGCGCACCCGGCGAACCAACCGGAGGCGTCGTAGGGACAACGGCTCTATATGACATCTCGTCGAAGAAGACGACAAAACCACTCTCGCGACGCCACGCCCCTCTGAATAGAGCCATTCCCGGGGTCGGTACCCTCGCATCCAAGGGAGGTAGCGCCTCCGCCCTCCTAGAGAGCAAGAAGCTCCCTAGGATATTTCGAGATTGTCCGGGGCCCTAGGACGCTATATGATACGCTCCTGATGCCGAGAGTTCGCGCGGTGGAAATGCGCCATGGGAAATTCGGAGAAATGGTCGGGTGGGGGAAATCAGGTTCGATCCGCTAGGAGGCCGAGAGTCGATAGATCACTGTCGCGCTGGCTCTCGTTGACGTTTCATGTGTCCCCCGTTATATTCGCGTTGCGAACCGTTGTAATTTGCATCAGGAAATTAGAAGGTGCCTGTTAGGGGTTCTCGTGGCGCTAAGAACGAAGTTCACCTGCGTTTCAGCTGAGCCACGCACTATCGAGAGCATTTTCGGTCTAAGAGCGAGCAAAGACCACGAGAAACGGTAAGTCGCACTTGTGATCTTTTCGATGTTTCGTAGGCCGGCGGCTCGACCTTCGTCGCGCGATGACGAACGCTTCCCGTTCCGTCCTCGATAGTTCGCTCGTACTCGTTTCGGGAGTGCTTTGAGTTTTCGAGTAATTTCGAGAGAAATTTCCGTTGCGAATTGCGTGCGTAAGAGTGTCCTCAGAGAAGTCGCTTTTCGTGAGAGCAATCTCTGCGTTAGTTTCGTGTGATCTCGAATCCTGTGTTTCTCGCCGAACATCGTAGCGTTCTCGTCGACGTTCGAACGCGTAACCGTCAGCGTACGCGTCATAGCGAATTACGTGCGGAAGTCTTCGCGGCAGTCTCGCAGTTCGCCGATCATCTGCGCCTCGCTTTTCCGAAGTCGCGTTGCGAAGGAAACGGCGATAAATTCCAGCGATATCGTCGCGAGCGAAAACTGTACGACAACCGCGCTGCGAGCGAACATCTTCTCGCTTGCTTGTATGAAGAGCGCGGGCTCTCGGGTCGCGGCCACGTGGCCGCTTCATTTTGTGAGACTTTGACCGCTTCAATAAACAGCTCGAGACCAACTCTTTGTCGAATTCTCCTCTTCCTGTGAGATCCGTCCTACCGAGAGGGCCGTCCCCGTTTTCCCGTGTCCGAACCAACTGGCCTAGTCGCGTCGTAGTTTCCGATCCGCGTATCTCGAAGATTCGGCTCCCGGCCTCGACTTCTTCGAGCTCGAGTCTAGTACCGTGTTTCGTGTGGCATCCTCGAGGTGCCTGGCGCCCGAACATTTCGCGCTGAGGAGAGAATTGTCGGGTCTTCGAGCCTCGTTTAGTCCCGGGCGGCCCGCACTCGGCTTGCACACGGCCTGGTCTCAGTGCCTGCAAGGCCCGGAGTTGACCAATTTCTGCGAGCCATCCCGCTCGTCAGAAAAAGGTTAACGTGACAATATATTGGCGGCGGGGGTGAATTTACTTTAATATTGCTAATAACTGTTTTTTCAGCTGGCAGTTTATCATTTGCATACTTTTCAAAAGTTTTTGAAGCAAAGATCTCAAACCTGTTTGAGATAGGTTGTGACGTGGCAAATTAACCACGTCCCTTTGTAATATAGAAAGTAAACCCTAAGGTTAAAATCGGAAGGACCGGACCACCCTTTAGCAGAATAATTACGAATAGAACAGCAGTAAGCGCTCTCACTGGGACGTCTCGTATTATAAAATCTATGACTGTAAGAATCTTGGAACGTCGTGCCTATTGGCACGGTGAAATATTACAGGACCGTAGCGCGGGCTCAGGGAGCCCGGCTACTTACTCACTGCCAAAAGAAGGAAAGACCAATACTGTCGCCGCAAAGCCTGCCTCGTAATGCCGGACCATCAATACCTCTGCAGAGGAGAACAAAAGGACCTCGAGCCCAGGTTGATCAACCTGGAGGCGCCGACGTGGGACTTGGGAACCAAAACTGATATCGAAGATTCGTCCCGTCGACGCCTTGCCCTGCAACATGAACGGTTCCCTGCAGGAGCGGCTCGAACAGTCCTGGAATGTCTCACGACATTCCCGGTGGCCGAGGGGCCATCGTTAAGGAAACCGGGAAATCGGCAAGGTCCGGTGCCCTCCTGTCGAGAGCCGGCCCTAACTATTAGCGACGCCGCGAGCGATAGTAATTGGCAGGCATAAAACCGAAAGAGTGGGGGACGCCTCACTTCCGCATCCTCGAGCCACCGAAAATCCTTGGCACTGCTGCTTAGGCTCGCGTGCGAAATAGTTGCGTTACTCACGAACTCTGTAAACGCGTGTGCGTCGTAATGAGTAAGATCCTTTGTACGCTGCCGTAGCTAAACTACCAAGTTTCAGCGTTGCCGGTGGTAAGTGCTAACCAGGTTTTCTGCCTCGATATTATATCGTAGGGATTCGTGAACTTTCGTTTGTGGCTCGAGCAGCGATTTAGTGAATTATACTCGGTTGCTCGCGATTCGTCTTGAGGACGACCGCGTGTTTCGTGTAAGCCGTAGAACGGCTGCCTGTTTGCGTTCCTTTTGGCGAGTTCCTCAGTGAGAGCGACCAGCGCGAGTTCCGTAAAATAACCACGTGTTCGCGTATCGTATTGGAAGCTGCCGCGCACAGTCAATTAACGTTATTTAGTCAAAGTCATCGTGACCCCCGCGCCGGCCTAAATCTCGGACGACTGCCGACGCGGGTTTTCTCATTGTTCCGGGAAGCGCGTATTAGATCGAGAATCGGTACTGTCGGCCTTCCGCCGAACACGTAGTTTTCCGTCGATTTACACTGTTACTGTTATCTTTCGTTGATCTGCCGTTTACACTCTGTTAATATTCTTTGTTCACCTTCTCCGCTGCCGGGTCTGCACCCGACAGCGTGTACAGCCTTATTAGTCGAGTCACACTGGTATTCAATTATATTTTCTTGGTTAAAATGAGTTGAGATTATTTATGAGGTCCATTCCCGCCGTGGGGAACGTCCTGTCCGATCCTGCGTAGAACCCTGCGACCATTCTGAGCTATTCTACCTTTCGCGATCATGATTTCACCGGCTTCATTTGTTAGCGTGATTTTGCGTGACATCTCTCGATGTCTGGCGCCCGGAGAAAGAACCGTTTAGATTAGCGTACGTACCGAAGCCTGTGAAAACACAGATTATCACGGGAGGACTGGGTCCAGCACGGCCGGACCCAGCCCGGCTGCCTTGTCTGTAAAACACCTGAAACAGATTGTTTTCCACCTCTCGCTCTGAGACCCGGAAAATAAACCGCGGGATAGATTAACGCCCGAACGGGTGGCTCCTCCGCCACGTGATAAGGTATGTTGAGTCCACTTGACACGGATCCTGGGGAATTCATGTTTTCAAATTTCGGTTTCTTGGGATGCGTGGAATCTTCAGGAGGGTTGTCGGATAGATAATCTCGATTTAAATTCTTTTTCTTCCCGCCACCATGGCGGATGCCAGGAGTATCGGATGGATAGGCTTCTTCCAGGATTCTTTCTTATTTTACCACGTTTTTATTAGCTCGCTTTCTTGTCTGTCTGTTTGTCTGTTTGTTTGGTACAAATCTTGCAATTGATTTTAAACTAACTTCCCGATGAGCTGGAGACTTGAAATTTTAAACATAGCTCAGAGCTGGACGACAATGCAATATTCCAAAAAAAAAATTTTTTTTAAACTGTGCGTTTACGAGATAGTAATTAGGAAATCGTAGTAACTAGACCGGGATTCGAACTCGAGCCTCAGTAAATACGCTCGGTAAAGATAGTACGTCATCGATTCAGCGATAGCCAATCCGCGCGACAGAGCGTTTCCCATTCCACTACGCGTTCCCACTCCACGCACCCACTTCGCGCCGCATGAGCTCAGTGTATTTTCGTATGTGGAGGTAAACAATACACAATTTCAACCGTCCGTTGTTCGTTCACACAACCGCTCGCGTTTGTCTTCGATAATCACGCGTGTGAATTACATTGACTTTATTGGTGGTTTGAAACTGGTAATTTACAGTCAGCGGAGTGAGTGTACAAAGTATTAAGATAAAAATAATGTCTACAAAAAAGGAGCAGTTCGTTAATGATGATTTTCACAGGGAGAAGCCGCCTAATCACTAGGTATGTCATTGAATATTTTTACTACGTTTTTATTAGCTTGCTTTCTTGCCGTCTGTCTGTTCGGTATAAATTTTGCAATTGATTTTAAACTAACTTCCCGATGAGCTAGAGACTTGAAATTTTAAACATAGCTCAGAACTGAAATGCAATATTAAAAAAAAATTTCAAAATGCCGGGCGTTTAGGAGATGTAAGCTATTAACAAAATTTGTAACCGTTACACCTCCCCGCGCGACGCTCGGTAGTACCCACTCGGTTCCCACTCTGACTCATCCCCACTCCACTGACCCGCTACGCACCGAAGGAGCTCAGTGTGCGTTCGAGGTCCGTGCGGTGTTTACAAAGCTACTACGTATTATTATACTATAATGTTTGTTTACCAAGCGAAAGAACAATTACACCGAGATTCTTCGTCGAACCTTTAGCTTTGACATTTTACCACGGCGCACAGTGCACTATGGTCTGGAAACCCGCTTTTTGTGGCCAAAAGTATTCTAGCGTTATTTTAACGTTAAAGGTTATAGTATGCTAGTTCGTTGAATTCGTTTCGACACCAGCAATAATATTATAAAGTCAGAAATATATAGTAACATTTAAAAAATTGACGTGATTCCCATTTTTATAAAAAAAATTGTTTTTTAAATTTTTGTATATTGGAATTTATAGATATGTAAATACTGATCAACTTTTGTTGTAAAAATTTTTTTGGCAAATCGTAGGAAATGTCTTATAAATCGAGTTAACAGTACTATTCTGCCGCAGGAATAGAATTAATAACAATACTAACCCAAATAAGATAAATACATAAATAAAATCATTAATGTTATATATAAATTTTTATTCGATCCCCTTGGGGTTACAAATTTACAACTTCTCCTCTCTTCATACTCGCCATATACATAAACTTACTTACTATAACCTTACATCTAACTTACATCTAACCTTAACCTAATACACGCACGGAACGCGCGCGAGAGAGAGAGACAAGCACACATATCCACACACGTATCACCTAACTTTTACAGAACCTCTGCTCACCCCGAGTCTCGCCCTCGCACCCCCTATAGACCCCCCCTCCCCTAACCGCGGACTCCCTTTTCCGGTCGCTCACATTCAGCCCACTCATACCAATCACTCCCATTCTCCATCCATCTATCATCCTCATCCATTCCTCCCCTCCACCTTCATCCTCTAGCACTTCCCACATTCTCTCCTGCCATCCTTTATCTTCATCCACTCTCATACACACTTCCCACACATGATCCCTATAAAATCATTAATGTATTAATGTATATTATACGTATATGCATTATTTATAAATATACCTAAACTATAAAAATATAAATACGAATGATATAAACTATAAATATACGTACATATACATTTGTATATACATTATTGTAGGAAAAATAGTAGTACATAGCTATATATATAAATATACGCTATGGGAAAGGATGACTGGTGTGGACGTTCAAATAACAACAACTATTGACGGTGAAGCCGTCCGCCAAGAGTGCGATTTATTAATGAAACTCTACCAACTTGACAGTCCGAGCATCACTGGCAGAGTGACCGCTCAGGTAAACTGTAGTCCATAAAATATCGTACATAAAATATCAAATTAACAAAGAAACAAGCAAACAAACAAACAAACAAACAACAAACATACAGATAGACAGACAAGAAAGCGAGCTAATAAAAACGCGGTAAAATAAAGAAAAACATAATTGCTAGTGTTCTATCGTGAATTTCACCTGCCAAATTAATCTTAGATGAATGATTTATTAATGAAAAAGCCGCGTTTCGTCCCGAGTCTACCAGAAGGACTCGTCGGCAACGCTGCTCTGGCAGACTCTGCCTTGGACGCGTGGGAAAACGCGACGATTCCCAAATATCTCAAAATGTGTGGAAACGCGACGAATTCCAAATTTTTTAGAATATTGAAATATTAAATGTCTTACCACGATTGGCCAAGAGAATGCAATAACGAACATCCGTTTCGTATGTGAAAACGATTCAGAATGAATGTTCTCGATGATGGTCGTATTTGTTTTTCGGGGGAACATTTGTTTCGAGAGACCCTTTGTTTTTTAGTTAGTGGGGGAAACTTTCTTCGTCGTGAAGAAAGCTGCAATCAGTCTATGGGCTGATTTCAATGACGTTTCATTGATATACGCAAGGCGATGTGTTGATTGGGTATTGCCGAACGTTGCATTTACCATTCAACACACCCTTGATGACTCCTCATCTTCCACGGCTGACTCGAGCAGCCTTCGGGTGGAAGAAGAGAGACAGAAAGAATGAAGTAAGCGATATTACTCCATTGGAAGGTCCCTTGCGATCGAACATGCTCCCCCCGTTGATCGATTCGATCGATCAATTCTGAAATTAACAATAAAAAACTCAGACTTACTTGTTGTTTAAGTTGTGGGTAAGTCACCATGTGGTGGTGATTCTAAGTCTGGTAAAGGTGCGAGTTTTTTCACATTGCGTCTATAAACTCCGGTGGCAGTTCGAACGGTTACTGCCCGGATAATATCATCGGTTCCCGGATGTATTTGTTCGACACGACCCAAATGCCAACACAAAGGTGGAAGGTTATCATCCCTCAGTAGGACGATCGTTCCCGTAGAGATGTTGTGAGATCCCTTAGTCCATTTATGGCGGATGGTAAGGTGGTGAATATATTCTTTATGCCACCTAGTCCAGAAATCTCGCTTGACTTTCTGGATGTGTTGCCAGGTGGATAATCGGTTCGATGGTGTATAGCTGAAATCAGTCTCGGCCAAGCACGTCAAAGAATCACCAATCAAAAAATGGCCCGGTGTCAACGCGGAAATGTCATTAGGATCAGATGAGAGGGGAGTGAGAGGACGAGAGTTTAGGATAGCCTCTATTTCAATTACAAATGTATTAAATTGATCGTAAGTAAATAATTCTTCACCAATTACCCGTTTGAAATGGTGTTTAAAGGATTTAACGGCCGCTTCCCACAATCCACCGAAATGAGGTGATAGTGCTGGGGTGAAGTGCCAAGTAATACCTTTAGGAGTGAGAAATTGTTGTACCTTTGCATTAGTTGATAGAGTTTTGTATAGTTCTATCAGTTCGTTATTGGCTCCTACGAAATTTGTGCCATTGTCAGAGTAAATATTTCGACAAAGTCCTCGTCGTGCGATGAAACGTTTAAGGGTAGCGAGAAAAGCTTCAGTTGATAGGTCAGTGGCCACCTCGAGATGGACAGCTTTAGTCGCGAAACAAGTAAAAATTGTTACAAAGATTTTGACTCGCGTTCGATTTCTGTAACGGCGTTCCTTGATGAAGAATGGACCGCAATAATCTACGCCGCAGTTAATGAATGGTCGACTTTCCATAACTCGGGCTGCGGGTAAATTGCCCATAATGTATTCAACTTCTGGTGGGTTGATTCGAAAACATCGCACACATCGACGAATAATTTGACGTGTTGTATTCTTCCCATCTATCGGCCAATACAACTGTCGCACGTCATATAAAGTGGCTGTTATTCCAGAGTGATGGTTTTTTAAATGAGAGTCGCGAATAATAAGTTTGGTGATGTGATGTCCTCGAGGAAATAATATTGGATGTTTCTGTTCGTATGGTAACATGGAATTTTGCAATCGTCCTCCTACACGGAGAATTCCGTGTTGGTCAAGGAATGGACGCAACGGTTGGAGTTTATTTTTGTCTGACAGTGTGCCTGCTTTTATTTCTTGAATTTCGAGTGCGAAAGAATTGGCTTGCAAAAGTTTTATTATGCGACGATTGGCTTCGTGAAGCTCTTTGACAGATAAATTCTCCGTATTGCGATATTTCGACAGGAAACGTAAACAATATGCAACGATTCGTCTGAGTTTCCGAATACACGAATAACGTAAAAGGATCTCATCATTTTGAGTGGTTGAAACGACTAAACAAGTTATTTTTCGTAATTCCGGTATATCGTTACAAATGACGAATCGAGAGAGCGGCCAAGTCGATTGCTCTTCGGCGAACCATCTTGGTCCGTGACACCAGATGTTGTTGTGCAAGAATTCTGCAGATGTTGTTCCTCGTGATATGAGATCGGCTGGGTTATCAGAGGATTTAATGTGACGCCAAGAGTTTATGTCGGTTTTTCGTTGTATGTCAGCTACACGATTTGCAACGAAGGTTTTTAGAGTAAAGGGCTGTTTAGTCAACCAATTTAATACTATAGTAGAGTCAGTCCAGAAAAAAGTGTCGTCAATGTGATGTATAAGAGCGCTTTGAACTGTTCGATATAGTGTGGCCAATAATGTGGCGCCGCATAATTCTAAGCGTGCTAGGGTGATTTGACTTAATGGGGCGACGCGTGATTTTGCACAAAGCAAGTTGGCGTCGATGGAACCAGAAGATGTGACTGTCCGTACATACAAACAGGCGCCGTATGCTCTTTCGCTTGCATCGCAGAAACCGTGGAGTTCGATTCGTTTCGCGTTCTTGAGTTTCGCGTGGCGATTAAATTCGATGTCGTTTAATAATCGTAAATCGCCTTCAAATGTAATCCATTCGGTGTGGAGGTTGGCAGGGAGCGACTCATCCCAATCGATCTTTAAAGCCCAGATTTGTTGCATCAAGATTTTTGCGACGATGGTGATTGGTCCGAGCAGCCCTAATGGATCGAATATCCTGGCAATAGTCGATAGAATATTACGCTTGGTGATTACGTTAGTCGTTACGGGTTGAACTGAATATCGAATGGTGTCGTTTCGTATGTCCCATGATATTCCCAGAGTTTTCATTGTTGATGCATCGCCCAAGATCTTTGGATGAATCAGATCTTTGCTTAGTCCAGCGAGAAGAGCTGGTTCATTTGATGCCCACTGTCGGATATTAAGACCACCTCTTTTTAATAATGCGGCAATTTGACGCTGTATAAATTTCACCTCTGTGATAGACTCGGCACCAGTAAGTAAATCGTCTACATATAAATCTCTTTTAAGAAGAGCAGAAGCCTCCGGCATATCGGATTGCTCGTCATTAGCGAGTTGATGCAGACATCGTATGGCGAGATACGGTGCCGACGAGAGTCCGAATGTGACGGTATTCAATTCAAAAGTTGCTATCTGACCGTCGGAATCTCGCCATAAAATTCGTTGGTAAACGCGGTCTTCGGACCGAACAAGAAATTGACGGTACATTTTTTCAATATCTCCGGTGATAACATAAGCGTGCATTCGAAAACGTAGCAGAAGTGTGAATAAATCATCTTGAATTGTGGGGCCAGTCATTAAAATGTCATTCAACGATAAGTTCGAGCTCGATTTCGCGGAACCATCGAAGACAACACGGACCTTCGTTGTTGAACTTGATAATTTTATGACCGCATGGTGCGGTAAATAGAAACCCGGTATTTCGGTAGTTTCTACTCGTTCCATATGTCCAAGCGTGATGTATTCGTCTAATACCTCCTTATATTGTTGTTTCAATTCTGGATCGCGTTGTAACTTTCGTTCGAGTGAAAACAACCGATTCAAAGCGCGTGATCGCGATTCCCCGAGTTGATCTTTCTTTTCGTTAAATGGCAATGCTACGATATATCGTCCGGATTTGTGACGATGCACAGTTGCGGTAAAATGATTTTCGCATGCCTGATCTTCGGAAGAACGAAACTGTTTCTCCGGACCCTCTTTGACTTTCCAAAATTTCTGAAGATCAAATTGTATGGTCGTGTTGAAACTTTTGTGAGTTACTTGTGGATTTATTGGAATACCGCCTCCCAAAATCCATCCAAATTGAGTTTTTTGTAATATCAAATCGATATCGCGTTGCCTCGAAAGATTGAGTTGTCCAATACTTAAGCAAGATAATGCTACACCGGTTCCGAGAAGCATATCAACATTGTTCGGTCGATGAAACTCCGGATCTGCTAAATGTAAATTTGCCGGAATGTGAAACGTTGTTCGATCTATCTGACAGTCGGGTACTAGGCCTGTTATTTGCTTTATCGTACAGAAAGTCAGTGTGCGTGTGAAGTTAGACAATCGCGATTTGATAGTAGCCGTTACGAGTTTATTCGTCATCGTGTTCAATTGATTCAAAGCTTCGATTTTAGCAGTTTGTCGGATCGTTGACAATCGCAATCGGCTTGCTAATTCATCTGTTATAAGATTAGCGTTTGAACATGTATCGATTAATGCACGGCATAATTGTGGTTGTTGTTTATAGTCCAAAACGTAAAGAGTTGCTGTCGTCAATAGGCCGTTTATTAGTCCGTTTAAAGAAAGAGTTCGAAGCTGTAACGTCTGTTGATCGGTAGTAGTCTGTATTAGTCAAGCTTCAGTCTTATTGGTTGGCGTTTTCGTATTTTGATGAAGTTTAGTATTATGTTTTCCTTTACATACACGACATCGACCTGCCTGGCATGTCTCGATTGTATGATCGGGTTCAAGGCAATTGGGGCACAATTTGGCATTTCGTATGACTGACCATCGTTCGTTAACCGGCATATTCGTCAGTCTCGGACAAGCATACGATTTATGCTCTGCTGATTTGCAGATTCGGCAACCATGAGTCGAAATAGTCGTTGTGAATATTCGCGTCTTTGCGTACGGTGACGATGATTTTCCCTTAGAAGTAGTTGTAATTTCTCTACTTCGTTTCAATGATCGAAATCGATGGGTAGGAGGTTGTCTCAAGGGTTCTGGTGAAACGTGTACCCTTTGTCTCGTGATTGTTGATGTGGAAGGAGATTTGGATTGATGCGAAGCATTGCACAAATGTTTGAAAATATCTGCCACGCTGGGCATGCGAGTGTCAGTCAGAGTTTGTTCCCAACCCTTGCGTGTGTCAGGTCCCATTTTGATAATAGCGATAGTCGAAAGAAGATCATTCGCGATTTCTTCCCAAGATCGACCGAGGGCTTGTAAAGATCTGATGTGCGATTGCATATGATTGATTAGATCTTGAATTGACTCCGGCGAATCGTCCGGCATAGTGGGTGAATTTAGTAAAAGTGAAGAATGACGTAAAATGAGTGCACGGCGATTATTGTACATTTCTTCCAATTGATTCCACGCGGCCTTGTAATTTTCTGAACTAATAGTGAATGATTCTATGACAGATTCGGCCTTTCCGGATAGTGACAGTCTCAGATAATTCAGACGTTGTACGTCAGTAAGTCCGGTATGCGAATGAATTAGGCTGAGAAAGGAGTCCTTGAATGAAATCCACTTTTAGAGACGCCCGTCGAACTGCGGAAGATTTATTTTCGGGAGATGGACACCGACGATGCTTGCAGATTTGGCCGGCGCGGATGGATCGGTTGTGATTGTCGCGACTGGAGGTTGTGTATTATTCACATTTAAAGATTCTAATAATGTAACGGCATTGGCGATTACGTCATCGTATAAATCGGACACTGAACCGCGTTCCGTCTCGGTTTGGTCAAAATCTTCATGTTGACCGAGTTCGTCTTGAATTTCGTTAAACGTTTCGAATTGTTTCCGTAATCGTTCAATACGTTCGCGAACTTTGATTCGTTCCTTTGTTGAGTCTCGATATTTTTCAAGATATTTCGTAAAAGCCGCGATTTGAGATTTGAATACCTTACGTTTGGATTTCAAAGTTCGAATTCGTTGGTTTATTTCGTTCTGATTAGACATATTGATTTGAAGAAAAATACGGAACAGGGAAAATGACAAAGAACCGGGCCGATTGGTAACTCAAATAACGTGCCTACCTTGACTGATGATGCGTGGCTGCTATGGTCCTGGACTTTTCCCAAAGATCGACAGCTCACGTTATGGAGGCTGGATGAAAACGGCTTCTTCTGATCAACGGACAGATTGCGGAGATAACACAGGCAACCACTACGATAATGTCTGTATGTGGACTGCAATCGATAAGCTGTTTATCCGGCTCGAAGGACCAAAATGTTCTATCGTGAATTTCACCTGCCAAATTAATCTTAGATGAATGATTTATTAATGAAAAAGCCGCGTTTCGTCCCGAGTCTACCAGAAGGACTCGTCGGCAAGGCTGCTCTGGCAGACTCTGCCTTGGACGCGTGGGAAAACGCGACGATTCCCAAATATCTCAAAATGTGTGGAAACGCGACGAATTCCAAATTTTTTAGAATATTGAAATATTAAATGTCTTACCACGATTGGCCAAGAGAATGCAATAACGAACATCCGTTTCGTATGTGAAAACGATTCAGAATGAATGTTCTCGATGATGGTCGTATTTGTTTTTCGGGGGAACATTTGTTTCGAGAGACCCTTTGTTTTTTAGTTAGTGGGGGAAACTTTCTTCGTCGTGAAGAAAGCTGCAATCAGTCTATGGGCTGATTTCAATGACGTTTCATTGATATACGCAAGGCGATGTGTTGATTGGGTATTGCCGAACGTTGCATTTACCATTCAACACACCCTTGATGACTCCTCATCTTCCACGGCTGACTCGAGCAGCCTTCGGGTGGAAGAAGAGAGACAGAAAGAATGAAGTAAGCGATATTACTCCATTGGAAGGTCCCTTGCGATCGAACAGCTAGACTTCAACTGACTCTAACTCTATATCATCTAAATGTTGTAATATAGGAAATATTCCGTCAAAATCTTCAATATCTCCGTGTTCATCATCCGTTATTTCTGATGCTGTAGATGTGGATGTTGATGATGGGTTGCTATCAATAAATGGAGATGCCAATAAAGATAAAACCCCAGATGGCAGTTTCGGTTTTTGGATGTATTGCTTCTGCCTTCTGGTTTTCAAACTGATGCTGGATATATAGGGGTCAGAGGTTTCCATAGCCCTGCACAAAGTCGCCAAAGAAATAAAATATTAATTAAAAAGAACAAAAAGCACCTACCAATAAAATTATACCTGTTAAATACATCCAGTAGATTATTTTTGCGACTATTCTTTCTTGCATGAAATAGTCTATCGTGTCGGTAAAATTTGTTTCGCCTTTCTGCTGCGTCTTCTGCTGAATATCCTGGAGGCAAGATGGATTGCTGAATAATTTGTTTGCCGTGTATCAAGATTTTGTGCAACGTTGGAGGCATTGGATTCCATGAGTACTTCTCTTTATATAGTTTTGCTGTCTCGAAACAAAGTGTTTCGAATTTCTCCAAATTTATTGGAAATTGGCACGATATTGTGAGCAAAATTATTCTTAGATTTTGAATTAGACCAAGGTCTACGCCCGTGAAATCTGACAATAATCCTGGTCGTTGAAATGCTCGACGAGCAGTATTTCCGTCGTTTGTATTGCCGGTTCCTTGTTTCGGTTTGTCCACATGTAACCCAAAATCTTCCCAAAATAATTTTTGGATCTCTTTTTTGCGAGACTTATATCTCTCTTTATCTTTTCCTTCCTTCACCTGCCATTTCTCTATACCTATTTTGTACGCAATGTGAGTTATGCATTCGAAAAGACGAATCCAAACATGCAGAGGACTAATGCCATATTGCAGAGTATTTTCCTTGGGGCTAAATTCTTCTGCCCGACAGTCATTAATTTTTAGAACTTGCGTTGGTGTTGCTCCACATATAGGATAACGCTGCGTTGACATGGTTTTCGTTATGTAACGGGTCCGGTTTTCCGTGTGTGGTCTCCTGGTCGTGGTGTCCCTCGTTGCTGAATGGCTCGCCGAGCCAGGGTCCTATACGGCGAGGGACGTAGTCGATGCGAGGAGCGGGGTCGTAGCGGGGTGAATGAGTGACGCGACGAGTGTTTTGTGACACAACAGTGCCCGCTGCCTTAAAACGCGTAGGATACGAGGTTTAGAAAGTGTCTTCGGACGCGGTGCGCGGTCTCCAGGATACGGTGCCCGCGTAGAGTGAGCGAACGCGGTGATGCGACCTGAAAAGGTAGCAGGTGGAGGACGGATTCGAGGCGAGCGGGGAACAAGGCTTGATCGTGGCTATCGCCGTGATCACCCTTCCTAGGCCGGGTTTTGACGGGTCCCCGACGTCGGCGACGCACCGATCGTCGAGTTTCCTCCGGACGGTCCAGGGGTGAGTTTCGGCAAGGTGACGCACCTAGTTTTCACTCAACCGTCCTCGTGGACGACTCGTCTCACGAGGCGCAGGCGGTACACCGTGCGTTCTGGACTCGCTAGGCGGTTCTTCGGTGAAGTTGAAGGGTGACGCACCTCTTCTCGTTCATCCGGCCTCGTCGACGACTCGTCGTACGAGGCTACCGGTGACGCACCGGGGTATCTACGGCAGAACACGGTTCTCACCGGCAGGATGCAGGTTGCAGGACAGGGGTTCGACGGACTTGAAGGGTGACGCACCGCTTCTCGTTCCGTCGATCTCGCAGACGACGCGTCGTACGAAATATACCGGTGACGCACTGGGGTATCTACGGCAGAACACGGTTCTCATCGGCAGGATGCAGGTTGCAGGACGGGGTTCGACGGACTTGAAGGGTGACGCACCGCTTCTCGTTCTGTCGATCTCGTAGACGACGCGTCGTACGAAAGATACCGGTGACGCACCGGGGATGGCCGGAGGAGCACGGCTCGCTCTGGAGGAAGTTTCAGGACGGGAGGTTCCTCGGCGGAGTCGTAGGGAGACGCACCACTTCCTATCCGTCGGTTTTCGGAGACGACGCGGCTCGCGAAAAGTTACCGGTGACTCACCGGATGTTTCCCTCGATGGAACACGGTTCTCACCAGGGTGAACCAGGGTGCCGCTGACAAGGGGTTTGCACGGCAAACGAGCCCGTAGTCGACGGTCGGGAACTAGGATATCGGGTGCTTGTAGAATACTTACAGCTGGTTTACGGGAATGCTCTGGCTTCCAGGAAACTCACTGGTAAACTCCGGTGATTTTGGTTGATTTCGGGCGCCTTTTATAGGGATAGTTTGCGGCGAGGAAATTAGATGGTGACGTATCCCTTTTTCTATTTCGTATTTTGGATTTTGGTTTTGGGTTCCCGTTGGGGATACGTCTCTAGGTGCGGGAACGGTGCGGTACGGGCGGTGTTATTGTTGTGACAGGAACGCCGGTGGTACGTTACGCGATTCAGGATCGCGTGTACGACGGGTGGAGGTTTGACAGGGGTTTGCTTCGTAACAGATCTGCATTATGCAGGTCTGTTACAGTGTTTAAAACCTTTTCATCAATTAATGTCATGACTAATTTGAAATTAATTTTTAAAATTTTATTTTTGTAAGGTAAATTTAAATGTGTCAAATTTTGTATTTAACGGTCGATGTCTTCCTTTTCCCTGAGTATTTGTTCTGGTTTTTCTTTCACATATTCTAATTTTAACGGTCTACAAAATCTAATCGAATGTGACATTATATTGTTCCATAAAATTATATTATTGTTTGTACAGAATCTTAATGGTATTAATGTGGTGGCGAAAAGATTACAATCGGAGCCAGTTAAATTTTCAGGTCTCTCTTTCTGCTTATATATTGAATGGCTACTGCTGCCATCAAAGCCATAGCTAAATATTAGGTGAAGTATAACGCTCAGAACATTTTACTTCACCTAATATGATTTCTGTTTCAACTATTTCATTTTCTGTTTTTAGAAATACACTTTCAATAACCTCTTCTTGCAATAGAACTATTCTTTTGACCGTATGCTCCAAAAGATTTTGCAATGGAACTTTTGCAATTGTCTCCGTCACCGTAAGTCCCATTGGTACCGAATCTTTTCTTGCTTCAATTATTGCATCGTACGTAGGATATATGTCACTGTTTCGTCGTTTATTTTCTAAACAAATATTTGTGTATTGCCGTTTACTTAAATTATTTTCGTATATAAACACCATTGCTTCTTCGAGCGATATGGGAATTGGTGCTTCTTTTTTCTCGTCGAATTTTTGTCGTTTCTTTTAATATGAGCGCTAGATCTTGATTGCCCCTCTTGCGTGCCGCTATCGATGTTGCATGAACTGTTAAATTTAGATCTTCCTGCATTTCATTGGAACGGGCTGCTGCTTCTCGTCTCTGTGACCGCGCTGACTTTTCGTGGTATGAAAGACAAGGACACCCTGTTGCTGCTGAGGTTCCATGATGTATGGAGTTGTTACACTTCGGAAGAATAAAGTAATCTTCCAACCATGCACTATGTTTTGATATGAAATTTTCAAATGTTCGGTTGGCATTTTTCCATTTCAATAATATACGTTTACAATAAAGTCGAACCTTTTCATGAACTGATTCTTTATACTTCTCAGAAATATCAGTTTCTTCGAATGAATTCAAAATAAAATTCAAAACAGTAGCCGTTTTGATATTTCCATTTTTCTCATTATGCCACACATCGAATATGACTTCATTTTTAAAGTAATACTCGTCTATAAAGATAAAAGTTTGTAAGCATTTTATAGAAAGACACGTTTGAAACCAGAGCTGGGCAAAAATTTAATGAACAATTGACGAATAAATTTCTGCTTCAATCGTTAATCGCTACTTTAGTCGTTAATTGCGGGTAACGATTACATTCTTTTCAATTGTAATCGTCAATCGGGTAATTGATTAATGATTAACTGCTGAAATTTCGAAATGAAATACGGAATCAAAACTGTATACATTTGGAATAACGTGTTCTAATTAATTATATATATGAACTTTTATTAAAAATATTAACATATGTTGATTGGATGAAAGTATGTAACAGAATGAATAAAAATGAATGAATGAACAGAAAAACAAAACATTATAAATAAAAGAACATTAATACATAGTAACATAAAAATCAATAAAAAAGAAATATATATACGAAATTAACAAATTGAAAACAGCGGTCGCGGACAAAGAATTTGTTTCCTTCTTCTGGACGTGCCGGAAGCGCTAAGGCGGAGATCGGGAGAAATAGGATGTCGCTGAGACGCCACAACTACTCCCTCCCCACGGATCTTCGCAGGCAGCGAAGAGAACGAAACTCTTCGTGGGGGCAAATCATGTGACGTTGAGGTAGTTGAAAGTGAAGATTTCCGTAACGGAATATCCGGTGAAGCGTTATGAGACACCGGATCACGTAGCGATGAGGAAGGTGGTGGTGCAACAGTTGAAGGAGCAGCACCTGGTGACGTAACTTCCGGCAATGATTGTTGAGTTGGTGAATCATTTGTTTCAAGAAAGGCTGGCTTGAGACAATTCGTTGACACAGTCTTTTCAATACCACTGAAACGAATCACGAATGTTTTGTTGTCAATTCTTTTAACTACTTCGTGTGGTCCAGTGTAAGGTGGGTCCAGAGATTTCCGAATAGAGTCTACTCTTCTGAAAACATGGGAACAGGTGTTTAACTCTTTATGTACAAAGGGACGTACATTGCAGTGTCTGGAAGCAGGAACAGGTTTAATTTGTCTCATGAGTCCGCGAAGCCTAGAGACAAAAAGAGGAGGTTCTATGGGAACGTCTGTTTGCACAAAAAATTCTCCAGGAATTCGAAGATTGCATCCAAAGAGCATTTCTGAAGGAGACGCTTGTAAATCCTCTTTGAAAACATTACGCAAACCAAGCAACACTGTTGGGAGAATGTCTGGCGAAGGAGTTTTCGGACTACACATTAAAGCAGCCTTGAGAGAACGATGAAACCTTTCAACCATGCCATTTGATTGAGGATGAAGCAATTGAGCAAGAGCAGTAAAAAGGGCTGATTCAAACTGCATTCCTTGATCTGTTGAGATGGTAAGTGGAGATCCAAAATTGGTAATCCAGTTTTCAAAGAAAGCTTTGGCAACAGTATCAGCTTGTTTGTCTTTGATAGGAACAGCTACAGGCCAACGGGTATATCGATCAATAATGGTGAGATAATATTGCATTCCTCGCACCAATGGTAGCTTGATGATATCAACATGAATATAATCGAAACGTCCGTTAGGAGTTAGGAAGTTTCCAAGAGCAGTTCGATTGTGACGGTTAACCTTAGCACGTTGACAGGCTTCACATGTGCGAGCCCATTGAAGAGCATCTTTTCTTAAACCAGGCCAGAAAAATTTTTCTACAATCATGCGACTAGTTGTTTTTCCACTTGGGTGTGAGAGACCGTGTATGAAGTCGAAGGCAGTGCGTCTGAGAGCTACTGGTAAATATGGTCTTAAGGTACCAGTGGATACTTCGCAAAAAATGTCTTGACCACCGCAAGTAAGTTGTTTAAAATTTAGAACTGGATTGTCTTGTAAGTGAATAAGTTCATTGTCTGTAGACTGGGCTTCACTGATGGTGACACCATCCAGAAGAGATGGCATTGCAATGGCACAAGTACGGGAAAGGGCATCTGCAACAACATTCTCTTCTCCTTTAACATGAACCATCTTCATATTGAACTGCTGAATATAGTCCAACTGTCTTTGTTGTCTAGGTGATGCTTTATCGGATTTTTGAAATTCTGCAAAAACAAGTGGTTTATGATCAGTTTTCACAGTAAAAGATCTTCCTTCCAAGATTCGTCTGAAATATTTGATTGCTGCAAAAACCGCTAGGAGTTCTCGATCATATGTGGCATAGCGTTGTTCAATCTCACTTAATTTTCGAGAGAAGAAACCAACGGGTTTCCAAATACTATCTTCCAATTGTTCAAGAACCGCCCCGATGGCTGTGTTGGAGGCGTCTGTAGTAAGCATGAGTGGTGCGTCATGGCTCAAATAAACAGGACTGACCGCCTTAACAATGCTCTTTTTACATTTCAGAAATGCTTGATCTGCATCCAGTGTCCAAGTCAACAGCTTTTTGGAACACTTGGTGATTCCTTTAAGGAGATCATTGAGAGGCGCTTGAATGCTTGCAGCACCTGGGATGCAACGTCTGTAATAATTGATCATCCCCAGAAAACGTCGAAGTTGAGCATTCGTTTCAGGTTTGGGAACATCTTCAATGGCCTTGACCTTAGCGGGAAGAGGACGGTAACCTTCTTTGGAAACGTAATAGCCCAGATATGTGACTTCGGACTGAGCGAAAACACATTTCTGGAGATTTATCGACAACTTGGCCTTTCGTAAAGTCTCAAATACAAGTCGAAGATGATGTAAATGTTCTTTGATTGACTTGGACATCACAAAAAGATCATCAAGGTAACAACGAACAAACGGCATGGTACGGAACAGCGTATCCATGAAGCGCTGAAAGGTTTGAGCAGCATTCCGAAGGCCAAAGGGCATGCCTAAATATTCGAACATGCCGAAAGGAGTAGTAATGGCTGTCTTGGCAATGTCTTCAGAAGCAACCGGAATCTGATGATAAGCCTTTTGCAGATCAATGGTAGTGAAAACAGAACAACCATGACAGTTTTGAAGAAGATCTTCGATGACTGGTAACGGGTAACGGTCAGGGATGGTTATTGCGTTTAAACGACGATAGTCACCTGTGGGACGCCACGTCCCATTAGATTTTCGTACCATATGTAGAGTAGGGTGGACCTTCATTATACTTGGCGAAAATTATTTTTTAGATTTTTTGTGGGACACCCCCTAGGATGGTGCCACTGTGCGAAAAAATAACCTGTGCAAAATTTGAAATTGATCGAAAAACGGAAAATGGTGCCAAGTCGACTTTGAAAATTTGTTAATTTTGTAACTCGCTTTTCTCCACTGCAGTATATGATTAGCATATATTTTTATATATCGTTGAATTTGTCTTTTTACGCACTATAACAATTTAAAAAAAAAAAGTAATATTAATTTAAAAAAAAAAATTTGTGACCTTGAAATCTCAAAAATTGACATTTAAAAAATTTCTTTTTCTTTTGCATTATATTTAATTTATTAAACAGTACAACTTTTATCTAAAAAATTTTTTCATATTTTAATTAGTAACAAAGATGTACATAAATATACATAATGCATATACAATAATATATATTATACATATAATACAGTACAAAATATTATTACACACTACTAATACAAAATACTAATACAAAAAAACTATTAAACGTATCTTTATGATTTTTCTATTAAACGTCTCTTAATGATTTTTTTAATACATCTGGAAATTCTTTCCTATTTTCAGAAATAATTTGTAAAATATTTTGTTTCTCCACTTCATTTTTTGATAATAAACGATTATAGTCCTGAATAAGTTTAACACCACGCTCAGCAGTGTCGTTATCAACTTTTAATTTTTGTACAATGTTTAATCCAGATTTGAAATCCTCGTCATCTTCCCATGAATCGGGATCTTTTTTTAAAAATTCTGTAGGAATTGAGAATCTTTCAAAAAATTTTAGCGTTTCGTGGGAAATAAAATGTTCAATTCCTCTATTAGCATAGTTTTCTAAATCTTGAGGAGTTATTTTATATTTTTTACAGGATTCCTCGGCTTCAATGTTTAGCGCCTCCTCCATTCGTAATTTTGTATTCTTTTCCACGGTTTTGTCAAAAAATGCTAACGCTACTGCATCTGGTGATAAATACCATAAATGGTTGCAAAATTTTTTTAATCCTATATTACTTATTTCTTCGTCAGTAGAACGGTATGCATACAGTTTCTGTAGAAATGCCAAATCTTGACATGGAGCTTCCGCTGCCACCGGAGCTCGAATCCACGCTTTTATGTAAATATTGGCGAGAAAGACGCAAATGTCGCGAATTCCATTTTTTTCGTCGACATTTAACATAAACTGATTCTTAAATAAGTATATCTTTAAGCAATATAAAGCTTTCGCCATCCAACGAGCGTGGTGGAAAGCTCCGGGGGCCCGAAATCTTATATTTCTTGGTGGAGTCCCACCCAGGAAAATAATTATTAGCTCCAAAAATTCTTTATAATCTTCTCTTGGTTGCTGTTCTTTTTGTAAAACATCTATAGAAAATTGAAGTATTTCTTGTATCCCGTTGTTTGTAATTTTTTCGCGGACATATTCGGTTTCGATTCCGGGTACGAAATTCAATTTGTTTATTTTTGGCCAAGCATCTTGAAATTTTTTAAATAGTGGAACATTTGGACCTGACGATTTCAACATTTTTTCATTAAATACGCTATGTAAAATTATTTCATATATATGGTGCCTGCAAGGCAAATATAAAATATCTCTTTCTAATTTCTGTTCGAGGAGAACGCAGGCTCCTTGGTATCGTCCAGTATTTGAGGACGTGGTATCGCAGCAAAGTGCTTGTACTTTGTCGGATAATCCCCATTCTTCTAATAAATAATAAACAGCAGAAGCTTGATCGTCTCCACGGCTGGATGAAATTATTGGAATTCCCAGTAACTTTTCAATACCTTTGCAAGTGATTAATACTGGTAATCTCTCTACTTTTCCTGCCCCTTTTAAAGATGGTAATAGTTTTCCGTCCCAGTGCACTGTAACTGCATCAAGCTCGCAGTCATTAAATGACTCACGTAAGTTCTTTACAACTTCTTCGCGAATTTTAGTTCGCTGGCGACCAATTGATGTACGATTTATCATTAAATCGTCTATATTATGACCTAGAGCTTGTGCAACAGCTACAATGATGCGGACACTATCGCGATCGCTTACTTTGCATCTATCGAGTGCTGCAACCAATTTTGACGTTATAAATTATTTTTTACCGCGTCTTATTTTTGGATTACTTGGACCCGGTAAATCTATATTTACATTCTCAATGGAGGATGATGATGTTGATCTATTTTTGAACATTTCACTACTTCACACAAACTATTCTGCTCATTAGAAATAATAATAATAATATTATATAATTAAAAAACTGTAATCTTGATGAGAGTAAAAATTATTTCATTACAGTTATAAAATCTGTATTTTTTTATAAGATAAAAGGACATATAAATGGGAATGTCTAAATATTTTCGCTATTTATAAAAATATGAAAAAATTTTTTAGATAAAAGTTGTACTGTTTAATAAATTAAATATAATGCAAAAGAAAAAGAAATTTTTTAAATGTCAATTTTTGAGATTTCAAGGTCACAAATTTTTTTTTTTAAATTAATATTACTTTTTTTTTTTAAATTGTTATAGTGCGTAAAAAGACAAATTCAACGATATATAAAAATATATGCTAATCATATACTGCAGTGGAGAAAAGCGAGTTACAAAATTAACAAATTTTCAAAGTCGACTTGGCACCATTTTCCGTTTTTCGATCAATTTCAAATTTTGCACAGGTTATTTTTTCGCACAGTGGCACCATCCTAGGGGGTGTCCCACAAAAAATTCGAAAGTCGAAAAATAAGGTCCACCCTAATGTAGAGGACTGGCCCATTGACTGGATGACGGACGAATGATGCCACCATCGAGAAGCTTATTGAATTCCGTTTTAGCTGCCATTAGTAACTCTCCAGAAAGTCTGCGAGGGCGTTCGAACACCGGAGGTCCTTCAGTATGAATGCGATGATGTACCAATGGATCCTTTAAAAGCGCAGTAGAACTGTTGAAAACAGTAAGATCACTAAACTCTGTAATCAATTTTGATATTACTTCACGGGGAACAAAATCTAACGAAACTTCGCTGTCTACTAAAGAGACAGAATGCACACAAGCTCGTGCCAAGCTACCCTCCGCAGCAATAGCAGTCAGTGGATCAATGATACGACGACGTTTGACATCTACTAGAAGACCATAATGTACTAATAGATCGGCCCCGATTATGGCGGAAGTCACCTCAGCAATTAAGAAAGGCCATCTAATTGATCGACGTAGACCAAGGTTAAGTTCAATCATCTGGAGGCCATAGGTCGGAATGGAAGTTGAATTAGCCGCTGATAAGGTGAGTCTCTGAGGAGTCAATGGTCTTTTGAATGCTGAACGTGGTAGGAGAGAAACAACAGAACCAGAGTCCACCAAAAATCGCATGCCTGATTGTCTGTCATAAATATGAAGGCGATTTTCTTGAAATTTACTGCCGACGTCTGTCGCCTGTACCAGCGCCAGAGCACTTAGTTTTCCGATTGTCCAACTTGAGAAACCATAGGTTTGAAAGAACAAGGTTGTTCGCATTTGTGAGCATCCATACCGTCACGTCTATGAAAGAAGCAGTATCCAACAGCGAGAGGCTTAGGTGAGCGAGTACGAGCCGGACTACGACCACCATCATTCCAACGTTGATTTGAATTTCCACTTGACTGACCGGAATCTTTGTCCAAAATTTGACGATTAAGCTCTATAAGATGCGTCAATGAAGTGCTGATAGAGGTTAGTGACGTCATGAATTCATTCCGACTAGTAGGGGGCATAAAAGGAGAATGGCTTCGGCGGGTAGGTGAGCGGGCACGTACATAAGAATTTACTGCCGAAATTGAGGTGATGGTCGGTGAGCTCACCATGAGTTCGTCAGCAGCGATGGAAAGCTCTTCAAGATCAGCTGCTTTGAAAATTTTTAAGCTTAAGTAGCTGCGAAGGTTTTTTATCACCCAGTTCAAGTTGTGTAAGTAATTTATGTAATTGATGATCTGTAGTGTCTACTAAACGGCGTAAAATAGCTTCCTTTAAATTTTTATACTTTCCTGAATTTGGTGGTGATTTGACTATGTCAGCCACTTCTTGAAGCGAGTCTTGATCCAATTTCGATAGTACAAGGTTGTATTTTGAATCATCTGAGCGTATCTTATTAATCCCAAATGAAGCATCCACTTGGAAAAACCAAAGTTCTGGATTTGACTTCCAGAAAGGAGGAAGACGACAGCTATTTACAGCACCCACTCTAGGAACTGTTAGAGTATCACAAATTTCCAGGTCTGAGAAACTGCTTTCAAAAGAGTCTCTTCGTTGAGCGTTTTCATCATCAGGGACATCATTATTACTCGTCGAGGTTCACGAACCTCCGCTGGATCTTGCTGAATTTGAATTCGAGAGCGCGATATCGGCATAATTAAGATGTACTGTTAAGCAATTTTTAATAAATATCACGTCGGGGTCACCAGTTTGGAATAACGTGTTCTAATTAATTATATATATGAACTTTTATTAAAAATATTAACATATGTTGATTGGATGAAAGTATGTAACAGAATGAATAAAAATGAATGAATGAACAGAAAAACAAAACATTATAAATAAAAGAACATTAATACATAGTAACATAAAAATCAATAAAAAAGAAATATATATACGAAAGTAACAAATTGAAAACAGCGGTCGCGGACAAAGAATTTGTTTCCTTCTTCTGGACGTGCCGGAAGCGCCAACGCGGAGAGCGGGAGAAATAGGATGTCGCTGAGACGCCACATACATACTGAAAAAAATGTAAACTGAGTTTAGGTATATTGTCATTTGGTCTATAATACGATCCCTATGTTCCTACTTATTACAATTTACGGATAGACCGTGTGGCGATTAACTTCATCAATCGATTGAATCAATCGCCGATTTTTCAATGATTACCTTTTTTTCGTACACTCAATCAATCGATCTTAATTCAAATCTTAATCGATTAATGCCCAACTCTGCTTTTGAAACTTATAACGAAGAAATATATGTAAGTACTTACTTGAAAAGTTTACCGACCTTTTTTTATGGAATTAACTTTGACCACACTTACACACAATATAATTAACACCTAGCGTTGTAGGTGACTAGACGATATATGTATATCGCGATAGAGTCACTGCTTGGGTTGGCCTCAAATTAGTTGTACTCTAAATGTCGCGCGACGATTCTTCAACATATAACGAATTTAACAAAACACCGATAAACAAATGACCGGAGATGACGCTAAAAATTGAACAAAAGCAGGCTTGCCATATTTTATCCCCTCCGGCCCCTTACCCCTCCGCCTTCTCGCCCAGTTTCGCAGCGTACCTCTTCCCACTAACGCAGGCGACAGTGGCGACACGCGACGATTGGGAAGAGTGGGAGCAGGTAAGGAAAATAACGGGTGTACTTTTGTTCCACGCGACGCTACGGACGGCTTGGCTTGAGTGAAGTTGGTTTTCGAATTCAGTTTACAGCAGTTTACAGACTTTGGTGTGCAATGTAGCAAGAATCAAAGTTTTAGAGTGCCGTTTGCAGTATTTTATACTACGCATTATTTAAAATTATTGAGTGAAAAGTACACCCGTTATTTTCCTTACCTGCTCCCACTCTTCCCACTCGTCGCGTGTCGCCACTGTCGCCTGCGTTAGTGGGAAGAGGTACGCTGCGAAACTGGGCGAGAAGGCGGAGGGGTAAGGGGCCGGAGGGGATAAAATATGGCAAGCCTGAACAAAAGCCAAACACGCGGAAATGGTTGCGGAGCAACGGATAACGATGAAAAACTACATATAATAACTCTATATACAGGGTGAACTACGAATCGTAAACAGTAGAGATTACTCTGTTATTAGCAGTCCGATCAAAAATGTTTTTATCACATATAGCATGGTTTCAAAAAAATTTTCACATGATTATAGCAAATTTTTTGTAAATGAATTAAAAAAGCAATTTTTGCAATGTTCTTATGTTGTGATAATTACCGAATTCGCCTTAAAATCGTTTAGCAAATAGGCGTATAAAATGAATCTGGAAAAATCATGAAAAAAAGAGTTGACAAATTTTCTATAATCACGTGAAATATCTCTTGAAACCATGCTATACCTAATAAAAACATTTTCGATCGGAGTGCTAATAACAGAGTAATCTCTACTGGTGACGATTCGTGGTTTACCCTGCATATGTGTGCAGCCTAATATCAGGCTGAATTATTAGGTGAAGTAAAAAGTTCTGAGCGTAAATTTTAAACTTCTATATTTTTCTTGCTTCAACATTATTATTTTAGTTCAAGGTCATGTTAAGGTAAAAAAGATCGTATCCCACAGAATTTAGTTTTTTATTGTCTATCATGCTATCGTAAAAATGTTCCATTTTTAAAAACATCGATGACCTTGAAATGTTATTTAAACAATTACCTGAAAAAATTTTTTATTTACCATTACATTTGCTTCTTAAAATAGCATAACTTTGTTCTGAGAAGTTTTTTCGTGGGGCCGTAAGTGCGGAAGATATGTAGGTGTACCCATTTATATGGTCCATCCTGCATATATATATTATATATGCATAAACGATGTACAACTGAAACGTATAACAAAAGATACAACTAAATTTTAAATTGTACAGTATATGAGGTTCCTGGAACGAAAATATTTAGTCGCATATACGCGCCTGCCAAGTTTGTGCAAGCGAATGCGTTCGGAACGCTTGAAACTCCCGGTGACTATTTATTAAAATCGATACACACAACATAAAATACACCTGCTGACACGTATGAAAATATCATTTAAACTTGTATTTTGATAGTCTATGATGACTATTTTAAATGTTTTATTTAATCCGAGTTTAAGGAGTGTGTCTTCAAAACGTTATATCTCAGCACAGAATAATCTGAAATGAATAATAACACTGTCCAACAAATTTCAACTTTTTTTATGTTCCCAATATACTGTTGGGTCCTTCTTATAGAGTTTTTTGCGCTGATTCCGAATCTGACCTTAATTTTTTTCCTATACGCACAGTTTTTGAGGAACATGGCTTTAAAAAAAACATATTTTTCAACTTTAAACAAATATTATGACGTTATTATAAAAGATATTGAATTGTTCTTTACAGCAAAAGATTCTGTAGACTTTCCCGAATCCAGTGATATATAATATTAATCCATTATGATTGTTTAAACTTGTTTAAACAACGTTTAAAGACGGAGAGACACCACTTTTGCACCAATTTTTGAGGATATTTTTCAATTTATCTCAAAAAATAAGGGTCCAGCGGAAAATCGAACTATACCACGCGATAGAGCAGACTTTTATCTTGAAAAACCCCCCTTGAAAGTTTTTGCAGCATCCACGTTTTTACCGAACTAGAAAGCAAAATATCTTCGCCCGACATGGGTTACCGCCAGTGGCGCTCGGGACGGGATACGGCGCAGCGACGGGACACGGAGCGGCGAACGACCGTTCTAGTGGTGAGCGCCACTGGCGATAACTCATGTCGGGCGAAGATATTTTGCTTTCTAGTTCGGTAAAAACGTGGATGCTGCAAAAACTTCCAAGGGGGGTTTTTCAAGATAAAAGTCTGCTCTATCGCGTGGTATAGTTCGATTTTCCGCTGGACCCTTATTTTTTGAGATAAATTGAAAAATATCCTCAAAAATTGGTGCAAAAGTGGTGTCTCTCCGTCTTTAAACGTTGTTTAAACAAGTTTAAACAATCATAATGGATTAATATTATATATCACTGGATTCGGGAAAGTCTACAGAATCTTTTGCTGTAAAGAACAATTCAATATCTTTTATAATAACATCATAATATTTGTTTAAAGTTGAAAAATATGTTTTTTTTAAAGCCATGTTCCTCAAAAACTGTGCGTATAGGAAAAAAATTAAGGTCAGATTCGGAATCAGCGCAAAAAACTCTATAAGAAGGACCCAACAGTATATTGGGAACAAATTTGGTGTTGGACAGTGATAATTTGGGTTTGGAAGCTTTGAAGGGTTCTTACTCTATTACAAAAAAATTTTTTGAATATCTTAATCTTGAAAAATTGACTTTTGGCCACAAAAAGCGGGTTTCCAGACCATAGTGCAGTGGTCCGGATCGAAGAAGTTGGTGTCATTTAGCGAAAAAGTCAACTTTCTCATATCGATTTCTGTTACATACAAGACAGGGAGAGAACGACTAACTTCGTTGGAAAACGTCACTTTATTGAATCCCGAGACGGGATCGTCACTCCCAAATGAACTTGTACAAACAATGTAGAAAAAACCCACAACCGAAGCGCGGTCGGGTTCACAATAAAGATTACTTGTTAAACAGACTAAATAGAGGTAGCCGTTGCTTTACAGATGATTCCTTGCTCGGCGTTGAGCGAGGAGAGATTTCTCGAATGACACCGGTCAGCGGGACGCGATACCGTTCGAGAGCGAGCGAGATAAAAGAAACGTGTTCGACAGCGTGAGATCGTGCGAAGAAGTGTCGAGCGATCGATCAGCTGGCCGTTAGCCGTCATCGGCGAAGAGCGTGGTTTTCGGATCGATAGAGCGATCCGACAATCAGACTCCCGTTCCGATGATCGACAGTCGATGGTAATCGATATCGACGCGTGAGCCTATGGCCGCGCGAGCCGCTGATCGATCCGCGATCTCGCTGTCTCTCGAACGTCAGCCGATAGCGTGGCCGCGCAATGGTCGACGCGCATGCGCTGCTGACGCATTCAGCCAATCCCAAACAATTTCTAACAAATTTGTATTGCTTCCTAAATGTCTATCAATCTTGAAAATGAAAAAATTAATGCGGTTTAAAGAAGAATTGTAATTAGGACGAATACTTAAAGCGTAGACATTTAGAGACAGTACTTTTCACCAAGAAAATTGCCTCACTTCTTCGAGGTGCCCTGATCACCTAACTTAATATTTCTTATTAATTTTTTGTTCACGATGAAGAGCACTCTTTTGTGTTACAAAATTAACATCGACACTAAAAGTTATTGTTAACAATATGTTAAAAATTAATATTCAATGAAATAAAAAAATTGGCCATATTTTTTACATTTGACAAGGAATATCTAGAGGGTCATAGAAAGTCAAGATTTATAACAAATTGGATCATTTTCAGTATTCTTTCCCGTATATAATCATGCAAAAATCTTGTCCTACCTCGTCCTACCTTGCAAGTTATTAATGTTCAAAGCTGTCAATGTTACTTCGCGACGAGTTTCGCTTGCGTAAAACAGGCTCGTATGACTGATCAAATGTTCCAAATATGAACGTTTCTGCAATAACATTATAAGAGATAAATAGAGTATATATATATATATACAGGGTGAGTCACCAAACGTTAGCACCTCAAATATCTTTGTTGTTTCTAAAGATACGTAAAATATGGTAAGGACAAAGTTAATGGTACAATGGGGCTGACACGATGCAAAAAAAAATTTTGTTTTTATGTCATTTTTTTGGAGATATCAAGGTCACCTTGACTTTTTTAAATGGAATGTCCTATTTTTTATACCATAGATCGATAGAGTATCAAATTCTGAGTATAAAAGTGTTGACCTTCATATGACCTAAACCTAATAGTTAACGAGATATTATCCAAAGAAGAAAGACAATTGTTTCGATAATATCTCGTAAACTATTAGATTTAGGACATATGGAGGTCAATACATTTTTACCCAGAATTCGACGGTCTATCGATTTATGATACAGAAAGTAAGTGTTTCCAGTAAAAAAAATCAAGGTGATCTTGAAATGTCCTCTATGGCTCCACCCACGCAAAAAATGTTAGTCACAATATGACCCCCTCTGTACCGTGTAAGCTTTGTAAACAGGGTAGGGCAATAACTATGTTCACCTTGAATATCTCCGTTATTTGTAATAATATGGAAAAATGTTATGAACAAAATTTGCACGGTATAGAGGGGGGCATATTGGGACATAAACATTTTCTGCGTGGGAGGAGGCATAGAGGACATTTCAAGATCACCTTGATTTTTTTTACTGGAAACACTTACTTTCTGTATCATAAATCGATAGACCGTCGAATTCTGAGTAAAAATGTATTGACCTCCATATGTCCTAAATCTAATAGTTTACGAGATATTATCGAAACAATTGCCTTTCTTCTTTGGATAATATCTCGTTAACTATTAGGTTTAGGTCATATGAAGGTCAACACTTTTATACTCAGAATTTGATACTCTATCGATCTATGGTATAAAAAATAGGACATTCCATTTAAAAAAGTCGAGGTGACCTTGATATCTCCAAAAAAATGACATAAAAACAAAATTTTTTTTTTGCATCGTGTCAGCCCCATTGTACCATTAACTTTGTCCTTACCATATTTTACGTATCTTTAGAAACAACAAAGATATTTGAGGTGCTAACGTTTGGTGACTCACCCTGTATATATATGTGTGTCCCACCCGATTTCGACTCTTGATTTTCTCGCTATTGTTACTTGTAGCAAAAAATGTTTCAGCAGAGGCTCGAACAGTATCGAGTGGAGCATATTTTGATGTTATAAGTTTTTTCGTGAGTGGACGCGTAAAGGTCATATAAAGGTCAACTTGGTTTTTTTAAATGGAATAAGGTATTTTTTAATACATCGATCGATGTAGCTGGACATTCGTTATAAAAAAGTACTAACCTATGCTTATGACGAAAAGTTAGTAGTTCAGGAGATATTTCAATTTAAATAACTCTAAAATAACAGGATTGCTGGTTGACTATGTCAAACAAGGTTGAGGTTCGTCCAATGACGGAAATACCGCTAGACGATTTTTCCAAAATGAAGCAGTCTCGGCCGAAATTACAAGAATAGATATAGATTTAATCAAAAGATTCCATGTAATATTGCAAGTGATTTCCTCCCCTTACGAAATAGATTGTGAAAAATTTGGAAGGTACACACAGACCACAGCGAAATATTTCGTCGCTCACTATGGCTGGTATTTTATGCCAGTCTCTGTTCATAAAATACTTATGCATGGCCAAGAAATTGTTAAGCACGCATTGCTTCCCATCGCATCGGTCAGCTCTCTGAAGAAGCACAGGAAACCAGACATAAAGATTTTTAACAATTTAGAATGAAAAATACAAGGAAATTGTCAAGATTATGCACGAATAAGGATACAATATTGAGATTACTGTTAACATCTAACCCGTACATGTCACAATTCAGAATAACATGTAAAAGAAATCCTAAAATACTGAATCCTGAGGCAGTAGAATTATTAATAAACTAATGCAATCGATCATCATAGATCATCACGAAAAACAAATTATGGTATGTTTATTTTATTAGCTTACCTTTTTATTTGTGGTAATATTGACTGAATATAATGTTAGTACTATTTTAGTCGCATTATGTATTTAAAATATTTCTTTTTTTAGACAGGAAAGCCATTCTTTTATGTGTTAAAGATTAAGACCAACTGTCACGTCCGCTGACGTGTTGCTGTCCAATGACAGGCGTAGTTATAAGACATTATGTTAACCACTAGCAATAAGTACACAACCAATGTAACACAAACACAATAGTCGTAAGTGCATGTTCACCTATCATCCTATCCTCTATTCCATCCTCCATTTTCATTCCTATCCGACCTCCCAATCTCCCTAAATCCAGCCTTCTCAATTGTCCCCGTTGCCGCGCGACGCTCGGTAGTACGTCATCGCGCCCAGCGATCCCCACTCCTCGCGTAGCGCCTCCTAATCTCCGGCCCACTCCCTCTCCGAAATTATCCCACTCCATTGACACCTCCCAAATCAAAGGAGTTCAATGGAGCCTCCGATTCATTCACTTCTTTCCCGGACTTCACGACGAGACCTCGTCGTCTCTCGGGGTCATCCCCTATGAATAAGAATTCAACCTCGCGCTTCTTATTTAGCTAGTTTACACTGCGTTCCTACGTACGCGTACTTACTTCTAAGTGTCTATTGTAGCCATTAATGATATATTTTCTCATATTAAAGGTTAATATTCGCAATTTAACCGGTTTCGAATCATTCCGACTCCCTTGCACCCGTCGCATGCGATATCGAAACCTTCTCTATTCTCACCGTTCCGACTCCCTGAACTGTACGCCTGAGCCCATCAGGTTGCTCGGTACAATTTACGGATTCTACTTTCACCATTTCGACTCCCTAAACTGTACGTCTGAGCCCACCAGGTTGCTCGGTACAATTTACGGACTCTACACGAAGCCAGCTGCTTCTTCCTAATTAACTTCGCGCTTGTCACTCGTACGCATATCGCATGCCTCGTCGCGCCGGTCGTAAACAGCAGCTACGGAAACTGCTACGCGAATACTTTCTCGAAGAAAGCGATAAGGACCGTTACACTAGAGTCCTCGGAGTGTACCCGGTTCCGTCGGTTACTTGTGACACGGTCGTCACGCATAAAGTGAACCTCGTCCCGGCGCAAAGAGAGCAGACCTCCTGGAGGACGCCGACACGGCTCTCGTTGCCGCCCGTCAACCTCACCCGGGACCGATCCTCTTATCAATCAGCCGAGCACGCGACGTATCCAGTTCCTCGAGATAAGGAAGGTCTGGAGGAACCCCTCCACGAAAGCAGTCTCTAATCTTATTGTCTAGGTCAAGATCCGGTGAGTGCTATTTGTAAGCCGTGGGCAAGCCGCTGCGTCGTGACCCGAGTTAGACGCGGTTATACTCGCCGTGTGGACTCAAAGGCTGACTAGATTATTAGTGTTTTGATCCGCGAGCTCGAGAGTTGCCATAAGCGACAAATTCGAACCGCGGGACGTAACACCAACACTAAAAATTATTGTTCATAACAAGTAAAAAAAGGTTGAAAAACTATATTGGAACAAATCATTTTTTAATAAAAAATATCAATGAAAAGTTAGTAAAAATTATTGTTTAACAAATGAAAAAAATATTTAATTATGTCTAGGTAAGAATTACTATTTTTTAAATATTTTTGGTGAAAATTTCATTGCGATATCTCTAATAGTTCAAAAGTTATAACAAAATGACACCAACTTCTTCGATCCGGACCATTGGGCGGCACACAGTGGGCCAGATCGTATAAGTAGGAGGAAAAAAGTCTGAAATTATATTTATATCAATGGCAATGCTACTGTCTATGTATTTTGTTATATTAAATCGATTGTGACAAAAATTAAATCGATATAATAATAATAATTTAAGACATATTTTTCAAGATCAGTGTAACCGTACTAGTTACACACCGAAGTTCGCGTCCATCGATATCGTCACTGTGACGGCACGTGACATCACAGGAGCGATCTATGTAGATAATAAAGTGCGTGCGCATCGATCCCCTCTTGATTGCGATCAAAGGAGGTCGATGCAGTGATGCCATACGGGGGGAAGTGATAGATATATGATGTACCCCCTCTCTGATGACCAGAGCGCGACGGGGCATACGCAACGTGTCGGTGGAATAGGGAAGGTGAATAGTGGAAGGGGAAAAGGAGGAGAGTATTTCCGAGAATTTGGGTACCGATCGGTACCCATATGGCATCACTGGGTCGATGCGAGCAGCAGATTGATCACTCGACGTTTGGACTCGGTCCTATAAGCACGTATGAGTCAATACGCGTCTCGTGTTAGAGTCGAAAACTTTAAGAATTGAAATTTCATAATTTGTGTATCGCCAATAAGGCATATTATATCAGTACTGCCCATAGCCCGGCTAAAGGGCGATTAGAATCTCGCGCTGCGAACTATTAAATTAATTGCTAAATAGTTGAGTCATGGCAAATTAAATGTATCTTGAGAATATTGCTGCTCTGTATTACTGTTGTAATTGTGTTTTGACTCGAAAGGAAGGAGACCTGATTGGTCTCGCAGGAATTGTCGGTATAGGGGGTGAAGAGATTGACGAGGTTGAATTAAACTAATATATTCTACTCGATAACGGAATACAACAAGAATATAGATGATGACGGTTGAATTGCGCACGGACGGAAACGGAGCGAGATGGTCGGAGACGAGAGACCGATGGACAAAGCGATTGGATCCGTTGATCCCGGCGAGTCGTATCAGCGGCTGGATACGAAAGTAGTGCGGTAATGACTTGAGCAGATGCTAAGACGTGGTACTACGAAAGAAGTTCCGAACGCAAAACGCAGCTCTCTTTATAGGCCGGTGGGCCATCGGTTTTCGGAAGGAGAAGGAGTGGGGTAATCGAAATTGAATGTCTAGGATCGCAGCAACGTTCGGTAGGGCAATGACCTAGTGAACGATGCGTCGAGGGAGACAAAGGAATTGGGTAACGGATTTGACATGAGGAGACAAGGATGCGATGGCCCGCGACAACAACGACGATTTCGGTGAAAAACTGACACGGCGAGGTTTACATGCTCGGTCGATTACCTCGTCGTGTGTCATCGAACTCGATCAGCTGCGTTCAGTGGTGAGACAAAAACTCTCGCACGCGACTGTTCTTATGCCTCACCGGTGTCTGATGAACGCAATGTAAACACGGCGCGTTGCCGTTCGGAATCGCGATGTTACGTAGCCCACGGAACGGCCTGTTGGATTTTAAACAAATTGCGAAATGCGCAGAAGATGAATTTCTATAATTTTGTTCACGACCCGGCTCAAGGGAAAATTTGGTCGCATATTGCGCGGTGTTAACAAATCTGTTTGGATCTTCGTTGATTTCCGTTCTGCGGAAATTTGAAGTTACGATCCGGCGAAATAGCAGGAAAATAAATATGTTGAAATAATCGGAATTGTGGGAGAGCGTTTTGATTTATTGTTTGACCACCGTCACTCGCGATATTACAAAAAACCCGTCGATCTCGGCTTACAAGGGTCGGCTTGTAACGGTCGGTACGCGACAAGAACGATTGTAAGAAATAGACTTTTCGATTGTGCAATTCGTAGAAGAGAGAGCGAGGACCCGACCGATTGTTGTGTATATTGTCGCGGCTCGTTCCCCTCGCCGCGCACCCCGAACTACTCGGTCCGCCCGAAGTGTGCGGGGAGGGAGAGACGAACGACGACAACGGCCGAGTCCTCGTACAGATACATTTCGGCAGTTGACACACACACACGAGCTCATTACGGTACGTCACGCGAGTGTATTCGTGTGTTCGCGCGGCGATACCGAACGGCTGATCATTTTATGCTCTAACAGATTTATTGATAGTATATTTAAATATTTATATAGTTTGTACGCGCGCCGGGGAATAGCAGGGGAATGCAAAGTTCACATTTCATAATTTATAATTTATTATAAAGGTTATTTATTATATAATTTATTATAATGTATTGTAGAAGTAAACATTATACGGGCCGCCTCCTCGGCCTTCGCCGCGCGCTGCACAGTGGGAAATGAGGTAGAGCGATGACATTTTTTTAAAATTAAAGCTCAAACTTTGCAGAATATGGGAAAATAGTGAGATTATGGTACGAACGTTTATTGATATTGAAAACATTCGTTAAACTTTTAGAATTTCAAGAAAATGTGGTTTCTCCGTTACTACGTTACTTACTAAAACATAAGGTGTCACCAGTAACGAGTCCGGTTTTCCGTGTGCGGTCCTCTGGTTACGGTGTCCCTCGTTGCTGAATGGCTCGCCGAGCCAGGGTCCTATACGGCGAGGGACGTGTTCGATGTGAGGAGCGGGGTCGTAGCGGGGTGAATCAGTGAGACAGGTGTTTTGCGACACAATAGTGCCCGCTGACTTAGAGCGCGCAAGATACGCGGTTGATGGAGTGTCGCGGTGCGCGGTCTCGAGGATACGTTGAGCGAACGCGGTGGTGCGGCTTGGAGAGGTCGCAGGTGGAGGACGGATTCGAGGCGAGCGGGGGACGGGATTCGATCGTGGCTGTCGCCGTGATCGCCCTTCCTAGGCCGGGTTTTGACGAGTCCCCGACGTCGGCGACGCACCGATCGTCGAGTCTCCTCCGGACGGTCCAGGGGTGAGTTTCGGCCAGGTGACGCACCTAGTTTCCACTCAACCGTCCTCGTGGACGACTCGTCTCACGAGGCGCGGGCGGTATACCGTGCGTTCTGGACTCGCTAGGCGGTTCTTCGGTGAAGTTGAAGGGTGACGCACCTCTTCTCGTTCATCCGGCCTCGTCGACGACTCGTCGTACGAGGCTACCGGTGACGCACCGGGGTAGCTACGGTAGGACACGGTTCTCACCGGCAGGATGCAGGTTGCAGCACAGGGATTCGACGGATTTGAAGGGTGACGCACCGCTTCTCGTCCTGTCGCTCTCGTAGACGACGCGTCGTACGAAAGATACCGGTGACGCACCGGGGATGACCGGAGGAGCACGGCTCGCTCTGGAGGAAGTTTCAGGACGGGAGGTTCCTCGGCGGAGTCGTAGGGTGACGCACCACTTCCTATACGTCGGTTTTCGGAGGCGACGCGGCTCGCGAAAAGTTACCGGTGACTAACCGGATATTTCCCTCGATGGAACACGGTTCTCACCAGGGTGAACCAGGGTGCCGCTGACAGGGGTTTGCACGGCAAACGAGCCCGTAGTCGACGGTCGGGAACTAGGATACTGGGTGCTTGTAGAATACTTACAGCTGGTGTACGGGAATGTTCTGTCTTCCAGGAAACTCACTGGTAAACTCCGGTGATTTTGGTTGATTTCGGGCGCCTTTTATAGGGATAGTTTGGTGACGAGGGGCGGTGGTGCGGAGAGGAAATTAGATGGTGACGTATCCCTTTTTCTATTTCGTATTTTGGTTTTTGGTTTTGGGTTCCCGTTGGGGATACGTCTCTAGGTGCGGGACCGGTGCGGTACGGGCGGTGTTATTGTTGTGACAGGAACGCCGGTGGTATGTTACGCGATTCAGGATCGCGTGTACGACGGGTGGAGGTTTGACAGGGGTTTGCTTCGTAACAGATCTGCGTTATGCAGGTCTGTTACAATGCATTGATGAGAAGTAAGTTAAAATGATGAAATACTTACCATACTTCCTGTGTAAATGAAAATATAATTATGAAAAATAGATATCTAATTTAAATTACATTATAATCACACATAGATCTACGGGAAATGATATCTACACAAAATCTACGGGAAATGATATATAGCATGTTAAAAAAAAGTTTTTTCCGCGCGTAGTAACGGAGAAACCACATTTTCTTGAAATTCTACAAGTGTAACGAATGTTTTCAAGGTCAATAAACGTTCCTACCATAATCTCCCTATTTTTTCCATATTCTGCAAAGTTTCAGCTTTAATTTTAAAAAAATTTCATCGCTCCACCTCATTTCTATCGAAAATTCTTTGATTTTGAATCGAGTTTGGTCCAATGTTCTCACTGTGTGTGCGCGGCGCTGCGGAAGCCGAGTGTTTAGGATTAAGCTTAGAAGTAAGTTAGTTTAAGATGTCGAGATCGAGCGATACGGCCCTTAGTCGCCCCCCGCGTGACACGTCCCCAGGATTTACGCTCCTGACAATTGGCTGTACGCGGATTCCGTGTTTTTGGCGATTCCCGGTATCGCGCTCGTGATGCGTGATCACGTGCTCACCGAGGACCCCCCGTGGATCGCTCGCATTACCACGACGATCAGATTCGTTCTAACGACTAACCGATTTACACGCTGTATCTCGCGCCCAGTTATTATAACTATCGCTATAGCTATTCTGCTAATCGGGATCGATACCTATATCGACTCGATCACGCGCCCTTTATCGCTTACGCGAGTTACCAGTTAATAAATCACGGTGGTTTTCGTCAACGTACAACGGTTCTCTATCGCTTCTTTCTCTCGACCGTTCCCGCTCACGTTGTCCCTCACGATTTCCCTATCCGGACTCCCTTCTGTGTTTGTACCCGATCCATTTAATTTCCCATACAGTCCACTCCATTCCTAATCCTAAATTCGTCCCGGGTTCCCAACATATTTCCCACATATTGGTCCTTCGAGCCGGATAAATTAGTTCGTCATTTCGTGAAACGTGAGCACGTGTTAAGAGAAAAAGATGGCCGCCATATTCGAAGACGTGATGTCGGAGCAGGAAGCCGCCATGAGATCCCTCGCTCGAGTTCTTCCCAATGTCAAGAAAATGGGACAGAACAATTTTACCGTGGCCAAACTCCAGCAGCGATTGGACTTCTTGAAGGATGCCTTCGCCCAATGTCGGGCCATTGATCGGCGCCTCCAACCCTTCCGGCGCCTCGAAGGTGCCCAAAAGGTCGCCTACTTTCAAGACGAGCAGTTCAGCCTCTGCGAGGACGAGTACAACAAGGCCGCGGATTTCATCGACGAAGCGATCCAGAATCTGAACCCTTCCGTTCCAGCATGGTCGTCTCCAACCACGCCTGCCGCAGTCCATTCACGTAGCGATCTTCCCCGCATGAGCCTACCGACCTTCTCCGGAGAACCGACCCAATGGGAGAGCTTCAGAGATAAGTTTACCTCCCTTATCATTAACGATGAATCGCTGTCTAATGTTAAGCGACTTCATCACCTCGGGTCGTGTTTGAAAGGCGAAGCGGACGATTTGATTTGTAACATTCCGATAACGGAATCGAATTTTAAAATCGCGTGGGATATCTTAGTTACGCGGTACGACAATAAACGCGAATTGATTAAAGCGCATTTGAAGGTGCTTCACACTCTTCCCCAGATATCGGATGCGAGTGAGTTAGCATCTCTGCGCGACAAAGCCAACAAAGCGATACAAGCTTTACGAAACTTGAATCGCCCGGTCGACACGTGGGATGACATGCTCGTATATTTATTAGTATCGCGATTAGATCGATCCTCTCGAAAGGCGTGGGAATTGAAGTTAGGCGAATCCACCGAGTATCCAACATATGCTGAGCTCGAGAAATTCTTCGCGACGCGAATTCGCGCGCTCGGCGCCCTCCAGACAATTCCAAAACCGTCGAAACGAGTCGTTCAAACTCACGCCGCGACCTCAAACCGTTTATTGCGTCCTCGAAACACACCTGTGTTATGCTCGTTGTGTAAGACCGAGCATTTCGTGAACGCGTGTCTGCAGTTCAAAATAAAAACAACCTCGCAGCGGTTTGATTTCGTCAAAGGAGAGCGCCGGTGTCTCAACTGTCTGAGTCCAAAACATAATATCAGCTCGTGTCCAAGCAAGTATGCGTGTCAAAAGTGCGGACGCCGACATCATACGCTCTTGCATTTTGACTCAGCGGCCTCCGGTCCGATGGGCGCGTTCCAGCATCAACGCCTGATTCTCCACCGTCGGCGAGAAATTAAAGCACGACATGCCGCGATTATCGAGATAAAGTCCAAGCGCGGAACCGGCCCGACTCTATCAACCACTGCGTTGATCTTAACGTCATTAACGCGATACGTCCCTGAGCGAAGTGACTCGTCGATCTCGTGTCCTCATACTCTCGATCTCGATCTAGCCGATGAAAATCCCACGAGTTCCGATCCTATCGACATTATCATAGGAGCGAATCTGTACGGCTTCATATTATTAGATGGACTCCGCACTGGATCGATGTACGAGCCGACAGCGCAAAATTCGATTTTCGGGTGGTTCTTATCCGGACCCGCCGGCTCGACCATGTCTACAGTCTCTCCCGTCGTTCCGATCTTCCATTGCTCCCCGTCCGACCCGCTGGATCTCGACCTTCGTCGGTTCTGGGAGATTGAGGAGATCCCGACTACCTCCCATTTCACGGACGAGGAACAACAATGCGAAGATCATTTTCGTAACACGCATACGCGTGACTCGTCCGGTCGTTATGTCGTTCGTTTACCCTTCAAACGAAACCCTCCAGTAGAAATCGGGCACTCCTATCGAATCGCAGAAAGAATGCTCTCCAAACTGGAACTTCGACTGCAATCCAAACCGAAACTCCATGCCGAGTACGATGACTTCTTACGCGAGTACCTCCACCTTGGGCATATGCGTAAGATCCCTCCGTCGCATTCTGACGACCCCCACGCCGTGTATATCCCGCATCACGCGGTAATACGCGATAGTAGCGTAACAATACATCTTCGTGTTGTATTTAACGCGTCCAGCCTCACGAGCAACGGAACTTCGTTGAACGACCATTTGTTGATTGGTCCGAAATTACAATCGGATCTTCCGGCGATAATCCTTCGGTGCCGACAATATCGGTACTTAGTAACGTCCGACATTACAAATATGTACCGCCAAATATTGATGGATCCGCAAGACGTTGACTATCAGCGTATCCTGTGGCGCTCATCCTCGTCGGATCCTGTCGATCGCTATCAGCTGCTGACCGTGACATACGGTACAGCCCCAGCCCCATTCCTCGCTCTTCGAGTCCTACAACAACTTGTAGAGGACGAAGGGTCCCAATTTCCGTTGGCCGCACGCGTTCTCCAACATAATCTTTATGTTGACGATTGTGTCTTTGGCGCGTCCGATGAATTGACCTTAATCGAGACACGAAATCAATTGATTTCCCTGCTCAGCAAGGCCCATTTCCGTCTGCATAAGTGGACAAGCAACGCGTCGCATTTGCTTGCTGATATCAGTCCTCATGATCATGGCGTAGTCCAGGAGAAAATCTTGCAGTCCGATGACACTGTGAAAGTCCTTGGTGTCGCGTGGAGTCCCGAAGTCGACGCATTCCGCTTTAAAGTCACGCTTCCTTCGGATGCCGCGTGCACCAAACGAGCGGTTCTGTCAACCATTGCTCGCCTTTTCGATCCATTAGGATGGGTCACTCCCACTACAGTGTATGCAAAAATTCTCATGCAACAGCTGTGGGTGCAGAAATGCAGTTGGGACTCCCCACTTCCTCCGGTCCTTCTCGAACGCTGGGAGAGATACCGTTTAGAATTGCCAATGCTTAATTCTCTATCAATTTCTTGCTGGACGCACCAGGATGTAAACATCGGCTCCTGTGAATTACATGGCTTCGCCGATGCATCCACCTTGGCGTATGCCGCTGCAGTGTATCTGCGCGTTATTACTCACTCCGGTCAAACCATCATATCGCTGCTCGCCGCCAAATCGAAAGTCGCTCCAGTCAAACCATTGACTGTTCCACGGCTCGAACTTTCGGCCGCCCTTCTCCTCACTCGTCTCGTCGTTTTCGTGCGACAATCACTGCACGAGTTGCCGGGGAACATCCCGTGTTATTGTTGGACAGACTCAACAATCACGCTGTGTTGGTTGAGGCAACCCGCGTCAAAATGGAAAACGTTTGTCGCGAACCGGGTTGCCCAGATCAACTCTACTCTGCCCGATGCCATTTGGCGTCACGTACCGTCGGAGGAGAATCCCGCAGACTGCGCCTCTCGCGGCCTGCTTCCGTCCCAACTACTGGCTCATGACCTTTGGTGGACAGGCCCTTCGTGGCTGCAAAACTCGACCGAACATTGGCCTTCCGAAATTCCCGTTGCTCCATCTGGCGCGTTCACCGAGGAACGTCCGACCATTCCGGTCAACCTTTGCCAGCCTTGTACGCCATGGGACCTTCGTGATCGTTTCTCATCGTGGCCAAAATTATTAAAGGTCAGCGCGTATATCTTTCGATTCGTAGCCCGAATTCGAAAACAGCCCGGAGTGACCGGAAACTTCGTAAGTCAAGCCTTCAATGCGTCGGAAGTCCAACTCGCAAAAACCTTCTGGCTCCGACAAATGCAGCAGGAGCTGTTTCCGGAAGAGCTGCATGCTCTTCGTCACCAACGTGCGCTCACCAAAACCAGCCCTATCCTCTCCCTTAATCCGTATCTAGACGAGGACAACGTAATTCGAGTTGGCGGGCGCTTAAAAAACGCGAAACTATCGGAATAAGAGAAGCATCCGATAATATTAAAATCACACCCGACCTTGACGCTTATAATCATTCACGCTCATCTGCGAGGTCTCCACGCTGGATCGCAGCTGACGATGAGCATCCTCCGCCAAGAATATTGGATTTTGCGAGCGCGTCCCACAATTCGACACATTTTCCATAAATGCGTTAATTGTACACGCGAAAAGGCCGCACCGCGAAGTGCATTAATGGGAGATTTACCGGACTTTCGAGTCGCACGTTCGGCGCGAGCGTTTGTACATTGCGGTCTCGATTATGCCGGCCCGATTCAAACTCGTACGTCTCCCGGCCGCGGTCATCGTTCTCGCAAATCTTATATCGCCGTATTTATTTGTATGGTCGTAAAGGCCATTCATTTGGAACTCGTCAGTGATTATTCGACTGATGCATTCCTTGCAGCGTATCATCGTTTTTGCTCGCGCCGCGGCATTCCTAATGCCCTTTATTCCGATAACGGCACAACGTTCACGGGCGCGGACAACGAGCTCACGAGCGCGTTTCGTGCAGCCACTCGCGATCCTACGATGCTGAACCGATTAGCGCTCGATCGTGTCACGTGGCACTTCACTCCACCTTCCGCCCCTCATTTTGGAGGATTGTGGGAAGCGAGCGTGCGTAGCGTGAAGTACCATCTTAAACGAGTTGTTGGAGCCCACACATTGACCTTTGAGGAGTTAACGACTGTGCTGTGCCAAGTCGAAGCATGTTTAAATTCGCGTCCACTCGCAGCAGTCTCCGAGAATTTTGACGACTATTGTGCCCTGACGCCGGGACATTTTCTGACCGGGTCAGCCCTCACGGCAGTTCCTACTCCATCTCTGCTCGACGTAAAAGAATCACGTCTCTCGCGCTGGCAATTGTTGCAACAAATGATGGAAAGTTTTTGGCAACGATGGTCGCAAGATTACATGCAAGGTCTCCAACAACGCGTTAAGTGGAAAACTCAAAAGCCCAATATTGTCGTCGGGCAATTAGTTTTATTACGGCACGCTAATCTCCCCCCATGCAAATGGGAACTCGGCCGCGTCGTCGTGTGTCATCCCGGCGATGACGGCATCGTGCGTGTTGTGACGGTGAAAACCGCGCAATCCGAATATAAGCGACCCATCGTGAAATTGTGTATTTTGCCGGTTGACCTCCCGTCCGAGCCACCTTGTCCGCCGCGCAGCAAAGAGCGATCCGTCGATATTGTTTCGTAAGCCGTACCGAGGCTTGATGGTAAACAGATGTAATATATGTATATAGTGTATATAAGTAGATATAAGCGATGACACATCTGTCTAGCCCGCGACTCGCGATACGCCCGTGTTTTTTACGACCTTTATGTACACACACCCTATTGCGTTTCGCCGACCGTTCACGGCGGGCGGCACTGGATATTTAAATTCGCGTCAGCGTGTTCGTCTGTACCGTGCGTTCCCGTGATTTCGGATTTCTCAAGAAATCCAAGGCGGGCGGTATGTTTAGGATTAAGCTTAGAAGTAAGTTAGTTTAAGATGTCGAGATCGAGCGATACGGCCCTTAGTCGCCCCCCGCGTGACACGTCCCCGGGATTTACGCTCCTGACAATTGGCTGTACGCGGATTCCGTGTTTTTGGCGATTCCCGGTATCGCGCTCGTGATGCGTGATCACGTGCTCACCGAGGACCCCCCGTGGATCGCTCGCATTACCACGACGATCAGACTCGTTCTAACCACTAACCGATTTACACGCTGTATCTCGCGCCCAGTTATTATAACTATCGCTATAGCTATTCTGCTAATCGGGATCGATACCTATACCGACTCGATCACGCGCCCTTTATCGCTTACGCGAGTTACCAGTTAATAAATCACGGTGGTTTTCGTCAACGTACAACGGTTCTCTATCGCTTCTTTCTCTCGACCGTTCCCGCTCACGTTTTCCCTCACGATTTCCCTATCCGGACTCCCTTCTGTGTTTGTACCCGATCCATTTAATTTCCCATACAGCCCACTCCATTCCTAATCCTAAATTCGTCCCGGGTTCCCAAACACGGAGGAAGCGGCCCGTATAATTTTTACTTTTACAATAAATTATATAATAAATACCTTTTATAATAAATTATAAATTATATAATGTGCAGTTTGCGTTCCCCTGCTATTCCCCGGCGCGCGTACAAACTCTATATGTATATATTTAAATATACTATTAATAAATCAATCAATTTTTATAATGTATGGGTAGGAATATTTTAGGAACTCCTGCACCTTGAGTGTGGCGTATCGGGTAAAATAATTTGACTCTAATATTTCTAATACTTGCACTTTATTAGCTTTTCACAGCCCAGCTCTCGCAACTCGCAACTCGCAACTTCACTCTCTTTCGACTTTCACACTTCTGATCTGTCAGCCCTTGCGTTCGTTCCTTTTATTCAATTTCATTCTTCTCTCTCGCACTCTCATTCTCTCTCTATCAGTCTCGCATCCATTCGGAAAAGCTTACGTACGCCCTGCGTTTGGCACCCCTAGCCACTTGACGCTTGTCGCTAAGACCCAAACACTCTTCTTTCACACCTCGGCCTAATTGGCCCAAACAGACCTCCTTTCATGCAGGACCCAAACACGTTAGCGCCACGATGTCGCGTCCACAGTCACTCTAAACATTCACACCCCTACATACATATGTGTTATTCAATGAACCTATGAATAAATATCTTAATTTCATCTTTGAATTTTTATTTAAAAACGCTACGAACTTTCGTTCCAACTGTAACCGAACTATTATTAACCCTTTCAATATGTTACACCGACCCGTTCAGAAAAAGACTAAGAGTCCGCGAACTAAATGCACTGGATTGTGTGACGAACGGAAAGGAGTAGTGAGTCGGAAGTTGGTTTTTTTCTTCTCGTGAGAGGGTATTGTCAATCAGTTCACTCGCGTGGTACGGTTCACAGACACTCTTTATTGTAACTGAAGCTACGGAGGCGCGTTGACACGAAGAACAGAGCTCGCAGAGGAGATTATTCAACTCGATTCTCGCAGAGGAGAGTATCGAACGGTTTACAATGGTGCTCGTAGCGATTAGGTAATGAAACGGTGTTCGTGATGACTCGCAGAGGAGAGTATAGCCGAACGTACGTTAAGCTGGCTGGGGGGTCCTATTTATCGGAATCGGTGGATTCCCCCACCGCACCTACGGGAGCTCGCTTCGAGGTGACAACTCGCTGGTGTTGTAGGGACAACGAGGGGGGTGTTCGCGGCGCTGAATCATACGAAAATGTATTGCTCGCGTTTAACAAACCGCCCGCCTTGCGCGGTCGCGCAACAAAACGAATAATCTATATTCGGAGAGCTCCCCATACATACATACACATACACACATATACTAACTATTTACAATGTTTCGCATGATGACACCTGGGCCGACGGCCGGCCGCGACTGTTATGTCACATAGGTCGTGACGTCGCACGCTCGACAATAGGATTCGTAGGTGCCGTCAATTGTCTACGGGCAACCGGCAAATACGGGTGATGGGTCGTTTATACGTGGAGGACGCAGTCTTGACCTCCACCACTCGTACGCGGCCGTCTTTACCTGGGAAGGTTTTTATGACCCTCCCCAATTCCCATTTATTAGGAGGTAGTAGGGGGTTGTCTAAGAGGACTACCGCCCCTACAGTTAGACCCTTCTGTTCGGTCTGCCATTTGTACCGCGACTGCAGTTCCTGCAAGTACTCGCGGGACCATACGCGCCACAGCAGCTCGTGGAATTTTTGCACTTGTTGCCATCGTGATAAGTGCGTTGTCGGCTCGTCACTCAAGGGTGGAACCGGACGTGAATTCAATGGACTACCAGTTAAGAAGTGCCCTGGCGTAAGGATCTCAAGGCACTCTGGATCGTCGCGTACCCGAGTAATCGGACGCGAGTTTAACGTGGCTTCCACCTTGCAAAGTAGGGTGGACATCTCTTCCGAGGTTGGCGCGAACGACCCCATGATTCGACGAAGATGATGCTTGGTGGACCGGACTGCGGCTTCCTGCATTCCTCCGTGGTGAGGAGCGCCCGGGGGATAGAACTTCCACTGAATTCGGAGAGTGGAGCATCGATTTTTCAATTCCGGTGAATTTGTGACTTCGACGAAGTGTCGAGCGAGTTCGTTGGACGCGCCTACGAAATTCGTGCCATTGTCGCTAGTGATCGTCTGAGGAACACCGCGTCTGGACGTTAACCGATCGAAGGCTGCGAGGAAAGCAGCCGTGGAATAATCATCAACCAACTCTAAATGGACCGCGTGAGTAGCAAAACAGATAAATACTGCAATGTATTTTTTATACGTTCGCTTTCCGCGCCCGGGTGCGTCTCGTACTTGGTAGGGACCGGCGTAATCGACTCCAATGTGAGAAAAAGGAGGGGACGGACGGCAACGTGACGTCACGAGGTCTTGCATTACCTGCGTTGTAGTTTCCGCCCGCCAACGCGCGCATTTGACGCATTTGTGAATCACGCGACGGACCGAATTACGTAACCCTAGTATCCAATATTTTTGTCGTGTTGTGTACGTCGTGATTTGAGTTCCGCCATGCAAGGAGAGAAGATGCGATTCCCGGATAATGAGGTCGGAAACGTGATGTTTCGGCAATATCGCGGGGTGCTTCGTTTCCCAGGGCAGAAAAGAGTTTCGGAGCCTCCCACCTACGCGTATGACTCCGTATTGGTCGATGAAAGGGTTGAGCGGTAAAAGTGACGAGTTATTGAGCAACGGTTTGTTCCGCGCGAACGCGGCGATTTCGGTCGCGAACGAGCTGCGTTGGATTATTCGCAGTATTGTTATTTCTGAGTCTCGTAGCTCCGCGACGGTGAGGAACGAGGGGAGCGCGGTGCTTGTTTGTTTTCGCACCATGTTTATAAATCGCCGCACGTGACAGAATACGCGAATTAGGCGTTGCCAGCTGGAGAAACGAGACAGAACATCCCAATCTTTAATTGTGATCGTATTATGCACGGCGGTTTTACATTTCTCCTCCTCCGTTTCGTAGGTCTGCTGAACGGGCCAGTCTTCTTCTTCCCTCTTCAACCACGGTGGACCCTCGATCCACAGCGTCGATGCCAGCAGTGCTTCGGCGCTTACACCGCGCGAATTCAGGTCTGCAGGATTGCAGTGCGTCGGCACGTGTCTCCAGACGGCATTCGGTAGTGTGGTGTGGATCTTGGACGTCCTGTTGGCCACCATAGTTTTCCAGGCAGCAGGGTGTTTTCGCAACCATGCGAGGACAATCGTGGAGTCCGTCCAGCAAACGGTCTTTGTTACTGGTATCCCGATCGAGTGGGTCACGTGAGCGGCCAATTCAGTTAGCATGACGGCTCCGTTCAACTCTAGGATAGGGATAGAGACAGTTTTTATTGGAGCTACTCGCGATTTAGCTATGAGCAGCGTGGTATGCGTTTCGCCGGTGAGAGACGTTACGCGGGCGTAAACCGCGCATGAAAAGGCGGCACGAGATGCGTCGCTGAATCCATGTAGTTGGATTTCAATTGAGTCAGGGGCGTACTGGATCCACCGCGGAACCCTCATTGCGGTTAAAGCACGCCAATCCATACAGAAGAGGTTCCAGGTTTCGCGGGTGTCGTCCGATACGCAGTCATCCCAGCTGATTCTGTCGAGCCATTGTTGCTGCATTAAGATTTTAGCTCGGACAATTATTGGAGACAGCCATCCTAGAGGGTCGAATAACGTCGCAATCTCCGAGAGCAATTCGCGCTTGCTCATTTTCTCCTTTCTGACCGCCAGGTTTTGTAAGTCAAAATAGAACGCGTCGTCCGAGGGGATCCATCTTATTCCGAGGACTTTGAGTTCCGAATCATTGAATATTCGCAGATCCACCGCATGTGAATGTGTGGTTTCGGGAATACTTCGCAGGGATTCGGCATCGTTGCCCGCCCATTTTCGCAGATTGAATCCGCCTCGAGACAACAGCTGACAGACTTGTATTCTAGTCTGTTCGAGCAGCTGTTTGTCCGGCGCGCCCATGAATACGTCGTCAACGTAAACACTGTTGCGGAGAATCGGGGACGCGAGGGGGTATTCCGGACCTTCCAACTTGTTTATTTGTTGTATAACGCGCATCGAGAGGTACGGGGCGCAGGCGGTTCCGTAGGTTACCGTATTCAATTCGAACGCCTCGAGATTGCCGTTAGATTCGTTTCTCCACAAGATGCATTGATATTTGCGATCTTGTGGGTGGATGAGAATTTGACGGAACATTTTCTCAATGTCCGCCACTAAGACATATTTGTGGATTCGCCACGCTAGTAAGATGTGAGTAATTTCTAATTGTAACTTCGGACCAGTAAGTAGGATGTCGTTTAAGGAGTATCCGCTAGACGTTTGGCTCGACGCATTAAAAACGACTCGGAGCTTTGTAGTCAAGCTTTCCTCGCGGAGAACGGCGCGATGTGGAATGTAATTCCTCGCACGGTCGACGCTATCGAGACGGTTCATGTGGCCGAGCGACTCGTACTCGCGGATGAACGCATTATATTCGCCTCTGACCGCTTCGTTTTCGCGTAGTTTCCGGGTCAGACGTTCCAGTGACGCAGTGGCTCCTCGGAGTGAATCTCCGAGGAAGTCCTCGGGGACCGATTTGAGAAACGGTAACCGCACTACGAATCTGCCTGTAGCGTCGCGCGAATATGTTTTTTCGAAGTGCCGCTCGCATTCTATCTCCAAGGGAGTGAGGATACGCGTTTCAGGGACCGCTTCTGTTTCCCAGAAACGAGTTAACGCACGTTCGAGTGGATCCGTGTTTGTCCCGTGATGCGTGGCAACCGCGAATCGATGGGTTTCCGGGGTGTTAATGCATCCGGACAAGATCCAACCGAGAATCGTATTTTGCGCAATCGGTCCTTGGTTACTTGTGAGTCGAACGCCCGGTCGTAGGATTTGCGCGAAGATATCCGCGCCTAGGAGCAATTCGATACGTTGCTTAGATGCGGGCTCGGGGTCCGCGAGCGCGAGATCGAATAGGGCGCTGTAATTTTCTATCTGGACCGCCGGCGGCACGTACTGCGTTATACCGCGCACTATAAACGCACGGGTTGATAGTGCTGGTGACTCCTGCTTGGACGAACCGATCCGCAGTTGTACACTATAATCTATGTTGCTTGTTTGTTCGCCGCCGAGGCCGGTCACGGAAATCGGTGATCGGACTTTTTGTAAGCGTAGCTGCTGTACAAGATTGGTGGACACGAACGAGGATTGAGACCCCTGATCCAATAGCGCGCGGGCTAATCGCGACTGACCGTTGGGCGCGAAGACTTTGACCATTGCGGTGGCCAATAGGACAGTCTGACTGCCATTCGGACTGGCTTCGGCGAAATGTGTCGCAACGTTACTACCGCTCTCTTCCGTATTCGGCGGAGGGGTAGACGCGTCTAATCTTGAGGGCTGGACCGAAGATGCATTGTTTCGGTAACCACTCGTGTTGGGTCTGCTGAGGGCCCTGGGTTCTCCGCGGTGAAGTAATGTGTGGTGCTTTTCACCACACTGTCTACACACGTTTGTGCTCGGACAATTCGACACGGTGTGATTCGCGCCGAGGCAGTTTATGCACGCGTGTTGACTTTTTAGCGTCTCGAATCGAGCGAGTGGCGAGAGGCTACGGAACACGCTACAGTCGCGGGGTACGTGCGCTTCTTTGCAAAGAAAGCAAGTAGGAGACGTACTACTTTCTTCAATCACGTGCGCGTTCGTTTTTTGTCGCAACGGTTTCGCAGGACCCTCGGAGGATTGAAGTTGTTGCGTCGGTTGATTGGACATCTTAACCGCCGCGGTTTGTTCTAAAACGAACTTTTCCATCGCCGCGTATGTTGGGTAGGTTCGTGCATCTCCGAGGGTCTTGTTCCACTCCGTTTCTAATTCGCGGTCGAACTTGCTCGAAACGAAATAAACGAGATGATCCTCTTTCGTGCCTCTACCTAACGTGTGCAGCGCCTCGAGGGTGTTACGATAATGTATTGTGAACTGATTCAGCGAGTCGAGCTGTGACAATTTGATGGATTTCAGTGAATAAAGTTTTTGCATTAATGTATGGACTATGACTCTTTCATTATCGTAAATCTCCTTGAGACGTGACCAGCCGATCTGGAAGTTCGCGTCTGTCACATCTAGGTGTTGGACTGCGTCGAGTGCTTCGCCCGACAATGCGCTAAGCAGGTACTGTAATCGTTCCGCGCCCGTTAACGTTTCGTTCACAATTACCGCGGAGTTGAATCGCGATTCGAACGATTTCCAACGCGTATAGTCGCCGTCGAATTTCGGGAGTTCGATTCGAGGTAATTTGACGTGCGCGGGACGAGTTACCGTGGTGGCTGGGAACGCCATAGATGAATTCGCCGCAGGGGGTGTGATGGGGGGGCGTAGATGGGCCAGCTGCTCCCTTAGGTAGGACCAGCCTTCAAGGTACGCGTCCTCCATCCGATCCATCGTTCCGGCCTTGAAGTAGGGGAGGTCTTCTTTCGTCCGGTCCGCTTTCCGGTACGCTTGGAGGTACCCGTTGAAAGAAGTAATCTGGGTCCAGGTCTCCTGGTACATGGTCAGCCTGGTGTCCAGATACTCCACCGTATAGTTGACGACCCCTTTTTTCTTCGTATTCGTCAATATTTTGGTGAGCTGAGCAAACGCTTGGGTTTGCCGCTCAAGAACCGCTTCGAAGGTCTCCGTGACACTTGTGTTCATTTTCACCGTCTGTTTTTGACTTGAAAGTCACGAGACACGACACACGTTTGAATTAGACGGTTGTTTCGCCTCTAACGTCTTCCGACCGATCCAGGTTTCTTCACAAATCCGGCTCGAAGGACCATAAACTGTTACACCGACCCGTTCAGAAAAAGACTAAGAGTCCGCGAACTAAATGCACTGGATTGTGTGACGAACGGAAAGGAGTAGTGAGTCGGAAGTTGGTTTTTTTCTTCTCGTGAGAGGGTATTGTCAATCAGTTCACTCGCGTGGTACGGTTCACAGACACTCTTTATTGTAACTGAAGCTACGGAGGCGCGTTGACACGAAGAACAGAGCTCGCAGAGGAGATTATTCAACTCGATTCTCGCAGAGGAGAGTATCGAACGGTTTACAATGGTGCTCGTAGCGATTAGGTAATGAAACGGTGTTCGTGATGACTCGCAGAGGAGAGTATAGCCGAACGTACGTTAAGCTGGCTGGGGGGTCCTATTTATCGGAATCGGTGGATTCCCCCACCGTACCTACGGGAGCTCGCTTCGAGGTGACAACTCGCTGGTGTTGTAGGGACAACGAGGGGGGTGTTCGCGGCGCTGAATCATACGAAAATGTATTGCTCGCGTTTAACACAATATCTTGAAAGATCAATTATAAAATTGCGGCAGACCGAACGGCACCGCTGGATAATCGCAGGAGCGGCGAACGGTTCCGTAATAGAAAAGATTCACGGCTGTGCGTGGACAATTCTGATCAGAGTCGGCAGGGCACGATACGTGGCCGTGGCAGCTCTGCAGTATTCCAGACACACCCGTTATCTGCTACTTGATCTTTCAAGCTGTTCTTGTTAACTTGATTTACAAAATGGATTAACTGTTCCTTAGCAATTCCAACACCGGGTTGGTTACTAGACCCGATGGATTTAGTGAACGGTTCGTGCCTCCAGGCACTGGAAAGCGGAGAGGTTTGGGCAGAGATAAATAATCGTTGGTAGACAATATCTGGTAAAATTGAGATATATTCTGTTAATTAGTTGATCTGGATGAGAACAACTTTCGAACTGTTACGCAATATAAACAGTCTGTCGTACACGCAATTACCCTGTATTCGTATCATAACAATGATACACCTTAAATGAAACGCGACGACCACGGATCGTAAACAAAAGCCTCCTTTCCTGGAATGTACGCAAGAAACTGTCTAGCTTCGACGCGATCGCGGTTCTCATTCACGCGCTCGAGAAATACGCTTCATTGACGTTTACCTCACGCAAACAATTCGTGTCGAAAATCACTCGTTGATTTCTGATCTGCAAAAAGAATGGGGTTACATTTCCCTGAACAGCGTAGTCCGCACCGATCGGTACCGCCGTAATATCACGGGAGCAGCGATCGGCGTCTACCTGCTCCGGAATTCACCCTGTTGTATGGCGTGGTTCAGGAGACTAGGCAGGGCACGTATTCGTGGCCGTGGCGACTCCTTACCACCCACACAACGATGCGCTCTTAGCAGGACCACAGGAGTAAACCTCGTTCGAGACCAGGCTAGTGAACTCAGGCAAACGATCGGTCCCGTCGGAAGTTCTCCGGGAGGAGCAATCGGCTCCTGCTCTCTAGGCAACCTCGGAACGTGGTGGTGAAAAAAATTACGGATATCTAGGCAGGGCACGCTTGCGTGGCCATGGCGATATGCGAATTTTTCCTGTAGTCCGTTCTGAGCAAATTTACCGTGTATCTCGTCCACTAACGATATACACAGTAAATTCTACATACAAATACTTCGAGGATCAAAGAGCGAATACTTGCAGGGAATGATATCCTGCTTCGAATATATACGTAGGTAGACTGCAGGTATCTGTCTTTTGACAAACGAAATATCCACGATCGCGTGAACCGACGTGAACGCACGCTCGTTTACGTATTTCGCAACACGAACTATGGTTGCCCTCAAGATGGGCGTAGAACACAATTGAAAATTATGACACGCACTGGAACCTCAATGTCCAAACAACAATTTCACTCAATAGACATTTATTCAATTTTAAATCATATTTCTTAACAACTTGCAATACGAGATCAACTTTTCCCTTGAGCCGGGTCGTGAACAAAATTATATAAATCTAGCCTTCTCGATAATCCGCGATTACCATTCGCAATGAAGTTATTCGCTTTAAATTCTAAATAGATCTTTCAATTTATAATTATGCCTTCAGAATTTAATAATCAATATAATTATTCGCAACGCGAAATTCTGAACGCCCATTAGCCGGGCGGTGAGCAAGATAGAAAATTATGCCTTATTGGCAATTGACAACTCTACCGAATTCTTCGACTCGAAATCTAAGATTCTAACGCGGAGCGCGTATGGACTCTTACGTGTTTACTGGATCAGATCCATACGTAGAGTGAGCAATCTTCTGCTCGCATCGACCTCCTTTGATCGCAATCGAGAGGGGGTCGATGCGTACGCATCTTATGATCTATATTGATTGCTCCTGCGATCCTTGTCTATGACGAGGATAACAGGTGACGTCATGACCCCCGCAGTGGGAATCGATATCGATCCATGCTGTGCCTAGGTGTGTAACCAGAACGGTTACACAACCTAATAATTTATTGTTAAATTAATTGCTTCAATTTTCATAATATGCAGGATAATAATAATAACTTAATGAAGTGTTTCAGCGACGCTACAGCGTCTCTGACTGTAACACTGAAGGTCCCAATAATAATAACTTATAATGCGGCGGATGCACAGTGGGACGAATGGCCGTTTTAGGTGGAAAAAAGTCATGTCAGAAAATAGATATAACATTCATATACACTTCTTTGGGAATGTTCACTGACCCTAATTATACCCATAATAATGCATTTAAATGCGATATAAGCATAGAAATTAATACGTGAAAACTTCAAACCGTAATACATACGGCGAAATCGTACGTTTATATTCGCCACAAAGAAAATTGTGTCAGAGCAATAAATAAGAATCTTTAAGCTTCTATGCACGATTTTCCGTATTAATATAAATAAATGTTTAAATTAATGTTCACAAAGTACGTTAGCAAAGTCCTTTACAATAATTTTTAGACATTGTTTAAGTACCAGTTTTCTACGTCATTTAGTTGACTTTAATAGAGCAAAACTAGCAGGTCTGGGTGGATCCGGTCTTGAAACTTTTTTTGTTTATAAGTTCAAACTATACTAAAGAGATTCTAACAAAAAAAAATCTACGGAATGCAGCGGAATGCTACAACTTTTTACATTTCTGTATCACCGTGCATACGGTGCGCCGCAGTAGTGAACTGTATGGACATTAGGCCGGGCCGAAAAACACGAAAGTAAGCGTGGCGTTTGGCCCTAGTGCGGGAAAGTTGTGTTTTGGGGTCAATATGAACTGTGTAAAAGTTGGGCCCTGTGAGTTGATATCTTCTGTCCCGGCAAGAGCTTTGAATTTTCGAAAATTTAGTGAAATGGTATAAAGTGACTTATAAGTGAATGATCGAGGATATTCTCAACCAAATTCGATGGGCTTTGGATATTTTATGGAGTATAAAAAACTATTAGACCCGTATTTTTTATTATCGGCTTATCTTGAAGTTTAGGGGTTGAAATTACCCCTGGTATATGAGGTATATGAAAAAATGTTTCATACAAAAGGCCTCTGATATTTTATACTCTTTGCAATAATGTATTCACTTTCTTAAAAAATGTCAAATTTGTTCACCCCGCCCCCCGCTCCACTCGTTACTTTCGCAAATTTTTAAGTTTTTGTAAATACAAAAATCCTGGAGCGTTTAATGCTAAATCCAATCATATATAATATAAGGTGATTACGATTAAATTTTCGAAAAAGTTTGTGTGCAGCCCTTTGCCCACCCCTTTAGTATAAGGTGACTCAGAACTCACCACGTGAAGGTGGCTGCACGAAGAGTTCCTCTCAAGCCCATCCCAACTAACCCTACCTTGTGCACTTTAAAAACAAAATTAGGGAAAAAAATTATAAAAGGAAAAATATATTTTTAATAATGGGATTTGTTCTCAAATAGAGTCTCTTGCTTCATGGCCGATAACTCGGCTTGAAGCCTCCGTCACAACTCACAAGTTTCACCATGCGTTCTACTGCTTGAGTGTGGCATGGAAAAACCTCAAAGTCCGAAGACTGAATAACTTCGTCCAGCATCATTTGGCTGAAGGACTCATTGTTGATATAATCAAGTGCCGGTGGTGAAGACACGACACAATTATACCAGTCAATCACGTCAATCAAGTATGACATGCCAATAATAAATTTTGAAGCATCTGATTATATTGACATGATTGACTGGGATAATTGTGTCGTGTCTTCTAAATTCTAGATTCTAGAAGCACGTGAACAGATTGGATCTCCTGAAATACGGAAGTATAACATGCCAATAATAAATTTTGAAGCATCTGATTATATTGACATGGCTTCATTCGTGCCACTCTTGAGTCTCGTCAAAAATGCCTCTATTTGAGAACAAATCCCATTATTAAAAATATATTTTTCCTTTTATAATTGTTTTCCCTAATTTTGTTTTTAAAGTCCACAAGGTAGGGTTAGTTGGGATGGGCTTGAGAGGAACTCTTCGTGCAGCCACCTTCACGTGGTGAGTTCTGAGTCACCTTGTTACGAGCCAGGGCCGCGAGCAGCACGAGTGGCCGGCGAAGTGTTGTTGCACTAGGAATATGGTATCAGTTTGTTAGTTAAAGGTACGCGGACGAACCTAATGCGGAATTGGGGAGCCGCTAGGATTATGACAGCGAGGACGAACCTGACGCGAAATCAGGGAGCCTCTAGGAATGGAGTCAAACGCAGACGAACCCGATGCGAAACCGGGGAGCTGCTAGGAAGTTGTTGAACGACACGGACGAACCCAATGCGAAATTGGGGAGCCGCTAGGAGTTTGGATAAAAGCACAGACGAACCTGATGCGAAATCAGGGAGCTGTTAGGATAGTTAGTAAGCCTCGTAACTACTATAATTTAGTGATACAATCCGAGCGGTAAGATTGTATCGTGTGGGGACGTTCAATTACTCGATTAGGATATTGGACGATAATTATGGGTTTAATGAATTTGCGTTAATTATCAAAGAACACAGATATATTCTGATTATAAGAATTAGTGTTACAATTGTGTAATTGTCGCGAATGAATTGAGTTTGGAATAGAAAGAATTGCAGGAAGATGTGTATTACCTAAACTAGATGCACGGTGTTGACGCACTGGCAATGCGGGGGTCTCGGAGCAACCTTATCACTGCCTAATAGATTTTACACCGAACTCGCGGAATCTATACGGTTAACTTTTGATTCGAAGGGGAACTTTACCCCGATCTCACTGGTAGTTGACTTCCGAGATGCAGCACGACGCGACACGATTCGTGATTACGACAGTACTAGCCCACGAGAGTAGAAATGCAAGGGCTTATATACCCCTGCAATGACGGGTGATACTTGTCAGTACCCTTTGAGTGAACATTCGTATTTTGTCAACGACCAGTTGGTCGTGCGTATGTTCGGGCCCTGAACTAAACAGCTAAAAAGCTGAAATAAACAGCCACCTTCACGTGGTGAGTTCTGAGTCACCTTATACTAAAGGGGTGGGCAAAGGGCTGCACACAAACTTTTTCGAAAATTTAATCGTAATCACCTTATATTATATATGATTGGATTTAGCATTAAACGCTCCAGGATTTTTGTATTTACAAAAACTTAAAAATTTGCGAAAGTAACGAGTGGAGCGGGGGGCGGGGTGAACAAATTTGACATTTTTTAAGAAAGTGAATACATTATTGCAAAGAGTATAAAATATCAGAGGCCTTTTGTATGAAACATTTTTTCATATACCTCATATACCAGGGGTAATTTCAACCCCTAAACTTCAAGATAAGCCGATAATAAAAAATACGGGTCTAATAGTTTTTTATACTCCATAAAATATCCAAAGCCCATCGAATTTGGTTGAGAATATCCTCGATCATTCACTTATAAGTCACTTTATACCATTTCACTAAATTTTCGAAAATTCAAAGCTCTTGCCGGGACAGAAGATATCAACTCACAGGGCCCAACTTTTACACAGTTCATATTGACCCCAAAACACAACTTTCCCGCACTAGGGCCAAACGCCACGCTTACTTTCGTGTTTTTCGGCCCGGCCTATTATATAGTCAGGCGTGATTGCCGTCGTCGTGACTACGTGTAAACACACGACGAGGCCGTCGAATGATCTGAACAGCGGAACATTCTGGAACGTTCCTACATTAAATACCATCCATTCTGTCATTTTAAACATGCCGCATCTCAATCGCACTACGATTCAAACACACCGTCGCGCTTCTTGATCGCTCGCCGCTCGGTCACTCGCCACTCGGTCGCAGTGTTGGGATATCGGGCTGCAGCAACGTATGTGCGACCTACAGTCCTAAGCAACGGCCGGAATGCTTCAAAACATCGTTCAACCATGCGACGCTATGTACGTTGGCCTTCGCGGGTAATACCAAAAAACTGTTATTGCTCTTCCCCTAAAACCTTGCGCATCTTGGACCTTTCCATAAAAAAAACATTTTGCGAAATTATGCGGGGTGACTAAGGTACCCCTACTTTGTACTTCACTTACGCTAGAATCGTCGCGCATGCGCGTGCAGCCCGCCCAATATCCCATGTCACGTCGTTTGCTTTTCGCGGTAACGAAGAGCAACCGGACTCGGGAAATTATGGCCGGACGACCGGGCCATGCTCGGTCGCGCGAGACGCGGTCCTCCCGGGACAAAAGATCTCTCGCAGATTCGGATCGAAACTAGACGGATCTTTCTCTACGCGAATTCGGGCGCCAGGCACGATCCCGTGCCTCGTGAAACTGTCGCACAAGTCACTCTACTCGATCGAATTCCTAATTTGCGAGGATCACGACGGCCAGAAGTGGTCACGTGGACGGCCAGGGTTCCACGTGAGGAAAAGGACGGGGCATTCCCCGCGACGGTAACGTTTCTTAGAGGGAGAGTAATGACTCGAGTTTTCAGGGCAAGTATTCAACGTTTATTCAAAACGCGGAGTTACACAAGCCTCCGGTGGACACCGGCGGCAGTCAACCATTTCTGCCGAGCTCCGGTAACATACGCGGTCTAATTACTTCGGACTGGGCGCGTGCGACATGTAATGGCGGACGAACGAACCGACCGCGTGACGTCGTCCCACCGTGGAACGTTTCCGAGAGAAGCCAATAACCCAAAATTCGTATATCGTTCGCCCCGGATATTCCGGACGCGGACAACCGGCGACGTAACGACCCACAGCCTTGCGTACCTCTCTCGAGAGCTACTCTCGGAAGCTACTCACGGAAACGCGGGCGGACACGTGGTCTTTGACACGAAGATTCTACGCTCGATATTACGCCCCCGAACCAACACGAAATGGTCACAAATATTCTAATAATTTCCGAAAGCCTGACCGGCACTGACCACTTGATCGCCGGGATGGCAGCCGATGCAAAAGAACTTGTTAGAATTTCGCGGTTACAAGCGCACGTGTTGTTACGATAGCCGACAATGTCCCAGTGACCCAGTTCGAGCCTGCTCGGGAACGCGGAAGCGAGGCGTCCCCTTCTCTCGCGATTATCTCCGCTGAGGCGACGCTCGGGCCTATCGCGTGGCTCCTTGCTTCAGGGGCGAAACGATCACATCCAGCCCCGGGCCTTTGGTAATTCTTGAATTCTTCGAGGTTCGGCCGATATCGTAATGCCGGCTGGCAGAAGTGGATCCGAGCCGTCCAGGGTTGCTCTCGTGGCATATTCCGGGCGATACGTCGACGAGGGTGGGTAGATGGTCATCCCTTGATTTCAATAGCCTCGTCGATTTCTCCAGGTTGACGGATCCGGGCTCGGTCCAATCCTCGCCGTCTTCCTCACGCGCGGCGTGCAGCGATAGGTGCTCCGGGCGCCTCTGCCTCGAGATCGTGGCTAATCGGTGGCCGGAGATAGGCCCTGGTTTCTTTCGAGATCGCTTATACCTGAAACTCCGTGTCGCGCCCAGTGGCGCGACATTTAAACGCGGTAATTCTGTTTCCACTGAGCCTCGGACGTCCCAGGGAGAGCGATCGCCACGGTCGTGTTCGTTACGGCTTTGCCAGGACGTGACCCGGTCTTCAAAATGTGCTACGTCACGCTCAACACTGCTCGGTCGCCGCCGTTAGCTTCAAACTTCAAACACGCCGAATCTCAATCGTACCGCGTCTCAATCGAACCGCGTCTCAATCAAACCGTGTCTTAATCACTATCTCTCTCTCTCTCTCTCTCTCTCTCTCTCTCTCTCTCTCTCTCTCTCTCTCTCTCTCGTATGAGAGATCATACACGCAAAAACACACAGACGCACGCACCAATCCACACACATACTAATCACATCCAACATATTAAAATTAATAGTCATAGTCACTGCTTTTATTGTATTATATTCTAACGATAGTAAGTACACTATACAACCCTATTATACTACATTCTATCACATTCATTATTATTATATTACGTGTTATACTAATACATAAATTGAAAACTAAAATGTGTAAATGTCCCCGCAAAATGCACACTTCTTTTATGTTGATCGAATCATAACTAAAATATTCATAATATAAACAATAAATGTCAAGGAATACAGAGATACCCAAAGACATCGGTGATTAAAATTATTTGGAAAGGTGTTCGCGATCGCGCTCACCACAGCGAGGTGCCGTTGTCACGCGCTCCCCTTGCTCCGGAATGACGTCACCCACCGAACACGGTCTCTCGAGAACATACCGCGAGCCTGCGTTACCCCCCGTCGCCCTTCTCGTGATCCATCGATCGGTTTCACCAATCCGCGATCCTGGATCATCGCGTGATCCTCACTCGGCCTATCCGCGATTTCCACGAATTCGGACTCGCGCTGTTTCCGAGAATTCGGTCGTCATTTTCGTTCATTCGATCATTCGCTCTCATTCTGCTCAGTCGCTCATTTTTGTACTTTCGCATCTCATCATTGCAAACGACAAGTCCTAGATTAACGTCTCTGTATTCGCGATTGTACAATTTCACCTAACGTTCAAATACAGTCCACATTATCTAATATCAAATCCTTGCTTCTCTTCGCGTCACATTTATTTCACCGTCGAGCACAGCGCTGTGCGTTTCCACCGGCTCCTCAGCTTTAACGGATTCCGTGTTCGCTCGATCCAGTCCGCTACAGATTTGAATGAGTAACAAATAAACAATTTTAAATTTTATTTTAAGACATGTCACGTCGCCTGCCTTTCGCCAGAACGAAGGGCAGCCGCACTCGGGAAATTATGGCCACACGACCGGGCCACGCTCGGTCGCGCGAGACGTGGTCCTCCCGGGACAAAAGATCTCTCGCCGATTCGGATCGGAATGAATGGAATTTCGAGTTTACGCGAATTCGGGCGCCAGGCACGAGGTCGTGCCAGTTCAATCGATAGCTCACGTCACAGTTCTCGATCGAATTCCAAATCGGCGAGGATCGACACGGCCAGAGATGGCCACGTGAATGGCCAAGGTTCCGCGTGAGGAGAAGGACGGGGCATTCCCCGCGACGGGAACGTTTCTTAGAGGGAGAGTAACGACTCAGAATTTACAGGGCAAATATTTGACGTTTATTTCAGACGTCGCGTTGCACAAGCCACCGGTGGGCACCGGCGGCAGTCAACGTATTTGCCGGCGCGTAGGCGATAATATTCGGCGGATGTTCTACCGAACGCGCGTAGCCTACTCGTTCGCGTCGAGCTCGGCAGTCACAGGACTTCGCGTGAGATACAAGTCAAGAAGGCACGATTTCTGCCGAGCTCAGATGACATACGCGGTCTAGCGAATTCCGACGGTGCACGCGCGAGATGTAACGGCGGCGAACGGAACCGACCGCGTGACGTCGTCCCACCGTGGAACGTCTCGAGGGAAGCCAATGTCTCGTATTTTCGTTACTCGTTCGTCCCGGATATTCCGTGCACGGATAACCGACGCCCGAACGGCCCACGGTCGGGCGAACCTCTCGAGAGAGCTACTCTCGGTAAACGGAATCGCCTGCGGACACGTGGTTCGCAAAGTCGCAAAGTCGAAGATTCTTCTCCCGATACTTCGCCCCCGAACCAACACGAACTGGTCACAGATATTACAATAACGGCCGTAAGCCTGACCGGCACTCACCACGGGATTTACGGGATGGCAACCGATGCAAAATAACTCGATATTTATCAGCGCGGTTATAATCGCACGTGCGCGTACGTTAATCTTCACTGTCCTAGTGACCCAGTTCGAGCCGACTCGGGAACGCGGAAGCGAGGCGTCCCCCTCTCTCTCCCGCGATCATCTCTGCCGAGGCGACGCTCGGGCCTATCGCGTGGCTCCTGGCCGCAGGGACGAAGCGATGACATTCGGACCCGGGCCCTCGGTAATTCTTGAATTTACCGGGGCTCGGCCGATATTGCGATGTCGGCGGGTAGGACTGGATCCGAGCCGTCCGGAGTTGCTCTCATGGCATATTCCGGGCGATACTTCGACGAGGGTGAGGAGGTGGTCGTGCCTTGGTTCCGTTAACCTCGTCGGTTTCTCCAGGTTGGTGGATCTGGGCTCTGGCCAATCCTCGCCGTCTTCCTCGCTCGCGGCCTGCGGCGATAGGTGCTCCGGGCGCCTCTGCCTCGGGATGCTGGCCAATCAGTGGCCGGAGACAGTCTCTGGTTCTTCTCGATATCGTGGTAGCTGAAACTCCGTGTCGCGCCCAGCGCAGCGGCGTGACATTTGAACGCGGTAATTTTGTTCTTTATTGGCCTCGGACGTCCCAGGGAGAGCGATCGCCACGGTCGCGCTCGCCTCGACTTTGCCAAAACGTGGCCCGGTCTTCCGTTAATGTTCGGATTGACGTTGGCAAAATGTGCCACGTCACAGACAATAAAAAAATATATTGATTGCGATAATAAACAGTACATTTCTCGATTCAGCCCACGTGGCTGTGCGGCTGTCCGAGGCTGTATATCACGGTGCAGCGTTCAGTTCAAATAATTTTAATTTCGACAATTTTCAAATGTCCATCTTTAAAAACATGAACATAAAGGGGACGCTTGGGACTTCATCCTCATATTTTTCAAATTTTAAAAAAATTCCCTACTATGAAAATGTTGCATTTGTTTAAAACAATTACAAAATAAATGGTGAAAAAACATTTTTTTTCAAATGACAACATTTTTAGTAGATACTCTTATGTTACTAAAAACTCATGTTCATCGGTTTTCTAGTTCTAGGTCAGTTCGCGTGGAATGGCTCCTATACATTAAAAATGAGACAAAAATTAATTAATCCATTAATAGAATATACAAATGTACATTCAAATTTTAATAAAGGAAAAGGCGGAAGTCGCATATGTACATACGACATACAATGAAGATTATATTATATTGTATAATTGATTTCGAATTTCAAATAAGACTTCTTGAGTGAATCTCGAGAATCGAACTCGTCCGGCTGATGCCGACTGCTGCTGACCGGCTACCCGTGAACGATCAAGCACCCGATGCGATCAAGCTACCCGATGCGATCAAGCTACCCGAATATTTAGATGTCTCAGGTACCCGCCTGAGCCCGCCGGACTTTTTCCGGGTCGACTCGACTGTCGGGTACGCGTAAATTTCGGGAACCCGTACACCTCTATTGATTAGACATACGAATGTCTTAAAAAAGACCGATTTCTTGCTGAGCGATACGAAGAATCGGTTGTAACCGTGTCGGTCACTGTCCCGGCCGACCTAGACTCGGCGGACCCGCTTCAACCGACGTTGCGTAGCCGCGCGGATGACGTCATGTCATCCTCGCGGCCCCCCACTTTGCGATCCGCCGAATAGGTGAATTTTCGGTTACGCACGGGATCGCGGGGACTCGTCTGTAAGCAATTCATACGTAAACACCGCGATCGCAACGATCACCGCCGTGTACAACCGCTTCGTCACCCCGCTTCGTACAACCGCATATTGTTTGTACCGCGTCTCATTTTGTAGAGTACTGCGTCTCTTCGTCATTCTCTGTTCAGTAAACGTGAGTGTTCCACCAAGTGCGCAGAGTTTATTCACCACCCACCAAATCTCCCACTGATACTCTTTCCGATCTCCAACAGTCACATATCGACACTTCGCGAATCGAGCGTAGAAATCACTTCCACCATGGCGATCCGCGACGTCACACGCGATCATCGACTCAGTAAAGGATCGCAGGATCGCTCCACTAATTATGGTTGCGTGTGCATCGATCCCCACTCGATAACAATCGAAGGAGATCGATGAGATCCGTCGAGAGATCACTCTACGTCTGGAAGCGATCTAGTAATCCATCTAGGTGTCCGTTCGGCGATAACCGGTGCGTATTCGTGAGGCCAAACCGTCCTGTTGTAATAGACAAACCGTCTATCCAACCTCGATACGTACGCGCCTCAAACCGAGGAGTCGCGATTGCAAACCGCTTCGTGGCACAGTTCAAACATATCACCGTACGCGTAATTCCGTCGTGACAGCGTAGTAGTCTTTTCAATATTGATTACATGTAAATAACGTACCTTCGAACAGTGTAACTTGCGAAAGGCAAGACGCGAATTTAAGAATTTAATTGGTACTTTGAGCTGGACAGCGAGTCCGACCATTAAATTTAACATATTCGTCGTACAGACAATCGGTCAGTCTCTAATATTGAATGAAGTGTATAGTTTAATTCGAGAACGTGTTTTTCATATTTCGTTCGGATAATTGAAGATCCACGCGGATCAGTAAGTGCCCCGCTGGCAATTCATATTGTGTCGTTCGTCCTTGAGAGACGGGTTCGCAAATCGTTCGTATTCGACAAGGCATTTGGACTTTACACAACCAAAGAGATTCTATTGACACTGGAATTGCTCCGAGTCCACGTACGTGCTGAAGAGCAACTCCCGAGTGTGACGGAATATCCGAGGTTTGGTGCTTGTTTCTATTAATGCGCATCATCTGAGAAATCAGCCGATCGCACGAGTAGAAAAACAGGTCCAATTGTCCTCCGCGTAGCTACGGTCGATGTTCCTCCCATTAACCATGTGACGGTTACATCCTTACCGGCGCGAAACTATCCCCACCAGCGACTACCGCTAGAACCCCGCGCCCGCCGCGCCACGAAACCGCGAGCGCGACTCGCGGCCGCGAGAGGGCCGACTGCACCACCGTCTACCATCCTTAGTGGCGAAACGCTACTCCGTGCGACCGCTATTTCCGAGCGACTGCTGCTACCGAGCAGCCGCTCCGCCGAGCTATCGCTGTCTCCGCCCGGCCACTACAGTTGTAGGTCCCCCCGTGCTTTTTCGAGGCTCCGAGACCTTGGACAGCCGACTGACGCGGCAATACCTTCCACGCACCGAGTAACCGTCACAACCATATCCTAACGAATCATATCCTAACGGATAGGTGACAACCACGTTCATCCGATGTCATTCGGCCGAACCGGTTGAGCATTACTATAATCGTGGTCATATCTCGATCGAGTGATTGGATCATACACGACTCAGGTAATTCTACCGACACTGGAAACTACTCTACGTCCACTCATCGTGCTAAAGAGTATTTCTTGAGTGTGGCGGACCAACCGAGGTCTAGTGCTTGTCCAGACTCATGTGCATCATCCGAATGGGCGGCCGATCACATGAGTGGTAAGACTGTCCACTTCACTTTTCGCGTTTCGTTAGTAAATTCTATCACGTCAATATTCGAGTCAATCGCCACGGTGCTAGCGAACACCGGAATAATAGGAGCTTGCGACCAGGCGTAGTTTCGTTGAATCTGTCCGTCGGCGGACACGAATCTATTTACAAATCGTTAATCATATGTACATACGAGCCGATGCTCCGGAGAGAGTAACTGTAATAGACTGACGTTATCGCGTTGTCTTTGTATTAAACACGGCAGCGTAACGTGTTTTCAAGTTGTTTTGATAGAAGAATATACCACCCTCTTACCAGATTTCGCCTTCGAACATTCAATATTCCGTTCATTCTATCCGCTGTCCATTGCATGGAGGTACGGACCTGTTCCTAAGCGAATCTAGCATATAAATACCAACGGGTAGTAACCGGCCCTTCTGGCAATTAGAAGAATTGTTTAGAGTTAGCACAAAAGGAAATAAACGGTTACACGATGTTGACTCTTCAAAGAGCTAAGCGCAAAATGCTCGTAGTTAAGAGTGTTTACGAACTCCGCTCGTACGGTGTTTGCGTTTTTTTTTTAATATAATAACATAAGGCAGAGGGCCTGTGCCTAGTGGCTTTAGTGCCACTTTACCAGGGTGGAAGAAAGAGAGAGGGGGAAACTGGAATTACCTTTTTAACTATGTAGGAGTTGCATGTTTGCAGAAGAAAGTAAGGGTGATCTAAAATTTTCAAAAGGGATCCGTTGTAGATGCGTGCGAGACGCGAAGAAAAGTAGGGTCCAGAGCGGCACGAGTCCTACAGTGGGGATCGTAAAGTTTTGCGTCGGAGGTAATCCGAAGCAAGTAATGCCAAAATTGGCATGAAGAGAAAAAAAAATTACTTGAAATTCTTAAAGTCGTCGATTGGAACAGGCCTAAAGGCGGTCCAAGAGTGAACAGAAGGTGCTCGGAGAGAAGTCACGGAGGACGATGATGGTGGTAGTGCAGTAGAAACTTTTTCTTAATTCGGTATGGTATTTGTTGCAGGCTCCCGTGAGGCGGACAAGCGAATTTGTGTGTGTGTCGACTTCGTATCTGTTAATGGTGTTAATACAAAAGTCCAGGAGACTGGGAATTTTGAGTCTCATTTAACACACGCGTAGGAGTACGTGCGGGGCAACCAGAGATGATTTTAAGAATGCGGGTTTGAGCACGGCTCGCGATCATAAAATTTGCGGTTGTAGCGGCTATCCACATGTGAAGTCCAAAAGTAAGGACTGATCTAAGGCAAGCCTTGTATAAGTCGAGTCGTAAGTTGCGATTCAACGGTGACGATTGAGAGATCAATTTGTGGATAGCCCCAGCAGCGGCCCGTGTTTTAGATACGCGGTCATGTATCGCTGCTTACCAGGTAAGCTTGTTGTCCATAATGACACCCGAGTATCTAATATTACTTTCCCAGGGGATGCGAACGTTGTTTATTGTAAGCTGCGGGGTGGCGCGGAGCTTTAGTCGCATGGAGAAAAGAATTGCCTGAGTCTTGGCCGGATTGACCAGGAGTTTCCAAGTCTCAAAAAAACTGGTAACTTGGTTCAGATATTTTTGCAGGTTATCCACTGCGATACGGGCGACCTTGTGCGGACAGAAGAGTAGGGTGTCGTCCGCAGTCCGCATACATTGCAAACTGTGCCTTGTCGATTGTGCCTGGTTGATTGTGGCCTAAAAAAAAATGGAAAGCGAAAAAAACTGGTTAAGTCTCTCGACGAGAGGGCGCCACGCCCGTCACTGGGCCTGCCTTGTTTTCCTCGTCTCGAGAGGAGGCCGCCTTCGCCTCTCAAGCAGTGTCGCCAGATAGGCGCTGAAACGGGCGCCTCGTACTCTCCTCCTTTTCCCCTTCCACTAACCCATTCCACAAGATCGAGAAAATTGGGGGGAATCGAGGTACCCTCTCTCTGATGTCCGTGGCACGTTGCGCGTGCGCACGGGAATTGAGTGGGGCGAATGGGTGACACGTTGCGCGTGCGCGATGGGGACACAACAACGAGATGACATTTCGCAAGTTTTAGGTTATTGCCGCGTATCGTACCTATTATGTACCTACTCAAATGAAATAAATCATACGAATCCGTTCTACATTCTTTATTATAACTTAAATGAATTGTAACATGTGAGAGTTTCAGTTGTGAAGTGAAGTATGAATGCTTGCTATGTATATTGAAAAAAATGTTGAAACTATCCTCATGAGTTACATTCCAGTAAAATCATAAATTCCATAAAAATAAATCATAATATATTTTAACACATTTAAGGAATGGTCATAGCAAGTTTTGAAACTACCTTTTTCAATGAATATATTGAAAAGTTTGGTATAGGGAAGATGAAACAAATTGCAGAAGTGAATACTGAATGTAATAAATATAATTGTACATAATATATATAATAATATACAATAGAATAGTTGTGGAAAATATAGTCTATCAGCTATATATATATATATATATATATATATATATATATATATATACATATACAGGGTGTCCCAAAATTCCTTCAACAGCCGAAAATGGGTGGTTCCTGATGCCATTCTAAGCGACATTTTCCTTAACAATCATGGCCGCCGCGGCTTTGTTTAGGAGTTATTAACGAAAAACACGGACCAATCAGAGCGCGCCCTCGCCCGCCGCGCCGACAGGCGAGTGTCGGTGGTGCGCCGTGCATCGCAACGAACAAGAATTTCTAACGATTATGTGAATCTTCTCCAATTTCGATGAGCTTTGGATATGTTGTCAAGACCATGATTCTGAACAACATTTCCCTTTAGACTTTTTGGCGGTCGGCTTTAGTTTACGAGATAATCGTAAAAAAAGAGAAGAAGCAGAAACTGATTGAATGAAAAACTCACGTATTCAGCCGTAAATCCATTTGCTGCTTCGAAATGTGTGTCACTGGGTCACTCGGTGACGAACTGCACAGATGTCTTCAAGTATACGACAGTACCGAAAGCTGAGGGACGTACGGCCAGGTCGACGAACTGCACAGCTGGTGATGGATTGTTGGTATACTAAAACCTAAGACCTAAGGCGTAAAGGATGCGCGGTCAAGTCGACGATCCAGAATTTCACTTTCAGTTTCGAATCGATAAATAATTCGTAAGTTTATTTCACACAGATGCCTTGAAATTTTACCACACTCACGATCACTGTTCACATTTGTCAACACATAATTATGCACTAATAACAATTGCCATATCCCTTGTAATGCTGCACAAATCACAACAATCCGGTAATGCGATCACTAGACTGCGAATTTCATGCATTTGCAGCAACAATAAGTAGGTGCATATTAAGACAGTAGAGAGATGAAAATAATTTAAAAACACCAATGTATTATTTTCAACTTTTTAAAGTGATTACAATAAGAATGAAATATCTGTCTGGTTCCTGCCCCTTGTAACAGCAGCAGGCAACATCCATTTTGCATAAAGATCCGCAGTCTAGTGATTAGTTAAATATCACTATGAAAAACACAGCTAACAGCAACCGTTAGCTTTGAAATGATACGTCTTTGGAGATGTTCTCTCTATCGCGGCACGAACGGGACTGATTTTCCGCAAGATTTTTCTGAAGAATTTAGGAAGGGCATTATGCGTCTGTCCTTCTTTTTGAAAGTTTCTTAAGGGAGGTATAGGACAATAGGTATGCTACGCTGACCTGACATTTTTACCTCATGCTGGGTAAAAGGACGGATGACGTTGTCGAACGGTTACCCAAAGACTCCGCGTACCAATCTGCAGGAGAAACTAAATATGTGATTGCCATAAATCTTGCAGCGGTTCTTCTCGTATTCTGTTTTTCGTCAACCCGTCCCGTCGTTTTCGTAAACGTGCTACAGCGTGCATTTCGAATTTCGACACGCATAATGCCTTTCCTAAATTCTACAGAAAAATCTAGCGGGAAATCAATGTCGTTCGTGCCGCGATAGAGAGAACATCTCCAAAGACGTATCATTTCAAAGCTAACGGTTGCTATTAGCTGTGTTTTTGATAGTGATTTTAAACTAATCACTAGACTGCGGATCTTTATGCAAAATGGATGTTGGCTGCTGCTGTTACAAGGGACAGGAACCAGACAGATATTTGATTCTTACTGTAATCATTTAAACAAGTTGAAAATAATACATTGGTATTTTAAAATTATTTTCATCTCTCTACTGTCTTAATATGCACCTACTTATTGTTGCTGCAAATGCATGAAATTCGCAGTCTAGTGATCGCATTACCGGATTGTTGTGATTTGTGCAGCATTACAAGGGATATGGCAATTGTTATTAGTGCATAATTATGTGTTGACAAATGTGAACAGTGATCGTGAGTGTGGTAAAATTTCAAGGCATCTGTGTGAAATAAACTTACGAATTATTTATCGATTCGAAACTGAAAGTGAAATTCTGGATCGTCGACTTGACCGCGCATCCTTTACGCTTTAGGTCTTAGGTTTTAGTATACCAACAATCCATCACCAGCTGTGCAGTTCGTCGACCTGGCCGTACGTCCCTCAGCTTTCGGTACTGTCGTATACTTGAAGACATCTGTGCAGTTCGTCACCGAGTGACCCAGTGACACACATTTCGAAGCAGCAAATGGATTTACGGCTGAATACGTGAGTTTTTCATTCAATCAGTTTCTGCTTCTTCTCTTTTTTTTACGATTATCTCGTAAACTAAAGCCGACCGCCAAAAAGTCTAAAGGGAAATGTTGTTCAGAATCATGGTCTTGACAACATATCCAAAGCTCATCGAAATTGGAGAAGATTCACATAATCGTTAGAAATTCTTGTTCGTTGCGATGCACGGCGCACCACCGACACTCGCCTGTCGGCGCGGCGGGCGAGGGCGCGCTCTGATTGGTCCGTGTTTTTCGTTAATAACTCCTAAACAAAGCCACGGCGGCCATGATTGTTCAGGAAAATGTCGCTTAGAATGGCGTCAGGAACCACCCATTTTCGGCTGTTGAAGGAATTTTGGGACACCCTGTATGTATACGCAATGGGAAAGGATGACTGGTGTGGGCGTTGAAAGAACAACTTGAGTTATTGACGGTGAAGCCGTCCATGAAGAATGAGATTTATTAATACAATATAAAATACAATAATAAACAAACATACACACATCTAAATAAGGAAACAAATACTTAATGTGTATCGCTGTCACTGCTGCTGTAATCTGTCTCATCAGCGAACAGGATTCCAATTAATTCGAATGGAATTTGTTCTGTATGGTACATTGTGCTATTAAAAAATTGAAACATTTGATCCGGTATTTCGAAGCTAGAGGTATCAAGGTGCATCGATTTCAAATATAATTTAACACGTGTCAGAGCGCAAAGCATGTATGTATTCAACTTGTTTCTTTTTTTAATTTTTATATCTGTTATTGTGGAAAAATATCTTTCGACATCTGCATTTGAATGCGGTAGTGACAGGCATACAAATGCGAGTTTTGCCACTTCATCGTATAATAAATTATCTAGTGGATCTTTTAAATTGCTAACTGTACTTCAAAATTCTACGACATCTAATTTTTCCAACGTTTCTTTTTCAGCTGCGGAAGGTATTGCGGTTAATGAAAACCATTGGTTAAGTGCTTTTGTATGATCCACATTTGGATGAGAATGTTTGTATAATAGTTTCTATTTGCCCTTCGTGTTTGTTGTAATCTAATGCTACCTGTGGACTTAAAAAATGTAATGCCTCTACGAAGTGATTATCATATGGTAGTCTTTTTGTTGATTCCGTATAGGCAATCTGATAGAAGTTCTGTATTATTTTATAAAATTGTACGATTTCATTGCTCATCTCTGGTCTACTGTCTTTTATATTTTGTATTGACTGTGATGCTTTTGCCCCAATAAAAATATTGTGTAATGGTAATAGTATAGTTTCATCATAGGCATTTAAATTACGAAAATTGTCATCGTGCAAAAAGTTTTCATGAATAAAATGGGTCGCTAACACCCTTATGAATTCTTTACATTTTTCAGTAATTTTATGTACCAAAATTCTGTTTGACTGAAATAAGATGTTGTACTTATGAAAATGTGTTAATATATAATGTAAAAAATTCTAAATATGGTTTTGTGAAATTCTTCGTCATTTGATAATATATACTGTCCTCATTTAAATCATTAAGATTACTGTTCAAATTTTCCTGTGCAAATAGACCGAACAATGGGGTCCATTGTTCTAAAATCCTTCCAATACAAGCTACTTGGGCCAACCATCTAGTTTTTGAGGGACGCAAAATTTTTCGACTTTCTATCTGCATTATGCGCTGAATATCCCGCAGTAAGGCTGCCCTTTTGGGACTATGTGAAAAGAATTTGTTGAATCGATCTTTTCATTTTTATACAAAGAAACATTTATCAGTTACTTTCAAGGCTCGGTAGGTTAGAGTGTTGAAACGTCTTCATGCAAAAAAAAGTGTCATAGAAGGGAAAAGAAACTTTATACTTTTCGCCTCGAGCGTTTCGGGCTATCCCGAGTGCTTCGGGCTGCCCAGGGGTTTCGGGCTGCCACTGCCCGGGAGTGACTCGATCTCATCGCGTTCGCACGAACTTCTCCTCTCGGCCCATCCGATGCACAGTTGAGTATTTAGCCTGAAAAAGTGGAATAAACTAGTTTGTTTCTCCGCGTTCACGTTAGATTGTAAAAGTTCAGAAAGGAACCGTTCGCGTGTTGGGTGTGTGAAGAGGAGAATACTATCCGCCAAATTAATATTGGATAGCTAGTTCAAGGTTGGGTTGATTGGAAGGAAACGCGTTTCGTCCTAGATCTGTTGGAGGACTCGTCAGTAAGGCTACCCAACAGCTCTTGCCTTAGACGCGCGCGGATCACTTGTCGATCCGTATTATGTGTCACTCGTCTTGGCTGCAGGCACAAGAAGTTAAAGTCTCTTCGCTTGTATTTGGAAGATACAAGAAGATAGGCAATTGATAGATCACTGAACTTGAATCTACACTGGCTCGACTGCTAGGACTGACTTGACGATATACTGTCTCGAAAGCTCGTAACGAAGTGAAGCAGCGGACTCGTTCCGAATGATCATTTGCCTGTGGAAAAGGATGCCCTTTGGGGGTAATGAGGGCGGTTCTGGAGTCAGGAGGAAGTCGCAAAAGATCCTCGTGGAGTCATTTGACTGTCCTTATTGGTGACTTGAGTTTGTCCGAGGGTGCACGTGGTCAGAACGTCTTAGGATTGGCTTAGGAGTCGTGATTGTTTGAGAGCTTCGAAGTCGATTTTGAAGGAAAACTAATCGGCGCGCGAAGTGGGGCGATACCTGACCCCGACGTTGGGGACTGTTGTCTTCCTGGAACAGTGCGCCGGCGGACCCTCACTGCAGGTCGAGAGTAAGTCATAAAAAAGGGTCGGTAAGCAATAGGTTTAACCATGAAAGGAAAGTCGCGTATTTCCTTTTTGGGCCACATTTGGCGACTTTCTACCGAAGGTACGTTAACTTTCGAGAAGGCCCCTTTGTTCTGACTGCGAAGAAGGATATCTTTGTTCGGAAACTTTCTACAGCAAGTATGTAGTGATAAATTGTTCGTAAATGACGGTTCGTTGGTATTTTAGGCAAACGGTTTTTCCTTTCCGTGACGGAATTTAGTTGTAACCGAAAACGGATGTAATAAATATGCAAGACAAAATCTGCAGCTGCTCTTTCTCAAATGTCTTTCCTGCTTCGAGAATACCGATTCACGTTACCTATTGTTCTGCGTCGGAACATAGTTTAACGTTATTTATATGCTCACGGTTATAACATTTGTTACGGATGACGAACAGGTGTTCAATATCATCTCTGGCAGGAACCGTCCTAGATAAACGAACAGAGCCACCCTAGATAAATCTACATAGCTGTTTAGATTAGTTTAGGGCCCAAACATACGCACGACCAACTGGTCGTTGACAAAATACGAATGTTCACTCAAAGGGTACTGACAAGTACCACCTGTCATTGCAGGGGTATATAAGCCCTTGCATTTCTACTCTCGTGGGCTAGTACTGTCGTAATCACGAATCGTGTCGCGTCGTGCTGCATCTCGGAAGTCAACTACCAGTGAGATCGGGCTAAAGTTCCCCTTCGAATCAAAAGTTAACCGTATAGATTCCGCGAGTTCGGTGTAAAATCTATTAGGCAGTGACAAGGTTGCTCCGAGACCCCCGCATTGCCAGTGCGTCAACACCGTGCATCTAGTTTAGGTAATACACTTCTACTTTCAATTCTTTCTATTCCAAACTCAATTCATTCGCGACAATTACACAATTGTAACACTAATTCTTATAATCAGAATATATCTGTGTTCTTTGATAATTAACGCAAATTCATTAAACCCATAATTATCGTCCAATATCCTAATCGAGTAATTGAACGTCCCCACACGATACAATCTTACCGCTCGGATTGTATCACTAAATTATACTAGTTACGAGGCTTACTAACTATCCTAACAGCTCCCTGATTTCGCATCAGGTTCGTCTGTGCTTTTATCCAAACTCCTAGCGGCTCCCCAGTTTCGCATTGGGTTCGTCCGCGTCGTTCTACAACTTCCTAGCAGCTCCCCGGTTTCGCATTGGGTTCGTCTGCGCTTGACTCCATTCCTAGGGGCTCCCTGACTTCGCGTCAGGTTCGTCCTCGCTGTCTATAATCCTAGCGGCTCCCCAATTTCGCATTGGGTTCGTCCGCGTACCTTTAACTAACAAACTGATACCATATTCCTAGTGCAACAACACTTCGCCGGCCACTCGTGCTGCTCGCGGCCCTGGCTCGTAACACATTATATATCGTTGGATTCGTCTTAAGATCAGCTACAACATTATGAAATCCAAAATACATTTCAGCATTTAAAAAATCAAATTCGCCTCAATTTTTTGTAAAAACAAAATTTATTCCAACTTTCATATATATTGAAATTCGTAGACATCTGAATACTGTTCCTCTTTGTTGGAAACATTTTTTCCTCAGATTATCGAGAACCCATGAAAAAGCGTGGCGATATAGTGGAATATTTTCACTATCATAACTTGAAAAATATTTAAGAAAAAAATATTTTATTATAGTGTTTGGAAAGCTCAAAACAAGCTACTTTGTTGGCTTATAATCACAAATCTTTACCGAATGTAATGAGACCAAAAAGAGCACGCAGACTCGCACAGAAATATAACAAAATCGTCGATAAAGTTTTGTAATCGTAAAAGAACTTACAGAGAATTATTGGCAACGTTCAAATATTAATAACTATACTAATTTACATGGTAACAAAATAAAATCTGTGCAAAAGTGCTCTGTATATTTTCCTGAACAACTTTTGTAATACAAGAATTTACACAATTGTCCTTAAAACACTTAAAAATCGCCAATGAACGGATGCTGTTTTAGAGACTGTTTAAGAACGCCAAACGCGCCTTTCGATGAAGTTTACTACTTCACGGGAGCACAAATAGAAAAAAAAATATTGCAGCTTTATTCTTCAGACCTTTAACTACGGGAACAACAAAAATTTTATGACAGACGCAAAAATTTAGAAATCGACTTTTTTCCATTTTTTCAGGCCAAATACCCATCTCTTCCCTATTAATCATTTTAATAGAGGAGAAATCATATATTGACATCTTCAATTTAAAAAATTTTCGAATAACTATCAATTTCATCTACTCAATTTTGCTATAAATGCATAAAGATCCGAAGTCTATCCGTGACACATAAGGCGGCCCGAGAGTGGTTCGAGTGATTTGAGGAGTATGTGATTTGAAAATTACAGTCAACACGTGTTGGCCGAGAAAGTGTCGACTTCCAGCTCAATAGTAATGACCTGTCATAAATCTCTCCATAGAGAACAGCCCCGGGAAAGGCACTGAAAGAAATCGGGCCTATTGGGTTGGGTCTGCCTAGTCCTACCACAGCCGCACGCCTGTAGTCTCAATGTGTTAACTTCGATGGTGCACGCTACGTAGTATGTATGTGTGGCCGCTGTTGTCAGTATTTCGACTCCATACAGTTGATTGTCGTGGTTAAAAAATAATTTTGCAATAGCACAATCCTTTCCGAATAAAACCATAAAAAAATGTAGCTCAATCGGATTTAAACGAAAAAATGATTTCATTAGTTTTGGTGACAAAAAATTCGATTTTTTGCAAAATCCTGAAGTGGTAGACAAATTTTGAGACCAGATTTGAAATAAGCGTGGAAGTATCTACGGGAAATGATGTACAGGATGTTGCAAAAAAATCTGTTCCGCTCGTGGTATTGTGAAAATCAAAGTTTTATTGAAATTGTGCTGGTTTAACGAATTTTGTTGTTACGAGCCAGGGCCGCGAGTAGCAACGAGTGGCCGGCGAAGGGTTGTCACCCTAGGAATATGGTATCAATTTGTTAGTTAAGGTGCGCGGACGAACCCAATGCGAAATTGGGGAGCCGCTAGGATTATAGACTGCGAGGACGAACCTGATGCGAAATCAGGGAGCCTCTAGGAATGGAGTCAGACGCAGACGAACCTGATGCGAAATCAGGGAGCTGCTAGGAAGGTGAAACTTCGTGAACGAACCCAATGCGAAATTGGGGAGTCACTAGGAAAGACGCGCAGACGAACCCGATGCGAAATCGGGGAGCTGCTAGGAGGTTGTAGAACAGCGCGGACGAACCCAATGCGAAATTGGGGAGCCGCTGGGAGGTCGGATAAGAGCACAGACGAACCTGATGCGAAATCAGGGAGCTGTTAGGATGCGGACGAACCTGATGCGAAATCAGGGAGCCGCTAGGATGGTATAGTTTTCGTGGACGAACCCAATGCGAAATTGGGGAGCCACTAGGTAGGAAAAATCTCTATTTGGACAAGTGGTAAGTAGCGAACGAACCTGATGCGAAATCAGGGAGTCGCTGGGATAATTAGTAGGCCTCGTAACTAATATAATCTAATTGATACAACCCGAGCGGTAAGGTTGTATCGTGTGCGAACGTTCAATTACTAGATTAGGATATGGAACAATAATAATGGGTTTAATAAACTTTGCTTTTGTTACCAATGAACACAAATATATTCTAATTATAAGAATCTGTGGTACAATTGTGTAACTGTCGCGAATGAAATGAACTAAATGAAATAGATAATAGAAAGAAGAATTACCTAACAAGATGCACGGTTTTGACGCACTGGCAATGCGGGGGACTCGGAAAGAATTTTAACACTGCCTAATAGATTTTACACCGAACTCGCGGAATCTATACGGTTAACTTTGATACGAAAGGTACTCTAGCCCGATCTCACTAACAGTTGACTTTCCGAAATACAGCACGACGTGACTCGATACGTGTCTACCGAAGTACTAGCCCCCGAGAGTGAGAATCTAAGGGTTTATATACCCCTACAATGAATGAAATGCTCTGTTCATAATCTAATCGTGCTTAGGGCTTAGGGCCAGACTAATAACTCTAGTTTTTTGTCACTTTCAATTGAATCGGGCCAGAGCTCGGTCTTCGTTAAAAGGTTCAACTACGATATGAAAGGTTATCTAGGACGCTTCCTGCCAGAGACGATCTAGAAGAGATTCCTGTGAGAAACCGAACGGAATATATTCTCTATCCGTAACATTGTCAAGGTTAAAAAACATTCGTACCATCATTTCCTCACTTTTCCCATATTCTGGAAAGTTTGAGCTTTAATTTAAAAAAAAATCATCGTTCTATCTCTTTTCTATCGAAAGTTCTTTGATTTCAGCACAGAATTCATCGGGTTGTCACGCTGTGGCGACCCGGCAGTGACGATCCTTGTGCAGCGACCCTTGCAGCTTTTGGGTCGCTGCAAGGGTCGCTGCAAGGACCGCTCCCAGGATCGCGACGGAGTGCCTAAAAAAGGTTTGTCGGCTCTGACCAGTCCTGAACCCGTTAGAGTTAGAGGACTCATCAGTAGTGAAGCTATCCAGCGGGCCCTACCTGAGACGCTGCGATATCGGAAGGCGGTTTAAGACTGTATATATAGAGATCGGTGACGGATCAGGTAGCAGCGAGAAAGGTCTTTGACTATCTGTCCATCTTGTGGCGAGTGTAGGAAATTAACTGCCACAAAAGGTTACAAAATTCATCGATCGATCTCATTTTTATCGAAAGATCTTTCGATAGAAGAAGGGAGCGAGTTATCGCGATTCCCGAGATTCAACTCTGCGTTCGCACGAACTAGTCCACTTTTGTCCGAACGCGCCCGACGAAGTCGAGCCACTTCGAAGCTTCGAATAGAAATTGTATTTAATTTTTGTATTTAATTTTCGAATATTAAATACATCCACGAATACTTACGGCCGGCTCGAGGCTTCAATGAACACGTACCGAGGCCCGAGGGTCGAGCACAAAGGCCTGAGCCCAGAACACAATAGTAGTGCAATAAACACCACCGGGCAAACCCTCGGCCATCCAGGTATCTCGGCATGAAACCGCTAACAAGTGAATGCTAAACTTGTTTTTTTCTTATAATTTCCTTACGGAAGTGACACGAGCCAGTTCGTGGCATTCTTCCGATTAAGAAAAGTCTAAACCCGATAGAAATCGGACTGTTTGTAGTGGATTTATTCGTGAGAATTTCTTCGGAAAATATATCAACGCGCGCGGCAGCGCGCGAACCAAGTTCCCCTCGCGCTCCCTCTGAGCTGCCGAGTAGTATATCTCGTACCGGAGTTATGCGGTTTTTAGCCATATTGGCACCGTCACTGCCGCTCTCCCCGGTGACCGAGGACAACCAAAATTTGTATGTGAGCTAGATATAATATCAACTAACTCTCGTGTAAAAAGCAACTTTCTACCTAGCCTGGAACTTGAGATATAAATACGTCAAAAACGAATAATTCTTGGAATATATATAGGATCATGTTAATTCTAACCCACTTCCAGATAAGCTAGAAACTTGAAAATTTGGAATCAGGTGTCTTTTATATCGAAACCAACAGGAAAAATCGAAAAACCCAAAAAATATTTTTTTTTGTTTCGCAACAAAAATCTTTGATTTCCTCAAATCAAAAAACTACATACGTCATGTGGTTGGGCATACCCTATATCTTTTCGATTGAGCCTTTTGAAAATTTCGTTATTTTTGCGGTAGGACGCATCGTTCCCGAGATACAGCCAATTTTTAGTTTTTAATTTTTTCTTTCTTTTGAAAAAATCAAAAGACTATGTACTTTACATAAAGATTATGTACTTTACATAAGGTATGTCGAAAATTTCGTTATTTTTGCGATAGGACGCACCGTTCCCGAGATACAGCCAATTTTTAGTTTTTAATTTTTTCTTTCTTTTGAAAAAATCAAAAGACTACCTACGTCATGTGGTTGGGCATACCATATATACTTTACGTAAGGTCTGAAAAATTTATACAAATCGAAAGACACAGATACATGTGACATTGAATTGACTAAAATTAATGAAGATACGAATATTAATTTTGAATATGAATTGAATTATTTATTTAAGGCCTCGACTGCTTTGGTCATTGGCCGTAAATTTTGAATATGAAAATTTAAATTAAAATAATGTACAAAAAAATGGGCAGAATAATTATGAGAATGCTTGAGAGATTAATACTGAAGAATATAATGAGCATGCACTTGGGAATCCGGATATAAATTTTTCTCATGCAAGTCAAAATACTAGTGCCAGCGCCGACGCCAAGTTCCCTAGGTTGTAAAGTTTGAATTAGGTGAGTGCAACAATCATTGGCCTCTGGGAATTGGTCCTTCCCGATATCGCAGCCCTTATAGGCAAGAGGAACTTGGTCCATCCTTCATATCACAACTTTGATAGGCGAGAGGAACTTGGTCCATCCTTCATATCACAACTTTGATAGGCGGGAGGAACTTGGTCCATCCTTCATATCACAACTTTGATAGGCGGGAGGAACTTGGTCCATCCTTCATATCACTGAAGTGGATGGGCCGGGGAACTTGGTTAACCTTTACACGAAGTGTTTTGGTTTGGATTTAAATACATTTTCGCCCCTACTCTGTGTTAGAGCGACGAAGCGACGAGGGCCTCGGGAGCCTTGTCCAAGTGGTGCAATAAACACCACCGGGCAAACCCTCGGCCATCCAGGTATCTCGGCATGAAACCGCTAACAAGTGAATGCTAAACATTTTTGTTTCTCATAATTTTCTCACGGAAGTGTCACTTGCCAGTTCGTGGCGTTCTTCCGATTAAGAAAAGACTAAACTCGATAGAATTAGGACAGTATTTAAATACAAATTTCGAAGATACTTTCACGAGTAAAACCACAAGACATAGTCCGAATTCTATCGGGTTTAGGGTCCTTGCCCACTAGACAGTAACCTCGGCGCGGCGCGGCGGAGCGGCGCGCTGTTTCTTTGTACTCTGATCAGGTATAGTGGGCGCACTCCCATTGAAATACACAGGAGGCAATCCAAAACAGCGCGCCGCTCCGCCGCGCCGCGCCGAGGTTACGGTCTAGTGGGCAAGGACCCTAAGTCTTTTCTTAATCGGAAGAACGCCACGAAGTGGCTCGTGTCACTTTCGTTAGAAGATTACATAAGATACTTTTGTCTTCGAACCTTCGAATAACGAATACAAAATTTGTATCATATTCGAATCGGTATTTAAATAGTTTTGTATTTAAATACTGCCCAACTCTGGTGAAAAGGATGTCCTTTATTTCGATGCTATTTTTCATACTGTTACGTTCAACGTTTGCCACGCTTAACAATAATTGATTTGAGAAGTAAAATTGTCGATTTTAACTTCTACAGACATGTGTGTTGATGTATGAAATAGTAGTAAATGCCTACTCTATGTTTGGTTTTTTAACTTTTGTACTCCTAAATCGGACGTTTAGACCACTGTGTGGCGTAGAAAAATTAATTTAATTAATTCAAAATTGTTGTTTTCTGACGAGACCGACTCGCGCCTGATGTCGCCTTTAACAAAGTGTAATAAATATGAATGTTACGCGTTCCTTCTTATAGATGAAATAAAATTTGACTCGTTTGTCATCTATATTTTAGTTTCAAAATAAATGTAGTCATTAGGGATGTGCGGGCCGCCCGAATCGTCGAGTCTGTCGGGTCGCAGAAAGTCGGGCGGGCTCGATTCGGCTGCGCGATCTTTCATGACTACACTGCAGATCTTTATGCATTTACATATAGCAAAATTGAGTAGATGAAATTGATAGCTGTTGGAAAATTTTTAAAATTGAAGATGTCAATAAATAATTTCTCCTCTATTAAAATCATTAAGGGAAGAGATGCCATTCAATTTAGTTTCTATTTCTTGTAATCGACGCTGACATTTTTTATTTTGCATAAAGACTTCGTCGAGCGCGTTTGGACAAAAGCGGACTAGTTCGTGCGAACGCAGAGTTGAATCTCGGGAATCGCGATAACTCGCTCCCTTCTTCTATCGAAAGATCTTTCGATAAAAATGAGATCGATCGATGAATTTTGTAACCTTTTGTGGCAGTTAATTTCCTACACTCGCCACAAGATGGACAGATAGTCAAAGACCTTTCTCGCTGCTACCTGATCCGTCACCGATCTCTATATATACAGTCTTAAACCGCCTTCCGATATCGCAGCGTCTCAGGTAGGGCCCGCTGGATAGCTTCACTACTGATGAATCCTCTAACTCTAACGGGTTCAGGACTGGTCAGAGCCGACAAACCTTTTTTAGGCACTCCGTCGCGATCCTGGGAGCGGTCCTTGCAGCGACCCTTGCAGCGACCCAAAAGCTGCAAGGGTCGCTGCACAAGGATCGTCACTGCCGGGTCGCCACAGCGCGACAACCCGATGAATTCTGTGCTAAAATCAAAGAACTTTCGATAGAAAAGAGATAGAACGATGATTTTCTTTTTAAATTAAAGCTCGAACTTCGCAGAATATGGGAAAAGTAGGGAAATGATGGTACGAACGTTTTTTAACCTTGACAAAATTCGTTAAACCTGCTGTGACGTCCGTCACCAGATTCTCTCCTGCCTTTTGCAATAACAATATTCCAATATTAACAGTGAATTCTAAGAAACGTCTTCAATCCATACGTCATCGCTTCGGAATGTAAATCCGTCAAGCTCCAGCGATTTTGGGAATAACAATTCTGGGAACCGGTCACTCAAGCGTGCGATCCTATTGTTTCCCCCCGAAGGATCCACCGCGCGACATCCCCCACCAAGATCTAGATCTAGGTGGGAAGCGATCGAAATCACTCAGTTACGATCGAGACACAGAGCAGTTGAAATCAAGATTTAGTTCAGTACAGTTCATTCATACAATTCTCTCAGTTACGATCGACACACCTCTCAGTTACGATCAAGACACAGTCGAGTTCAGATCAAGATTCCAGTCAGTCGAGTTCATTCTTACAATTTCTCAGTTACGATCGAGGTTGTACAAATTCAGTGCTAGTCGAGACTTCGCACAGAATCAAGCAAGAGTTAATCGTCATTGAACATTCGTTCAATTCCCGCGGAATATTTATTCCGCTGCCAACAAACAACCTACACAACGATCCGAGCTCCTTCCAGAACAGTTCTCATTGATGAAACGAATCGGGACGCTATAAATTGTTTATAGTTGGTACACGTTATCTGAGAGAACGCAACCTTTTCCTAAATCCTCTCTTCGACTCGCGAGGGGGCTTTAACGAGGAAACAACGCAGTTGTTAGGTTGACGTGAACGTGCGTGTCGTGAAATACAGTGGCGAGAGTGAAAGTGATAATCGCGTACCCGACCCGACGTTTTCCATCTCTCGAACTAGGCGGACTTGGTCTAGCCGTTCGAGCCAGCGATCCAACCCCGAATTAGGCGGACTTGGTCTAGCCGTTCGGGTTCCCTCCTCATTCACGGTCAGGCGGACTTGGTCTAGCCGACCGAGAATTCCTGAAATCCGGTCTCTAACCTCCGAAACAAGCCGTCACTCTCGGTCACTTTAGTGTAGAAAACTCTCGCGGATCGAAGCGGCGCGATATTCCCTCCACGACACCGCGAATCCCGAACGAAAAATCACAAACTCCGAGAACATTCACATTATTCCTTTTTACGCCGAATTTCGGACGTAACACTGCACAATTTCAATAAAACTTTGATTTTCACAATACCACGAGCGGAACAGATTTTTTTGCAACATGCTGTACATCATTTCCCGTAGATTCTTCCACGCTTATTTCAAATCTGGTCTAAAATCTCAAAATTCGTCTACCACCTTAGGATTTTGCAAAAAATCGAATTTTTTGTCAACAACTAATGAAATCATTTTTTCGTTTAAATCCGATTGAGCTACACTTTTTTATGGTTTTATTCGGAAAGGATTGGGCTATTGCAAAATTATTTTTTAACCACGACCATTGACTGTATGGAGTCGAAGAATTTAAGCTAATTCTTTTTTTACGTCTTTTTCGATGAGCCGTCAGAGTGATTTAAATTTTGAAAAATATATGGTTATATTCCTTGAAGTTTCACCTGTAAAATGAGCTCTTGAAAAGGAATGGAGATATAAAAATTGACGAATCCAACGATATACATATAATATTATAACCTTGAGCATATAAATAACGTTAAACTAGTTAATTCCACTTTTTCAAGCCAAATACCCCACCGTGCATCCGGTGGCCCGAGAGTGGCTCGACTTCGTCGAGCGCGTTCGGACAAAAGCGGACAAGTTCGTGCGAACGCGATGAGATCGAGTCAGTCCCGGGCAGTGGGCAGCCCGAAACCCCTGGGCAGCCCGAAGCACTCGGGTAGCCCGAAACGCTCGAGCCGAAAAGTATAAAGTTTCTTTTCCCTCCTACGACACTTTTTTTTTGCATGAAGACGTTTCAACACTCTAAACCTATCGAGCCTTAAAAGTAACTGATAAATGTTTCTTTGTATAAAAATGCTAAGATCGATTTTATTTAGGCTTTGTGCAGCTCTCCTATTGTAATATGTTAATGTATTAGGTCGTTCGGAAAATCATTTCGTTTTCTCCTTTACTGAAGAAATAACATTCAATTTGGTTTCTATTTCTTGCAGTCGAAGTATTCAATTTTTATTTTGCAGAAATATCCGCAGTCTAGTAATGACAAACGGAAGCATTGCCATCCCTACACGAAAAACGAAATTACTTTCCGAACGACCTAATATATAGTATGTGTAGTATATAATTTAAATAAATATTAATTTTGTCGGTAAAAAAGAAGAGCGCTGCTGGTGCTACACATTTGTACAATGGACATTTACTTTACCGACATCTTAATGTGGAAGATCCACATCAGCCCGACCAGCTCTGTATCACCGCACTGTAACGGCGAGAGCCCCCTAGCCCCTAGTACAAGGTCTGTACGGCAGTCGAAACATTAGTGCGACTGTGTTGCCCTCTTACGGCGAGGCAGAATCTAGGACCGGTGCCGTGCAGCTTGCGGCAGCAGACCTCCAAAACGCGACATAGCTGCCCGCTGCAGCCTGGTTATCTGGGATAGTTTCATCATAGGCATTTAAGTTACGAAAATTGTCATCGTGCAAAAAGTTTTCATGAATAAAATGGGTCGCTAACACCCTTATGAATTCTTTACATTTTTCAGTAATTTTATGTACCAAAATTCTGTTTGACTGAAATAAGATGTTGTACTTATGAAAATGTTTTAATATATAATGTAAAAAATTCTAAATATGGTTTTGTGAAATTCTTCGTCATTTGATAATATATACTGTCCTCATTTAAATCATTAAGATTACTGTTCAAATTTTCCTGTGCAAATAGACCGAACAATGGGGTCCATTGTTCTAAAATCCTTCCAATACAAGCTACTTGGGCCAACCATCTAGTTTTTGAGGGACGCAAAATTTTTCGACTTTCTATCTGCATTATGCGCTAAATATCGCGCAGTAAGGCTGCCCTTTTGGGACTATGTGAAAAGAATTTGTAGATGTCTTGCAGTAGTTTATCAACAAATTGTGGTATGCATTTAGTTGCATGAATTGCAATTAAATGAATGGAATGACAGATACAGGCAAATGTTACAATTTCGCTATTGTTATCTTGAAATCTACTCATTACAGAGTTATTACACCCTGTTCGCGATCGCGCGAACGCACGAGGCAGTCGCCTCGTTTCTCTTTCGTATTACCTCGTCGTGACGTCAGTCACCACACGCGTGCTCCCATTAGTTAATGATTGTTCCCCAATCGCGATCGCCGATTATCGCGTGATCCTTAAAGGACCAATCCGCGCGTACCAGGAATTCGGACTCGCGCTGTTTCCGCGAATTCCTGGCCTCTTCTTCGCTCAACCGCCGCGCAGTTCGGTCGCATTCACATTTTTCTCGCCTAATTCTTTTGTTCGTGCGCTAGTCGTCTCGAGTAAGACTCGTTCAGTTCAAGTGAATTAAAACCTTGTTTATTCAGTTCTGGTTTATTCACCGAAGCCAGTACAAATAAAGATAAAGTGCAAATACAGTCCACTCGTTCACAACGCAGATCTACACGTTCGTGTTTTATTTTCCGGCATCCGTTCTCTTCGCGCACAGCGCTGTGCGATTCCCGGCACCTCATTCCTCGTATCGTGCGGTCCACGACCGTTTCCGATACATAAAAGTGGTCCTTCGAGCCGGATTCGAAGTTGAACGGAATCGGAGTTCACACGTGCTCTCCTCAAAATGGCGGACTTCCAACGGCAAGGCATGCTGCGACGGACGATCCTGCGGGCCGTCGAGAATTTCCGGAAGGTGGGCAAGGCCAATCTCACCATCAGCAAGGTCTAGACGCGGATCTCCTCCCTCGAAAACGCTTGGACTGCGTTTCGTGAGGGCCACGTGCAGCTGCTCACCAGCGTACCTGAGGACGAACAGCGTACAGTACGTTACTTTGTGGACGACGACTTCCAGACAACCGAGGATACCTACTTCAGCTCCAAGGACATTCTACTGGACGCCCTCGATGAATTGGAGTCAAAAGTGAGTCCCCCGTTGCATTCGCCGTAAACTGCCTCCACGAGCCAGCTCCGGCCTTCCGTCGCGCTCGCGCATCTTCCTCGCGTACCACTAGCTCCATTCAGCGGCGACTGTAACGAATGGGAGTCATTTCGAGATCGCTTCAAATCTCTTATAATAGCGAACCGTGAGCTAACGGATTTCATGCGCATGCATTATTTGGTGTCGTCGCTCAAAGGGCCCGCGCTCGAAGCCCTCGGAAACATTCCGGTAACCGCCGACAACTTTTCGACCGCGTGGCGTACGCTGACTACGCGATTCGAAAATAAGCGTCGATTGATAAAAATGCATTTGTCAAATCTCGTCGATTTACCTGCGGTTAAGCGCGAGTCCGCGGCCGACCTACACGCATTGATCGATCGAGCGACCGTCGCGATCACCTCGTTGACGAAACTGTAACGCTCTCCAGAAGAGTTGTGGACAGATATGCTAGTTCATCTAATATCGCGAAAGCTCGATCCCGTTACGTCGAAAGCATGGTCTCTCGTTTCAACTCAGTCCGACACGCAAAAATCATTTTCGGATCTAACGACTTTCTTGTCTTCGCGCGCGCGTGCGCTCGACGAATTGAACGTCGACTCAAGCGGTAATGTAGCGTCGAAGTCGGCGCCGTGCCCTCGCGTGCACGCCGTCACGACCTCGCTACCATCGCGTCCGAGCGTCTCTTCAGAATCGCGGCGCAAATACGAGAACACGGGAACGACGAACGTTCCGAGCTCGCAATCGTCTTGCCCACTCTGTCAATCGCGGCATTATCTTAGTTCGTGTCCGCGATATTTAGCCGATTCTCCCGAAAAGAGACGCGAAACGGTGAATCGACTCTCGCGCTGTTACAATTGCCTCAGCGAACGACACGCCGTGTCCGTTTGTCCGAGCAAATTCAAATGTCGCGTTTGTCAACAAACTCACCACACGTCTCTGCATGAAGCGTCGACAGGTCGCGCCGAGCCCGTCGATCCGGCCGCTCCCCGCTTTTCTCCTCGTCCAGAAGGCTGCTTCGCGTCGTTGTCTGCGACGACGCCCCGTCGTCCCCCGTTGCACGTGCTACTGGCTACAGCCAGACTCAAAATACGTGCTTCGTCTGGCCGTACTGCGATCGTGCGAGCTCTTCTTGATCAAGGTTCCGAAGCCACACTGGTCACCGAGAGCATAGCTCAGCTGCTTCGCGCAAAACGGACTCGTAAAAATGTTAAGATTTCCGCTGTCGGCGGAACTCACGTGAAAACTGTGCGATCGGCCGTAGAACTTCACGTGAGTCCGGTAAATTCGACCACTCCTTCGCTAGTCACGACCGCGCTAGTTTTGCCAACCTTGACTGCTTATCAAGCTCACTGCTCTGCGGATCCTTCGTCGTTCAGCCATCTGAACGATCTTCAGTGGGCAGACCCGCTGCCCACGAATTCCGAGCCCATTCAGATGATTCTCGGAGCGGATCTTTACGGCGACGTCATCCTCGACGGCATTCGTAAAGGCCGTCCGGGACAGCCGATAGCCCAGAAATCCATTTTCGGGTGGGTCATCTCAGGACCCGTCCCCCCTTCGTCATCGTCAGATTCCAGTTTCGCATCCCGCGGGATATGCACGCAACCCTCTGCGATCGCATTCTCGCACCACTGCTCGTCTTCCCTGGAGTCGGAGTTGCGTCGGTTCTGGGAGGTGGAAGAACTTCCTCGGTGCTCCCCGCTCACTCCGCTAGAGCGACAATGCGAAGAACATTTCATGGCCACTCACTCGCGCAATCCAGACGGACGATTCGTCGTTCGGCTCCCGTTCGCGCGCGCTCCTCCGCTCGAAATAGGTCACTCTCGACACACCGCTGAGCGCATACTCCGCGCGCTAACGCACAAATTTCGGAAAGATTCTGAGCTCGAACGGGACTATTGCGATTTCATGCGCGACTACGAGATTCTCGGCCACATGCGACGAGCGACCGACACTCTCCCCCCGGCAACTCCGGTTGCATACATCCCCCACCATCCTGTATTTCGGCCTGGCAGTACTACGACACGTTTACGCGTTGTGTTCAACGCGTCAAGCTTGACCTCGAACGGACGATCGCTCAATGACATGCTCTTAGCCGGTCCTAAATTACAAACGGATTTGCCCTCGGTACTCCTTAAATGGCGTCACCACCGGTACGTTTACACTGCGGACGTCGCAAAAATGTACCGCCAAATCCTAGTTGACAATCGAGACGTCAATTTTCAACGCGTTCTTTGGCAAGACGCCATTACGAAAGCTCCTGTCGACCACGTCCTGCTCACGGTCACATACGGCATGACGTGCGCTCCATTCCTTGCGCTTCGAGTCATTCAGCGCCTCCGCGAACTCGACGGGTCAGAATTCCCTCTTGCGGTGCCCATTCTTCGCGATCAGATCTATGTGGACGATGTGCTCTTCGGTGGCGATTCCATCGAACTCGTCCGCGCGCGCCGCGATCAGGTGGTAGGGTTGCTCCACCGCGGTAAATTCCCGCTTCGAAAGTGGTCAAGTAACTGTTCTGAGCTCCTTCGCGACATTGACCCATCCGACCACGGATTGGCCTGTACCAAATCACTGGCCGAAGACGGGCAAGTCAAGGTGCTCGGGATCGGGTGGAATCCGTCGGACGATGCCTTCCGAGTCCAGCTCAATATCCCGACGATCGTCCCCATAACGAAACGCGCGATTTTGTCGGCAATTTCGAGAATCTATGATCCGTTGGGGTGGGTGACCCCCGTCACGATCAAGGCAAAAATCCTCCTGCAGGATTTATGGCGTGTGCGCGCCTCTTGGGACGACGCTCTCCCAAATGACCTTCAAGTTCGCTGGACTTCCGTTTACACCGGACTCACCTCGCTAAATGCTCTCTCTTTGCCTCGCTGGACCGGCCTCGATTCGAGCTCAGGACCGATCGAGCTCCACGGTTTTTGCGACGCCTCGTCCCACGCTTACGCCGCAGTCGTTTACCTGAAGACCACATCCGAATCCGGTGTGACCCGCGTCTCTCTCTTGGCGAGCAAATCCAAAGTTGCTCCCATCTCCCCGCTGACGATACCCCGCCTGGAGTTGTCCGCTGCATTACTCCTAGTGCGTCTCCTCGAGTTCGTTCGGAAATCCCTGAACGATCGCGCACATTCGTGCTTTTGCTGGGGCGATTCCACTGTCGTGCTTGCGTGGCTGCGCGACAGTCCGTCGCGTTGGAAGACTTTCGTCGCACACCGTGTGCACGAAATTCAAATTCGCGTTCCTGACGCTGCTTGGCGCTACGTGCCCTCGGAAGACAATCCGGCCGATTGTGCGTCACACGGAATCTTCGGAGGCGAGCTCATGTCGCATTCTCTGTGGTGGTCAGGACCTCCTTGGCTAGTCTTTTCCGATGAAAAATGGCCCTCCGAACCCACGCCGGTTTCGGTCGACTCGGTCCGCGGTGAGGAAAAGGTCACGGTGTCTGTTGTTTCGATCCCCTCCGAGCCGTGGGACTTGTCATCCAGATACTCGTCGTGGCCGAAACTTCTTCGCGTCACCGGGTATATTTTCAAATTCACGCGCGCCTGTCGCCATCGCCAGTCTCAGTCGCCTCCACCCTCGACGCCAAGCCGAGCTCTCTCGGTGGAGGACTGTTCCGCAGCGCGAACACTCTGGCTCAAAGCGATTCAACGCGATTGCTTTCCTTCGGAAGTTGAAGCACTCCGCCTGCATCGTGCCCTCTCTCCCAAAAGTGCGCTGGCAGCTCTCGATCCGTTCGTCGATGACGATGGAATCCTTCGAGTCGGCGGACGTCTGCGACGCGCTCCGCTCGCGTTTAGTGTGAAACACCCGATCATATTAGCGTCGCATTCGCTGGTCCACCGAATAATCGAACAGGCTCACTTACGTTCCTTGCACGCAGGCCTTCAATTGACCTTACATACGCTGCAACAGACATTCTGGATAATCCGTGCTCGCAGTATGGTCAAAAGCGCTATTCATTCTTGTATTGTTTGTGTCCGTGAACGGGCCGCAGTACCCGCTCAGTTGATGGGTCAGCTTCCGACCCCACGCGTCTCCCCTTCAACCAGATGTTTTTCGCACTGTGGAATCGATTATGCAGGACCGTTTCATACCCGCGCATCATCCGGGCGCGGCATTACCTCGCGCAAGGCGTATGTAGCGCTTTTCGTGTGTCTGGCCACTAGAGCAATTCACCTTGAGCTCGTCTCCGACTATTCCACCTCCGCTTTCATTCACGCCTTTGATCGATTCTGCTCGCGACGCGGAATCCCCTGCGCGATGTATTCTGACAACGGGATCACGTTCGTTGGTGCCGATCGCGAATTATGTCGAGCGTATCGAGCGACCCTTCGGAATCCGGACTTCCAAAATAAAACCGCCAGCGACGGAGTCGCCTGGCATTTTATACCTCCCTCCGCACCTCACTTCGGAGGTTTGTGGGAAGCCGGAGTGAAGAGCCTCAAGCATCATTTGAGGCGGGTCGTCGGAGCTCGAACCTTCACCTTCGAAGAGTTCAACACATTGCTGTGCTCCATCGAATGCTGCCTCAATTCTCGACCTCTGGCCCCATTGCGGGATTCCGTGGACGATTTTGATGTCCTCACGCCCGGACATTTCCTCGTAGGTTCTCCGCTCACGGTACCCCCACAACCCTCCGTTCTCGAGTTGTCCGAGAATCGCCTCACGCGCTGGCAACTCGTCAGATCCGTAACGGAGCAGTTCTGGAAATGGTGGGTGAGTGATTACCTCAACACCCTCCAGCAAAGAAGCAAATGGCGACGGGAACAACCGGCAATTAAAATCGGCCAACTAGAGCTCATCCGAAATTCAAATCTCCCCCCGTGCAAGTGGGAGCTCGGTCGAGTGAAAACCGTGCATCCGGGAGTCGACGGTCGGGTTCGCGTTGTCACCGTGACCACCTCCTCTACGGAATTGACGCGGCCGATTGTCAAGTTCTGCCCGCTGCCAATTGTTTCTGCCTCCACCTAAATGTAAATATCACATGTACAAACGAATGTAAATACCGTCGTTAGCTGTAAGTTGCGTTAGTTTTAAGATTGCGTGCGTTGTGAGCCTTGAGACTCCGTCTCCGGCTCTTCGAACTGTAATGCGTGCGTCTAGTGCAATGCGGCTGCGTCCGCTCGTCACTCTCGGTTGAAAATTAACTTTTTCAAGGCGGGCGGTATGTTCGCGATCGCGCGAACGCACGAGGCAGTCGCCTCGTTTCTCTTTCGTATTACCTCGTCGTGACGTCAGTCACCACACGCGTGCTCCCATTAGTTAATGATTGTTCCCCAATCGCGATCGCCGATTATCGCGTGATCCTTAAAGGACCAATCCGCGCGTACCAGGAATTCGGACTCGCGCTGTTTCCGCGAATTCCTGGCCTCTTCTTCGCTCAACCGCCGCGCAGTTCGGTCGCATTCACATTTTTCTCGCCTAATTCTTTTGTTCGCGCGCTAGTCGCCTCGAGTAAGACTCGTTCAATTCAAGTGAATTAAAACCTTGTTTATTCAGTTCTGGTTTATTCACCGAAGCCAGTACAAATAAAGATAAAGTGCAAATACAGTCCACTCGTTCACAACGCAGATCTACACGTTCGTGTTTTATTTTCCGGCATCCGTTCTCTTCGCGCACAGCGCTGTGCGATTCCCGGCACCTCATTCCTCGTATCGTGCGGTCCACGATCGTTTCCGATACACACCCTATCATCACGCTAACGTTATCAACTCCTATTCCAACTATCTTATTCATCGACAAATTAAACTTATTCAAACTGTTAACAATACATTTAAATATATTTTCTGTAGTAGCGTCTTCTATTGAAATTAAGTCTAACAAGTATGTTTCTAAACGTTCGTTATTGACACATCTCAGTAAAATACATAAATTTTTAATATTCGATACGTCTGTACTCTCGTCTATGATCAGAGAAAAATATTTGTCTTTTACAATTTCTTGTAAATCGAAAGCTATGGACTTATTTATGACATTTTTAATTATTACTCTTATTTTAGTTCTTCCTAATGTAGTTGATTGCATGAATGGCAATTTTGAATCTGTAATACTTTTGTTAAATTTATGAAACTCTTGAAGCAGTTCAAAACTAAAATTATTTTCAATAGCAAATAAACAATATTTTATTTCTATTGTCTTCGTTTCATTTATGGAAACTTCTACATTTGATCTAGTACCTGCTGCTCCTATCATTCGTTGCATATTAATCATATGATGAATACTCTTTCTGTGTTTTAATAACACATTCTTACGGGATTTAAAGTCAAAATGGATCTCGCATACGGCACACCATGGACGTCCGTTTTCTTTTTTCCTCAACCACGTGGATAGTTGTGGATCTTTTAGCCAGTTATCTATTAATCCTCGTGGCATTTTGAACGGACTGTGGTTGCTGCTGCTGCTGCTGTCGCTGCTGATTTCGTCGTTGTCACCCATATCTTGATCATAACACAGAAAATATTCATTATTATTATTGTATGTTCGCGATCGCGCTCACCACAGCGAGGTGCCGTTGTCACGCGCTCCCCTCGCTCCGTAATGACGTCACCCACCGAACAAAGTCTCTCGCGAGAACGTCCCGCGAACCGGCGTCCCCCCGTCGCCCTTCTCGTGATCCATCGATCGCTCCCACCAATCCGCGATCCTGGATCATCGCGTGATCCTCGCTCGACCTATCCGCGATTTCCGCGAATTCGGACTCGCGCTGTTTCCGAGAATTCGATCATTCGCTCTAATTCTGTGCAGTCGATCACTCTTGTACGCTCGCATCACATTCTTTCACACGTTCTATATTCACGATTCCGTCTTCGCGATTGTACCATTTCACTACAGTTCAAATACAGTCCACATTCTCTCAATTCAAATCCTTGCTTCTTTTCCCATTTTTTCACCGTCGCGCACAGCGCTGTGCGTTTCCACCGGCTCCTCATCGTCAACGGATTTCGTGATCGCTCGATCCCGTTTCCGCTACAAATTTTGGTCCTTCGAGCCGGATCGGCAGTGAAAAAGTGCGTTCGCAGTCCAATCAACCATCATGGGCGACTCGCAACGGCAAGCGATGCATCGGCGTAAGATCCTGCGGACCGTGGAGAACTTTAAGAAGATCGGACAGGCCAACGTGACCTTGGAGAAGGTCCTGGGTCGTCTTTCCACCCTCGAGGACGTGTGGCTCGCCTTCCAGGAGGGTCATCTCGAGCTGCTCGCCTCGACCACGGAGGAAGAACAACTCGCCGACCCGTATTTCACGGAGGAACAGTTCGACTCCACGGAGGAAGCCTACCTCGCAGCTAAGGACTTTCTGCTAGAGAGTAAAGCGTCGTTACAGCCTCACGTGAGTCCCCATCAATCGCCCAGCGAGAAGGGTATCATATCGACTGTAAAGCCTTCGTTGGCCCTCACTCACCTTCCTCGCGTTCCGTTGCCTCCGTTCAGCGGCGAGTACGACGAATGGGAGTCTTTCCGCGACCGTTTCAAGGCGTTGATCATAGCGAACCGCGAGCTTTCCGACTTCACTCGCATGCATTACCTCGTTTCGTCGTTAAAGGGCCCAGCTCTTGATTCTGTAAAGAATGTTCCGGTCACTGCTGATAATTTCTCCGTCGCGTGGCAGACGCTTATATCGCGATTCGAAAACAAGCGACGGTTAATTAAAACTCACCTGTCGAATCTCATCGATCTTCCGACCGTTAAACGAGAATCTGCAAGCGAACTCCACGCGTTGCTCGATCGCGCTAACGCCGCCGTCACGGGATTGAAGAAGCTCGATCGCTCTCCCGAGCAAATCGGGGAGGACATGCTCGTGCATCTGGTCACGCAGAAACTCGACGCGACCACGCTAGAAAAATGGACGGTCTTTTCCGCGAAACGAGACGACACTTCGACGTTCAAGGAACTATCGAGTTTCATCGCGTCGCGCGCGAAACTCCTCGACGAGATAACGCTCGAGAATGTAAACAGTTCAGCTGGCAAATCGTCAACCTCCGCACGCGTTCACATCGCGACGGCGACCGCATCCACTTCGCGTTCGACTTCGCATCCTTCCACTTCGCGAAACGGACGAGCGCCGGACGACGCTAGCAATTCGTTCCCTGCGTGTCCATTATGCAATTCGAGACATTACTTAAACCGTTGTCCATCATATATCGCCGAAGCTCCACATAAGCGGCGTGAAATCGTTATTCGATTCAAGCGGTGCCTCAATTGTCTCAGTCAGCGACATACAGCCGCGGACTGTGTGAGTAAATACTCATGCCGCTTGTGCCAGCAACGTCACCACTCTTCTCTCCACAAAGATATAGAGTCTCGCGCTGTGACGTCATCCTCCTCGCTCCCGCGAACGTCTCCGCCGCCCAACGAGCCCGCTGTGACGTCTCACTGCTCCGCGTCCCGCGTGCTCCTGGCTACAGCGTGGGTCAAAGTCCGCGTTCAATCAGGCCGTGAAGCGACTGTTCGCGCCCTGCTCGACCAGGGATCAGAGGCGACTCTAGTTTCTGAAAATTTAGTACAGATGCTGAGAGCGAAACGCATCCCGCGTAACGTTAAGGTGTCTGCAGTCGGCGGCGTACACGTAGACGAAGTGCGTTCGGCTACGACAATTCAGGTTACACCTGTATCGTCGAAATTTCCGGTGCTTTTCTCGACCGCGCTAATTCTACGCTCGCTCACTCCGTACCGCGCACAAACAATTCCGGATCCGTCTTCACTTCCGCATCTTGCTGGTCTTCCGTTGGCCGATGCGGACCCCTCGAGTCCTCATCCGGTGGACATTATCATCGGCGCCGATTTATTCGGGGACGTAATCCTCAGCGGGCTTCGCAAAGGCATGCGTGGACAGCCCATCGCGCAGCAGTCGATTTTCGGTTGGGTGCTTTCGGGTCCTCTTTCGTCGTGTCCTGCGTATCCTCATCCTCCACAGTCTGACGTTGTCCACAACCATAATGTGACAGTCCTCGCTACGCCCTTCAACACTCCTATCGACACTCTCGAGGCGGAACTGCGACGATTCTGGGAACTGGAGGATTTACCGCGGAAATCCCCCTTGACCCCTTCGGAACAACAGTGTGAAGACCACTTTCGCGTCACGCACTCGCGAACTTCGGACGGTCGTTTTCAGGTTCGTCTCCCATTCAAGCAGGCCCCGCCTCTCGACATCGGACAATCGCGATCAACCGCGGAAAACATGTACCGATCGCTGACTCGCAGATTTCAAAGGAGCCCGGATCTCCAACGGGAATACTCCGTGTTCATGCGCGAGTACGAGGAGCTCGGACATATGAAACGCGTGCACGCCGGTTCTCCTCTGCCCGCACTCCCGGTGTACATTCCGCACCATCCGGTTTTCCGACCAGGTAGCGTTACCACGCACCTTCGCGTGGTTTTCAATGCATCTTCGCCGACCTCAAACGGATCTTCCTTGATCGATGTATTGCTCTCCGGGCCGAAGCTTCAGACGGATCTGCCATCTGTCATACTTCGCTGGCGACATCATCGGTACGTGTATACCGCTGATATTGCCAAAATGTATCGTCAAATCCTCGTAGATCCTCGCGATACAGACTTCCAGCGAGTTCTCTGGCATGACCCGCCATCACAGACTCCTCATGAGTTTGCTCTGCTCACCGTCACATACGGTATGACATGCGCTCCGTTTCTCGCGCTTCGCGTTCTCCAACAGCTCGCTGAGCTCGACGGCGCGAAGTTCCCACTCGCGGTTCCGATTCTCCGGGATCAAATTTACGTCGACGATGTTTTATTCGGAGGTGATCAACTCGACACTGTTCGCACTCTTCGCGACCAACTCACTGAGCTTCTAAGCCGAGGTAAATTTGAGCTTCGCAAATGGGGGAGTAATTCCCCCACGCTCCTCGAGGACATCGATCCCACCAATCACGGGCTAGCTTGCTCGAAAAACCTCGCCGCGGACGACCACGTAAAGGTCCTTGGCATTTCGTGGAACCCGTCTCGCGACCAATTCATAGTAAACACAGCGCTCCCTTCGTCTCCCCCGCGTACAAAGCGGACAATTCTCGCCACTATCGCGAAATTGTACGATCCATTGGGTTGGGTCACCCCGGCCACGATCGCGGCAAAAATATTTATGCAAACGCTGTGGCGTCAAAAGCTCCAGTGGGACGAGCCTATCTCGTCGGCTCTCGTAGCTCGATGGGAACGTATTTTCTCAGGGTTAGCGCAGCTGGATCAGCTTAGTTTAGCCCGATGGACTGGTCTGTTCTCGAGTTCCCATTCCATCGAGCTGCATGGATTTGCAGACGCCTCGTCTCACGCCTATGCAGCCGCAGTGTATTTGAAAGTCATCGCTCAGGACGGCACGGCCGTCATCTCGCTGCTTACCGGGAAATCTAAAGTCGCCCCCCTCGCACCTCTCTCAATTCCGCGGCTCGAATTATCCGCCGCCGTTCTGTTGTCGCGCCTAATGGAATTCGTCCGTCCTTCTCTGGGTTCGAGATCGATCGCTACTTATTGCTGGACCGACTCATCCATCGTGCTCGCGTGGTTACGCGCTCATCCATCGCGTTGAAAAACGTTCGTCGCGCATAGAGTCCACGACATTCAAAGTCGCGTTCCCGCGTCCGAGTGGCGACACGTTCGTACGGCTAGCAATCCAGCTGATTGCGCGTCACGCGGCTTGTTCGGCAACGAGTTGCGAAATCATGAATTGTGGTGGACCGGGCCCCCGTGGCTACGACGCCCTCCGCAAGAGTGGCCTTCCGAGTCGCCCCCGCTTCCTCCCGACGCTTCTCTCATGGAGGAGAAATCCATCACGGTGCATACTTGCTCGCAACCCTCCCCCACCCCATTTAGGGAACTCGCGGCCCGTTTCTCGTCGTGGGCAAAATTAATTCGAGTGACCGCGTATATGTTTAAATTCATTAACGCGCTTCGCGCCAGGAAAAGAATTTCCTCGCCGGTGGCTCCTACGGTCTGCTCCGTATCGGTTCCTGACTGCACGGCAGCTCGACTCTTTTGGATCAAGGCCATCCAACGAGAACAATTTCTTAACGAAATTCAGGCCCTAGCTCACGGCAAGCCGCTATCGACGAACTGCCCCATTCTCGCTCTCAATCCTTTTCTCGACCGAGATGGAGTTCTTCGGGTGGGAGGGCGTCTTCACAAGGCCCCGCTTCCCGTCGCTCAGAGACACCCCGTTCTTCTAGCCGCTCATTCGTTGGTGGTGTTGATCATCTCCCAAGCACATCTTCGAACCTTGCACGGAGGTTTACAACTCACACTGAGTACACTCCGTCGCGATTTTTGGATTTTACGCGCACGCTCTCTCGTAAAAAAGATCCTTCACCGATGCGTAATCTGCGTGCGCGAGCGAGCTAAGGTTCCTGAGCAACTCATGGGCAGTCTGCCCGCCGCCAGAGTGACGTCACCTTCCCGGTGCTTTTCACATTGCGGCGTCGACTATGCCGGCCCTGTTCATGTCAGAGCATCCGCTGGCCGAGGCATTAAATCGCGCAAAGCGTACATCGCGCTCTTTGTATGTTTGGCCTCTCGCGCGATCCATCTGGAGCTCGTCGGAGACTATTCTACACCCGCCTTTTTAAACGCCTTTTCTCGATTTTGCGCACGGCGCGGTCTTCCCTCCGACATGTATTCCGATAACGGAACTACTTTCGCAGGCGCCAATAATGAATTGGCTCGTGCTTACCGCGCCGCCTTACGCGACCCTCACTTCCAGAACTGCACTGCCTACGATCAAATATCGTGGCATTTTAATCCTCCTGCAGCTCCACATTTCGGCGGATTGTGGGAGGCTGGCGTGCGCAGCGTAAAGCATCACCTACGCCGCGTGTTAGGCGATCGAACGCTCTCCTTTGAGGAGTTCACGACTCTCTTGTGTCAGGTCGAGGCCTGCTTGAATTCGAGACCGATCGCTCCTCTCTCCGACGCGCTGGACGATTGCGACTCTTTAACTCCCGGGCATTTCCTTGTCGGGTCCGCTCTCACCACCGCCCGGAACCATCCCTCCTGCACCTTAACGAAAATCGGCTGTCGCGATGGCAAATAATTCGCCACAAGGTCGAACGATTTTGGAAATTGTGGCAAGCCGACTACGTTAACACGCTCCAACAGCGCAGTCGATGGCGCCAAACGCGACCCTCGCTCGAAATCGGACAGCTAGTCCTTTTGCGCGATTCGACAAGTCCTCCGTGCAAATGGAAGCTCGGCCGTGTCATGCGCCTCCATCCGGGTTCTGACGGTCTCACGCGAGTCGTCACAGTGCGCACGGCTCAATCCGAGCTAAAACGACCGATCGTGCAACTCTGCGCCTTGCCCGTCTCCGACAAAGTAAACCCGGACTAGCGCGCGTCAAGATTCGCGACCTTCGTCGTCGTTCGTCAAATTTATTGTCGTCAATTCCTAGTTTTTAAGTGCGTGCGTTAGTCGTAAGGTCAATCATCCTCTACTCTCGCGCTGTCGCGCCTCTGCTCTCATGTTCTCGCGTTGTCGCGCCTCCGCTCGCGCACCTCGCGCTCTCGCACACCTCGTGCTCTCTCGCGTTCGAGCGGTTGCACCTTCGCTCTCGCTGTTAAAGTTAAGTTCAACTCTGTAAATATTACGTAAATAAAATGCCTGTGATCCCACCGTTAGTCTGTAAGTTTTGCGTTAGTTTAAGTGCGAGCGTTCATTCTAATTGTAAGTCAACGATCATACACACATGCATCATTTCTCATATTGTAAATAAACCATCCGGCATCATTTTGAAACCAAGGTTTCAAGGCGGGCGGTATGTTCGCGATCGCGCTCACCACAGCGAGGTGCCGTTGTCACGCGCTCCCCTCGCTCCGTAATGACGTCACCCACCGAACAAAGTCTCTCGCGAGAACGTCCCGCGAACCGGCGTTCCCCCCGTCGCCCTTCTCGTGATCCATCGATCGCTCCCACCAATCCGCGATCCTGGATTATCGCGTGATCCTCGCTCGACCTATCCGCGATTTCCGCGAATTCGGACTCGCGCTGTTTCCGAGAATTCGATCATTCGCTCTAATTCTGTGCAGTCGATCACTCTTGTACGCTCGCATCACATTCTTTCACACGTTCTATATTCACGATTCCGTCTTCGCGATTGTACCATTTCACTACAGTTCAAATACAGTCCACATTCTCTCAATTCAAATCCTTGCTTCTTTTCCCATTTTTTCACCGTCGTGCACAGCGCTGTGCGTTTCCACCGGCTCCTCATCGTCAACGGATTTCGTGATCGCTCGATCCCGTTTCCGCTACATTGTATATCCTAAGTAACTATTCTTTTAGTTATTATTAAATAACTAAAGGTAAATACCCTACGGGTAAATAAATAATGTTACACGTATTGTGGAGGAATTAATAAAATATAGGAACGACTCAGTAATATAGAAAATTTTTAAAAATACGTATTGTAGATCTGTGACAATTAAACATATTGTTGTGCCCAGACGGGTTCCAACAATGCTTCAATGTGGATTCTTCCAGTCGGGTTCCAGGATCGGGATTTGTTCGGGAGTGGTGACTGTTTTTACCAAACACGACGTTACGATTTCCAACTTTATTCAACTTATCGGAGGTTGTTGCCTCGCCGTACATGGTTAATCCCGAATTCCGGACACCACAATATTCTGAAAATTTCGTCAAAATCGGTCGACATTGCAATGAACTACCAACGTTTAAAGATGGTAAAAATTGCAGATTTTCACGATTTTCGGCCTATATCTAAGAATTCACATCCTGTAGTAAACTATAATTGCTCTAGCTTCCCAAAAAAGTTCAAATCGTATAGTACGATATTAAAAAAGTTAGTTGTCGTCTTTTTCAGAGCGTCCTAATATTAATTCGAGTAACTGTGTATGCGCAGCTTTATGCTTTCGAATAATGCAAATTACGCCTCGCAAACGAAAAAATAGGACTTTCGAGGGAGATAGCGCACTAGATCGATCTTTGATCTAGCGTTTTTGACTACTGAAAAACCCTGTGTTTGTATTATCGAGAAATGCGAATCGCAAATCCCGCACCCTTGCAATCCTGGAAAGTCTACCGCCTTAAAATCTACTACCCGTAGGTTTCGGGGGATATTCTTTCAGTTACACGCATATTAAATATTTGACTTACCAGATTTCTCGCTAATTATTACAGTTGAAGACAATTGGGATTGAAGTAACGTGAATAGTTCACGCTAACACCAAATGTGGTCGTTGATTGTGGATAATGCAAGTGTCGATCCTGACTCCTGACTGTCGTATACACCAGTTCACCAGGTGAAGGATCCGGCTCTAAGGACCTCAGAATGTTGCGTCGTCTCAATCTCAATGCCCGACAGTATTGGCGAACCGTTGAGTGTACGCGTCCCGACAAGGAGTTAAATAAATACCAGAAAACGGAAGTAAAATATCTCGGAAATGACAACGTGACTGTCTCCGGTGATCTGACCTGTGCAGTCGACAATTTTTAACAGATACGGTATGGTATACCAGAGGACACCGGTCTAGAGGGTAGCCGCCCCCGCAGTTCTACGATTTAGGCTATAGGCGAACAAGGTTCACGCCAACGAAGATTTTTGTCTATAAATAAGCTGAGGGCATTTGCGATCGTATTTAATTGCAATTCATGCAACTAAATGCATACCACAATTTGTTGATAAACTATTGCAAGACATCTACAAATTCTTTTCACATAGTCCCAAAAGGGCAGCCTTACTGCGCGATATTCAGCGCATAATGCAGATAGAAAGTCGAAAAATTTTGCGTCCCTCAAAAACTAGATGGTTGGTCCAAGTAGCTTGTATTGGAAGGATTTTAGAACAATGGACCCCATTGTTCGGTCTATTTGCACAGGAAAATTTGAACAGTAATCTTAATGATTTAAATGAGGACAGTATATATTATCAAATGACGAAGAATTTCACAAAACCATATTTAGAATTTTTTACATTATATATTAACACATTTTCATAAGTACAACATCTTATTTCAGTCAAACAGAATTTTGGTACATAAAATTACTGAAAAATGTAAAGAATTCATAAGGGTGTTAGCGACCCATTTTATTCATGAAAACTTTTTGCACGATGACAATTTTCGTAATTTAAATGCCTATGATGAAACTATACTATTGCCATTACACAATATTTTTATTGGGGCAAAAGCATCACAGTCAATACAAAATATAAAAGACAGTAGACCAGAGATGAGCAATGAAATCGTACAATTTTATAAAATAATACAGAACTTCTATCAGATTGCCTATACGGAATCAACAAAAAGACTACCATATGATAATCACTTCGTAGAGGCATTACATTTTTTAAGTCCACAGGTAGCATTAGATTACAACAAACACGAAGGGCAAATAGAAACTATTATACAAACATTCTCATCCAAATGTGGATCATACAAAAGCACTTAACCAATGGTTTTCATTAACCGCAATACCTTCCGCAGCTGAAAAAGAAACGTTGGAAAAATTAGATGTCGTAGAATTTTGAAGTACAGTTAGCAATTTAAAAGATCCACTAGATAATTTATTATACGATGAAGTGGCAAAACTCGCATTTGTATGCCTGTCACTACCGCATTCAAATGCAGATGTCGAAAGATATTTTTCCACAATAACAGATATAAAAATTAAAAAAAGAAACAAGTTGAATACATACATGCTTTGCGCTCTGACACGTGTTAAATTATATTTGAAATCGATGCACCTTGATACCTCTAGCTTCGAAATACCGGATCAAATGTTTCAATTTTTTAATAGCACAATGTACCATACAGAACAAATTCCATCCGAATTAATTGGAATCCTGTTCGCTGATGAGATAGATTACAGCAGCAGTGACAGCGATACACATTAAGTATTTGTTTCCTTATTTAGATGTGTGTGTATTTGTTTGCTTATTTAGATGTGTGTATGTTTGTTTATTATTGTATTTTATATTGTATTAAAAAATCGCATTCTTCATGGACGGCTTCACGGTCAATAACTCAAGTTGTTCTTTCAACGCCCACACCAGTCATCCTTTCCCATTGCATATACATATATACAGGGTGAGTCACCAAACGTTGGCACCTCAAATATCTTTGTTGTTTCTAAAGATACGTAAAATATGGTAAGGACAAAGTTAATGGTACAATGGGGCTGACACGATGCAAAAAAAAAAATTTTGTTTTTATGTCATTTTTTTTGGAGATATCAAGGTCACCTTGACTTTTTTAAATGGAACCACCCTTTTTTAAACACCTACAATGATAGTCCCTTTCATTAGGAATTCAGTGACTATAATTAGTCCAAGGTCATTCAAGGTCAAGGACAGAAAAAACGTATAAAACTAAATATGGAAGCAGAATACGTTTATCACGGTTGAGACTTGTAGGAAATAGTAAACATACTATGGTCGTAGTTAAAGTAAACATTCTAAGGTCCTTCAATGTTATTCAGCATTCTTATTTACTATCAGTATGTTTCCAAACGCGATTCCGCTATGTTATATTCGATGACTGAAAAGTGTGATATGATCACGATTTACTGTGAATGTAGAAAAGATGCAGTGCAGGCCCGACTACTTTATGAAGAAAGGTACCCCGAGCGAAACACTCCTTCTAGACATACTTTCTCTAATACGTACAGGTTGTTTCGAAGTACTGGAAGTGTACATGCAAGACAGTACAAACGGAAGAATCCCACGACTAACGAAGACAATGAAATTAATGTTTTAGCAGCTATAGCTGTCAATCCTCACGTGAGTACGAGAAAAATTGCCCGGGAAGCAGGCATAAGTCAAAGTAGCATAATACGAATTCTGGCCCGACATAAATTTCATCCGTTCCACATATCGCTCCATCAAGAATTGCACGGGAATGATTTTCAAAATAGAATTAACTTTTGTCAATGGGGATTGCTTCAAAATCATTCATTTTTTTCTAATGTCTTGTTTACGGACGAAGCAACATTTACTAATCATGGCTCAATTAATCTACGGAACGCCCATTATTGGTCTGTGGATAATCCGCACTGGCTGCGAGAAATTGATCATCAAAAACAATGGAGCGTAAAGTGTGGTGTGGTATTTTGAACGACAAAGTAATTGGACCATATTTCGTTAACGGAATGATGACGGGACAGAAATACGCTCAATTTTTGCAAGAAGATCTGCCAATTTTGTTAGAAGATGTCCCTTTACAAAATCGCTACGATATGTGGTACCAACATGACGGTTGTCCTGCTCATTATGCACGAGTAGCAAGAGAAACGTTGGATTCTCGATATCCAAACCGATGGATTGGACGAGGCGGAACAGTTTCATGGCCAGCACGTTCGCCTGATTTAAATCCACTGGATTTCTTTTTATGGGGTCTGCTAAAACAGACCGTGTATATGGATGCAACAACAATAGTTGAAGATATGCGTCAGCGTATCATCACAGCATGTACGAATATCACGCCGGATACACTTATCAGAGTTCAACATTCCTTCAGAGCTCGTTTACAACAATGTATCGACGCAGACGGCCATCATTTCGAACATTTATAAAATACATGTATTCTGCTTCCATATTTTAGTTTTATACGTTTTTTCTGTCCTTGACCTTGAATGACCTTGGACTAATTATAGTCACTGAATTCCTAATGAAAGGGACTATCATTGTAGGTGTTTAAAAAAGGGTGGTTCCATTTAAAAAAGTCAAGGTGACCTTGATATCTCCAAAAAAATGACATAAAAACAAAATTTTTTTTGCATCGTGTCAGCCCCATTGTACCATTAACTTTGTCCTTACCATATTTTACGTATCTTTAGAAACAACAAAGATATTTGAGGTGCTAACGTTTGGTGACTCACCCTGTATATGTATAGCTGATAGACTACAATTTCCACAACAATTCTATTGTATATTATTATATATATTATGTACAATTATATTTATTACATTCAGTATTCACTTCTGCAATTTGTTTCATCTTCCCTATACCAAACTTTTCAATATATCCATTGAAAAAGGTAGTTTCAAAACTTGCTATGGCCATTCCTTAAAAGTGTTAAAATATATTATGATTTATTTTTATGGCATTTATGATTTTACTGGAATATAACTGATGAGGATAGTTTCAACATTTTTTTCAATATACATAGCAAGCATTCATACTTCACTTCACAACTGAAACTCTCACATGTTACAATTCATTTAAGTTATAATAAAGAATGTAGAACGGATTTGTATGATTTATTTCATTTGAGTAGGTACATAATAGGTACGATACGCGGCAATAACCTAAAACTTGCGAAATGTCATCTCGTTGTTGTGTCTCCATCGCGCACGCGCAACGTGTCACCCATTCGCTCCACTAAATTCCCGTGCGCACGCGTAGCGTGTCACCCATTCGCCCCACTCAATTCCCGTGCGCACGCGCAACGTGCCACGGTCATCAGAGAAGGGGTACCTGTATTCCCTTCATTTTTTGTCGATCTGGCGACACTGCTCTCAAGCCCCACGATACGGGCGTTGTTGGGGATGTCCTTGGTCTCATTCCCCCTTCTGCTGGTTTCGCCGCCAGGGCGGCCCGCAGATGGGGCACGTTCTCACGGATGTCCTCGGCCTGCCGCACCGGAAGCAATGGGGGATGGTGTTGGTTGGTTCCGGTTGTGCCCGTATTGGCCGCAGTTCCAGCACGCGTCTTGATCAGTGTAGCCAGACGGAGCTGCCCCCAGGCCCCTTACCTTTCCGTCCCTCGCCTAGATGCTGCCTACGCTATCCCCACTCTTACCACTACCGCTGGCGCGACCGAGTGCTAGATGAGAGCGGTAGCATGCTACCGACTCGGTCGCGCCGGCGGTAGTGGTAGGAGTGGGGATAGCGTAGGCAGCATTTAGGCGAGGGACGGAAAGGTAAGGGGCCTGGGGGCCGCTCCGTCTGGCTACACTGGTCTGGATCCTTTGGCTTTATTGCCTTACCCGCCGTCCATTGTTCGAACTGGCCCCAGCTGGAGGTGCGCTGTTCCCGGGTTTTTTCCACGGGACGAGAGGCCCCTGCGGCTAATGCACGCCGTGTGGGCGTGACTGTTGTCACCGGAGGGCTTCGCTGGTCTTGTGGTGGTTGCGGCCGTGATACCGCTTCCTCCTCCGGTGCTGTCGCTCTCGTGGTGGACGCGTGCTGGAGCGTGGCGTTCCCCTGCTACCGTTGTGGCGGCTCCTCTTCCTCTTGTGCCAGCGGCGTTGCCCCGGCTTCCTCTCGCGGCTTTACGACGTCCTCTACGTCCTCCGGCGACGATACTTTCGGCATCTATGTGGTGCGAATAAAGGTGCTTTTATACCGAAATCCGCGGCGGACTTGAGTCCGCGGACTCGGCCATAAATTTCCAGCGCGTTGACGGGGCCCGCAGTGCCCTGCTGTGCGTGGCACAAAAAAAAGGTCTCTCTGGGCTCCACGGCTTCACGGTGCGTCAAGTTTAGGGAAACGATAGCTTCCCTCTAAAGCGGTAGGATACCTTCAGATTGTAATTAGCAAATAACTAGAATATGTTACTAGAAAACTTGGGTTTGCGAATTTTGGCTTTTTGTCCTTATACGAGCAAACACACCATGTAAAAATTTCATACGGTATGTAGTATGTAGTACGAATTTAAGGATCCGTGAATGCGGATCCGTGTACACGGATCCACAAACCGTTCACTACACGGATCTGCGAATACGAATCCGTGTACACGGATCTACGAACACGGATTCGTATTCGCACAGATTTATTTTTATATTTTTGTATTTAAGGATCCTTAAATTCGTACTACATGGTTCACGTGCCACGTGTACACGTGTATTTTAGTTCACGTCCAAAACCGCGATCTCTAGTACACAGTGAGCAATTTGGACGAAATCTGTGTCTAAATGAGAGAACTTTTTCTCCCTATTTTTTCTATATTCTTTGGTATGCTTTCATTATAATTTGATATGAGGAAGTCCCTTCCAACACGGCGTTGGCCACGCACCGAGTGACAAAACTTACCTGAATGATCTCAATGCAGTACTCCTTTTCGGAGCCATTGATTTTGAACAATGTAGGAGATAAATAATAACTGTTAGGTATTTACGGATAGGAATTCTGATGTCGAATGTTTTCACTATAAACTCCCAAAAACCCATTTTCATCGATTTGCTAAATCAACATTTCATCAAAAAATCATTTCGCGTACGGCGATTTCGGCAATTGTAAGTGCCCGCGAAAAAAACAAAGTGACATGTACTTACTATGAACGATATTAACCTGTGCACGCTGCACACTCCAACAACAATTTAGGTAAAACAAACGCTGCCCTAAAGAATATTCAGCCATATTCCTCATACCAAATTATAATGAAAGCATACCAAAGAATATAGAAAAAATAGGGAGAAAAAGTTCTTTCATATAGACACAGATTTCGTCCAAATTGCTCACTGTGTACTAGAGATCGCGGTTTTGGACGTGAACTAAAATACACGTGTACACGTGGCACGTGAACCATGTAGTACGAATTTAAGGATCCTTAAATACAAAAATATAAAAATAAATCTGTGCGAATACGAATCCGTGTTCGTAGATCCGTGTACACGGATTCGTATTCGCAGATCCGTGTAGTGAACGGTTTGTGGATCCGTGTACACGGTGTAGCCGTGTGTTTGCTCGTATAAGGACAAAAAGCCAAAATTCGCAAACCCAAGTTTTCTAGTAACATATTCTAGTTATTTCCCTAAACTTGACGCACCGTGAAGCCGTGGAGCCCAGAGAGACCTTTTTTTTTGTGCCACGCACAGCGGGGCACTGCGGGCCCCGTCAACGCGCTGGAAATTTATGGCCGAGTCCGCGGACTCAAGTCCGCCGCGGGTTTCGGTATAAAAGCACCTTAAGGCGCCCCAACGCCTTGGTTCCTGCCGTGATCTGCCGCATTTGGCGGCACAGGTATTCGCACCGTTCCAAGGCGTCACCCTCTCCCCCCTCTAACGACATGTATCCTATGACGCGTTGTAGGAGGCTGTAACCGTACAAATTTCATATTGAGTGAAAGCGAGAGAGACTGTCGCGATTCCCCACCATAGCGAGCCGCGATAACATCTGCGGTCCTTGTCAAAGTAGAGGATCACAGATCATCCCTGTCAATTAGAATGCGCGCGCACCGATCCCCACTCGATACAGATCGAAGGAGGTCGATGCGCGAGGAAAATAGATCACTCTACGTCTGGACGCGGGTCTGATAACACGCGACTCTAATAGAACCGGCGAAAATCGGTACGTGTTCGAGAAGTCAAACCGACTTCGCATTTCTAGTCAAACCGCCTAGATCGCCTTCGTCTCGTACGCGCCTCAAACCGAGGAGTCACAGATGCAAACCGCACTGTGGCACAGCTGAGTTAATATCTATTAACAATTGTATCGATCGTAACAGCGTAGAGTCAATTGTAAAGGTAATCAAAGAGTCGTGTGATTATTTCAAGTCATTGACAGATAGACTATGTATGGCTCAGATTCACTATCCTAGAACCGGAGTGTAATTGGGATCGTCTAAAGGCGCGGAAGGTTACACTCTTTCGGTGTAGTGAGGCGAATAAGAGTCTTATACGTGTCGCCATATATTGCACTTCTCTGAGAAATCAGCAGAGTGCACGTGTGCTACGACGGTCAGCATCTGCCCGGATTTATGCGCATATTGCACAGGTGATTATGTACAGTAGGGTGGACCTTATTTTTCGACTTTCGAATTTTTTGTGGGACACCCCCTAGGATGGCGCCACTGTGCGAAAAAATAACCTGTGCAAAATTTGAAATTGATCGAAAAACGGAAAATGGTGCCAAGTCGACTTTGAAAATTTGTTAATTTTGTAACTCGCTTTTCTCCACTGCAGTATATGATTAGCATATATTTTTATATATCGTTGAATTTGTCTTTTTACGCACTATAACAATTAAAAAAAAATGTAATATTAATTTTTAAAAAAAAATTCGTGACCTTGAAATCTCAAAAATTGACATTTAAAAAATTTCTTTTTCTTTTGCATTATATTTAATTTATTAAACAGTACAACTTTTATCTAAAAAATTTTTTCATATTTTTATAAATAGCGAAAATATTTAGACATTCCCATTTATATGTCCTTTTATCTTATAGAGAATGCAGATTTTATAACTGTAATGAAATAATTTTTACTCTCATCAAGATTAGAGTTTTTTAATTATATAATATTATTATTATTATTTCTTACGAGCAGAATAGTTTGTGTGAAGTAGTGAAATGTTCAAAAATAGATCAACATCATCATCCTCCATTGAGAATGTAAATATAGATTTACCGGGTCCAAGTAATCCAAAAATAAGACGCGGTAAAAAACAATTTATAACATCAAAATTGGTTGCAGCACTCGATAGATGCAAAGTAAGCGATCGCGATAGTGTCCGCATCATTGTAGCTGTTGCACAAGCTCTAGGTCATAATATAGACGATTTAATAATAAATCGTACATCAATTGGTCGCCAGCGAACTAAAATTCGCGAAGAAGTTGTAAAGAACTTACGTGAGTCATTTAATGACTGCGAGCTTGATGCAGTTACAGTGCACTGGGACGGAAAACTATTACCATCTTTAAAAGGGGCAGGAAAAGTAGAGAGATTACCAGTATTAATCACTTGCAGAGGTATTGAAAAGTTACTGGGAATTCCAATAATTTCATCCAGCCGTGGAGACGATCAAGCTTCTGCTGTTTATTATTTATTAGAAGAATGGGGATTATCCGACAAAGTACAAGCACTTTGCTGCGATACCACGTCCTCAAATACTGGACGATACCAAGGAGCCTGCGTTCTCCTCGAACAGAAATTAGAAAGAGATATTTTATATTTGCCTTGCAGGCACCATATATATGAAATAATTTTACATAGCGTATGTAATGAAAAAATGTTGAAATCGTCAGGTCCAAATGTTCCACTATTTAAAAAATTTCAAGATGCTTGGCCAAAAATAAACAAATTGAATTTCGTACCCGGAATCGAAACCGAATATGTCCGCGAAAAAATTACAAACAACGAGATACAAGAAATACTTCAATTTTCTATAGATGTTTTACAAAAAGAACAGCAACCAAGAGAAGATTATAAAGAATTTTTGGAGCTAATAATTATTTTCCTGGGTGGGACTCCACCAAGAAATATAAGATTTCGGGCCCCCGGAGCTTTCCACCACGCTCGTTGGATGGCGAAAGCTTTATATTGCTTAAAGATATACTTATTTAAGAATCAGTTTATGTTAAATGTCGACGAAGAAAATGGAATTCGCGACATTTGCGTCTTTCTCGCCAATATTTACATAAAAGCGTGGATTCGAGCTCCGGTGGCAGCGGAAGCTCCATGTCAAGATTTGGCATTTCTACAGAAACTGTATGCATACCGTTCTACTGACGAAGAAATAAGTAATATAGGATTAAAAAAATTTTGCAACCATTTATGGTATTTATCACCAGAAGCAGTAGCGTTAGCATTTTTTGACAAAACCGTGGAAAAGAATACAAAATTACGAATGGTGGAGGCGCTAAACATTGAAGCCGAGGAATCCTGTAAAAAGTATAAAATAACTCCTCAAGATTTAGAAAACTATGCTAATAGAGGAATTGAACATTTTATTTCCCACGAAACGCTAAAATTTTTTGAAAGATTCTCAATTCCTACAGAATTTTTAAAAAAAGATCCCGATTCATGGGAAGATGACGAGGATTTCAAATCTGGATTAAACATTGTACAAAAATTAAAAGTTGTTAACGACACTGCTGAGCGTGGTGTTAAACTTATTCAGGACTATAATCGTTTATTATCAAAAAATGAAGTGGAGAAACAAAATATTTTACAAATTATTTCTGAAAATAGGAAAGAATTTCCAGATGTATTAAAAAAATCATTAAGAGACGTTTAATAGAAAAATCATAAAAATACGTTTAATAGTTTTTTGGATTAGTATTTTGTACTGTATTATATGTATAATATATATTATTGTATATGCATTATGTATATTTATGTACATCTTTGCTACTAATTAAAATATGAAAAAATTTTTTAGATAAAAGTTGTACTGTTTAATAAATTAAATATAATGCAAAAGAAAAAGAAATTTTTTAAATGTCAATTTTTGAGATTTCAAGGTCACGAATTTTTTTTTTTAAATTAATATTACATTTTTTTTAATTGTTATAGTGCGTAAAAAGACAAATTCAACGATATATAAAAATATATGCTAATCATATACTGCAGTGGAGAAAAGCGAGTTACAAAATTAACAAATTTTCAAAGTCGACTTGGCACCATTTTCCGTTTTTCGATCAATTTCAAATTTTGCACAGGTTATTTTTTCGCACAGTGGCACCATCCTAGGGGGTGTCCCATAAAAAAATCTAAAAAATAATTTTCGCCAAGTATAACGAAGGTCCACCCTAATGTACAGTGTTATTTCATTATTCTAGAACCGGAGTGTATTCGGGCTCGCCTCTCGGCGCAGAAGGAAACACTCTTTCGGTGTTGCATATTGAAAGGCGCTAGTACATGTCGGCATAAGAGATACTTCTTTGAGAAATCGGCAGAGTATCTATATGTTACGACGGTCACTCGTTGTCCGGAGTAACGCGACGACTAGACGAATTGACAAGGTAGAATACGAGCTACAACATCCAGAACCGGAGTGCAGCCGTGCTCACCACATGGTGCCGAAGGGTGCACTCTTTTGGTGAGGCCAAAGTAACGCGGATTGTACATGTTATCATACACGATACTTCTCCGAGAGATTGACAGAGTACGTATATGCTATAACGGTCGAATTCGTCTGACGCGGACAGTATAAGATCTAAATCCGTATAACTTGAGCTTTGTGAGTCATATCCAAACTTAGTGTCTCGAAGGGCACGTGGGGCTGCGTAAAATTTGATGTATCGCGTTTGGCGACCTTATATGTAGTGGGAGCTTTCGGTAAAGAATTTAATATCTTGCTCGTGGACAAGTTTCGTTGAAGAAGTATCGCGTTTGGCGACGGTATTTGTAGTAGGAGTTTTCGGTAAAGAATTTAGTATCTTGCCTGTGCGCAAGTTTCTTTTGATAATCGCGTTAGCCACTGTATTCGTCACGGTGTACGAACTCTCGAAGTAAATTAGTTAAGTTCTGAGAAATTTATATATATTTCGGAATAGTAGGGATATCTCACGGTAATGATTTACGACGTCGTGTATTGTGACGTGGTAATGTTTGCCACCGTCTTCCGAAGAGTATTATCGGAAGACCGGGTCATTTTCCGGCATGCGAAGAGCGAAAGAGCAGGGGCGAACGCTCTACCTGGGCACGAGCGAGACCCATGGGCGAGTCCTTATATTTTGAGCGTCGCGCCAATTTGCGCGACGCGAGTTCGCAGGACCGTAGTCAGGTCCCCGGGGCGGGGGGGGGGGGGGGGGGGGGCTGACAGACTTCTTCCCGCCAAACGGAAAGGAACGAGGATGGCTCCGGCGAAATTCCTGCCTCAGAATAGCGGAGGGATCGACGCGGCTCAGGATGGACAACCTGGAGGCGCCGACAAGAATTCAGCGGCCAAGACAGAAATCTCAGCCGCCTTGCCGTCGCCTCGCCCGGAGAGAAACCTGGCCAGTTACCGGATTGGCTAACAGCGATCACCTCTGCGGGGAGCGGCCAATCGTCGGGCATCGCTGCCGGAGAAGCCGCCAATCGCCGGAGACCAGGGACCGTCACGCAGAGCGAGGCCCCTACCGAAAATCCGCGCGCGATAGGTCTAAGCGTTACGCGGGGAGAAGCGAGCGGAAGGGGGGGACGCTTCGCTTCCGCGTTCCCGAGTCATCGCGTAGAAGATCACTTCTTCGTTGTCTCAAGTCGAGAATAGCTCATTCAGATTTCTCTTATAGAATAAAGTAATTTTGCGACGTAGCTGCCGATACCGAAGGACGAGAGCGATCCGTAGTCCACGGCCTCTACAACTACACCCTGGGTAAGCCTTTGCCGGAGTCTCCATCGTATTTGCAAGTGATCTCTCTTTCGCGTTGGCTCGGGAAGCGTATCGAGTAGGGTATATAGGCGGGTTCTAAATCACTTTTAAATTCACGAGAGAGCATACCTTATTTTACGGGAGAGCAGTACCGCCGCAGAGCGATATTGCACAAGCATATTCGAGAGAGGGGGGAGGGGAGCAGGGGGGAATTTTCTTGGAATTATATTTTTCTTGGAACGAGGGGAGATCGTTTCTAGGTCAAGGGCGGCGTTTCGTGGAATTATTTTGCACTATTGCAATATTGCGGCATTTTTTTCATGGAATTATTGCGCCATATTTTTTCCATGTAATTGTTGCAATAATTTCTAGGCGTCATGGAATTATTACGTCATATTTTTTCCATGGAATTATTACAATAATCTTTTCACCCAGTGTCATTCCCACGGTTGGACACTTCTCCCCCGTGGCGGCCATAGTGCTCCAGAAACGTTTTTCGAACACGTTTCGCAATACCCCCTTTGTAAGAGAGAGAGAGATGTAAGATAGATTCGTTTAAACGGAAATATGAAATTAACCGATTCAAACTTTTGCTCATACATCGAGAGAGTTTCTACTTCACAGTGATATAAAGTTTCCCTTATCATTTTCGATGCATGTAGGATTGTGTGTTGGAACGTGTTTTCACGGTTCTTATTCATATCATTGTAAGAGGAGCGTGTTCCATAATCTGTAGCAGCATCCTTTCGCATGGTTTAGAGTTACCAAGCTGAGGCACCTGGACACATTTGTTTTTGTCAGTTCTCTCTATTAGTGCTGATTGAAACTTTTGCGAGTTCAGATTTCATTTTATTATCTACTGCAACGAGCATCTTTCTAAACTTGCAAGCGAGCGAATATTTCATTATATAAGAATGGGTGTTGTCAACGCCAAGTTTAGTTTGAAAACATGGAAGCTTACGTGCTAGCGAATGATGATGTCATCTTAGCCGAGACAATGCAGTTATTGGTATGTATAAATGAAATATTTTTATATTATTTATTTATTGTCAGTTTTTTATTACTATTTTATATTTTATATTAACAGACATTTAATTCGGAGAGAGAGAGGGATGCATTCATAGCTGGATGGCTATATGCGGCCCGACGGTACAATATAAATATCGAAAATTGGGATAATGAATTTATAACAGCATTTCAAATAGCATATGCAGCGACGGTGAGTAGAGTTAATGATTTTATATATTTACTAATTAAAAAATATTAATAATTTTAAAAATCTATCTTTTCTCCTTTCAGACTTTTAACAATGAAAATGAGAATGCGAACGAGAATGAGAATGCGAACGAGAACGAGAATGAGAACGAGAACGAGAATGAAGAATAGCTATAATATTTTGTATTATTTTATATTTTTGTATTTTTTTAATAAACAAAATAGTTTCAAACATATCTGCATTCAGTTTGGGAAATTGGGATTGATTATTCAAGGTTGTACCAAAATAAAAAATTTTTATTTTTGAAATGTCACATTTATTTATTCAAAAAATCGCCTCATCATCATACCAAAACATAATATAATTTTACATGTGGTTTAATTAACCATGAAAGTTTTCAAACGCAAACGAAGAAGAGCGTATTGGAAAGAAAGAGACGTGAACAGTAGTTGCCGCCGACACAGTTCGAAGGCTTGCGTTATCATCCCCTCGCCATAGATATTCATACATTAGTGGGATTCTTCGTTTCCTGCGAACAGACAGTTATATGTACCATGTTATATACTTTGGAGTATTTGTGAAAAAATTTATTTTTACCTTCGAGCGACGATTCTTTGATGAATCCACAAACGTCTATACCGCGCGGGTTTGGCTGGATTGTATCAGGATCAACTCCGATTGGCACGTTGCCACAGTGCACCCCACGAACGTATGCACAGGATCTCGACCAGGCGCGATGCTCGCTCATTGGATCATCATCATCGTCCCATTCAATCAACTGTATACCACATTCAAAACATTTAACAAAATCCTCATCGCCCAGATAGAAAAATCCTGCGACGGCGAGTTTTTCAGGTTGAACGATGTGTGAGTAACCCCAGTTGTGGAAACTTTGGAGTCTGTCACTCTCGAGACGATAATCAGGTGTTGCTGGGGTATCCTGATCTGTTGTTGCGACGGCTGCAGGATCCATCTCTGATTTCACAATCATTATGAAGACACTGTGTAAAAAAAGAGGTGTTTTAGATGTGGAAAAATTCAAAGACGTGTGTTATAACTGATTGATACCATACATGTTTTTTTAGAATTGTTAATCCATGCCCGAAATGTTTGCACTTCGCGCAGACTACAATGGTATGTGACGTTCTTTGTCGATCGCCAACAGTGAAGTCGACACGGTTTGTCAGCAATTTCATACATGGGATCGTGAACTAGTACATCATATTTTGGGCAGTTGAAATCTTCTAAATTTATTGAGTTTATGTTCATTTTTCGAAGGATGTCTCTCTCGAAACATCCTCCTTTATATGCTACAACTGGATTTGCATAATCACACACAAAATTTTGAATAGTTTTGAATATATCGTCCTGCTGATATTTTTCATAGCCGAAATCTTTGAATGGAATCCCATGTATGAAATTGCTGACATACCATGCCGACTTTTTGTCAGCGGCAGATAAAGAATGAAATTTCTCCCCTAAGCAAAATTCAGAGAGTTCAAACGAACCGTCGTAACAAACATTGATCATGGCTAATTCTTTGCACATGAATTTTTTTTTAACAATAAATCCATCCATGTCAATGATGTGAGAGATACGATCCATCTAAATAAAGAAAGTTTTTTCACCGGATTTTTCAATCGTTTATTAATTTTGTATTATATGTACAGTAAATTCTCTATAATCGCAAATGCCTCGGGGGGATTTGTTTGCATTTATCGATCTTGGGCCTACGTTTTTCGAGCTTCAAAGGCCGATCCGAACGTAGAGAAGGAACCAAAGGCCGAGCCGAACGTAGAGAAGGACAGCACGTGTAAACAGACATCACGGCAACCGTCGATGCGACGGCACCTGTTTGCATTTATAGATCTTGGGCCTACGTTTTTCGAGCTTCAAAGGCCGAGCCGAACGTAGAGAAGGACAGCGCGTGTAAACAGACATCACGGCAACCGTCGATGCGACGGCACCTGTTTGCATTTATAGATCTTGGGCCTACGTTTTTCGAGCTTCAAAGGCCGATCCGAACGTAGAGAAGGAACCAAAGGCCAAGCCGAACGTAGAGAAGGACAGCGCGTGTAACGCGAGACCACGCGCGGGCCTTCGAGCTGTGCCGGCGACTGCGACTCTCCGCGTCTCTTTCTTTCATATACGCTGTCCTTCCTTGCGTTCGAAACTCTCATCGTCAATTAAACCACTAAATTCAGTTCATATTATATCGTGTTTGGTATCATTTTGCATTAGAAAAATGCCAGGAATATGTTGGTGAAAGTCCCATGAAAAAATAATGGAAAATAAAGAAGATAGAATTTTGGTATAACGTTATGATGACTCACGGGCGTTTGAACTGTGCCGACGACTGCGACTCTCCGCGTCGCGTTAGTAGTGGTTCACACCGATATACCGAGCCGAGATCAGTGTTTGAGTTGGTGGGGATATTTCATTGGCGTTTATCGTACATGCCCAGTTTGCGATTATAGAGAATTTACTGTACTTACCGTTGAAGAAAGGATGATATCCAAAGTTGGCTGGTCGGATGATAAAAAACACGCGATGTAACTTTGTATAGCGATCACCGTGACTGTCAACGTTTGTTATGCGATGTAATTGTGTATAGCGATCACCGTGACTGTCAATGTTTGTTATGGTATAACTTCGTACGACGACTGCGGCGAGCAATTTATAATGGATACCCCCACCACTAATATAAAAAGAATCTATGGGGAGGAGGATGTTATTACTGTAAAGTCAGCATATTTTTTATCTTGCATGTTAGAGCGGTATTGTATCATATTTCTTTATCTTTTCACCCGGTGTCATGTCTCCATGGACAGTTTCATCCACACAGCATTACATCATACAAAATCTAAAGTCATATTTCTAATGGAATAAACGATGGTTGCAAGTGTTTGTCGTAATGTGGGGTATGAGGAGGATTGTTTTTAATAAAAAAATAAGATCTTTCACATAATTTTTTATTTGATAAAGTACATATATTTTTTATCTGTATAAACGGTTTAAGTAATTTTTCGAACAATATTCGTCAATGGACTGTACTCCATGATGCGGTCATGTATCATTAAGCAGTAGGCTGTTGTCGATGGAGGGACGTCGGTTCGACATTCGAAATCGATTCGCACGTCGACCGTAGCATTTTTTAACGCTTCGTTTTGTCGGGAACAATCGAGAACGATGAGTGGACCATATGCAGGAAATCCATGATGTTGAGTAGCGCTTCGCCGTTTCCATAGTACGATTCTTGGAATTTTGCATACATGTCGTAGAGCAACGCGTATTTACCTTTCTCAAAATCGATATTTAAATCATCGTACGGATAGGTTTCCGAGTTCAAGTAAAGCCGAATATTTGCCAATGCACAATGATCGAATCGTGTAACCGTTTTCGTTAAGTTATTCTTTCGATTGGTTTGCAAAGCGAATATCACATATCGCGGTTTTTCCATTTGCAGAGCTGTTTTTATCGCCCATGTATGCTTCGTAGTCGTCTGTAGTAGAGGATATTCATACAGATCCCACGATCGAAAGCTCATTCCAATCGGTCTGTCGCTGTCTAAAATACGTAACATGGACAGCTTATGTACTTCATCCAATGCGACGTGCGGCATTCTCCATTGAATTTTGTACAGATCCAGAATAGGTTTCGCGTTGTTGGAAGGACTGTGCAACGCGTTCGCGTCGGTACGCGAGCGGATCAAAATCAATTCATGTCGCGCATTTATCACAACGCGTTTGTAGTCTTCGCAGAAGCCTAATAAAACGCTCATAGGAACGCAAAAGTTGAAATGTATCGCGGGGATTGTTGGCGAAAGAAGTACGGATTTCTCGTAATCGATAAAGACAGCCCCGTGAGGAAAAGCGAAATTATAAGCGAGTATCAAATAAACTTTGCAAAGCCTTACAACGTGGGGTCTATCCTAGGATTTTCCACGGGTCGAGTTTTACCGCCGAACATGTTGCATACATCGAACGCACCTGTGAATATCATCAGCGTGAATATCGTACGAGTGGAATGCAACATAACCACCGGATCGTACGACAATGGTAATCTCGTTCACACGATCGGAAGGTAAATGACTCGCGCGGGCGTTTCCGACAATTTATACCCTGGCGGTATCTGGGGCGCAAACTCATGTATCGTGTGAACGAGTTTACCATTGTCGTACGATCCGGTGGTTATGTTGCATTCCACTCGTACGATATTCACGCTGATGATATTCACAGGTGCGTTCGATGTATGCAACATGTTCGGCGGTAAAACACGACCCGTGGAAAATCCTAGGATAGACCCCACGTTGTAAGGCTTTGCAAAGTTTATTTGATACTCGCTTATAATTTCGCTTTTCCTCACGGGGCTGTCTTTATCGATTACGAGAAATCCGTACTTCTTTCGCCAACAATCCCCGCGATACATTTCAACTTTTGCGTTCCTATGAGCGTTTTATTAGGCTTCTGCGAAGACTACAAACGCGTTGTGATAAATGCGCGACATGAATTGATTTTGATCCGCTCGCGTACCGACGCGAACGCGTTGCACAGTCCTTCCAACAACGCGAAACCTATTCTGGATCTGTACAAAATTCAATGGAGAATGCCGCACGTCGCATTGGATGAAGTACATAAGCTGTCCATGTTACGTATTTTAGACAGCGACAGACCGATCGGAATGAGCTTTCGATCGTGGGATCTGTATGAATATCCTCTACTACAGACGACTACGAAGCATACATGGGCGATAAAAACAGCTCTGCAAATGGAAAAACCGCGATATGTGATATTCGCTTTGCAAACCAATCGAAAGAATAACTTAACGAAAACGGTTACACGATTCGATCATTGTGCATTGGCAAATATTCGGCTTTACTTGAACTCGGAAACCTATCCGTACGATGATTTAAATATCGATTTTGAGAAAGGTAAATACGCGTTGCTCTACGACATGTATGCAAAATTCCAAGAATCGTACTATGGAAACGGCGAAGCGCTACTCAACATCATGGATTTCCTGCATATGGTCCACTCATCGTTCTCGATTGTTCCCGACAAAACGAAGCGTTAAAAAATGCTACGGTCGACGTGCGAATCGATTTCGAATGTCGAACCGACGTCCCTCCATCGACAACAGCCTACTGCTTAATGATACATGACCGCATCATGGAGTACAGTCCATTGACGAATATTGTTCGAAAAATTACTTAAACCGTTTATACAGATAAAAAATATATGTACTTTATCAAATAAAAAATTATGTGAAAGATCTTATTTTTTTATTAAAAACAATCCTCCTCATACCCCACATTACGACAAACACTTGCAACCATCGTTTATTCCATTAGAAATATGACTTTAGATTTTGTATGATGTGTGACGTTGCAATTTTGCCACGTCCCTTCTCCTTCTGTTTCGGAGACATTTCGTGAGCGATAAAGGACCGGACCGCCCTCTAACGGGACACACAATCGCAAATACAGGATTCGAGAGCGCTCCTCTGAGAGATTCCGACATTATCGAGGATCTTTAATGACATCTGTCGCGCGTGCCGAGAACGGCAAGTTTCAGAGCCGTACATGGGACGCGCCCAAGGAACCACCGACCGTCCGAATTTTCACGGGAGCGAAACAGCATCCCGCAGCTCAGGAAGCGCCCGACCGAAAGCAAATGGCCTTTTCGAGAAGAGATGTCGAAAAAGAGAACTGGTGCCAGTTCCAACGATACTTGGAGCGAGCGCACCCGGCGAACCAACCGGAGGCGTCGTAGGGACAACGGCTCTATAGGACATCTCGTCGAAGAAGACGACCAAACCACTCTCGCGACGCCTCGCCCCTCTGAATAGAGCCATTCCCGGGGTCGGTGCCCTCGCATCCAAGGGAGGCAGCGCCTCCGCCCGCCTAGAGAGCAAGAAGCTCCCTAGGATATTGCGATATTGTCCGGGGCCCTAGGACGCTATAGGGTACGCTCCTGACGCCTAGCGTTTGTGCGGGAAAACCGCCATCGGGAATTCGGAGAAACGGTCGAGTGGGGGGAACCACGTTCGATCCGCTAGGCGGCCGAAAATCGATAGATCACTGTCGCGCTGGCTCTCGTTGACGTTTCACGTGTCCGCCGTTAAATTCGCGTTGCGAACCGTTGTAATTTGCGTCGGGAAACTAGAAGGTGCCTGTTAGGGGTTCTCGTGGCGCTAAGGACGAAGTTCACCTGCGTTTCAGCTGAGCCACGCTCTATCGAGAGCATTTTCGGTCTAAGAGCGAGCAAAGGCCACGAGAAACGGTAAGTCGCACTTGTGATCTTTTCGATGTTTCGTCGTCCGGCGGCTCGACCTTCGTCGCGCGAGGGCAAACGCTTCCCGTTCCGTCCTCGATAATTCGCTCGTACTCGTTTCGGGAGTGCTTTGAGTTTTCGAGTAATTTCGAGAGAGTTTTCCGTTGCGAGTTGCGTGCGTAGGAGTGTCCTCAGAGAAGTCGCGTTTCGTGAGAGCAATCTCTGCGTTAGTTTCGTGTGATCTCGAATCCTGTGTTTCTCGCCGACCATCGTAGCGTTCTCGTCGACGTTCGGACGCGTAACCGTCAGCGTACGCGTCATAGCGAATAACGTGCGGAAGTCTTCGCGGCAGTCTCGCAGTTCGCCGATCATCTGCGCCTCGCTTTTCCGAAGTCGCGTTGCGAAGGAAACGGCGATAACTTCCAGCGATATCGTCGCGAGCGAAAACTGTACGACAACCGCGCTGCGAACGAACATCTTCTCGCTTGATTGTACGAAGAGCGCGGGCTCTCGGGTCGCGGCCACGTGGCCGCTTCATTTTGTGACACTTTGACCGCTGCAATAAACAGCTCGAGACCAACTCGTTGTCGAATTCTTCTCTTCCTGTGAGATCCGTCCTACCGAGAGGGCCGTCCTCGTTTTCCCGCGTCCGAACCAACTGGCCTAGTCGCGTCGTAGTTTCCGATCCGCGTATCTCGAAGATTCGACTCCCGGCCTCGGCTTCTCCGAGTTTCGAGTCTAGTACCGTGTTTCGTGTGGCATCCTCGAGGTGCCTGGCGCCCGAACATTTCGCGCTGAGGAGAGAATCATCGGATCTTCGAGGCTCGTTTAGTCCCGGGCGGACCGCGTGTACTCGGCTTGCACGCGGCCTGGTCTCAGCGCCTGCAAGGCCCGGAGTTGACCGGTTTCTGCGAGCATCACGCTCGTCAGAAAAAGGTTAACGTGACAGATGTAATGCTGTGTGGATGAAACTGTCCATGGAGACATGACACCGGGTGAAAAGATAAAGAAATATGATACAATACCGCTCTAACATGCAAGATAAAAAATATGCTGACTTTACAGTAATAACATCCTCCTCCCCATAGATTCTTTTTATATTAGTGGTGGGGGTATCCATTATAAATTGCTCGCCGCAGTCGTCGTACGAAGTTATACCATAACAAACATTGACAGTCACGGTGATCGCTATACACAATTACATCGCATAACAAACGTTGACAGTCACGGTGATCGCTATACAAAGTTACATCGCGTGTTTTTTATCATCCGACCAGCCAACTTTGGATATCATCCTTTCTTCAACGGTAAGTACAGTAAATTCTCTATAATCGCAAACTGGGCATGTACGATAAACGCCAATGAAATATCCCCACCAACTCAAACACTGATCTCGGCTCGGTATATCGGTGTGAACCACTACTAACGCGACGCGGAGAGTCGCAGTCGTCGGCACAGTTCAAACGCCCGTGAGTCATCATAACGTTATACCAAAATTCTATCTTCTTTATTTTCCATTATTTTTTCATGGGACTTTCACCAACATATTCCTGGCATTTTTCTAATGCAAAATGATACCAAACACGATATAATATGAACTGAATTTAGTGGTTTAATTGACGATGAGAGTTTCGAACGCAAGGAAGGACAGCGTATATGAAAGAAAGAGACGCGGAGAGTCGCAGTCGCCGGCACAGCTCGAAGGCCCGCGCGTGGTCTCGCGTTACACGCGCTGTCCTTCTCTACGTTCGGCTTGGCCTTTGGTTCCTTCTCTACGTTCGGATCGGCCTTTGAAGCTCGAAAAACGTAGGCCCAAGATCTATAAATGCAAACAGGTGCCGTCGCATCGACGGTTGCCGTGATGTCTGTTTACACGCGCTGTCCTTCTCTACGTTCGGCTCGGCCTTTGAAGCTCGAAAAACGTAGGCCCAAGATCTATAAATGCAAACAGGTGCCGTCGCATCGACGGTTGCCGTGATGTCTGTTTACACGTGCTGTCCTTCTCTACGTTCGGCTCGGCCTTTGGTTCCTTCTCTACGTTCGGATCGGCCTTTGAAGCTCGAAAAACGTAGGCCCAAGATCGATAAATGCAAACAAATCCCCCCGAGGCATTTGCGATTATAGAGAATTTACTGTACATATAATACAAAATTAATAAACGATTGAAAAATCCGGTGAAAAAACTTTCTTTATTTAGATGGATCGTATCTCTCACATCATTGACATGGATGGATTTATTGTTAAAAAAAAATTCATGTGCAAAGAATTAGCCATGATCAATGTTTGTTACGACGGTTCGTTTGAACTCTCTGAATTTTGCTTAGGGGAGAAATTTCATTCTTTATCTGCCGCTGACAAAAAGTCGGCATGGTATGTCAGCAATTTCATACATGGGATTCCATTCAAAGATTTCGGCTATGAAAAATATCAGCAGGACGATATATTCAAAACTATTCAAAATTTTGTGTGTGATTATGCAAATCCAGTTGTAGCATATAAAGGAGGATGTTTCGAGAGAGACATCCTTCGAAAAATGAACATAAACTCAATAAATTTAGAAGATTTCAACTGCCCAAAATATGATGTACTAGTTCACGATCCCATGTATGAAATTGCTGACAAACCGTGTCGACTTCACTGTTGGCGATCGACAAAGAACGTCACATACCATTGTAGTCTGCGCGAAGTGCAAACATTTCGGGCATGGATTAACAATTCTAAAAAAACATGTATGGTATCAATCAGTTATAACACACGTCTTTGAATTTTTCCACATCTAAAACACCTCTTTTTTTACACAGTGTCTTCATAATGATTGTGAAATCAGAGATGGATCCTGCAGCCGTCGCAACAACAGATCAGGATACCCCAGCAACACCTGATTATCGTCTCGAGAGTGACAGACTCCAAAGTTTCCACAACTGGGGTTACTCACACATCGTTCAACCTGAAAAACTCGCCGTCGCAGGATTTTTCTATCTGGGCGATGAGGATTTTGTTAAATGTTTTGAATGTGGTATACAGTTGATTGAATGGGACGATGATGATGATCCAATGAGCGAGCATCGCGCCTGGTCGAGATCCTGTGCATACGTTCGTGGGGTGCACTGTGGCAACGTGCCAATCGGAGTTGATCCTGATACAATCCAGCCAAACCCGCGCGGTATAGACGTTTGTGGATTCATCAAAGAATCGTCGCTCGAAGGTAAAAATAAATTTTTTCACAAATACTCCAAAGTATATAACATGGTACATATAACTGTCTGTTCGCAGGAAACGAAGAATCCCACTAATGTATGAATATCTATGGCGAGGGGATGATAACGCAAGCCTTCGAACTGTGTCGGCGGCAACTACTGTTCACGTCTCTTTCTTTCCAATACGCTCTTCTTCGTTTGCGTTTGAAAACTTTCATGGTTAATTAAACCACATGTAAAATTATATTATGTTTTGGTATGATGATGAGGCGATTTTTTGAATAAATAAATGTGACATTTCAAAAATAAAAATTTTTTATTTTGGTACAACCTTGAATAATCAATCCCAATTTCCCAAACTGAATGCAGATATGTTTGAAACTATTTTGTTTATTAAAAAAATACAAAAATATAAAATAATACAAAATATTATAGCTATTCTTCATTCTCGTTCTCGTTCTCATTCTCGTTCTCGTTCGCATTCTCATTCTCGTTCGCATTCTCATTTTCATTGTTAAAAGTCTGAAAGGAGAAAAGATAGATTTTTAAAATTATTAATATTTTTTAATTAGTAAATATATAAAATCATTAACTCTACTCACCGTCGCTGCATATGCTATTTGAAATGCTGTTATAAATTCATTATCCCAATTTTCGATATTTATATTGTACCGTCGGGCCGCATATAGCCATCCAGCTATGAATGCATCCCTCTCTCTCTCCGAATTAAATGTCTGTTAATATAAAATATAAAATAGTAATAAAAAACTGACAATAAATAAATAATATAAAAATATTTCATTTATACATACCAATAACTGCATTGTCTCGGCTAAGATGACATCATCATTCGCTAGCACGTAAGCTTCCATGTTTTCAAACTAAACTTGGCGTTGACAACACCCATTCTTATATAATGAAATATTCGCTCGCTTGCAAGTTTAGAAAGATGCTCGTTGCAGTAGATAATAAAATGAAATCTGAACTCGCAAAAGTTTCAATCAGCACTAATAGAGAGAACTGACAAAAACAAATGTGTCCAGGTGCCTCAGCTTGGTAACTCTAAACCATGCGAAAGGATGCTGCTACAGATTATGGAACACGCTCCTCTTACAATGATATGAATAAGAACCGTGAAAACACGTTCCAACACACAATCCTACATGCATCGAAAATGATAAGGGAAACTTTATATCACTGTGAAGTAGAAACTCTCTCGATGTATGAGCAAAAGTTTGAATCGGTTAATTTCATATTTCCGTTTAAACGAATCTATCTTACATCTCTCTCTCTCTTACAAAGGGGGTATTGCGAAACGTGTTCGAAAAACGTTTCTGGAGCACTATGGCCGCCACGGGGGAGAAGTGTCCAACCGTGGGAATGACACTGGGTGAAAAGATTATTGTAATAATTCCATGGAAAAAATATGACGTAATAATTCCATGACGCCTAGAAATTATTGCAACAATTACATGGAAAAAATATGGCGCAATAATTCCATGAAAAATATGCCGCAATATTGCAATAGTGCAAAATAATTCCACGAAATACCGCCCTTGACCTAGAAACGATCTCCCTTCGTTCCAAGAAAAATATAATTCCAAGAAAAATATGACGCAATAATTCCATGAAAAATATGTCGCAATATTGCAATAGTGCAAAATAATTCCACGAAACGCCGCCCTTGACCTAGAAAAGATCTCCCCTCGTTCCAAGAAAAATATAATTCCAAGAAAATTCCCCCCCGCTCCCCTCCCCCCTCTCTCGAATATGCTTGTGCAATATCGCTCTGCGGCGGTACTGCTCTCCCGTGAAATAAGGTATGCTCTCTCCTGAATTTAAAAGTGATTTAGAACCCGCCTATATACCCTACTGTATCGGGTTCGCGATCGCGTCGGCGGAAGATCGACGTGGCTACGGGCTGCCGGAAGCAGCGTTAATTCGCGAGCGGCAAGTAGCTGTCGAGCGGCGAACGCGCGGGGAAAATATTAGCGAGTGCACGCAAGACACTATTTTCTTTTGCGAGGATCCGCGCGTCGTCGTTTCTTTCACGCCAACCTCGTCTCGTCCCACGGTGGGACGCCGCCTCATGCTCGCGTCGTATTTGCGATAATTGTTGTATCAACGAGAAGTCATACTGTTACGCGTTTTCCATCGGAATTCGGGCGTAGAACGCGGGTTCCGCGGACGCCAACGCCGTCACCGCGTTGCTGCCGAATTCGAAGCGACGCTCGAATCGTATTCGAAAGAAGAAGAGCGCGTGCGACTAACACCCGTCGCCGGACACCTGTCATGCGCCGGCTAACCTCGAAAAGCTGCCGGTTGCTGCCGGCAGCCAGATTGTATTACAGATCGAGCAATAAAGTCTTGTTAGCCGAAATTCCAAAAACAATTATTGAGTGAGAAACCTTCCCGCCGCGGGGAACGCCTCGTGTCCGCTCCGCGTAGTACCCTGTGCCCGTTCGCGAAGCATCTCGTCTGGTTATCGGTTGCCGTCGGCTCGTATAAATGTTTCTCCAAATGCTCGTCGCTACGGCGACTTAGCGTGGCACCTTCCGTGCCTGGCGCCCGAACACCTTGGCGAAGACTTCGAGAAGCGACGAGTCGACGAACAACTTTTGTCCCGGGTGGACCGCATTTCGTGCGGCCGAACGCGGCCCGGCCGTTTGGCCCGTATATACCCGGTGTCTCTAGGTTTTCGCCGCCCTGGTGACGAGGGAAACCTAGACGACGTGACAGTATATTGTCGGGACAAAAGAGTGTGAAGCGTTCCATCGTGTTGACACCCAGAGTCGATATTATTGACGGAGTATCATTGTACAGAACGACTCTGTAAATAAAGAACTGATACAATATACCCTACTTTTACCTCCTGAAAGGTTCTCAACTTATTTACCAGCTAATCTTAACATCTCCGCTTTCCAGTGCTTGGAGGCACAAACCTAATATCACTAATTATCATTAATTAGTGATACGAATAGATAAAATCAATGTTTAAATTAAATACGGTTATAAGGCACAGCTCGTCGATCACCTCTTCGATGTCGTCTTCAAGCGCCACCTTGGCGTTGTGGACGCTTACGCAAGCTCGCTGGTGTGTCACCTGGAAGCAAGTCATGGTGTGGGGTGACGGACGTTTGCACTCCGTTGTCCGGCGGAGTGTACAGTTTCAGATCGGACACGTGAGATTTGCCGGCGTCTTTCCCCTCCGGGGTGCCGAGTCGGTAGACGACCGAGGACAGCACTTTCGTAACTCGGAAGGGGCCGTTAAATTTCGGGCATAATTTGGCCGCGATGTTTTGTGTCGCGGACGAGAGTACGCGTTGCCGTCGGAGAACGAGGTCTCCTTCTGCGAAACGCGTGTCCTTTCGGCGAAGGTTATAATGTTTCGCTTGCGTCTCGTACACGCGATCTAAATTTTCGGTGACCCAGCGGCGTAACGTGGCTAGGTGCGACATTCGCTCCGTCCATCCCTCGAGGGGTGCTACCTTTAGGTCAACTGGCAATTCCTCGCTCGCTCGAAGGCACGTTGCCGGTTTTAGTTCGCGCCCGAAATTCAGGAATGCGGGCGACGCTTGCAGCACTGTGTGATACGCGATGTTGTAGGCGAACCGAAATTTCGATAGGTTCGTGTCCCAGGTGCGATGGTCTCTTCGGATATAAGACACGATCATCGTCTTTAATATGCGATTCACCCTCTCGACAGCGTTCGCTTGGGGGTTATACGGGGGTGTGGTTGTGATCACGATCCCGTAGGTCTTTGCGAGTTCGTCAATCGCTTTGTTCACGAATTCGGCACCGTTGTCGGTGAGTAGCACCTCGGGGGTTCCCCAACGTGAAAAGACAAGGTCTTCGAGCGCCTCCGAAATTTTAGCCCCGGTGGCCTTTCGCAGGGAGCAACACTCGACCCACTTCGTAAAAAGATCTTGTATTACTAACAAGTAGGAGAAGCCAGCACGACTTGGAGGAAGCGGGCCCATTATGTCGGTGGCGATCACCATCCACGGCACACCGATACGACGCCTTCCCATAAGCCCAGAGGGGAGCGAGCGCTCTACCTTCGTTGGGACAGCGTCGCACATACTCTACGACCGTGCGGAACATTCCCGGCCAATAATACCGGGTCGGTATCCGGTGGTAAGTTTTTTCCACGCCTAAAGGTCGATTCATACAAGCACGATCCGATCGTCCGAGAAAATATTCTAATCCAGGTTTAAGTGACACCGTCTACAACCGAGAAAGTCTGAGCGTCTTCGTTACGATACTTTTACTTTGAGTCTGAGGGGCCATAACTCTCGTGCGGGTTGACGGCTCCCCGCTGTACGTGGCACAAAAAATAGGTTTTTATGGGCTCCACTACTCCTTGGGTAGCTCTCCTTTACAACATGACGGAAATAGGAAACGTTCCTGCCACTTGGTTAATTCTTCTTCATAAATAATGATTTAAAATAATTATCAGAAACTATATTAGACATATCTTTGTTCTGCAAACGTTTCCACTGATTCAAGTGTGAAAAAATGTTTAAAAATATAGTCGTATTCTCTCTAAGATTCTTTCCCTTTGAAATACCATGTTTTTTTCACTATTTGTAACAACCTGTTGCCATCATTCACGTAACCTGTCAATTCCCGTATCCCAATGACTTATTAGCAACATGTGTTTTCGATGTACAAGCAAAATTACATGCTTATTTAAAATGCGACAGAACAAAAATTATTTCGGATACATACCGGAAAATAATAAAAACTGTCATTTCGCCCACATCATATACAAATTTCATACGGCACACATAATAAGATGTGAAATACTCCAGTAACTACAAATAGCTGTTAGGTTTGAATTTTTTGTTATTTCGGGTCCATAAAATTGCTGAATATTCTTTAGACACTCTGAAATAAGGGTCGACAGCGTTTGTCCTAAAATTACACCTTCCACGTAGTGAAAAACATTTTCAATTTGTTTATGTCCAACAAGTATAGGGGAACAGAGCAGTTAAGATATTATAAACCGTTACCGCCCATTACTACGCGATTGTAGGGCGCGGCAAGACGCCATCTCGTATGGGTTCGAACTGGTGACATTGTATTGATGCGAGCTTGAGAAGAAGGTTCCCAGTCAGGACTACGGTGACGAGTCTCTATGTACGAATGCACGGTCGATTGGATCAGAGCGGAGGAGGCAGGCCACGTTTCACACGCATTTTCGGCTGTGCCGAAATATTGGTTACAGCGGCCACACATACCATGTAGCCTGCAACGTGGAAGTCATAACATTGGGACTACGGCCGCGGCTATGGTGGGGATAGACAGCCCTTATGATAGGCGCGATTTGTTTAGGTGCCGTTCCTGAGGGCTGCTCTGCATGGAGGGTTTATGACAGGTCATTACTATCGAGCGGGAAATCGGCACTTTCGGACAACACGTGTTTAGTGTAAAGTAATTTGTATGCATTCCGAGTTCTCCGGCGTAATAAAAATGCTATATCCGACAAATCTATTAAATAGCACGCTCAGTCACCCCTGTCGTAAATGTTCGCTATTTCTAGTGTTACGTCCGAATTTCGGCGTTAAAAGGAATTGTGAGTAAATTCTCAGAATTCGTGATTTTAAATTCGCGATTCGCGGCGACGTGGAGGGAGTATCGCACTCGATATTTCACCTGATCGCGAGTTCAAGTTTCCGCGTAACGGAAACCAACGAAGATCAAAACAAAGGGCATTAATATTATTTAAAAAATTAAATGAATATTTCAAGAAATATAAATATGCTTTAATGGACGTGTCATTCAAGTACTCTAACATTATTTCGGCAGATTTTAATCTATCTTCAACTACGGCCAATATGAAAAATTTTTTAATATGTCCCAATTTTCTAATAATCTAACGACACATTTGTGTAAACAGAGCCACCTGATGTGTGATAATTTAAAAATTTTATGATTCTCTACCTCGAAAAAATTTTGAAATTCAACAAAAATTGCGCACCTCTTAGAACTGCCTGAAATGTAAGTGACAACTCCTCTAATTAAATTTTCGCTCTCCAGAGGCAAATTATTGTAAGATTTACTAGCTATAATCGCGGAAGTGTGACAAAGACACCTTAACGTTATTAAATACGGTACTTCTAATTGTAGATGTGTCATGAAAGAATTATTACATCCAATCATGATCGCATGCCATTCCGACAATATTTTTAATGGGAATTCTTTAGTTATCTAAAAGTTTTTTAAACCTGCTGTTACCTCGAGTGGACCGGTTGTGTCCGTCAAGTGCTAGTCGTCATTTTCCTTCCTCGGACATCCACGTGTATAGATCGTGGCGGCGAGTAGGTCGTCAAGAGATTGAGTCCTCCCATCCAAGGAAGACTAACACCTACAATTGGTTTTTAATCTAATTTTTAACTCTATTAATTGGGTTGTTACTTTTTTATTCATTGGCGATACGAATTTGACTAAAACACACATTAATTTTGAATCTGAAATATCAGTCGTTTCATCTAATAAAATAAAGAATTTACAGATTTTTAAATATTCAACTAATTCCTGGATTTCGAGCTTGGCAATTACACTATTAACAATGTTGGCACACTTAACTTGAGCAAGTGTAAGACCTTGCACAACTTTGGGTTCCTTGCAAACATCTTGAATTAATAGAATTTAATGATCAACTGTTTTAAAAGCTACGTTATGTTCTGCAAAAAAGGCAGATAATATAATTTCTGCACGTTTCACATTGTCTTTGTAGGATAAAGTTGTGCTATTAAAACTAGTATTATTGTCATTACTACAGGTGGCTTTCTTATTTAATACACCCATATTTCGTATATATTTGACCATTTGCGAATGATTAATTAAAGCTATTCTGCAGCATGTGACAGCTGTATTACATGCAATTCAATGCGCTTTATTTTCTAGTGAAGAAGGAACTAACCATATGTTTCGATCTTCGTTGGTTTCCGCGGAAAGAACTTGCGATCAGGTGAAATAGCGAACGAATAAAAAATTGAATTATTAAATGAAATGTGGGAGAGCATTTTTGTATTTATTGATCACCGTCACTCGCGATACAGTGAAAAACCTGATTTACAGAACTCGGCTTGCTATTAGAACAGGCATAGAGCACGTATAACAAGTAAGGGTCGATTCATAGTTCAACGGAACGATAATCGGGTCGGTCTTGCGTGTTCATGGTTTAGCGTTCCGATTCTACGGCAACCTGAGGACGGTTCGAGATGCTCGAACAAAGGCCAAGTGCCAAGAACCCCAGGGGTTCGTACCCTAACGCCAGGGGTTCCTAGTACCTCTGACTCCCCTCTACACCTCAGGAAATGCCTATGCTTAAGCTTCCGTAAAGTCGGTAGGCATTCTCGAGGGAGAATACCGTCCCGAATATCGGTGGGCACGAAGACAGAATATAACATTTATTTAAAAAAATTTTACCTGGAACTTTTCAGAGTTCGTCGTGCTAATAGGTGGAGAATACGTTGTTAAGGAATTTAACTGTACGGTGAAACAATTCGTCAAACAACTCCGGTGGAGGTTCTGAACGTTCTGGTTCGTTCAGTACGTTGCCGGCCTGAAAAATGTTGACGGTGGGGACGCGCAGAAATATATAAAAACAATATTATCGACTAATATTATCTACATATTTAGTATTACAATAATAAATTGCATTATTTCACCATAATTTAACATGAAAAAGTAATTTTTTCCAGCTTCTCCAACCATTTTGATTTTTGAAATGTGGAAATGCGTTTTCGATTTCATAATGTTACAGCTGACGATAAGCGAATTGAACGACTTACTATATTACGACCTTGAGCCCATAAATAACGCTGAAATAGTTTGACTATGATCACTATGATCACAAACCTTTATCGAATGTACTATCAGAATATTTACTGTGGCAGATACCAGCTGACACAAATTTACTAAACGTACATTTCAAATCTGTCACAGGTGTATATGAAAAATTTGTAAAAAGAGCAATGTTCATCATTTAGAGAAGTCGGGGTGCCTACAAATTACTTGACAGTCAACGCGAGCTGTCCGAGAAAGTGCCGACTTCCAGCTCAATAGTAATGACCTGTCGTAAATCTCTCCATTGAGAACAGCCCCGGGAACGACACCTAAACAAATCGCGTCTATCATAAAGTCGCCGAATCCCCACCACAGCCGCGCCCGTAGTCCCAATGTTTTGATTTCAACTCTGCACGCTACATAGTATGTGTGGCCGCTGTAGCCAATAAAATTCGACAACAGTCGAAAATGCGTGTGAAACGAGGCCTGTCCCTTCCACTCTGACCCAATCGGCCGCGCATTCGAACCTAGACACGTCATCGTACTCTTGCCTGGGAAGGCTTCTTCTCAGGCTCGAATGAATACAATATCACCAGTTCGGACCCATACGAGATGGCGTCTTGCCACCCCTACAATCGCCTAGTAGTAGGCGGTAACGCTGTTCCCCTATCGCACGTCCGGGGCAATGTATTGGACTACTCGTTGGACATAAACAAATAGAAAATGTTTTTTCACTACGTGAAAGGTGTAATTTTAGGACAAACGCTGTCGACCTTTATTTCAAAATGTCTATAGAATATTCAGCAAGTTTATGGGCCCGAAACAACAAACAAAATTCAAACCTAAAAGCTGTTTGTAGTTACTGGAGTGTTTCACATCTCATGTGTGCCGTATGACATTTTTAGGCGAAATGACACTATTGGTTTCCCTAAAATGAATATTTTATTATTTTCCGGTGTATCTGAAATAATTTTTGATATTGTATATTAGGTTCGAAGGAACGTTCTGTCGCATTTCAATGCTAATTAGTCATTGGGATACGGGAATTGACAGGTTACCTGAAAGATGGCAACAAGTTGTTACAAACTAGAGGGATATTGTTGCTCGCTCGCTCCGCTCGCTCGCGAGTGAGGTTATTGTTGCTCGCTCGCTTCGCTCGCTCGCGAATTGGGTTGTTGTTGCTCACTCGCTTCGCGAGTTCGCGGTTCGCGGGTACGACTGCTCTTGCGAGAGGGTTATTGGTACTCATGGCTAGTAGGGTCTACAGCTATTAATGTTTCATATTTGGTGTGTGACTCTTGGAGAGTCACACAAAGAACTTCCCGATTCGTTAGTTGCAGGATATTATTTATTATCATTATTTAGTGTACATTTTAAGAAGATTATACGTTTTCAGGGAAGTTCAATAGTTTTCTACTTATCAAAATGTTTGCTATATGACGTCGCATTAAACCAACATCGTATGCTCGTTGCTCGCTTGGTTCCCTGTAATAACATAGTAATGTTGCAAAATAAATCGCAAATGCTCCACAATCAAACGCATTGTTTTGATATTGTACTCTGTGAAATATATATTTTTTCTTATATTTATACAGGGCATTCAGATAATCTATTACATCATGGTTCAAATGATTAGCATTAAAACTATCATAAATGTGTACATTTCCGTTATCATCAGATCTTGTGCAAATCCAATGTCCTACTACCTTTTTTCCAATTTCACCAGTGTATATTATCTGAATATTCGTCTCATGTTCTGGGATCTCTTGTAAATTACTCAAAAAAGCTCGAACGTAATCAGTATCTTGAGCAAAGTTGTATATTCCACGCTCGTTTAGATTTCTGTTCATAATTTCGTGAAATAAATTAATATGTTTATCTCGTAAATAACAATCAGGTTTTATGACTTCTTTACATTCGGCTGTTTCTAAAGCATAGTTTAATACATCAATCGATGCAGCTGGACAGTCGTTATAAAAAAGTACAAACCTATGTACGTCGAAAAGTTAGTAGTTCAGGAGATATTTCAATTTAAATAATGCTAAAACCCCATTACTATCGTACTAAGACGTTACAATATTAAGTAAACGTTAATGTCTGTCAACGGTGCGTTCTACCGATGAAACGACGTACGTAGTTTGTTGAATAAAAATTTGCAGGTAACAATTCGTTTTGAATAGATTGTATTATCAATGGTTGTAATATAAATTAGTTTACACACTCATTAATATTCTTTGAAAAGGTATTGTCGGCAGTACCGATGATTAACCCACTCTTGCATTGGAATAACTTTCGATTATTCCACGGGGTAAAATTAGCATCAGTTTAAAAAAAAATTAAGAAAAAAATTTTTTTGTAATTGCGTTTGTTTATTCGATGGAAAATGTCCATCCTCTCGTATAAATTGCATTGTTGAATGAACTTCTTTCGAAAAAAGCTAAAAAAACTAAAAAAACTAAAAAACTACTTGACCAAAATGGACCAAAATCTAATCAGCTCTAAGTTACAGCGGGGCACATCGATTGCATCATTCATCATTCTGATCGCGTTGTTACTTTTTCAGAAAACGTTAACGAAAAATTTGATAACATACAAACGGCCATACGCACACACACACGCACACGCACACGCACACGCACACGCACACGCACACGACCCCGCACACGCACACACGAACATTTTGCTGAAAATAGTCTAAAATGACTGCAATGACCATGAAACGTGAAGATCTGCTAAAAAATCGATTTTCGATTTTCGGGGTAAGTACAGTAACTTCCCTATAAAATCGGGAAGTTAAAAATAATGTAAAAAACGGAATTTCAAAGAAGAAGAATCGTAGAATGCGACCATATTTTTAAAAATATTTTTCACATTTTGTTAACGCGAGCGCGCGTCTCGATGTGATTTGTATTTCGCGCTATACTTGTTTTGTTTTCCAGTCACCTGTGATCGCTCTAATTACGCGTATATGTCAATCTATATCATGTTTGTTCTCTCTATGTCTGTATTGTCCTCAGTCGAGGCAGTACAGTTCGCACCGTCATAATAAACGGATCGTCCTCAAAGTTACTCTAGTATATTCTCTTTGTCTATCCACCTCGCGGTAAAGTTCACTCGTATTCGATCTCTCCTCTTTCACTATCGTCTTGCAGGATTAAAATTAAACCTCTCTCTCTCTCTCTCTCTACATTAATGGTCCTTCGAGCCGGATCTTGCAAGCTAGAACAGTAGTGAAAAGGAAAAGGACGTTACCGCGCTGTAAACGTAGTCGAATATCTCTCGCCTCTCTTGTTAGTTTCTCGATTCTCGGCACTTTCGATACGCATCGTGCGTAAGTGGACAATTCTCGTGATTTAAACCGCAGTCTGGAACGCGTATTTAAATCTTCTCGAAAGTACTCTCTCAAACTCTTTCTCGTAAGTGCGCGTGTGAGTGGAAACCGTTGCCGCTGACCGTTGAAAAGCAAATTTCGAACCTCGTGAACTCGGTGACTCTTATTGTTGTGATCGACTGTGACTTTGTAGATTTCAAACATGAGTGCCGCGAACTTCGAATACCTTCTCGAGAAACAACAAACTCTCTTCGGACACATTTCTCGTGCCGTCGAGAATCTTCGGAATATTGGGTGTAAGTGTGGTCAAAGTTAATCAGGGCTTGAAACGGTCCCGGAAATAACTGTTTGAAACTGTTTCATTTCGGGCTTGATCGAAACAGTTATGAAGGCCCGAAATTTTGGTTGATATCGCTTTCGATTACGGTCCTACGTACATGGATATCGGTCCTAGGATAACTGTCTAGGACCGATATTTTTTCGGTCCTCATATCGGTTCTAATACTTTGTCGCTCGGCCGACGCTTTAAACTTTAGACTTTAGGCACGACGACTTCTAAGGGTCGACGTCATCGGTGGCGCTTTTGCGGGGATGCCAATCAGAATGATTTCTGGTAAAACAAAACACATCCTCTTGATCGTCTTGAACACAAGACTCACCATTCTGCAAGCGAAAACGTAGAGAGAAGCTCAGCAACTTTCGTAGTAGCAACTTTTGTTTGTATACACACACCATCTATTGTTAATATATTAGTTTAGTTACGAAGTGCAAGTGTTATTTTCAACGTCACCATCACCATCGTCTAAAACTAGCCCTCACGACATTAATTTGCCGTCGAGCGCACCGGTCCTCATAGTCTCGATTCTTCGACGCAATCAAGTCGCGAGTTTGCGATCGTACAATTAGTTATTAGTTACAATTAGTTACTATTAGTTAGTTATCTGTTAAACTATAATATTAGCGTTACTTTATTTATATATTAATCATATTGAATATATTAGAAAACAATGTGATATTGTAGGCAAATATTTAAAAAATGATGATAACAACATAGAGAAAATGCGCTGCACAATTGAAAACTTTTCGGCAGAAATTTCAGTATGTATACAATATATTTCAATTTTTAATTTAGTTTAAAAAAAAATTTTGGTAATTATGCATAAAAGGTCCCACCTCCCCGATTTTGATGATTATTTTAATATGTTGTCAGGGTGAAGATTCTGAACAACTTTTTCCTATACATGTAACGGCCGCTCAACCATAGTTTTTGAGATATTTGTGAAAAACTGCAGCTACTATCACATTGAATTTTGCCTATACGTGCACGCCCGTGCCGATGGTTGCGTCAGCATGATGCGACCAGTGTCGCCAGAGAGGCGCCGAAACGGGCGCCGAAACGGGCGCCTCTTACTCTCCTCCTTTTCCCCTTCCACTATCCCATTCCAGCACTATGCGCACACTCCAACGTCCCCCACTAAGACGTAGATCACGATGCCCGTGTCGTAGACTGGTTTAGTCATCAGAGAGGGGGTACCTTTAAGGTGCTTTTATACCTGGGCCGCCGGGGCCTTTTCCCATAAATTTCGTGCGGGTCGAAAGGCCCGCTGTTCCGCGCTGTGCGTGGCAGAAAAAAAGGTCTCGTCTCTTCACGGTTACTTACAAAATGAAGGTATCCTACCGCCTTAGAGGGAAGCTAATGTTTACCTAAACGAACTGTGAAGAGACGAGACCTTTTTTTCTGCCACGCACAGCGGGGAACAGCGGGCCTGTCGACCCGCTCGAATTTTATGGGGAAAGGCCCCGGCGGCCCCGGTATAAAAGCACCTGTATTCCCCTCGATTTTCTCGATCTGGTGACACTGGATGCGACCGCTCGTCAACTGTCAACTGTCTCTACAGTTAGAACCAGGGTTGCCATATTTTATCCCCTCCGGCCCCTTACGCTTCAGCCTTCTCGCCCAGTTTCGCAGCGTACCTCTTCCCACTAACGCAGGCGACAGTGGCGACACGCGACGAGTGGGAAGAGTGGGAGCAGGTAAGGAAAATAACGGGTGTACTTTTGTTCCACGCGACGCTACGGACGGCTTGGCTTGAGTGAAGTGGTTTTCGAATTCAGTTTACAGCAGTTTACAGACTTTGGTGTGCAATCTAGCAAGAATCAAAGTTTTAGAGTGCCGTTTGCAGTATTTTATACTACGCATTATTTAAAATTATTGAGAAAGCAGGTAATGTATACATTGAATTTTAGGTTATGTAATCTGCTTTCTCAATAATTTTAAATAATGCGTAGTATAAAATACTGCAAACGGCACTCTAAAACTTTGATTCTTGCTAGATTGCACACCAAAGTCTGTAAACTGCTGTAAACTGAATTCGAAAACCACTTCACTCAAGCCAAGCCGTCCGTAGCGTCGCGTGGAACAAAAGTACACCCGTTATTTTCCTTACCTGCTCCCACTCTTCCCACTCGTCGCGTGTCGCCACTGTCGCCTGCGTTAGTGGGAAGAGGTACGCTGCGAAACTGGGCGAGAAGGCTGAAGCGTAAGGGGCCGGAGGGGATAAAATATGGCAACCCTGGTTAGAACCGATATGAGGACCGATATAGGACCGAAAAAATAACGGTCCTAGACCGTTATACTAGGACCGATATCCATGTACGTAGGACCGTAATCGAAACCGATATCAACCAAAATTTCGGTTCATCATAACAGTTATTTCGAATATCGGTCCTTCATAACTGTTTCAAGGACCGAAATCGATATCATAACTGTTTTCAAGCCCTGAAGTTAATTCCATAAAGAAATGTCGGGAAACTTTTCAAGTAAGTACTTACATATATTTCTTCGTTATGAGTTTCAATCAGAGTTGGGCATTAATCGATTAAAACTTTAATCGATATTGATTTATTAATGTGTACGAAAAAAAGTAATCATTGAAAAATCGACGATTGATTCAATGGATTGATTAAGTTAATCGCCACACGGTCTATCCGTACATTGTAATAAGTAGGCACATAGAGATCGTATTATAGACCAAATGATAATATACCTAAACTCAGTTTACATTTTTTTTCAGTATCCATAAAGTTTTGATTCTATATTTCATTTCGAAATTTCAGCAGTTAATCATTAATCACTTACGCGATTGACGATTACAATTGAAAAGAATGTAATCGTTAACCGCAATTAACAACTAAAGTAGGACTGTAATTGTTAATTGCGATTAACGATTGAACTAGAAAATTTAATCTTTGATTAAATTTTTGCCCAACTCTGGTTTCAAACGTGTCTTTCTATAAAGTGCTCACAATCTTTTATTTTTATAGATGAGTATCTTTTTAAAAATGAAGACATATTCGATGTGTGGTATAATGAGGAAAATAGCAATATCAAAACAGCTGCTGTTTCGAGTTTTACTTTGAATGCATTCGAAGAAACCGATATTTCTGAGCGGATCAGAGTATCAGTTCATGAAAAGGTTCAACTGTTGTGTGAAAATATTTTATCGAAATGGAAAAATGCCAACCGAACATCTGAAAATTTCAGATCGGAATATAGTGCATGGTTGGGAGGATATTTTATTCTTCCGAAGGGTATCAACCCCATAAATCATGGAACCTCAGCAGCAACAGGGCGTCCTTGTCTTTCATACCAGGAAAAGTCAGCGCGGTCACAGAGACGAGAAGCAGCAACCCGTTCCAATGAAATGCAGGAAGATCTGAATTTAACAGTTCATGCAACATCGATAACGGCACGCAAGAGGGGCAATCAAGATCTAGCGCTCATATTAAAAGAAACGACAAAAAGCCCTGGACGGGCGAAGAAAATGAGAGATGCACTTTTCGACAAGAAAAAAGAAGCACCAATTCCCCTATCGCTCGAAGAAGCAATGGTGTTTATATACGAAAATAATTTAAGTAAACGGCAATACACAAATATTTGTTTAGAAAATAAACGACGAAACAGTGACATATATCCTACGTACGATGCAATAATTGAAGCAAGAAAAGATTCGGTACCAATGGGACTTACGGTGACGGAGACAATTGCAAAAGTTCCATTGCAAAATTTTTTGGAGCATACGGTCAAAAGAATAGTTCTATTGCAAGAAGAGGTTATTGAAAGTGTATTTTTAAAAACAGAAAATGAAATAGTTGAAACAGAAATCATATTAAGTGAAGTAAAATGTTCTGAGCGTTATACTTCACCTAATATTTAGCTATGGCTTTGATGGCAGCAGTAGCCATTCAATATATAAGCAGAAAGAGAGACCTGAAAATTTAACTGGCTCCGATTGTAATCTTTTCGCCACCACATTAATACCATTAAGATTCTGTACAAACAATAATATAATTTTATGGAACAATATAATGTCACATTCGATTAGATTTTGTAGACCGTTAATATTAGAATATGTGAAAGAAACACCAGAACAAATACTCAGGGAAAAGGAAGACATCGACCGTCAAATACAAAATTTGACACATTTAAATTTACCTTACAAAAATAAAATTTTAAAAATTAATTTCAAATTAGTCATGACATTAATTGATGAAAAGGTTTTAAACACTATAACGAAAACCATGTCAACGCAGCGTTATCCTATATGTGGAGCAACACCAACGCAAGTTCTAAAAATTAATGACTGTCGGGCAGAAGAATTTAGCCCCAAGGAAAATACTCTGCAATATGGCATTAGTCCTCTGCATGTTTGGATTCGTCTTTTCGAATGCATAATTCACATTGCGTACAAAATAGGTATAGAGAAATGGCAGGTGAAGGAAGGAGAAGATAAAGAGAGATATAAGTCTCGCAAAAAAGAGATCCAAAAATTATTTTGGGAAGATTTTGGGTTACATGTGGACAAACCGAAACAAGGAACCGGCAATACAAACGACGGAAATACTGCTCGTCGAGCATTTCAACGACCAGGATTATTGTCAGATTTCACGGGCGTAGACCTTGGTCTAATTCAAAATCTAAGAATAATTTTGCTCACAATATCGTGCCAATTTCCAGTAAAGGGTGTTACGGATGACGAACAGGTGTTCAATATCATCTCTGGCAGGAACCATCCTAGATAAACGAACAGAGCCACCCTAGATAAATCTACATAGCTGTTTAGTTTAGTTTAGGGCCCAAACATACGCACCACCAACTGGTCGTTGACAAAATACGAATGTTCACTCAAAGGGTACTGACAAGTACCACCTGTCATTGCAGGGGTATATAAGGCCTTGCATTTCTACTCTCGTGGGCTAGTACTGTCGTAATCACGAATCGTGTCGCGTCGTGCTGCATCTCGGAAGTCAACTACCAGTGAGATCGGGCTAAAGTTCCCCTTCGAATCAAAAGTTAACCGTATAGATTCCGCGAGTTCGGTGTAAAATCTATTAGGCAGTGATAAGGTTGCTCCGAGACCCCCGCATTGCCAGTGCGTCAACGCCGTGCATCTAGTTTAGGTAATACACATCTTCTTTCAATTCTTTCTATTCCAAGTTCAATTCATTCGCGACAATTACACAATTGTAACACTAATTCTTATAATCAGAATATATCTGTGTTCTTGGATAATTAACGCAAATTCATTAAACCCATAATTATCGTCCAATATCCTAATCGAGTAATTGAACGTCCCCACATGATACAATCTTACCGCTCGGATTGTATCACTAAATTATACTAGTTACGAGGCTTACTAACTATCCTAACAGCTCCCTGATTTCGCATCAGGTTCGTCTGTGCTTTTATCCAAACTCCTAGCGGCTCCCCAATTTCGCATTGGGTTCGTCCGTGTCGTTCTACAACTTCCTAGCAGCTCCCCGGTTTCGCATCGGGTTCGTCTGCGTTTGACTCCATTCCTAGAGGCTCCCTGACTTCGCGTCAGGTTCGTCCTCGCTGTCTATAATCCTAGCGGCTCCCCAATTCCGCATTGGGTTCGTCCGCGTACCTTTAACTAACAAACTGATACCATATTCCTAGTACAACAACACTTCGCCGGCCACTCGTGCTGCTCGCGGCCCTGGCTCGTAACAAGGGTATAGCCGGATAAGGTAGTCAAAAATGCCCTTGAACCGAATTATATCGACGATGGGTCATTCGATAGGAGACTCAGAAAAAACATACTGTGCAAAGTTTCAACCCTGTATCTCGATCCGGAGGGTAGTTATGGGGTAAAATCGAAAAATCAGTTTTTGGCCTATTTTCCCTAGTTAATGATGTCTAGAAATTCTGAAAAAAATCTGACACATGTCAAGAATCCAAATACATACTTTGCAATTGGTTTCAGATTTTTAAAGTGAAAATCCTACTTGTAAAAAATCAAAAAAATCGAAAAAATGCAGATTTCACATGGAAGTTCTAGAGTGTCCACATTTATATTTTTACAGTAGCAATATATTGTTATAGTTATTGTTCATGAATTGTTGGAGATCGGAAGGAGAATCAGTGGGAGATTTGGTGGGTGGCGAATAACTCGGCACACGGTTTTGCACACGAACGTTTACTTAACAAGGTATAACAACGAGACACAATAGTATACAAAATGAGACGCTGTACGAACAATAATGCGGTTTTACGAAGCGGAGACTAGGCGGTTGAACAAGGCGGTGATCGTTGCGATCGCGGTGTTGACATGTGATTAGCACCAAGACGAGTGTCTGCCATCCCGTGCGTAGCCGAAATCACCTGTTCGGCGGATCGCAAAGTGGGGGGCCGCGAGGATGATCTGACGTCATCCGCGCGGCTACGCAACGTCGGTTGACGCGGGTCCGCCGAGTATAGGTCGGCCGGAACATGAATTTTTTCCGATTTTTTGGTTTGGTGCGCCGTTGTTAAAAAAAATAAAAACCGATTTTTTCGACGTTTTTTCCGCGAAGAACTAAGCTAACCTCAAAATTATTACGTTCTATTTATTTTGTAAGTCTATCAGGCACTGATAAACCTTGAACATTGTACAGGAGTAATTAAACAATGAAATCAGCTTCATTAGTATTTGTACTATGTCAGAGATTACATCTGAAAGTATTAACTACATTCTCAACAGCTCGTTTGGCTCAGCGCGTTAGGCGTTCGAGTTGACCTGCTTATACTAGGTTCGCACCCGGCATACGTATACTTTTTTTTTATCTCGATTATTTCTTCTTTTTGTGTGTCTAGTAAGTATATAATAATCAATGGCATTTTTGTAGATTTCTTTTAGAATCAATATTTAAATATTTAAAAAATATTTTAAGCTAAAATGCGCAAAAAATATTAGTCGTGTCTGACAAAGTCATAAAGCGAGTAAAGAAAAGAAAAGGTAATCGTAGTAAAGGTAAACAAGGGTAGAAGCTAATGAAACATCGAAAGTCTGTCATTCTAAATATGCTTTTATAGATTCGTTAGTTTACTTTGACCGGAACATCTGCTTTTATTGAAAATGTTAGGGAAGGAAAGTAACAGTGAAATATTTCATTAGCAAGCCTGAGTGGTTCATACACAACAATTGCTGTTCCGCATAAGAGACGAGGTACAAAAAGTGAATGCCACAAAAGAAGGAAATAACAATAGAACCATTTCTACAACATTCTCTTTTTTTATTTCTAACTATACAATAAACAACAGTATTTTTGTAGACTTCTTTTAAAAGCAATATTTAAATATTTGAAAAATAATTGAAGGTAAAATAAGCAAAAAATATAATTTTGGAGCCATTGTTGTTCCATCAATTTTTGATTGGGCATCATCTTAATCGTGACAGTACTCAACATTTTCAGCAGTAATTCTACATGTGTCTTCGAGTTTTAAATACTCTGTTATAGAGTGTCACGTCGCCTGCCGTTCGCCGAAACGAAGGGCAGCCGCACTCGGGAAATTATGGCCGCACGACCGGGCCACGTCTCGGTCGCGCGAGACGTGGTCCTCCCGGGACAAAAGATCTCTCGTCGATTCGGATCGGAATGTAAGAGATTTCGAGTTTACACGAAATCGGGCGCCAGGCACGAGGTCGTGCCAGTTTTCTGAATAGCTCGCGGGACACTTCTCGATCGTATTCCGAATCGGCGAGGATCTACACGGCCGGAGATGGCCACATGAACGGCCAGGATTCCGCGTGAGGAAAAGGACGGAGCATTCCCCGCGACGGGAACGTTTCTTAGAGGAAGAATGACGACTCAGAATTTACAGGGCAAATATCAGACGTTTATTGTCGACGTCGCGTTACACAAGCCCCCAGTGGACACCGGCAGCAGTCAACGTATTTGCCAGCGTGTAGGTGATGATTTTCGGCGGGTGTTCTACTGAACGCGCGTAGCCTCGTCGTTCGCGTCGAGCTCGGCAGTCACAGGACTTCGCGTGAGATACAAGCCAAGAAGGCACGATTTCTGCCGAGCTCAGATGAAATACGCGGGCCGATGAATTTCGCCGGTACACGCGCGAGATGTAATGGCGGTCGAACAGAACTGACCGCGTGACGTCGTTCCCCGTGAAACGTCTCGAGGGAAGCCAATTTCCGTAATTTCTCCGTTCGTCCCGGATCCCTCGTGTGGGCTACCGTCGCCCGAACGGCCCACGACCGGGCGGACCTCTCGAGAGAGCTACTCTCGGTCAACGGAATCGCCGGCGGCACGTGTCCTCGCAAAGTCGCAAAGCCGGAGATTCTACTCACGATATTTCGCCCCCGAACCAACACGAACTGGTCACAATTTTATAATCGACTTCCGAAAGCCTGACTGGTACTCACCACGATAGTAGAAGGCTGGTAGCCGATGCATAAACTCGATACTGATATCGCGGTTAAAGTCGCACGTGTTATCTCGGTAAATCAAGATGGCCTAGTGACCCAGTTCGAGCCGGCTCGTGAACGCGGAAGCGAGGCGTCCCCCTCTCCCGCGACTATCTCCGCTGAGGCGACGCTCGGACCTATCGCGTGGCTCCTGCCCGCAGGGACGGAGCGATGACATTCGGACCCGGGCCCTCGGTAATTCTTGAATTTACCGGGGCTCGGTCGGTATCGTGATGTCGGCGGGCAGGAGTGGACTTGAGCCGTCCGGAGTTGCTCTCATGACATTCTCCGGGCGATACGTCGACGAGGGTGAGCAGGTGGTCGTGCTTTCGTTCCGTTAACCTCGTCGGCTTCTCCAGGTTGCTGGACTTGGGCCCTGACCAATTCTGGCCGTCTTCCTCACTAGCGGCCTGCGGCGATAGGTGCTCCGAGCGTCTTCGCCTCGGGATCTTGGCCAATCAGTGGCCGGAGACAGACTATGGTTCTCCTCGATATCGTTGGTAGCTGAAACTCCCTGTCGCGCCCAGCGGCGCGACATTTGAACGCGGTAATTTCGTTCTTTACTGGCTTCGGACGTCCCAGGGAGAGCGATTGCCTTGGCCGCGCTCGCTACGGCTTTGCCAAAATGTGGCCCGGTCTTCCGTTAGGGTACGGATTGACGTTGGCAGAATGTGCCACGTCACAAGAGAAAAGAAAGAAATTCAAGTTGTAGAAATGGCTCTATTGTTAGTCACTTCTTTTGTATAATAAAATAATTTTGTATAGAAAAATAAAATATAGCCGGCACCTCTGGAAATTCCATGTGCTATTTAAACTGTAGTGCCCAAGGTGGTTCGGAACCCACCTTATAAAAACTGTAGGTCCCGTTGCGAAATAACTCCTGAATAGGAGTTCCAAAAGCGACGTAAAATAAAGGGGAAAAAAATAAAATATAGTTAAACACACAAAAAAAAGAAATAATCGAGATAAAAAAATGTATACATATGCCGGGCGCGAACCTAGTATAAGCAGGTCTACAGCAGTGTAGCCAGACGGAGCAGCTCGAGCGGCTCCCAGGCCCCTTACGTCTCCGTCCCTCGCCTAGATGCTGCCTCAGCTATCCCCACTCTTACCACTACCGCTGGCGCGACCGAGTTGGTAGCATGCTACCGCTCTCATTCTAGCACTCGGTCGCGGCAGCGGTAATGGTAAGAGTGGGGATAGCGGCGGCAGCATCTAGGCGAGGGACGGAAAGGTAAGGGCAGACTCTACAGTCGAACGCCTAACGCGCTGAGCCAAACGTGCTGTTGGGAATGTGGTTAATACTTTCAGATGTAATCTCTGACATAGTACAAATACTAATGAAGCTGATTTCATTGTTTAATTACTCCTGTACAATGTTCAAGGTTTATCAGTGCCTGATAGACTTACAGAATAAATAGAACGTAATAATTTTGAGGTTAGCTTAGTTCTTCGCGGAAAAAACGTCGAAAAAATCAGTTTTTATTTTTTTTGACAACGGCGCACCAAACCAAAAAATCTGAAAAAATTCATGAACAATAACTATAACAATATATTGCTACTGTAAAAATATAAATGTGGACACTCTAGAACTTCCATGTGAAATCTGCATTTTTTCGATTTTTTTGATTTTTTACAAGCAGGATTTTCACTTTAAAAATCTGAAACCAATGGCAAAGTATGGGTTGGGGTCTTGACATGTGTTAGATTTTTTTCAGAGTTTCTAAACATCATTAACTAGGGAAAATAGGCCAAAAACTGATTTTTCGATTTTACCCCATAACTACCCTCCGGATCGAGATACAGGGTTGAAACTTTGCACAGTATGTTTTTTCTGAGTGTCCTATCGAATGACCCATCGTCGATATAATTCGGTTCAAGGGCATTTTTGACTACCTTATCCGGCTATACCCTTTGGAGAAATTCGAAACATTTTGTTTCGAGACAGCAAAACTATATAAAGAGAAGTACTCATGGTAACCAATGCCTCCAACGTTGCACAAAATCTTGATACACGGCAAACAAATTATTCAGCAATCCATCTTGCCTCCAGGATATTCAGCAGAAGACGCAGCAGAAAGGCGAAACAAATTTTACCGACACGATAGACTTTTTCATGCAAGAAAGAATAGTCGCAAAAATAATCTACTGGATGTATTTAACAGGTATAATTTTATTGGTAGGTGCTTTTTGTTCTTTTTAATTAATGTTTTATTTCTTTGGCGACTTTGTGCAGGGCTATGGAAACCTCTGACCCATATACAGTAATCGCTCCTTCGTTGTCCTGAATCATGGGCACGATCGTTGTCCAGTGCCTACCCACTCCACTACCTGTCAACGAGAGGATTAGGCCTGCGTGGATCTGGTCGCCAGATGTGTCCCAGGATTGTCTAGACTGTCTAGACCCGCGCAGAACGGAGAACAATAGGAAAGGAATATGGCAAGGAAATAAGGAGTTTTTTAAAGCCAGACAGTTCACTGCTTTTGACTGCGAATGCTTTTTTGTCATTTAACTAGCCGTTTCACTAAAGACGCAGTCATAAATCAAAAATAGTGTCCGGGGGCACGGTCGTTGTCCGCTCAAACCCCCGGCCTTTGGACAACGAAGGAGCTTTTACTGTATATCCAGCATCAGTTTGAAAACCAGAAGGCAGAAGCAATACATCCAAAAACCGAAACTGCCATCTGGGGTTTTATCTTTATTGGCATCTCCATTTATTGATAGCAACCCATCATCAACATCCACATCTACAGCATCAGAAATAACGGATGATAACCACGGAGATATTGAAGATTTTAACGGAACATTTCCTATATTACAACATTTAGATGACATAGAATTAGAGTCATTTGAAGTGTAGCAATTATGTTTTTCTTTATTTTACCACGTTTTTATTAGCTCGCTTTCTTGTCTGTCTGTCTGTTTGTTTGTTTGTTTGTTTGTTAATTTGATATTTTATGTACGATATTTTATGGACTACAGTTTACCTGAGCGGTCACTCTGCCAGTGATGCTCGGACTGTCAAGTTGGTAGAGTTTCATTAATAAATGACACTCTTGGCGGACGGCTTCACCGTCAATAGTTGTTGTTATTTGAACGCTCACACCAGTCATCCTTTCCCATAGCGTATATTTATATATATAGCTACATGTATATTTATTGTTTATATCATTCGTATTTATATTTTATATATTTTCATATTTTTATAGTTTATGTACATTTATAAATAATGCATATACGTATAATATACATTAATACATTAATGATTTTATTTATGTATTTATCTTATTTGGGTTAGTATTGTGACTTATGTTATTCCCGCGGCAGAATAGTACTGTTAACTCGATTTATAAGACATTTCCTACGATCTGCCAAAAAAATTTTTCCAACAAAAGTTGATCAGTATTTACATATCTATAAATTCCAATATACAAATATTAAAAAAAATTTTTTTTATAAAAATGGGAATCACGTCAATTTTTTAAATGTTTCATATATTTCTGATTTTATAATATTATTGCTAGTGTCGAAACGAATTCAACGACCTAGCATACTATAACCTTTTACTTTAAAATAACGCTACAATACTTTTGGCCACAAAAAGCGGATTTCCAGACCATAATGCGACAGTGCCAACTCGCGTCTATGTCGCACTCTGATTGGTCCGTGTTTTTCGTTAATAACTTCTAAACAAAGCCGCGGATAACATTTTTGCAGAAGAAAATGTTGCTTCAAATGATCTCAGGAACCTCCCATTTCCGGCTCTTGAAGGAATTTTGTGACACCCTGTATAATAGGCCGGGCTGAAAAACACCAAAGTAAGTGTGGCGTTTGGCCCTAGTGCGGGAAAGTTGCGTCTTAGGATCAATAAGAACTGTGCAAAATTTGAGTCCTGTGAGTTGATATCTTCTGTTCCGGCAAGAGCCTTGAATTTTCGAAAATTTAGTGAAACTGTATAAAATGATTTATAAATGAATGATGTCAACCGACTTCGATCGGCTTTGCATATTTTATGCAGCGTAAAACACTATTAGACCCGTATTTTTTATTATCGGCTTATGTCGAAGTTCAAGGGTTGAAACTACCCCTAGTATATGAGGTATATCAAAAATTTTTCATACAAAAGTTTTATAGTATTTTATACTCTTTGCAACAATGTATCCATTTTTTAAAAAAATATCGTTTTGTTCACACCCCCCCCCCCCCCCACTCATTACTTTCGCAAATTTTTAAGTTTTTGTAAAGATAGAAATTATGGAGCATTTAATGCTAAATCCATTCATATATGTATAATAGAAGGTAATTGCGATTAAATTTTGAAAAACGAAATGATAACATCGTGTCATTAATGCTATAAGCAGCACACTGTGCGAATAAATCTGTCCAATAGAACGACCGTTCGCCGCGCCGTCACTGGCGGCAACTAATGTCGGGGGAAGATTTTGCTTTCTGGGGTTCGGGAAAAAACGTCGACGTTGCAAACTTCAAAGGGTGATTTCTCAAGATAAAAGTCTGCTCTATCGCGTGGTATAGTCCGATTTTGCGCTAAACCCTTATTTTTTAAGATAAACTGAAAAATATCCTCAACAATTGGTGCAAAAGCGGTGTCTCTCCATCTTTAATGATTGTGTAAACATGTTTAAACATTCATAATATATTAATATTGCATATTATTGTATTCGGGAAAATCTACAGAATCTTTTGCTGTAAAGAACAATCCAATATCTTTTATAATAACATCACAATATTTGTTTAAAGTTGAAAAATATGTATTTTTCGTCAAAATCAAATTCCTCAAGAACTGTGTGTCTAGGGGAAAAATTAAGGGCAGATTCGGAATCAGCACAAAAAACTCTATAAGAATCATCCAACAGTAATTGTTGAACTTTGTTGTTGGACAGTGTAAATCGAATCAGAATCTTTCTTCCTCTGTTCTATTAATCGGAAACTTCCTTCCGTGTAACATTTTGTTTATTTTCTCGTTTCTTTGTTATAATAAATGGAAGCTTATGTTATTTTGTTGTTTTTCATTCCTCAATAAGCCCCTTTTCATTTCCCATCAGTTTTAACTTCAAAAAGTAATATTTTATACTTTTTAGTTGTGAATGTTTTCTCTAAAATCCATATCGATGCCTCCGATCGGAAACATTCTGCCAGGGGTTGTACATATATGAATGGATTTAGCATTAAATGCTCAAAAATTTCTGTCTTTACAAAAACTTAAAAATTTGCGAAAGTAACGAGTGCGGGGGGGGGGGGGTGAACAAATTTGACATTAAAAAAAAATGAATACTTTGTTGTAAAGAGTATAAAATACTATAAAACTTTTGTATGAAACATTTTTTCATATACCTTATATACTACGGGTAGTTTCATCCCTTAAACTTCGACATAAGCCGATAATAAAAAATACGGGTCTAATAGTGTTTTACGCTGCATAAAATATCCAAAGCCTATCGAAGTCGGTTGAGATCATTAACTTATAAGTCATTTTATACCGTTTCACTAAATTTTCAAAAATTCAAGGCTCTTGCCGGAACAGAAGATATCAACTCACAGGGTTCAAATTCTGCACAGTTCTTATTGACCCCAAGACGCAATTTTTCCGCACTAGGGCCAAATGCCACACTTACTTTGGTGTTTTTCGGCCCGCCCTATTATACATTACAGCTACACAGAGCCTGCAGGAAGTGCCAGTAGTAATGTCAGCGATACGTCATGTGATGACGAGATGTGAGGTGCTTCATATGTTTCGTAACTTAAAACACATTCGAATACTTTATTATTATTATTTATATTGTGTTGTATATATGAGAATATGATGTAGGTATGTTCAAATTAGTGTGTCATAAAATCATTTCAACGGAAACATGATTTTATTAATTTTTTGTCACAAAAATCGATTTTTTGAGAAAACCAGAGGTCGTAGACAAATTTTGAGACCAGATTTGAAATCAGCGTGAAAAAATCTACGGGAAATGATATATAGCAAAAATTTAAAAAATTTTTTTCTGCACGTGGTAACGCAGAAACCACATTTTCTGGAAATTGTGAAAGTTTAACGCATTTTCTCAAGGTTAAAAACCGTTCGTACCGTAATCTCCCTATTTTTCCATATTCTGCCCAGTTTCAGCTATAAAAAAAAATTCATCGCTCTACCTCATTTCTATCGAAAGTTATTTCTTTTTGAAGCGAGGCAAGTCACTTTTCCCCACTGTGCGCCGCAGCCGGGCACTGCACCCAAATAGTACCGAGCCCGCCGGTCGGGATCTTGATGTCCCCGACGTTAACGGACTCGGGGGTGCAGCCCCCGGCCTTCGCCACTGCCGCGACTACCTCCTGAGGGGTGACGGAGAGGTCCAGGCCCGTCAGACGGAACTCCGCCTTCTTGACGGGCCTGGCCACCTTCACGTTCATCTCCCTCAGGACGCTGGCCATCCCGGCTGCGAGGGCGTCCGCCTTGACGTCCCCGTCAGCACCGGGGATCTGAATAATCAGGCCCCCAGTGACCGCCCTCTTCCACTGCAGGGTCTCGATCCCCAGGGCGCCACAGTGGGCCAGATCGCCGCGCTAGCTGTTCATGAGCTAAAAAATCAAAGTCCTCATATCGATTTTTAACGAATGTACAATGTTTCTTAAATATCCATTACATTCGAAAACGATAATATTAATTAAAGTTATTAAAAACTCTCGTTACAATAAGCGTTCAAAAATCAAACTTTTTCAGATACGATTTATCACCGAAATAATTCCTTTTCTTCATAGCGATGTCCTGGAAAACCTACTGAAGATTAAGTGCCGAATTTTTTTGTATGAAGCATGTATATCTATGTTGAGAACGCACCAGGAATTAAACATTGATGTCCATAATTTGCTATAAAAAAATACTTAGTCAACTAAGGAATACCGTCAAAGTTTTTCACCTTTGATAAGGGATAAGTTAAAAGTGTTATACAGGGTGTCCCAAAATTCCTTCAACAACCGGAAATGGGAGGTTCCTAAGATCATTTGAAACAACATTTTCCTTTGCAAAAATGTTATCCGCGGCTTTGTTTAGGAGTTATTAACGAAAAACACGGACCAATTAGAGCGCGACCTAGACGCGAGCTGGCACTGTCGGCTAATAGACAGTTAGCGCGCCGGGCCGACTGTGCCAGCTCGCGTCTAGGTCGCTCTCTAATTGGTTCGTGTTTTTCGTTAATAACACCTAAACAAAGCCGCGGATAACATTTTTGCAAAGGAAAATGTTGCTTCAGATGATCTTAGGAACCTCCCATTTCCGGCTGTTGAAGGAATTTTGGGACACCCTGTATAGTGTCGTGCTCTAACAAAGTGGAACATTTTCAGCAACGTCTCCTCTTAAAGATCCTGCAAATTTCACGCCTAAATCGACCCAAGCTTGGGAATTATGATGGTTTAAAGCGTCGCGTGACACGCAATTCAGCGGCGAGTCGCGTTGCACAAGACGCATTGTATACTGTGTATTGTGTATATATTGTATAGTATATAGTCTATAGTGTATAATGTGTAGTGTGTAGTGTATAGTGTATAGTGTATAGTGTGTTGCATATTGTGGGTTGTGTGTGCGTGTGTTGTATATTGTATATTGTATTAAATTATTGTAAAATTCAAATAAAAAGTTCATTATGTTTGTAAATAAGAATTATTGTATAGATTTTTTATTATTAATAGGTAAATATAATTATCTGCAAATCTGTATGGTTAATTGATTATAGTCGGTAACTTTTTGAAATATAATACTTATGTTTGTTTGATTAATTTTTTAAATAAGACAGTAATAACATGTTTTTGTTTTCTCACTAATTTTAATAAAATTCATTGATTCAAAAATTATGGATTACTCTTGTTTGAAAGTCTGAACAGCCAATTTTGCATTATAATTCATCATTGACACGATTTTTCAGACATTTCCGGTGGTGTGTGTAATGGATGCGGTCTTGCTTGACCAAAGATGGGTTGAAAGAAAATTAGAATGAAAGGAAAAGCGCGAATGGAACGATGAGAGTGTGAAATGAACGCCGGATTGAACGAAAAGGTGAATGTAACGTATGGATTTTGTTCGCGATCGAATCACGCAGCGCCGTGACGTCATCAAGCGATCGCGACCTCACGCGAAGCGAGTCCTCGGCTCGCGCTCCGACGGCGGGTTTCGACAAGATCACGCGACGATGATCCACCAATCATCGATCCTTCATCATCGCGTGATTCTCCGGAACCAATCCTCAAACGACACCGCTCTGAGGAATCGCCGAATCCCCGAAAACGGACCCGAATTCTCGGGAACCGCTCAGTATTCCGCTGCTTCTTCGCCTACACGTGCCTACCTTCTGTACAAGCACGGAATACAACTACAAAGTCATTCTCTTTCTGTACCATTTATTCTATTTCTCAACGTCAAATACAGTCCATTTGCATATTCGTAAATTCAGTGTCGTGCGGTCGTACTCTTATTTTTCCTTCTCGCACAGCGCTGTGCGTTTCCCCGGCTCCTATTCTAACCAACCACGAGGCCGTAGGCTCGGTCCGTTACAATTTGGTCCTTCGAGCCGGATAGAAGGTGAAAAGTTCGACCGCCGTCCATCCATCCACCATGGGCGACCTTCAACGACAAGCGATGCTTCAGCGGAAGATCCTCCGGACTGTGGACAACTACAAGAAGATCGGGCAGGCTAACGTGACTTCGGCGAAGATCCTAAGCCGCCTATCCACTCTCGAAGACGTGTGGCTCGCGTTCCAAGAAGGTCATCTCGCCTTGCTCGCCTCGACCCCTGAGGAAGAGCAACTCGACGAACCGTACTTCAAGGAGGAGCAGTTCGACGCCACGGAGGAAGCCTACCTTGTCGCCAAGGACTTCCTGCTTGAAGCCAAAGCCGCCCTGGAACCACAAGTAGTGAGTCAACCTCAATCTCTGGGCGATAAAGGCTTCGCCTCGATCGTCAAGTCGTCATTAGATCTCACGCACTTACCTCACATTCCATTGCCTCCATTCAACGGCGATTACGATGGCTGGGAAACCTTCCGGGACCGTTTTAAAGCCATGATCATTGCGAATCGCGATCTCTCAGATTCCACGCGCATGCATTATCTTGTATCGTCATTGACAGGCGCCGCTCTCGATTCGATAAAACATATATCTGTGACCGCCGATAATTTTTCCATCGCGTGGACGACATTAACTTCGCGGTTCGAAAACAAGAGGGTACTAATTAAGAAGCACCTGTCAAATCTCATCGACCTACCGCAAGTTAACCGGGAATCCGCGAGCGAACTCCGCGCATTAATCGATTGCGCTAACGCCGCTGTAACGAGCTTGAAAAAGCTCGACCGTTCTCCGGAGCAGATCGGTGAGGACATGCTCGTTCATCTGGTCACCCAGAAACTCGACGCGACCACGTTGGAAAAGTGGACCGCCTTTGCCGCGGAGAAATCCGACGTCTCGACGTTCAAAGGGTTGTCGACGTATATCGTGTCGCGCACGAAAGTTCTCGACGAAATCGCGTTGAACAATGTAAACGGTTCGAATGAGGATGCGACGAACTCAACCAGTCTTCACACGGCTACGACGAGCGAATTCACTCCGCGTCCAAATCAGGCCGTTAGCGTATCGATTCCCGGATGCCCGCTCTGTCAATCGCGACATTATTTAGCCAGTTGTCGACTTTATTTAGCTGAAACTCCGAATAAACGTCGCGAAATCGTAATTCGGTTAAAGCGATGTCTTAACTGTCTCGGTCGACATTCAACCGCTGAATGTGGTAGTAAATACTCGTGCCGCTTGTGTCAACAACGTCACCACTCATCACTACACCACGAAACGGATCCTCGCGCGATGACGTCATCTTCCTCGCTCCCGCGAACGGTGGCAACAAATCACGTCTCCGAACAATCCACACCGGTCGACGAATTTACTGTGACGTCTCTCCGCGCGTCAACGTCTCGCGGCGCCGCGTCACGCGTGCTCTTAGCTACCGCGTGGATAAAAGTACGCGTCCCGTCAGGCCGGGAAGCCACTGTTCGAGCCCTGCTTGACCAGGGGTCCGAAGCGACTCTAGCATCCGAAAATTTAGCACAAATGCTTCAAGCGAAACGTATTCCGCGGAACGTTAAAGTGTCTGCCGTAGGCGGTGTTAACGTCGATGATGTCCGTTCAGTCATCGCTATACAAATTATGCCGGTATCGTCCACCACTCCGGTGCTCTTCACGACCGCATTAGTATTGCACTCACTGACACAGTACCGCGCACAGACAATTCCGGATCCATCTGCGCTCCCGTATCTCGCCGATCTTCCGCTTGCCGACGCGGATCCCTCCACTCATCATCCGGTAGACATCATCATCGGCGCCGATTTATTTGGAGATGTAATCCTCAGCGGACTTCGGAAGGGAATGCATGGGCAGCCCATCGCTCAGCAGTCGATTTTCGGTTGGGTGATTTCGGGTCCTCTTCCGTCCCTTCCCGTCGATCCTCGTCCTTCACATAACCTCCTCAGCCATAATGTGACGATTCGTTGCACGGATCCCGAGAGTCCAATCGACACTCTCGAGGCGGAACTGCGGCGCTTCTGGGAGATGGAGTGTATTCCTCGCGACACACCGCTCTTAACGGCGTCGGAACAACGGTGTGAAGAGCATTTTCGGGCCACACATTCGCGCACTTCAGACGGTCGTTTTCAGGTTCGACTCCCATTCAAGCAGGACCCACCGTTCGATATCGGGCAGTCGCGACCCGCCGCGGAAAGAATCTATCGCTCGCTGAATCGAAAGTTTCAAAGGAGCCCAGAACTTCTTCGAGAATACTCCGCGTTTATGAGCGACTACGAAGAACTCGGCCATATGGAACGCGTGCACACCGGTCCTCCACTGCCCATTCTTCCGGTATACATTCCGCACCATCCAGTTCTCCGGCCATCTAGTTCGACTACGCGGTTACGCGTGGTATTCAATGCCTCGGCATTGACCTCAAATGGACGGTCCCTAAACGATTTTTTGCTCTCCGGGCCGAAGCTGCAGACGGATCTCCCATCCGTCATTCTTCGATGGCGACATCATCGTTACGTGTACACCGCGGATATTGCAAAGATGTATCGTCAAATCTTAGTAGATCCTCGCGATACAAGTTTCCAACGAATCCTCTGGCATCCATCCCCATACCAGGCTCCTCATGAGTTTACGTTGCGCACCGTCACATACGGGATGATGTGCGCTCCATTTCTCGCACTTCGCGTCCTCAAGCAACTCGCGTCCTCCGAAGGCGCGGATTTTCCACTCGCGAATTCGATTCTAAAAGAGCAAATTTATGTCGACGTTGTATTAAGGTCGATTCATACACACGTCCGAGAAGTCGTGCGTCGTTTTGGGGGTCTCATACACGGCACGATCCGACGTTTAGGCAACTTGAGAAGGGTCGAGACGGTCGAACAAAGGCCTAGTGCCGAAGATCGTGTCATTTGCTACCCTAACCCCAGGGGTTCTGAGAACCTTTTACTCCCCTCTACACCTCAGGAGATGCCTATGGTCGAGGCCTCCGACGAGTCGTGAAGGATTGCTCCTCGAGAATATTGTGCCCAAGTCGTACGACTCGAAGGCAGAGAGAGAGAATATAACATTTATTTAAAAAGCTATTACCTAGAATTTTTCAGAGTTTGTCGTGCTAATAGGTGGGGAATACGGTGTTAAGGAATTTTTAAACGTTATAGCAAAAAAGAATAACAATTTATTACTATGGTTACGAAAAAGAATGAATATCATCTGACAATCTCTGTACGGTGAAACAATTCGTCAAACAACTCCGGTGGAGGTTCTGAATAACATTGCCGTCCTGAAAAACATTGACGGTGGACGCGCAGAAAAATATAAATATAATATTATTTACTATGTAGTAAAATAAGTAATAATATATACTTATTGAACAGTTATATGATCTACATATTTAGTATTACAATAATAAATTACATTGTGACGTCGTACCGACATCTTGGAACTAGCTTCAAAATTCAAATAGGCGCGTACAAGCCCGCGCTCATATACACTTGTATATTCGAACCGTAACCGCGTCAAATAAGCGAGCGAGCGAAACGCGTAAACACGCCGCACATGTACATGTGTACACACACACATCTCCTACGAGCGCGACCATACGAACGGTAACACGGTAGCCGGTGCGAGCGTACGCCGGCATAGCAACAGGCAGGAACGAGCACCGCAACCTTACTCGTCCTTATTTTCGATAACAAAGAAATAGACATCAAAATCGACTCTTCCTAAAAACACGAAAAACAGCCGTGGCGTACGTGACTAATTGCACGTGTTACCAAAATTCGTATGGTCCGCGCTCGACCTATAAATAAGGCAAGGATCAGGGCCTCGCTCTCTCAGTTCCAAGTCAAAATTCATACTATTCAGGTCGTATACCTCCGCATCATATTCCAAATCACTTCGCGCTCTCCTAGTTCAAGTTCAATACTTCTTTACCACGTTCTAATCGTTTCGCGCTTATCCTTGCCAGTACCTTTCGGCGATTCTTTATTATTTCGTTATTTTATTCTTTCGCGCCTCGTGCTGCAGCTACGTTATTCTGTTTCTTTATTATTTCGTTATTTTATTCTTTCGCGCCTCGTGCTGCAGCTACGTTATTCTGTTTCTTTATTATTTTGTTATTTCATTTGTACATTTCGGTACAATTATATCTCTTTCTTTACACTACACCATCGTCCGTTCTGTTCACCACCTTCCATCATTCAGTGCTACACCGCCCCAGTGCCGTCGTGATCGCGAGTGTGTGAGACCCGTCAGTGTTGTTCGTGTCGTTCTAGAACCCGGCGTTCCGTCGTGCGTCTGAGCCCACCAGGTCGCTCGGTACGAAGGAAGGCCGCCGTCGCGACTTGTGGAAACTTTGATCGCGCTCCTTGGCCCCTTTTAGTCGGTCTCACATGCCGCGACGCGCCGGGCGTAAATACCAGTGTGTGTGTTAATTCGGTGGTACGCGCAGCCTAAATTCCCGTGTTCCTCCGTTGTACGTCTGAGCCCGCCAGGTCGCTCGGTACAGGGAACGCGGGCTCGCCAGCTCCAGCTAACGATCGTGCCCCTGCGACCTCTGTGTTCCTCCGCGTACGTCTGAGCCCACCAGGTCGCTCGGTACGGGGAACACAGACTCGGCGACTCCGAATCCTCCCTACGCGACCGGTGAACTTCGTACCACACACACTCCCGTGCCCGAACGCGTCCTATACGTGCCGCGGTCGCGTCATCAGAGCTATATATATTTCCGCGGGACTCTCGGCAGACACCGGTATCGGTCCTGATCAGACGTGGGCGTACGGACCACGTGGATCGAAGATCGTCATTTATAAATTCTCCGTTACGATTCGTAGTTGTTCGCCGGAATTTCCGGCCGCGGATCGTAACAGGGAGAAAATTTGGCGCAGTCGGTAGGACACGACGATCGCCGACTAAATCCGGGTCGCCCCTGCCGAATTCTCAAAACCCTCTCACCGTCCCTTCTCGGCGATTCTAACTCGCACCCGCTTCCGATCGCCCCCTTTTCTTCTCTCCGCTCATAATGGAAAACATCAATTCCAAGCCCGCTCCGAACACACCCTATCCCCTCACCGAGGAGGACCTCTTCGCATACCAACGGGAACTAGAAAGGAAAGAAGCCGCCCTCCTCGAGCGAACCGTAGCCTTCGAAACCGCGACGAGGCTACAAGAACGCGCCCACGAAGCCGAGCTACGGGCAATCCGCCGCGAAATCCGCGACCTGCGGTCGACCAGTCTGGACTCGAGCGCCCCACGTTTCCTCCCGCGATCCAACTCAAATCTTTTTGCCGAAGACACTCGCCCCGACCCCCTCAATTTCGCTATTAAACAAGCCGTCGAGTTCGTCCCCGCCTTCGACGGCGGCAATATCACCGTCCTTCAGTTCGTGCGAGCGTGCAAACGCGCACGCGAAGTAATCCCTGCGTACGCAGAACGCACGCTAACAAAATTAATTTGTAATAAACTCCGCGGCCGCGCCTACGCCGCTGTCGAGGACGTGGACTGCTCCACCATTTCCGAACTCTGTAACCGTCTCAAAGACGTATTAGGTCCCCATCGCTTCGTCGACCAATACCGTGGCGAGCTCGCAAGCGTCTCGCAAGGCGTCTCAGAACACGTGTTAGATTTTATAACCCGCGTAAAGGATTTACGCACTGCGATCCTCGATTACAGTCGCGACGAAGCCGACAGAGCCGAAGTCGACGCATTCACGAAAGAGTCCTTCATTCGCGGCCTCATCCCCACGCTACGAGCCGAGGTTCGACCTTCCCGCAACGAACCTCTAAACAAGGTCTTCAATGAGGCCATCACCGCGTACAAGCAGTTCGAGCTCGATAGACGCCGCTATCGAGAGCCTCTCCGCGATGATCACCGTCGCGTACATTTCGCGGAGACACGCTCTCCCACGCCCGTGCATCACGACCCCTGGCGTACCGCGGAACATTCAAATTCGGGGAACGCGCTTCGCCCCGCCCCGCCAACGCGCCGACACGGACCCCCGCAGATCAGGCAGAGCGACGAAATCTCCGCGCGCAACGAGCGCCCAGCGTACAGACCTCATTGCGAAGAGGACACGGAACGCCCCATCCACCGAGAAAATTCACCGACGCCTACCCGACTCGTGTCGTCCGTGAACTGCGCCGCCGACCCCCCAACGCCGCGCATCCGAACAAATGCGCCCCAATTCGCGAAAGAATGCGAACTTCTAGTCGACACCGGGTCGGAAGTAAACTTAATCCGAGCGTCCAGCGTCCGACCCGACGTCCATATAAATTCAAACCGCGTTACGAGAATCCATGGCATCACCGAGGGTGCAGTCGACACCCTCGGCGAGCTGACGATTGAGATCGCCGACGCCATCCCCGCCGCGTTTCATGTCTTCCCCGGACCCCTCCCGACCAATGTAGACGGAATCTTAGGCTCGCCCTTCTTCCAAGAAGGAGCCGAAATTTCGTTCGCGAAACGACAAATCGTGCGCGATAACATTTCCATTCCGTTCTCCGAACAAAGCGAGCGCACGATCGAACCCCGAACCGTCGCGTGCGTCGCCATCAATATAAACGGTCCAAGCACTGGTCGCACTTCTCGCCTAGATATTAAGCGGGACATAGTCGTAGGTGTCCGCCGAGGCACAAACAATCATGGAAAGGCCAGCCTACGGTGCTCCGATGCACCGACCGAAATGGCGACCGTTCCCTTACCGGTACCGAAGGTAGAAGAGATCGAGTTTTCCCCGCCTTATTCTAATTCCAATCCAAACTCCGAATCCGCCCCGGAGCATCTTTCCAAACCTCAAGCCCGTACGAACCGATCGTGCGGGACGGTCAAAATCGACCAACTCGCGAAAATCCCAGATTCCGAATCCGCTTCGGATCCTTCGAAACCTCCAACTCATGCTCGCACAGGCCGTCTGTGCGAGACGACCCTTAAAAAAGGTCAAACCGCGCAAGTTCTCGAGTCCGAACCAAAAACGATTGGTTTGGTTACTCAGAATCTCAGAGCTCGCATACAAGAATCACGCGAATCAACTCCGCTGACCCACCCCCATCCAGACGAGATTGAAGATGTCAAATCTCTCCCCGAAGACAACCACGATCTCTCCTACTTCCAGAAAAGTCAACGTGGAAGCGTCCACGCATGCGAGCGCACTACCCCCAACGATATTGTTACGCGTCCCAAGCAATACCGCCCTCCGCCGACCCACGAGGAAATCATAGACCACGAAACTATCAAATCTTCAATTGGCACCTCTACAAACTTAACAGAACCTTCGGACTACTCGCATAAAATTTCCTCGTGGATCGCGCGACGGAAGCCAAAGAAGCGTCACGGCGAATTCAATAGGCTATCGAAAGAAAATGTACAGCCTGGAAAAACGGACGATCGACGTTCACGCATCTCAGCGGTTGCCAGAAGACGCCAAGAGTACCTGCCGTCAACCACCAACGGAACCTGCTCCAGTCTACACTCCACGGAGTACCATACTTCACGCCCTCTGCCCAAATCACCGGAGCCCAACCCAACCCGAGGACCCCACACAGCCTCACCCTGGCCGATGAGATCCAACAACCCAAAGCATCCAAATTACCTACAATCCAGCCAGACCTGTCCACTCCTAAAGGGAAACTGCCTCGACACGCAGGAACGGCATCCGTTGTGGGACACGACGCCCACAGACTACTACAAATCCAGTAGCTACGACGCCTCATATGAAGGAATGGCGACGACACGACAGACCTCTGCCGTTCAACGATCAGCAATCAACAAGGCAACGGGTGTAGACCGCTCCAATACAGAGCTACATCAGCAGGAAAAACAGGCCCATACAAGGCCTACTTCGACGAGTAACCCTGCTACGAAGGCACAATCTACTCTGACGCCGACGGCTCAGAGACGTGCAAGCCTTGCAGCATGCACGCCCAAGGCCCTTCGAAGTACATCAAATCCACTCGACACAAGCGAAGCCAAGGATGCTGAACACCTGCTCGAGAACCTGAAAAGGAAAAGCCATGTGCCACGCACAATCCTTCGTGACCTGCAGACCCTGCTCATTCACACTGCCCCTGGCAATCCCAGAAGTCGTATTCAAGCACAGCCCACACGTGGACGAATTGCGACAATGCCTACAAGAACGACTCAACCCCGGCCATCTACCACGGAAGGGCTGATCACCGTCGCGCCGTCATCGCGGCCCCACCCAGCCTCGGGCATCACCGAAGACGACCCCCCCCCCTAGCGGCCACCATTTCAAGGAGGGAGGTGTGACGTCGTCCCGACGTTGGATCTGGATCGTATTCGTCGACCAAACCCCCCCCCCCGACCCTCGGCACCCACTACGCTCACCTTCGCCTCGCTAAGATTCCCGCCCCAAGGGGTGAGGTGTGACGTCGTACCGACATCTTGGAACTAGCTTCAAAATTCAAATAGGCGCGTACAAGCCCGCGCTCATATACACTTGTATATTCGAACCGTAACCGCGTCAAATAAGCGAGCGAGCGAAACGCGTAAACACGCCGCACATGTACATGTGTACACACACACATCTCCTACGAGCGCGACCATACGAACGGTAACACGGTAGCCGGTGCGAGCGTACGCCGGCATAGCAACAGGCAGGAACGAGCACCGCAACCTTACTCGTCCTTATTTTCGATAACAAAGAAATAGACATCAAAATCGACTCTTCCTAAAAACACGAAAAACAGCCGTGGCGTACGTGACTAATTGCACGTGTTACCAAAATTCGTATGGTCCGCGCTCGACCTATAAATAAGGCAAGGATCAGGGCCTCGCTCTCTCAGTTCCAAGTCAAAATTCATACTATTCAGGTCGTATACCTCCGCATCATATTCCAAATCACTTCGCGCTCTCCTAGTTCAAGTTCAATACTTCTTTACCACGTTCTAATCGTTTCGCGCTTATCCTTGCCAGTACCTTTCGGCGATTCTTTATTATTTCGTTATTTTATTCTTTCGCGCCTCGTGCTGCAGCTACGTTATTCTGTTTCTTTATTATTTTGTTATTTCATTTGTACATTTCGGTACAATTATATCTCTTTCTTTACACTACACCATCGTCCGTTCTGTTCACCACCTTCCATCATTCAGTGCTACACCGCCCCAGTGCCGTCGTGATCGCGAGTGTGTGAGACCCGTCAGTGTTGTTCGTGTCGTTCTAGAACCCGGCGTTCCGTCGTGCGTCTGAGCCCACCAGGTCGCTCGGTACGAAGGAAGGCCGCCGTCGCGACTTGTGGAAACTTTGATCGCGCTCCTTGGCCCCTTTTAGTCGGTCTCACATGCCGCGACGCGCCGGGCGTAAATACCAGTGTGTGTGTTAATTCGGTGGTACGCGCAGCCTAAATTCCCGTGTTCCTCCGTTGTACGTCTGAGCCCGCCAGGTCGCTCGGTACAGGGAACGCGGGCTCGCCAGCTCCAGCTAACGATCGTGCCCCTGCGACCTCTGTGTTCCTCCGCGTACGTCTGAGCCCACCAGGTCGCTCGGTACGGGGAACACAGACTCGGCGACTCCGAATCCTCCCTACGCGACCGGTGAACTTCGTACCACACACACTCCCGTGCCCGAACGCGTCCTATACGTGCCGCGGTCGCGTCATCAGAGCTATATATATTTCCGCGGGACTCTCGGCAGACACCGGTATCGGTCCTGATCAGACGTGGGCGTACGGACCACGTGGATCGAAGATCGTCATTTATAAATTCTCCGTTACGATTCGTAGTTGTTCGCCGGAATTTCCGGCCGCGGATCGTAACAACATCATTTCTCCATAATTAAAATATGTAATAATCATTTTTTTCAGCTTTTCCAACCATTTTGATTTTTGAAATATGGAAATGCGTTTGCGATTTCATGATGTTACAGCTGAAGATAAGCGAATTGAACGACCTACTACATTATGGCCTTGAGCCCATGAATAACGTTAAAATAGTTTTTTTCTGACTTTTCGGGCCAAACACCCAACTGTGCGATTGGATTGTTTAATGTTGGATCCTGCGACTTGGATTTTTTTTTTAAGTTGGAGGAATCAAAGTAAAATGTTGTAGAAAATTGCAATCGGTCGGAGTTGCAGAGAAAATACCAAAAGTTGTATTTCGCAACTTTCTTAAGTGAACTGATATTGAAAATTTGTAAAGTACGTTTTGTGGATCTACAGGGTGTTCACTTGAAAACTTTCCAGCCGAATATCTCGAAAGGTATTAAAAATATTAAAAAAGTGTAAAACACGTGCCCCAGGATTTCGAGGGGGAAAGAGGGGGGCAGTATCAGTTTTTCATTTGGGTGGCGTTTTCAGCCATTTGAAGGTTAACTTTGTTTTTTTCAAATGGAAACCTATATTTTTTATTTTGGGATCTTATAGCATGTAAAAAGACCAGCGATTTTCGTAGCATACTTTTTTTTATCCGCAGGTTTCCATTTGAAAAACAAAGTTGACCTTCAAATGACCTTGAAAACGCCACCCAAATAACAAACTGATACTGCCCCGTCTTTACCCCTCGAAATCCTTGGTTTTACACTTCTTTGATATCTTTTATACTTCTCGAGACATTCGGATGGAAAGTTTTGAAATGAACACCCTGTATATGAATGATATGTAGCCTACCTCTGACCTGCCAAAAAATTTATGAGCATAGGATTTGTGAACATTTCCTTGGAAAATCTGGCGGCAAAAAATGTGTTACTGTCGTCCGCATGTTGCCAGCAACGTGCAATCTGTCAGAAAAGTCTCCGTACACCCGTCAAAATATACTTTTTGTACAAAAGGACTTTTAAATTACGACTGATGTAAATCACTTGAAGAGATCATAGGAAACCAAGGGTATCCAACTTCGTATTAATTATGTCGTTTCATTGCTAAGAATACACTCAGTTACGAATTTTCAATGCTGTCAACATACTTTCCGCAAACGATAAAAAAGTTATTTAATTTTTCTCTGTCACTATTATAAACTTTATGTCATCTTTCGCACTACACATTCTAGTTTGTACGATATTAAATGTCATACATAAATACATATATATTTTCGATCAATTCCTAAATCATTGATTTAAAATAGAAAATATGCATTTTTGAGATGTGTCAACATATTTTCCGCGGCGACTGTATATACATAGAATACAATACATATATTGCATACCTTCAAACTAGTGGGTTATTAAATCAAATCAACGAAAAAATGATTTCATTAGTTTTGTTCGAAAAAATTCAATTTGTTGCAAAATCCTGAGGTCGAACTGGAAATGATGTATAGCATGTAAAAAAAAATTTTCCGCACGTGGTATTGTCGAATTAATTATGATAAGTTTGACGAATTTTTTCAAGGTTAAAAAACGTTCGTACCATAATCTCTCTATTTTTCCCATATTCTCTGCAATATATATTTCAGCTTTAATTTTTAAAAAATCATCGCTCTATCTCATTTCTATCGAACGTTCTTTGATTTTGACACTGAATTCATCGGTTTGTTCCACTGTACGTCACAGAGGCAAGAGGAGAGTCTTATCGCTGTATGCGAAGAAGTCGGGGCGTCTACAAATTACTTTACAGTAAACAGGTGTTGTCCGAAAGAGCCGCCTTCCCGCTCAATAGTAATGACCGGTCATAAACCTCTCCATGCAGAGCAGCCCCTTGGAACGGCACCTAAACAAATCGCGCCTATCATAAGGTCTGCCTATCCCCACCGCAGCCGCGGCCGTAGTCCCAATGTTTTGACTTCGACGTTGCAGGCTGCATGGTATGTGTGGCCGCTGTAACCAATATTTCGACGCAGCCGAAAATGCGTGTGAAACGAGGCCTGCCTCCTCCGCTCTGATCCAATCGGCCGCGCATTCGTACATAGAGACACGTCACCGTAGTCCTGCCTGTGAACCTTCTTCTCAAGCTCGCATCAATACAAATTCACCAGTTCGAACCCATACGAGATGGCGTCTTGCCGTGCCCTTCAATCGCGTAGTAGTGGGCGCGGTAACGGTTTATAATATCTTAACTGCTCTGTTCCCCTATCGCTCGCACTTACGGGGCAGTGTAAAGGACTACTTGTTAGTAGTAAAGCTATGCCGGTTCTGGACCAGGGTGGTTCCCCCCCATGGTGGAGGGGGTATCCCCCCTCCACCAAGCCTGGGGGGGGGGCAATTGCCCCCCCTATAATTGCCCTCCCCCTGTAATTGACCCCCCTGTAATTGCCCCCAGGGTAATTGCTCGTAATTGCCCCCCCCTGTAATTGCTCGATTTTTTTACCCCCCCTTTTTTTGGGAGGTCATGAGGAAGTGACATCAGCTCGCGGGAAGTGACGTCACCAGAGACGTGTTGACACTTTGTCAACCATACCTACAATGGCGTTTCGTAGCCTACCGCCACCACATTCACTGGACCCCCCACCACTTCCGTGACGTCACGAGCTGTTGCGTGGCATACCACCACCTTCGCTGGAACCCCCACCACTTCCGTGACGTCACAAGCGGTTGCGATTTTTTTTTTAAAGAAAAAAAACTGAACAGGATTCGAACCCCGGTCTACCGCTTGGTAGTCCAACTCATTAGCCGCTTGGCCAACCGATGATCTCATAAACATAGCGAACATTTGGTATATATGTCAAAGAATAACTCTGGGCATGCAAATACTGCAGCGACAGCATATTTTCGTCCAAGACGCTATTGGTGCGACAGGAAGATACTGCGAAATATTATGTCGAACGTGTTATAACTAATTCGTGTTACTCGATCAACCTTGACATTTTTTCCTGTAACTGCAGCATTTTTTTTTCGTTTATGACGTTATTTGGTCGGTCTTTGATCGACCATTTTTATGAAATATGATACCCCTTAGGAACGAACAGGAATCTCGGCGCATGCATGGTTGACCTTGATACTGCTTAGGAATTTCGCAAAACTGTGGCGACAGGAAGTCACTGCTAAATATTATACCGAGCGTGCGACTTTTTTTTTTCGTTTATGACGTTATTTGACTGGTCTTTGATCGACCATTTTTATGAAATATGATACCTCTTAGGAACGAACAGGAATCTCGGCGCATGCATGGTTGACCTTGATACTGCTTAGGAATTTCGCAAAACTGTGGCGACAGGAAGTCACTGCGAAATATTATATCGAGCGTGAGAAAAAAATGCTATGTAAATATTTCGAGATATGGATGTATCGCGAGCGAATGAGACACTGAAAAATTAGCGGTTTCTGGACTATGTTTTTTTTTTCAACATCGATTGGCTTTTTGCTGAGCTGTTGTTTTCGGAAGGCTATATAAGAACCGATTATGTCTACGTGGAACACGTTTGATTCCACCCTTTTTACCGTTGAAAAGTCGCGCGTTATTTGTATCAGATGACGACGAATATTGATGGAAAAATGACTGTGCCAACGTTACAAAGTTTGGCTTGGGTTAATATTATAAATTCATATTTGAACGATCGTTTCCCCATCGAGCAGAGAACGGTAATAGAGCGTTTAATGCGAAACGACGTAACGAGTCGCGTATGTTTCACATATACGAAAAGATTTAGCCAAGTCGTGGCGCGATGGCCTGCGGTCGATTCACCATCCGGGATATTGGCCATTGTCGAAACGGGTGAACGTCGCATCGTTGAATGCGAAGTATAATTACGTTTCTGACAATTGGATCGTCAAATTAAAGTTAAAAAAAAATATTTTGTTAGCGTGCAACCGACGGCGTCAAAATGATTGTTGAAAAATATGCTAAAGTGTTTGAAAGTGAAATATTATATCAAGCGTGCAAAAATGCAATGCTGTGTAAGTGTTTCAAGATATTGATGCATCGCGAGCGAATGAGACACCGAAAAATTAGCGGTCGTTTCTGGACTATGTTTTTTTCAACACCGATTGGCTTTTTTTTTTTTGCTGAGTCTGCTGTTTTGGGAGGCTATATATGCACTCCACCAAATTAGTTTTGTTCAGCCACTGATTGTGAGGCAAAGAAAAAACCATGGGAGGAATTCAGAAAATTGAACACGATTTGTGGGACCAATCTGATCGAAGAATACCTTGTCTGGGAGGAAAGATGCAACGAATGCCTCGAGTTGCTTAAAGAACATAATCGAGCAAAACGTCCTCGATTATCGATCGGTATTCAACAATCATTGATCGCCCGTATCGCCGCTCTTGAGAGTTTAAAATATTCTTTACGAAGACGTTTCATACATGAAGGTGCTGGACATACAAGCACAGGACTCATATGGCGTGACATAGACTCGGCTTTCAAGGGTCGCATATTAACAGGTGCCGTTATCAATTCCAATTACATTGAACCTCTCAGCTTCCTCCAGGACGCGAGGGAAATTGTGCTTGAAAAAATACGGAACGCTTTGGGAAAACATAAGTCTTTAAAAGTGAACGCTATGTTTAATGGTGAATTTGTGACAGGTGATCAACGCTCGCGCAAAAGTGTTGGCACAAAGAACTGTGAAATCGTTTACGCAACCGACCTCGAAGAGATGTACGAGCTATGCATCGTAGGACCGATCCTAACATCGTTGGAAGAATTTCAGGAACGTGATAGCGGATGGGCATTGTCGCGAATACTCAATCTTACAGTTGGTATCAACAAATTTAACTCGCTGCATGCAGGGTGTCAGATCAACATACCGAGAGAAATAGCGTTGAAGAAAGCTACAATTAATGTTCACTCCAAAGACAATGCATGCTTTGCATGGTCGGTGATGGCAGCTCTGTATCCAGCGACTGCTCACAGTAACCGTCAAAGTTCGTACCCAGAATACACAAATGTTTTAAACTTTGAAGACATCGAGTTTCCCATGCTGTTGAATCAAATTACCCGGTTCGAAAAGTTGAATGATATTTCGATCAATGTGTATGGTTTTGAAGACATCTTCGAGAAGAAAAAAAGGGTAAAATCATTTTTTCCACTTCGTATCACCAATCAGAAGAGGAATCGACATGTCAACTTGCTGTACATACAAGACCAGACCGATAGTATTGTGGGACATTATGTGTGGATTAAGAACCTATCACGACTCGTTAGCTCACAGTTGAGCAAAAACGCTCATATGAAATTCATCTGTGATCGGTATGTACACATTTACAAGAGAACTGAATCGCTGCGCCATTGTATTACCTACCGAGGACGACAAATGGCTCTCTTTCGGTAACTATATGTGGAAAGAACCGCTTCCATTTGTGGTGTACGCAGACCTAGAATGTACTCTGGAGAAGATGGAAGATTGCGGGGAGGGGAAACTTCAATCACATAGAGTATTTAGCATCGCATACTATGTGCATTGTTCATATGATGCATCTCTATCGGTATATCGATGTCGTCGCGATGCGAAGTGCGTCTCATGGTTCGTTGGAGAATTGGAAAATTTAGCATATTTTGTTAAATGTGCTTTATCTAGTAATGTACCCATGAAGCAGCTAACAAATGAACAGTGCGAGGCATTTATCAACGCAGCGCATTGCCACATTTGTGAAAAGCCATTTGAGGGAAACGATATACGGGTGCGCGATCATTGCCATCTAACAGGACGATATAGAGGCCCCGCACATCAAGATTGCAATTTAAATTACAAAAATTCGTTTTGTATTCCAATAGTTTTCCATAATTTATCCGGGTACGATTCGCATTTTATTATTGAAGAAATCGCTAATGCATTTGAGGGTAATGTCGACGTATTACCTATAACTAAAGAGAAATATATTTCTTTTACCAAAAATGTTAAAGATCGGGAATCAGATTCGCGTAATTCTATTAAATTAAGATTCATCGATTCGTACAAATTTTTGAATACGAGTCTGGACAAATTAGCATCTTTTCTCGAGACAAATAAATTGACAATTTTACGTTCAGAATTTATAAATCTTTCAATAGAAAATTTCATGTTATTGACGCGAAAGGGTGTCTTTCCGTATGAATATCTGGATTGCGTGGATAAATTAGACGATCTCTGTTTGCCGCCGCTCGAGTCATTTTACAGTTCGCTGACATGCGAAACCGTATCGGAACGTGACTATGCGCATGCCGAGAATGTGTGGCAACGTTTTAACATAAAGACCTTGGGTGAATACAGCGATTTGTATTTGAAAACTGATGTTTTGTTATTGGCTGACGTTTTTGAAAATTTTCGTAAAACATGCATTAAGAGCTACGGTTTAGATCCAGCATACTATTACACGTTACCAGGTTTCACGTGGGATGCTATGCTGAAACATACAAAAATTAGGTTTGAATTATTAACTGATATCGATATGGTGATGTTTATCGAACGTGGTATACGCGGCGGTTTGAGCCAATGTTCCGGTAGATATGCTGAAGCCAATAACAAGTACATGTAGTCGTACGATCCATCGAAACCATCATCATACTTGATGTATTTTGATGTAAACAATTGGTATGGATGGGCAATGTGTCAGCCTTTGCCATATGCCGAATTTCAATGGGTTAACAACATTGAAAATTTTGACATATCTTTGATTGCTGCTGATTCACCCATAGGCTACATTCTCGAGGTGGATCTAGAATATCCGCAAAGTCTGCATGATGCTCACGCTGACCTACCATTCTGTCCAACACGTGCTAAACCACCTGGCAAAAGAGAGGCCAAGTTGCTTGCAACGTTACATGATAAGCAGCGTTACGTGATACACTATTATAATCTGCAGCAGTGCACGCGCCACGGTCTTCGTATTACAAAGATTCATCGCATCCTCCAATTCGCACAGTCACCATGGCTCCGCGAATACATAGAATTAAATACCCTGTTTAGAACAAATGCCAGTAACGATTTTGAAAAGAATTTGTACAAATTGATGAACAACGCGGTATTCGGTAAAACTATGGAAAATGTTCGGAATCATGTAGACGTAAAACTCGTGACACATTGGGATGGGCGATATGGTGCAGAGGCAATGATCGCGAAACCAAATTTCCACAGCCGCTGTGTATTTTCCGAAAACTTGGCTGCTGTGGAGTTGCGCAAAGTCATGGTGAAATTCAACAAGCCAATCTATGTGGGTATGTGCATATTAGATATATCCAAAACCTGCTTGTACGAATTTCATCATGAGTATATGGTTCCTCAATATGGTAAAACTTGTAAGGTAATTTACACAGACACCGACAGCTTAATTTATCATATTATGTGTGAGGACATTTATGAAACCATGAGGCACCATATTAACCGTTTCGACACAAGCGATTATCCGATAGAGAATAAGTATAATATCCCACTTGTAAATAAAAAGGTTCCCGGCTTGATGAAAGATGAGAACAATGGGATGATAATGACAGACTTTGTTGGGCTAAGAGCAAAAATGTATACATTGCGAGTTGATGGAAAATCTGATACAAAAAAGCAAAAGGTGTAAAGACTAGCGTTGTAAGGACAACGATAACGTTTGATGATTACATGCGATGTTTGCAAGATGAAATTGCTATGAGTCGTACACAGACATGTATACGATCGAAATTGCACAAAGTGTATACTATATCAGAGCGCAAAATTGCTCTCAGCCCATATGATGACAAACGGTATATCATACCCAACTCAACAGAAACATTGCCGTGGGGCCATTATCAAATTCCTCCGCAGCTATAAAATTGTTTATATTCAATGTAAATAGAAGATTATATTTTTCATTAAATAGGTTAAATTGTTTATAATAAATGTTCATAATAAATATAAAATTGTTTATATTCAATGTAAATAGAAGATTATATATATATTTTTTTTTTCACTAAATAGGTTAAATTGTTTATAAATGTTCATAATAAATGTTCATAATAAATATAAAATTGTCTATATTCAATGTAAATAGAAGATTATATTTTTCATTAAACAGGTTAAATTGTCTATAATAAATGTTCATAATAAATGTTTATAATACATTGTCTTTATTTATCCATGAATTATTTACATTACTCAATCCTAACCATTTTACATACACCTTATTTCCTTTTCTACGCAACACTTTCTCCACTAGGTGTACATCTGGATTGGCAACGCGATGCAATTCGTGTTCATAGAATCCTCCAGCAACGGGGTTTCCAAAGGAATCTTGCAGTAGATAAGTTACCGGATTAGTTGCTTGTACCTTGACTATCTCAAACACCTCAGTGGTCCAATTTGGTGCGTAACCTTTATCGAAAATGGTCTTTTTGCTGATGCGTACAGACTGCCCCACGTTGAATTTCGCCGGTGCAGCAATCTTTATGCTGTTATACGCTGTGTATAAGAGTCTGTTGGAAATGGTAGGGGTGACATCACACGGTCGCATTCCAATAGTTCTATGCTTTTGTGCATTGTACTTTGCAACTAGATGAGGTAGCACATTGATCCATTTATAGGTTCCATTAAGTGTAAACTCTTTCCACATGCTATTCTTCAATGTGCGATTGAACCGTTCTACGATGGAAGCTTTCATAACCGAATATGTAGAATAATGATTAATGCCATGTTTCGTCAAAAGTTTATGCATCTCACTGTTGTAAAATTCCTTTCCCTGATCGGTTTGTAAATTTTTCGGACATCGATTTCGAAATATCATTCTGAACGCTGCAGCTACCTCGCCCCCACTTTTAGTCTTGAGCGGTACGCCCCACGCATATTTGGATAACACATCGATAACGGTTAATATGTACTTATTACCACCATTTATGCGTGCGTGAGGCTGCATATCTACGAGATCGGCTTGCCATAGATCGTCATACCCATGGACTAAAACTCGACGTCGTGGAAAAATCCGTCTGGCGGGGGCATGCAGTTCCTCCACTAATTGCGTCTTCTCTTTGCTCATGTTCAGGATTTAGGATTAAACAAAAGAAATTTAAAATGCATAAAAATAATCGCATGATCCGATCCATGAACTTTACATTGACATTGCGATTGGTATCTTGCGAATGCATTCTCGCTGGAAACTGACATCTTTAAAAATATGTAAATATATTTATATCATTCGACGTAATGTATGAACTTTAACCATTATTTCTTTCAAAGCTTTCAGAAAAAATTGGTCCCTCATTTCTGTTCAATGATGTCATTCTTTCAATTGTATCATGCATCATCTCGAGTATGTTTTCACGTAAGAATTTGAGTTTGGTTAGTATTTCTTCCCGCAGCTTGGAACTCTTGGCATCACATGCTTTCAAAATATGTGTCATTTTTTTGTCCATGTATACCTTATTCACAGCATCGGCATCATTCGTCGGGCTTGCTAAACGTTTTATCTTTCGATCTCTCGCGTCGAAAGCATCGCCATCGAGGCAAAGTGCGCTCGATCGCACGTAATTCTTGCATGTTTCACCATCTTTATTTGACTCGTTTCGGAGCATAGCACCGAACTTGTTGATAGGCATCATGAAAAGGTACTGATGAACATGATCAGAACAGTCTTTAATTTATAATCAAACCCGCTTCTCGGAGCTCCTCGATTATTGAAACAATTTCATTATCATGTCCGGTATGCCCAGCAGCTCGCGACGACACCAGTAATCTTATTCTATCCACTAATTCATTCGGATCATCCCAATGTACATAATCAATCGCATTATCGGTAACCGCCATGTTCTCCGGTAATGTATTCATCAAAAATGACTTGGAGGCAAACCCTCTTCCAGTGCGAGGTCGTATTTCAAGCAGCGGTGCAATTATATGTTTATACTTGTATCCTCTGTTACTCAATAGGGGATTTGCAGCATTATGGTTGCGCCTGTGCGCATTTGTTGTCAACAGAATACTCTTATATTTCTGTTTGTCTGCATCGGTGTATATCGTATCGTCGGGGATTCTCTTGAAAATTAGTTCGAAAAGACCAGGTGTTCCTTTGTATTTTATATTATTGATAATTATATTATCCTCCATGTCTACGTCGAAATTCTTATCCCCAAGCATCATTGCATTTTTATCATAGTACACACCATACACATGGTCAACCTGTTTTTTCTTATCTGTGAAAAAGAAGTTCAAATATTCCTGTGACAGCGGTCCGAGATTCTGAGTCAAATATGTAGTGGCTTCTTCATGCTGTTCAGGATTCTCCACAATCTCACGCATTGTCGTTTCGAGAATATTTTGGTCAAGTGGTTCTGTTTCGTCTGTCCATACTTCTTCTGCAGGAGGTTCGGAATCTGGACAAAGTCGTTTCGGTAATCGATGAGGTGTTGGTCTTAAAGGTGTTTCCGCACGTACTCTTTTCAATCCGCGATACCGAGGTGTAGCGTTTAGCACAGGCGGCTTCAATCCACAATATTGGGGTGCAGCGTTAGGCATAGGTGATGTTGAAGATGGTCCTCCATGATATCCAGGTGTAGCATTAAAGACAGGTGATTGCTGCTGATACAATGAGGATGTTGACTCCGAAGATGTCTCTTGAAGAATTGGATTGGGAATCGGTTTTGTGTTTTCAATCAATTCTTTCAGGGGTCTTATCACAGGTTGCAAGCTATGTTCCAACGCCGCATCGGTATCCATTTTTCCAGCTTTTATTGCCAAATATTTTTTTCGTATAGCTTCACTCGTATTGGCAATCTCTTTCGTTAACACTTCTTTTTTCCTCTTTTCCTGTTTTTGTTCAGCAGAATTTTGCCCCATGTTCAATTGGAAGCGTTTTCAATGTCGTTCAATAGCCGTTCAGCCGTTCAACGTCGAACGTGTACGTTCGACAATCCGTTCAACACCTGTTCGACACCCGTTCAATAGCCGTTTGATGCCGTTCAACGTCGAACGTGTACGTTCGACAATCCGTTCAACACCTGTTCGACACCCGTTCAATAGCCGTTTGATGCCGTTCAACGTCGAACGTGTACGTTCGACAATCCGTTCAACACCTGTTCGACACCCGTTCAATAGCCGTTTGATGCCGTTCGACAACCCGTTCGACACCTGTTCGACACCTGTTCGACACCTGTTCGATACACCGTTCGACAACTGTTCAATGTTCCGTTCACAACGCGGGTTTGTGGCCAAATGATACCATTATACTATGACATAGTCATTAAATCCATGTCGATAACGACCTCTGTGCATAGGACTATCCTTGTCTATAACGACAAATCCATAGTTTTGCTGCCAACATTTTGCACACAGTTCGTTAAATTGTCCAAACGTCATATCGGTATTTACATGATCATTATACACATGGCGCAAATTCATACTATCCTGTTTGAACAGTAGTAGGAGATTGGTATTATCGCGAATCAGGTGCTTTGGAATTCTTGCATATGATTGACAAAGATACAGACTGTCCACTTTTGAATGTCGACCCATGGAAAAGTACTCTCTAATCACATCTTGCTTGTCACATGCTACATCATCAAATATAAATATAGAATTCGGTAGAGCTTCGTTAGGTGAAACGACATCGGTATTGTGTGAAAAAGGAAAGTAGCCAATATTTTCTACGGATGATAGCAGCTTTTCCAAATACTGATATTTTGGCTGTTGCAACGACTTTGAATATACGTATACGTTCTCAAATCGCATACCGTTGGGACTTTCCAACATGCTAATGACTACATTAGTCTTCCCGCAATTGGAAGGACCGCACACTATACCGCGTACAGTGTTAGGTAATAGCGGTCCATGTCGTAGAACATTTTTGGTAGTATTATCAAACTTTCTGTCTGAGATTACTCGAATTTTCACAGGTTGCCTAATGATCTGCATCGCGACTGTTGTAATAATAACAGATAAGTGTGGGTATGGGGAATATTTATACAAACGTTGCCCAGAGATATCAATCAGTCTAGAAATGACTTCCATACTTGTAACATATGCTCATCCATAGACAACATATGAAAAAAAAAGATTGTTACTCATGCATACGCCGACGTGGAGCAGGACTTCTAAATACCCTGATAAATAAATTGCCATTTGAGTTACATATATCCGGATATCAATTTTGTGGACCTGGCACACGGTTGCGCAAACACTTGGCTCGCGGTGATCGCGGTATAAATCCATTAGACTCGGCCTGTAAAGAACACGACATCACATACTCTCGCAACAAAGATTTGACAAATCGTCACAAGGTAGATCACATTTTAGCTGATCGAGCACATCGTCGCATATTTGCGAAGGACGCTACGTTAGGTGAGAAGATAGCTGCGTCAACTGTTTGGGCTGCGATGAAAGCTAAGACGATGCTTGGGATGGGGATCAAGAAAAAAAAGAACACTGGTAACGGTGGTAAGAAGAGGCGAACTCTACCTATAGCAAAGCGGGGCGGTTTCCTCCCGTTCCTCTTACCTGCATTGGCTGCTATAGGGTCGTTAACTGGTGGTGCTGCCGGCATCGCGAAGGTTGTGAATGACGCTAAGGCTGCACGAAAACAGTTGGAGGAAATGCAGCGTCATAATCATGCTATAGAAGGTCATGGACTTTATCTCACACCTTATAAGAAGGGTACCGGTTTAAAGAAAAAAAAAAACAAAAAAATTCACTCTATGAAAAACTAGGGATACAACCAATGACAAATGGGCAGCTTGAGGATATAGGAAGGAAAAATATACCACATTTTCGCGGAGTATACATGCGCGATAGTCTTCCGACAAGAGCAAATGTAAATGAGAGTGGCATAGTAAACTTGGATGAAAGCATCGGTCCCGGTACACATTGGGTCGCATACGTGAAACACAATCATAGTGTAAAATACTTTGATAGTTTTGGTAATCTACGACCACCTGCGGAACTTATTGCATACTTCGGATCCTCAGCAAAAATTACTTACAATCATACACGTTTTCAAAATTTCAATCAAACCATATGCGGGCAACTGTGTGTAAAATTTCTTGAGGAAAACTCATTATAAATGCACATTATCGATACATACAATTTCATTATGTGCTTTAAACCTTTCGTATAAACATGACACCCTCGTCGTTGACACTAACGTTAACAGGTAAGAGCAGTACGCTCGCAGTGCAGTACTTTCCCCCGATAGATTTGAGCAGTCATGAATATGAATTGGGCCTCGTGGATTTTGAAACGTTTAACACGATACCGAATGTCGATGTTCGCAATAATAAATTTTATTTCGGAGAAAATGATGCTGAAATTGTAATTCCCGAAGGATCCTACGAACTGGACGCAATCAATAAGTACCTGAAACGGGAAATATTGCGACGATATCCCACCAAACATGATTCGGGGAACAACGACGAATACCCTCTCATCATACGTGCTAACAATAATACGATGAAGAGTGAAATATACTGTTCCTATAAGATTAATTTTGAAAAACCCAATAACATAGGATCACTACTTGGATTTTCTACAAACCGTATTCTCCCACCTAAAATATGGTATGAGTCTGACGCTCCTGTGAATATTATAAGCATCAACGTGATTAGAGTGGAATGTAGCATAACAGCTGGATCATATAGTAATGATAAACCCGTACACATTATTCATGAATTTTCACCTAGGGTTCCTCCTGGATATAAGATCTCAGAAACTCCGCCTCGAATCATTTATCTTCCGATCGTCGTGCGAAGAATAGATGATTTAGAAATACGTTTGGTGGACCAAAACAATCGTCTGATTGATTTTCGTGGAGAAGAAATCACGGTTAGACTGCATGTAAAACGGCGAGATCCACGCATCTACGAATAAGTGCTGTATTATGCTTGTGTATAACAAAACAGACGAACCTCTAATCGCAGCCGCTACAAAAAATACGTTCATCGACACAGTAAGTCGAACAAATTATCACACAGCACCATCGTCGAGGAAGAAGAACCTGAGCTTGCAGAACATACGTTTTCTACAATCGTTGGGATTTATTGTAAAGCAATAATGTCCGACATTTTGGCCATTGGCAATACGCCAACCTCTGATAATCGTATAACTAAGATAGAAGTGCACACATATAATCCCTATGCAAATACTACTCTCGGAAATAGTGATGAAATAAGGATACCAATACATCAGCAGGATCTGTATACGCTACCGTGTGAGAGTTTCTTGTACATTGAAGGAAAAATCATTTTAGCAGAGGCTCCACCTCAAGGAACAAGCAACAATGTTATTCTCGATACCAATTGTGCTGCTTTCATGTTTGATGAAATTCGATATGAACTAAATGGAGTTGAAATAGACCGCTGTAGAAATCCTGGAATAACGACCTCGTTAAAAACACATGTATCCATCTCTCCTGGAAAAAGTAAAGCATTGGCCACCGCAGGCTGGCATCGTAAACTGGATGGCGCAGATTTCAATTTCTGCATACCATTCAATATGCTATTTGGCTTCGGTGAAGATTATAACAAGATTACCGTTAACGTGCGTCAAGAGTAAACGCGTTGAATGGTTCTAGTACTTTAAGACCTAAAATCGAATTATTCAAAGTTCAGTGGCGTATGCCACACATAAGTCTGGAAGAAGTAACCAAATTGTCATTACTACGCATTCTCGAGAGAGGACAAATGATACCTATGAGTTTTCGCTCTTGGGATCTATACGAATATCCACATTTGCAAACAACTACGAAGCATACGTGGGCGATAAAGACTGTAACACAATTGGAGAAACCCCGTTTCATCATATTCGCATTGCAGAACGATAGGAAGAATCAATTGCAGAAGAGTGCTAATCAATTCGACGATTGTAAACTGTTAAACATACGGTTGTACCTAAATTCCGAATCGTACCCATACGACGACCTAAACTTGGACTTTGAAAAGAATAAGTATGCGATACTTTATGACATGTACACAAGATTTCAAAACTCATATTATGGTAATCGATCCAGTGAGCCGCTATTGGATGAATTACAGTTCTTATCACAGGGTCCATTTGTGGTCATAGACTGCTCTCGTCAAAACGAGTCTGTCAAAAGTGCAACCATTGATGTGCGCATAGATTTCGAGTGCAGAGATAATGTGCCTGTGAATACAGCTGCTTACTGTTTAATCATACACGATCGTATAGTCGAGTACAGCCCGTTGACCAACGTCGTGCGCAGAATACTTTAACAAGCGGTGGGTGATGGCCCATGTAACGTTCGTCGATCTACAAGGTTTCAAGACGGGGGCAAACGGTTTCATTGTAAAAGAAGCAGCCATTTTACGAGATGGAAATAAACTATTGCACTGGATATTCAAGCCACCATTTGAATTCCATCGATTAACTGCTACTGAAGCATGTCAGGTTCGATGGTTAACGCACAAACATCATGGAATCGGTTGGGCAGATGGATATGTTCCATACAAAACAGCCGGAAGTTGTTTGAAACTGGCTCTGGAAAATACGCAGCAGGTCATTGTCAGGGGTTTGGAAAAGAAAAAATGGTTATGGAAATTAACTGGAATAGAAGCTCTTGATGTGGATCTGGAGGATGTGCCAAGATTATCGTTAATGCAAAAGGGATTGCATAGATGTGCATTCCATACTGGCGTATGTGCCATGGAAAATGTATTTAAACTGTGTAAATTATATACTGATCGACAAGAACCATGTTTTTGAATAAAATGTATTATTTAACAGAACTTCGCTTATTTCTTCCCATATACCAAATAGCGCCTTAAATGCTGACACTACAATTTTTGCGAGTTTCTAAGGGGTATCATATTTCACCTATTCGTTGCTGAGGGGTATCAAGGTCAACCATGCATGCGCCGAGATTCCTGTTCGTTCCTAAGAGGTATCATATTTCATAAAAAAAAAATGGTCGATCAAAGACCTGTCAAATAACGTCATAAACGAAAAAAAAAAGTCGCACGCTCGGTATAATATTTCATAAAAACAATATCACACATCCTGTGGTCTCCAAAAAATGTTGACACTGCAGTTTCTGCATGCCTGTTGTCCCAAAGCTGTGAGAATTAGCGCGATGCCCCCCCACCACATGAATTTGCTATGTTTGCACTTTCAAAAACTGGAAAGAATGAGGGGTTAGCGAGAGGCTATGAAACGCCATTGTTGGTTCGATCGGCAAAGTATCAACTATGTGGTCCGCAACCGTCAACTCTCGAGCAACGCGGCAGAATAATGAGTTTAATCCTCCGCAATTACACACACAGTAAGTACTCCGGCAACCGCTAAAAATGCATTATTGTTTCTTTGCAACTGAAAAGAATTCTTTCCTAATTGTTTCATTTAATATCAGTGCAGATAATTCGGAACAGAGTATCACGCACACGGTGCGTATATTGGGCCGGAGATATCCCTTGACGAATACATGCTACAAATATCTTGACATTGGGGTTCGAATTGGTGGTTGCTGTCATGTTGAGTTGGCTATAGGAGACAATCGCGGCAATGAAATTCAATTTTCTATGGCTACGTGGAAAGATTTTCTACGAAAGAGAGAAGACATTCTGCGGAACATTGCCAACTCAGGGAATGCTGTGCATGTTGGTGATATAACTGTGGAATTCTATCAGTTAAACGATTATGTGAAGCTTGCAAAATTATCGACTTCAACTAAGTGCATACAGATTACTCAGAAAACGATGAGAAGATTGTTTGATTTGGAATATTGTGTCGACCACATGTACTCATGGCTATCTGAGAACCTATATTCTGTACAAACAAAATATTGTAAGTTTATGCAAATAATTTCTAATGTTACCGATGATTTTGCAAAAGCAATTGTGGAACATGAAGATTTTGAACGCAATTCATTAATAGACACCGAATTGTTAGCTTTGGGCTTAGATGTAATGCTAATAAAATAAATCAAAAAGTTTATTCCAAACTATGATATTTTATGTGTGATTTCCTGTCCCAAGATTCCTACCAAAAATGCTAACGCTGCAGTTTTTTTGCGAGATTCCTGTTCGTTCCTAAGAGATATCATATTTCATAAAATGGTCGATCAAAGACCAGTCAAATAACGTCATAAACGAAAAAAAATGCTGCAGTTACAGGAAAAAATGTCAAGGTTGATCGAGTAACACGAATTAGTTATAACACGTTCGACATAATATTTCGCAGTATCTTCCTGTCGCACCAATAGCGTCTTGGACGAAAATATGCTGTCGCTGCAGTATTTGCATGCCCAGAGTTATTCTTTGACATATATACCAAATGTTCGCTATGTTTATGAGATCATCGGTTGGCCAAGCGGCTAATGAGTTGGACTACCAAGCGGTAGACCGGGGTTCGAATCCTGTTCAGTTTTTTTTCTTTAAAACAAAAAATCGCAACCGCTTGTGACGTCACGGAAGTGGTGGGGGTTCCAGCGAAGGTGGTGGTATGCCACGCAACAGCTCGTGACGTCACGGAAGTGGTGGGGGGTCCAGTGAATGTGGTGGCGGTAGGCTACGAAACGCCATTGTAGGTATGGTTGACAAAGTGTCAACACGTCTCTGGTGACGTCACTTCCCGCGAGCTGATGTCACTTCCTCATGACCTCCCAAAAAAAGGGGGGGTAAAAAAATCGAGCAATTACCCTGGGGGGGGGGCAATTACGAGCAATTACCCTGGGGGGGCAATTACAGGGGGGGCAATTATAGGGGGGCAATTATAGGGGGGGCAATTGCCCCCCCCAGGCTTGGTGGAGGGGGGATACCCCCTCCACCATGGGGGGAACCACCCTGGTCCAGAACCGGCATAGCTTTACTACTACTATAATTGCCTCCCCAGGCTTGGTGGAGGGGGGATACCCCCCTCCACCATGGGGGGGAACCACCCTGGTCCAGAACCGGCATAGCTTTACTACTCTTGTTGGACATAAATAAATTAAAAATGTTTTTCACTACGTGGAAGGTGTAATTAAAAGACAAACGCTGTCGACCCTTATTTCAGAATGTCTAAAGAATATTCAGCAATTTTATGGACCCGAAATAACAAACAATTGAAACCTAACAGCTATTTGTAGTTACCGGAGTATTTCACATTTTATTATGTGTGCCGTATGAAATTTGTATATGGTAACATTTTATTATAAAATTTTTTCACACTTGAACCAGTGGAAACGTTTGCAGACCAAAAGTTATCTCAAATATAGTTTCCAATAATTATTTTAAATCATTATTTATTAAGAAGAATTCACCAAGTGGCAGGAACGTTTCCTATTTCCATTATGTTGTAAAGGGAGCTACCCAAGGAGTAGTGGAGCCCATAAAAACCTATTTTTTGTGCCACGCGCAGCGGGGAGCCGTCAACCCGCTGGAGAATTATGGCCCCTGCGACTCGTCGTACAACTATTGTATCCACGACGCTCAGACTGCGTCGTTTGTGGACGGTGTCGCTTAAACCTGGGTTAGAATATTTCGTCGTACGATCGCGTCGTGGGTGTATGAATCGACCTTTATTCGGCGGTGATTCACTCGACACTGTTCGCACTCTTCGCGATCAGCTCACTGGGCTCCTCCGCCGAGGTCATTTCGACCTCCGAAAATGGGCAAGTAATTCTCCCACACTCCTGCAGGACATCGACCCCACCAATCATGGGCTAGCTTGTTCGAAAGACCTCACCGTGGACGACAATGTAAAGGTACTCGGTGTATCTTGGAACCCGTCGCGCGACCAATTTATAATTCACATTGCGTTGCCGTCGGTTCCCCCGCGTACTAAACGTTCGATCCTTGCGACTATCGCAAAATTATACGACCCGTTGGGTTGGGTCACCCCGACAACTATCACCGCCAAAATATTTATGCAAACGCTATGGCGTCGTCAACATAAATGGGACGACCCCCTCTCGGCAGACCTTCTCACTCAGTGGGAAACTATTTACTCGGGTTTGCTACATTTACACGAGCTCAGTTTAGCCAGATGGACTGGCCTGCTATCAAGTGCCCATACCGTCGAACTTCATGGGTTTTCAGACGCCTCTTCCTACGCTTATGCCGCGGTCGTGTACTTAAAGGTCATCGCTCGAGACGTCACGGCCGTGATATCCTTGCTCACTGGAAAGTCAAAGGTCGCGCCGATTGCTCCTATCACCATTCCGCGACTCGAATTGTCTGCTGCCTTACTATTAGCTCGTCTCATGGAATTCGTCCGTCCATCGCGGGGGTCGAGATCCATCTCCTGCTACTGCTGGACTGATTCGTCCATCGTGCTCGCCTGGCTTCGCGATCATCCATCGCGATGGAAAACTTTCGTCGCACACCGAGTCCACGATATTCAATGTCGCATTCCCGATGCCGAGTGGCACTACGTACCCACGTCCTGCAATCCGGCCGATTGCGCATCACGGGGTTTGATCGGTCATGAATTACGCGATCATCCGTTGTGGTGGAAGGGTCCCCAGTGGCTAAGCTTACCTCAACGATGTTGGCCTTCCGATCCGCCCCCGCCCACCACCGAGGGCCCTCTGGCGGAGGAAAAATGCACTGCTGTGCACGTCTGCTCGCAATCCGCTCCCTGGGATCTCGTTTCTCGCTTCTCGTCATGGGCAAAATTAATCCGAGTCACCGCGTACATCTTCAAATTCGTTAACGCCCTTCGCGCCCGAAAAAATAACTCTCCACCGAGATCCTCCAACGGTAGCGTCTTGTCAGTCAACGATTGCGCGACCGCTCGCATCTTCTGGATAAAGTACATCCAACGTGAACTCTTCCCAACCGAACTTGAAGCTCTCACTCACGGCCGGTCTGTATCCACCAAAAGCTCAGTCGTTTCCCTTCACCCCTTTGTCGACAGGGAGGGCGCACTTCGTGTGGGAGGGCGTCTTCACAACGCTCTGATTCCCGTTGCGCAGAAACACCCCATCCTGTTGGCCGCTCATTCGTTAGTCGACTTAATCATCTCCCAAGCTCATCTTCGAACGTTGCACGGAGGTTTACAGCTTACTTTAAGTACACTCCGTCGCGAATTTTGGTTATTACGCGCGCGATCTCTCGCCAAACGCGTCATTCACCGATGTGTGATCTGCGTACGCGAACGAGCGAAAGTTCCGGAACAGCTCATGAGCAGTTTGCCCGCCGCGAGAGTCAATTCCCCTTCTCGGTGCTTCTCACATTGTGGCGTTGATTATGCCGGCCCAGTTCAGGTTCGTGCGTCTGCTGGCCGAGGCATTAAAACCCGTAAAGCGTACATCGCACTCTTTATCTGCTTAGCCAGTCGCGCAATCCATTTGGAACTCGTCGGAGATTACTCTACCCCAGCGTTTTTTAAATGCGTTTGATCGATTCTGTTCGCGGCGTGGTCTTCCGTCCGACATGTACTCCGACAACGGTACGACTTTCACCGGCGCCAATAATGAACTGGCTCGTGCGTACCGCGCAGATTTACGAGACCCTAATTTTCAAAGTAATTCGGCGTATGACAAGGTCTCGTGGCATTTCATTCCCCCGGCCGCGCCACATTTCGGTGGATTGTGGGAAGCCGGTGTGCGCAGCGTGAAACACCATTTACGCCGCGTATTAGGCGATCGCATGCTTTCCTTTGAAGAGTTCGCGACTCTTCTGTGTCGAATCGAGGCTTGCTTGAATTCGAGACCGATTGCCCCCCTCTCCGACACTCTAGACGACTGCGAACCGTTGACTCCGGGGCATTTTCTCATCGGGTCAGCCCTGACCACTTCCCCGGAACCATCCGTTCTGCACCTCAACGAAAATCGACTGTCGCGCTGGCAATTAGTTCGCCACAAAGTCGAACGGTTTTGGAGATTATGGCAATCCGATTATGTCAACACTCTCCAACAGCGTAGTCGATGGCAACAAACACGAACCCCGTTGGAACTCGGACAACTAGTCCTAATTCGACATCCGACGTCTCCTCCATGCAAATGGAAACTTGGTCGCGTCACACAGCTCCACCCTGGTTCGGATGGGCTCACCCGTGTCGTCACGGTACGTACCGCTCAATCCGAGTTCCAACGACCGATCGTGCAGCTCTGCGCTATGCCCGTGCTCAGTGCATCGGCCGCAGACTAGAGTGCCTCTAGGTCTCGCGACCTTCATTGTAAATAGCCGTATGTTTTGTAACTGTTAGTCTTTAAGCTCTTGCGCTTTAATAAAGGTCAAGCTGGAATGCGCTCTTGCTCCTTCCGCGCGACGTCGGCTGCGTCCGACTTTCCGTCAGCATTACCTTACCCCCCCCGTTAATAGCACGGTTTTGAAATCAAGATTTCAAGGCGGGCGGTATGTTCGCGATCGAATCACGCAGCGCCGTGACGTCATCAAGCGATCGCGACCTCACGCGAAGCGAGTCCTCGGCTCGCGCTCCGACGGCGGGTTTCGACAAGATCACGCGACGATGATCCACCAATCATCGATCCTTCATCATCGCGTGATTCTCCGGAACCAATCCTCAAACGACACCGCTCTGAGGAATCGCCGAATCCCCGAAAACGGACCCGAATTCTCGGGAACCGCTCAGTATTCCGCTGCTTCTTCGCCTACACGTGCCTACCTTCTGTACAAGCACGGAATACAACTACAAAGTCATTCTCTTTCTGTACCATTTATTCTATTTCTCAACGTCAAATACAGTCCATTTGCATATTCGTAAATTCAGTGTCGTGCGGTCGTACTCTTATTTCTCCTTCTCGCACAGCGCTGTGCGTTTCCCCGGCTCCTATTCTAACCAACCACGAGGCCGTAGGCTCGGTCCGTTACAGATTTGAATCGTATAAACGAAGGAAATTGAAGGGTGAAAAGATTCGGATTTTTACAATAAGTTAATTCTATTTAAGCACTTGTGTGATTACAAAATTGTCGGTGAAATGATGTATGGAGAAATAGCAGGATGAAAATGAAATACACTTTGAAATTTAAAGGCGCGTGTTGATTACTGAGAACAGCTGATCGTGACTAACTGACAAAGAGAGAGCGATCGGCTGTTCCTCTCTTTCTTTTATTGGCTCGATCCTTCTGGAATATTCGTCACGCGTCATGCTTCCGGGTGAGCATTCGTGAGCATTCCAGAAGGATCAAGAACGGGCCTCGACCAATTACGTGGTCGATAGCGTGCCCACGCAATTTCCGCACGCCGCTGGTTGGTTGACGCCTTGGCGGGATCGCGTCGCTCGCTTGGCGGGACCGCGGCGGCATTTGGCGGGAGCATGCATTGTCGCGAAGCCAATATGGCGCTCACACGCGCCAATCTCAAACAGTGTGACAAAAAAATATTTCGTACAAAAAGTAATCAGTACTCAGTCTTCTACAAATCTCAATACAATCAATTTAAATAATTTCTTTTTTTTAATAAAAAATTGTGTTCACCTTGATTATTTATTTATAACTATATATTTTTTATTCAATAATATTATAGCTGACGCTAAGACGAATCCGACGATATATTTAATGTGGTCTTTATGTTTTGAAATAATGGTGAAATAGGCGTGAACTGCTGGCACGGCGATCTGGCCCACTGTGGAGCGTCGAGATCGACGCCCTGGCGAGCCCCGCTGATAGGCTCCTCGTAGGTGGCCTTGCTCCCCTCCGGGACAGTGATTGTCACTGCTGCGGAGCGGGGAGGGGCCACCACCCGAGGAGGCGCCTTCTTTTGGGCCCCGGTCCCCTTGGCCTCAGAGGCGGGAACCGGGGGCGTGGCGGCAGCAGCCTTGGCCCTCCGCCTCGCCTTCATTCCCACCACCTGAGCCCAGGTTTCCCCAACCGGAGGAAACGAGATCCCAGGGTGGTGGGAGGCGGCAGCGACCAGGGCCACTCCACTGGGGGCTTGGAGGGCGGGGGGGGCCGATACGGCGTCACCCCTTCTTCTTCTTCTTTTTCCTCTTGGTGGGAGGGTTTACGACACCAAGAGGATTCACAGGGGGCAAGGGGAGGGCGGGAACATGGGGATCAGGGATAGGGGTACGCGCCGGCGGAGCGACGGGGGCTCTCGGCTTCCCAGCCGAGAATGTCCCGGCCAACCGCGCCGCGACGGCGCATGTCCCCGCAGGGGGACTACGGACCCCCAGCACCGGCAGGAGCTCCTCACGGAACGCCAATAATTTGGCGTCCATGAGTGCCCCGCGCCGGACCAGGAGGACCGCATCTCCCGAAGGCGCCACCCCTAGGAGAGGAGAGGGCGGCGAACGTCTCGAGGGGACCGTATCCGCGGCAGGAGGCTGCGACGAAGAGGGGACAGGAACCGGGGCGGCCTGCTGCCTCTTCATCGCCATCATCTCCCCACGGATGGCGGTCACAAGGAGTCCTTCAACTCCTCCATTTCGCGTCTCAGCGCCGCGTTCTTCCCCCTGAGGGAACGATTCTCCGCCTGCACCCTCTCCCAGAATGCTGCAGGCAGTTTACCGGATGACCCCCCCGGGGGCGCGACGCCGGAACCAGTGGGGGAAGAAGAGGAAGAGTCCCCCTGCCACCCTCACCCCTCCAGCTCCCTCATCGCAGCCTCAACTAGGCGCGCCGCGTCCTGCAGGGTCCGCACATACGTCCCCTTCATATTACGGTTCCTGAGGGCGGTGGCCTCGACCGCACGGCTGGCGGCAACCACCTCGGTGGCGATCTCCCGGGGAGGAGGTCCAGCAGCTCGAGCTGACACTCCTCAACAGAGGATGCGCCCTTGTCGCGGGGCCTCTTCTTTTCTCCCCGGGGGGGACAGACTCCCCCACGGAGGGCGTCCATGGTCTCTTGCTCCCCGTCGTCTTATTCGACGCCAGGGACATCCGGTTGTCGACCGGACCGTGGAGACCTCCCCCCGCGAGGAGGGGGCCCAGTGCGTCGGGCCGGCCCCCGCCACCGGGATTTGTCCCGGCCGTTATAGCCGACGTCCGCCGCGTCCGGGGTCTCCCTCCCAAGGAGGAGCAACCCGCCGAGGCGGATCGCACCGATCCGTCCCCCCGCGACTCCGAGGTCCCCATAACAGGACCCGAAGCAGCGGCTCCTATACTCCCCGCATCCGGGCGCGGTAGCCCCTCCATCACATCATTCTCCCGAGGCACGTCATCATTATTCATTACATATAACATAACGGGCTTGGTTACACCTCCCCCCATTTCTGGGAGGGGCCTCACTCGTCACCCAAACAATACTCCGGTTGGCAGCACTAATGTTCAACCCCGGGAGATGCCACCAACCCCCGTCCCCCGGGGGCCCCAGATTACTACCCGGTCGCGGGCAAGACCGGAGGTGCAACACCCACCCCCCCCTACTGCATCAGTGGCGCGCTAAATGGCCGGTGTATCCACCGACCCACCAGAGTGCAATGGTGCTACCTTCACCGCGCGCCGAAGCTTAGTAGTTAGAGACATATTTTATAGAGGTAGTATTTTAGAGAGATTTTTTAGAGAGATACATCCTCGCGGGCCGGCCGATCAAGTCAAGCCTCCCGTTCCGGTAAAACATGACCACCGGTTTACGGTATGGGGCCTCGGACGTTGACCTGCCCTGGCCAACATATGTCCGAGACACTAGGAGCACACGGGCACTGCCTCCTGAGTATAAAGCGCAGAAAAAAGTGACAGGGAGTGCCCCTGTGCACCCCTCGCTCCGTTAGCACACACCGAAGTGTGTCCCAGGGTCCACCACGAGGAGGTGGAGCGAGAGGATTTAGCTCTGTGACATCCTTCGAATAGAGAGAACGAACCTACAATGGATCAGAGCCACCACTGTTGGCGCCACATAGCCTAGGACCCCATGCTCTCCTCACCTGTCCCTCGTACCATCACCAGGCCCCATGTATCATATGATACGGGGATACCCAACCAGTTAATTTTGGTGATACCCCACAGGGGGGGCATGCTGCACCTCGGGGTTCCCCCCATATCAGCTACACCGGCCTGGTTGTTCGGGCCATTTGTTCCTATATCTTTAATATTTTTGGACCTACTGTTTATTAAGGTGGGTTGCGAACCACCTATGTGTCAACAACACGCTGAAAAACCACCCTGGGCCACCCCCGGCTTCTCACCGAGCGGTCACCCATCTGAGCAATGACCAGCGTCCCCGTTGTTTAACTTCGGTGATCGGACGAGAACCGGTGCTTGCAACGGGGGGATACCCAACCAGCGAAGAAGCAAACGCTTCCGTAGCTCGAAGTTGCATATGCAACCGAACATCCTTCCTCGAAGACGCACACGCGTCCCAAGTGTCACATGACACGGGGCTTCCTCGACGCTCAAGCTGCACACACGGCGAGTTACCCGCTCCTGACCTGTCACTTCGCCGGGGGAATTGTAAACTCCAATAAAACAGTGAAGACGATGTCCGCGTCGAACACCGTCCAATGCTAGCCGTTAAGAATATTGCGTCGCCATAGCCGTAAGAAATCGAACCGCCGCGATCACTCCGCCGTTGTAGCCCGTAAAACCTCCGTAGCCAGTAAAACCGCCGCCGCACAGTGGGGTATTTGGCCCGAAAACGTGGAAAAAAGTCGATTTCTAAATTTTGCGCATATCATAAAGTATTTGTTGTCCATCGTAGTTAAAGGTCTGAAGAATAAGGCTTTAATGTTGTTCTTTTCATCGAAAGTCAAGAGATTTTAAGGCGCGCTTTGCGTTCTTATATAGTCTCTAAAATAGCCTCCGTTCATTGGCGATTTTCAAGTGTTTTAAAGAAAATTGTGTAAATTCTTGTAGTACAAAAGTTGTTCAGGAAGATATACAGAGCACTTTCGCACAGATTTCATTTTGTTATCATCTAAATTAGTATAGTTGTTAATATCTGAACATTACCAATAATTCTGAAAGTTTTTTTACGATTACAAAACTTTATTGACGATTTTGTTATATTGCTGCGTGAGACTGCGTGCTCTTTCTGGTCTCATCACATTCGGTAAAGATTTGTGATTATAAGCCAACCAAATTTGGTTCCGGTATCACGCGGCTTCTTTCCGGGTCTCGTATAGAGAGGCGGAAAGCAATCCACTTCGGGTTTTTACAGGCGTGATAGCCAGGCTGGGTCCGGCCGTGCTGGGCTCCACCCGTGATAAAACGTGCTCTCGCGGGCGTCGAGACGTATTCAACGATCACAGGTTCGTCTTCCGGGCGCCAGACATCCGGAGATGTCACACAAAATAACGCTAATAACTGAAGCCTACGAGATCACGATCTCGCGAATCTGAATAGCTCGATATGGTCACAGGGTTCTACACAGGATCGGACAGGACGTTCCCCACGGCGGGAATGGACCTCGTGAATAACCTCGACATGTGTGAACTGAGAAAATAGAATTTAATACCAGTTTGACTTTACTAATAATACTGTACAATCTGTCGAGTAGCTACGCGGCAGCAACGGTGGTGTATAAAGAATCGTAACAAAATAATATCATCGGACGGAGAAAGCTACGTGTTCGGCAGAAGGCCGACACGTGCACGGTTTCGCTGTGACAAGATGGCCGCGTCGGAATCGGTACTACGCCGGTTGCCCGGGCGAAAGAACAGCGATTGCATAAGTGGTACCGATTCCCGATGGAATACGCGATTCTCGGAACAAAGTCAGAACCCCGCGTCGGTAATACTCCGAGACTCTAGGCCGGCGCGGGGTCACGATGGATTTGACATAATGTCTTCAAAATGACTGTGCGCGGCAGCTACAACATAAGTACGCGAACGCGTGGTAATTCGGCGGAACTCGCGCTGGTCGCTCTCACTGGGAAACTCGCCTAAGGAAATCACAAAGGGCAGCCGTTACAACGGCTTCACAAAAGCACGCGGTCGTCGTTAAGACGTACCGCGAGCAACCGAGAAATATTACACAAAAATGCCCCCTGAGCCACTTGGAAAATCGTTACAATCACGAAATCATAGCCTGAAGTCTGGTTGGCACTTACCACCGGCAGCGACGCTAATTCGGCGTAGCTCGATCGATTTGCTACGGCCGTTCGTACAATGTATTATATTATTACGCACACGCGGTTACAAGTGTCGGATCGCAACAACCTATTAGGACGAAAGCCTACGCAACAGTGCCCGTGATTTTCGGTGGCTCGAGAATGCGGAAGTGAGGCGTCCCCCACTCGTTCGGTTTTGCCCGCCAATTACTGTCGCTCGCGATGTCGCCAATACGTAGGGCCGACACTCGACAGGGAGGCCCCTGACCTTGCCGTTTCCCTAGTTTCCTTAATGGTGGCCGTTCTGCCACCGGGAATGTCGCAAGACATTCCAGGATCGCTCGAGCCGCTCCTGCATGGGACCGTTGTTGCTGCGGGACGAGGCGTCGACGGGACGATTCTTCAATCTTATTTCAGGTCCCATGGTCCCTCGTCGGCGCCTCCAGGTTGATTGGCCTGGGCTCGATGTCCTTTTATTATTTCCTTCCGCGGAAGGATTTGACACCAATGTGTGGTCAGGCGTTTCGAGTGGGCCATACGGGGCAGCAATGGCTTTTCCTTTACTTCGGCAGCGAGTGGGTAGCCGGGCTCCCTGAGCCCGTGCTACGGTCCTGTGACTTTCCGTCGTGCCAATCGGCACGACGTTCGAATTTCCTTACAGTCATAGATCTTAACGTTTGAGATGTCCCAGCGAGAGCGCTTACAGCTGCCATATTCGCAATTATATTGCCAGAGGGCGGTCCGGTCCTTTCGAATTAACAATTAGAGAGGAATCTCTAATATACGAAGGGACGTGGTTATTTTGCCACGTCACACCGGATATGTCCGGATTCAAATTTTATAGCCAATTTAGTATTAAGCGTTTAGCAGCGTTTTGCGTACGGCTGCGCCTGTACGTTTGGCTACGCTACGCTTGGCCTGCGCTGCGTGAGGTTCTACAGCCTCATCTACGGAACTGTTTATATTACTGGCACTTGGATGTTTTGTCACGTTGACCCTTTCGTTCGAGCCGATTGACTCGCGAGAACGGGTCAACTCCGAGCCTTGCAGGCGTTGAAACCAGGCCGCGTGTAGGCCGAGCTCACGCGGTCCGCTTGGGACAAAACCAGGCTCGAAGATTCGACGATGCCGCAACGAAACACGCAAAGTTCGGGCGCCAGGCGCCAGGCGCCGCGAAGGTGCCACACGAAACACGATAGCGGGTTCGAGCTCGGAGAAGCCGAATTCGAGAGTCGAATATTCGAGATACGCGGATCGAAACGGCTACGCGACTAGGCCAGTTGGTTCGGACACGGGAAAGACGAGGACAGCCCCCTCGGCAGGACGGATCTCACAGGACGCGAAGAATGATTGACAACGTTTGGTCTCGAGCTGTTTATTGCAGCGGTCAAATGTTACAAAAGCAGCGGCCACGTGGCCGCGACCCGAGAGCCCGCGCTCTTCATACAAGTTGACGAGAAGATGGTCGCTCGCCACGCGGTTGTCTGGTCGTATTCCCCCGCGACGACACCGAAGAAACGAATCGCAGTTAATCGGCTGCGAACTACGGAAAACGCGAGGCGTAGGTGTTCGGCGAAATACGAGACTGCCGTGATGGCCTTCGCACGAGATTCGCGACGACGCGTACGATATCTTCGCGTTACGCTAATGACGAGACACAGGATTCGAGATAACCGCAATTACCGCCGAGATTGTCCTTGCCAAACGAGACCCCTTCGAGGAAACACTTCCGCGCTCGCAATTTCGGAAAACCCTCTCGTAATTCTCGAAACGAGGACGAGACGGGAAGCGTTCGTCCCCCCGCGCGACGAAGGTCGAGCCGCCTTGCTACGAAATATCCGAAGTGATCACTGTACCGTTTCTCGTGCCGTGGATTTCGGTCAACCCCAAAAGCGACTCGGAAAGGCCGTAGTTCGCACGTCGGTAGTCGGCTGGACTGCGGATGTTCTGCTAGTCCTAGGCGGAAACCGTCAACGAGACACGGAACTTCGCGACGAAATACTCGATTTTCTAATCGCTACGCGATGCTGTAGAATTTGGCGTGTCGGACGTCAACGAGAGCCAACGCGACAGTGATCGATCTATCGGCTTTTCGGTAGGCGGCGGATCGAACCCGGTTCCCCCTCCACTCGACCGTCAAACCGAATTTCTATGGGCGCGCTTCTCTCGCGCGAGACCTAAGCAGCAGGAGCGTTCCCTTTAGCGTCTTAGGGCCCCGGACCGAAACAAGTAATTTTCCTAAGCCGCGCGCTCCTTGGGTGGAGGCGCGGCCTTGGTGACGATGGCACCGACCCCGCGGGAGCTCTCTTCTTGCACGGTGAGGCGGCGTCGGGATCTCGAATTTGTCGTAGTCGACGTGGTGTTTAGAAGAGCTCTCCTCCTTGCGACGCCTCCGGTTGATTCGCCGGGTGCGATCGTGCCAAGTTGCTGCCTGTGCACAGTAGGGTGGACCTTAGTTGCTCTTGTGCAAAATTTTTTTAAAAATTCATTTGATGCGACCTTTGCAATCTGTTCTACTCGGTAAAAAACTAATTCCCTCTAAATTTCAAATCGATCGGACAAAGGGAAGACGTGTCGCAACGAGTTTGTTTATGCAAAAAATTTTAATTTTGCGAAAAATGAAAAAGTACACATTTTTTCAATCCCACTGGTCATTAAACACTATTTTAATGTAATATTCTTTTTATATCAAAGCAAAAATTAAATTGTTTAATGAATTTGTTTAAGCAAAATTTTTAATATTTATTTTTTAAATACAAAATTTGATCTCACATTAATATAAGGAAAAGTATAAAAAGACAGTTAAATACTTATAATTAAATATTTTATTTATAGGCCTAATTATAATAAGAGTATAAATAATTTTTAAAAATCTGTACTTAATGTTGTTTTATCAATTTTTGGGTATTTTTCCCTATAATCGGTTACAATTTGTAATATGAATTGTTTTTCTTCTTCGTTTTTGCATAACGTTAAATTATAATCTTTCATTAATTTTACTGCTCTTTCTGCAACGTCATTCACAACTTCTAATTTTGTTATAATACCTATCGCTTCGATATAATTATTATTAGTTTCCCATAGTGCTGGATCAATTAAAAGAAAATCTGAATTTATATTGAACCGTTTGAAAAAATTATTTGATTCAGATGATACGAAATGTTGTATTTCCAAATTCGCAAGATTTTTAATTTCTATAGTCGTTGTCATGTATCTCTTATAATTATTATTATAGTTTACATTTTGTAGTGCTTGCACCATCAATCTTTTTGTTCCTACTGAAACTTTTTTATCAAAAAACGATAGCGCCGCATTCTTCGGTGACAAGTACCATAAATGGTTCACAATTTTTTTTAATGCCACATCGCTTATTTCTTCGTTAACATTTTTGTAATGAATTATATTTTTGATGAATTCTAGATCTACACGTGGCGCCATAGCAGCCATTGGGATCAAAATCCACGGCTCAATATAAATGTTAATTAGAAATACACATGTATCTCTAATGCTACTATACTCTTCCTGGTTGAGAGGAAATTCGTTTCGAAAAATAAATATTTTTAAAGTGTATATTATTTTAGCCATCCACCTCGCATGGTGAAATGCGCCAGGCATTTGGAATGAAATGCCACCCAAAGCAATCCCCCCAAGAAAAATTATTGCTAATTCTAAAAGTTTTTTGTAGTCATCTCTTGGGTGACTCATTTTTGTGTAATTTTTAAAAATTTCGATTTTTTTTTGTGTTTCGGCTTCGACTTTAAATGGAGATGCCGGGGCGCCGGGATCGCCCAGATTTGAGCGCGCGGAGACAAGAGAACGGGAAAATGATATAACGAGGAGACTCGCGAGAACAGACGGGTTGATTGAATGTCTGACAGGTGACAACTCACTTTATTGATCGTTAGAGCAAGGCGCGATAGTACAATGAAACTTGGATGATGGTGGCCGTGTGAGGTATCGCAAGGAATGCGCTCCTCCGACGCAGGAGGGTCCCTAAATAGCCGTCGCGTCGGCCGAGGTGGTGTCACGCGATTGGCGTGGATCGCTCATCGAATCGATTGTTTTGAGATTCAAAGTAAGGTGATTTACGGTCGATGCGAGACGTTACGAACGTTGAAACAATAACAGCGGGCTCTACGCGCCGCTGACTTGACGTAAACCAAGTGTCGCGCGGTGTTTATCCGTGTCTCGCGTCGACCGGTAAACTTCTTACTTTGAATCTCGAACATACCGCCCGCCTCGAAACACAGTTTCGAAACGAAGCACCCTTTTTACGCACGCACTATGACTAAGAAGGTCGGGCCTCGCACAGCCGCGAGACTTCACAATAACGGGAATGCGTTGTACGATGGTCACTGACGCTAGACCCAGAAGCGCACGCTCGAGAGGCGACTCGCTGTCGCCGGGTTCGCTTTGTTTTGTCGCAACGGTTTCTGAGAAGCGCGATTGTGACGTTGATCGTGGAAACCCATGGGGAGCGCCGCCCGCCGTGACGGAACGCATCGGATCGCATTGTTTGATTCGCGTGCGGGGAGCGAGGGAGGCGGGACCCGGAACGAACGCGCGCGACGACGGCCGAACGGAGCTGCGTCTATGGGGTGGACGATGCGCTCTGGACGGGTAATAAACATAATTTCACTAAAGGTCGCTTTAGCGTTGCCGTCGCCGTTTTGACGGTGACGACTCGAGTGTGACCGTCGTCGCCGGGATGCAACTGGACTACGCGACCGAGTTCCCACTTGCATGGGGGGAGTGTGGGGTTCCTAAGAAGGACGAGTTGCCCCGTGGAGATGGGAGGGTACGGCTTCCGCCACTTGCCGCGCTGTTGCAGGGTGTTTATATAATCGTCCTGCCACAGCCTCCAGAAGCGTTCTGCTGTGTGACGAATTAGCTGCCAACGGGAAAGTCGGTTTTCGCCAATTTCTAGATATGAGGGCTGTGGCGGTACCGTGAGCGTGGATCCCACGAGGAAATGCCCGGGTGTGAGGACTTCGTAGTCGTCGAGGGTATCGGTGAGCGGTGCGAGGGGGCGAGAGTTTAAGCAGGCTTCGATCGCGCACAGAAGTGTTGAGAACTCTTCGTGGGTTAGCATGCGCTCGCCAAGGATGCGACGGAGGTGATGTTTCACGCTCTTGACCCCCGCCTCCCATAAGCCCCCGAAGTGCGGCGCCGATGGGGGGATGAAGTGCCACGTCGTGCCATCGGCGGCTGTCTTATTTAAAAAATTCGGATCCCTTACGGCGGCGCGATACGCTGCGGCGAGTTCACGGCACCCACCTACGAAAGTAGTTCCGTTATCGGAGTAAACGGCTTCCGGCAGCCCACGGCGGGAGCAAAATCGAAGGTAGGCGTTTAAAAACGCGGGGGTAGAGTAGTCGCCGGCTAGCTCCAGATGAATTGCTTTTGTGGCCATGCAGATGAACAATGCGATGTAGGCTTTTCGCGAGGTGATACCGCGACCGGCCGAGGCGCGGACTTGGAAGGGTCCGGCGTAATCTACGCCACAGTGTGCGAAACTTCGAGCTGGCGGGGATACGCGGGCTTTAGGTAAATTTCCCATGATTTGCTCGGGAACGGCAGCTCTTTCCCGAACGCATGTGATGCACGAATGGATGACGGATTTCACCGTGTTTCGGGCACGGAGGAGCCAATAGTTTTGGCGAAGGGTGTGTAGCGTGAGTTGCACGCCGCCGTGCAGCGTGCTGACATGGATCTGCTCAACGAGGAGGCGCACGAGGGGATGCGGCGCAAGCAGAATCGGATGCTTTACCCTGTGGGCGAGGGAGGTGTGCTGCAATCGGCCTCCGACACGAATAATGCCATCCTCGTCGAGGAATGGGCTGAGCGATAATAGAGGGCTCTTTGGCGACGGCGCATGGGCTTGTTGGAGCGCGCGAAGTTCTTCGGGGAATGCCTCGAATTGGAGGCGCTTAATCCAAAAGAGCCTAGCTTGGGAGACGTCCGAGGTCGCGAGCGCCTGTCCGGGCGGCTGATTAGTGGTCTCGGAGCAATCCCGACGGCAGAGACGGACGAACTTGATTACATAGGCCGTAACTCGTAGGAGTTTAGGCCATTTAGAGAATCGAGAGGCCAAATCCCACTCGATTGAGGAGGGGACCGTGTTGTGGTGCACTGCTTTGACCTCCGTCAGATCGTTACTTTCCGGGATGGGTGCCTGAGATGGCCATGCGGAGGCGTCGAGTTCGAGCCATTTTGGTCCGTGCCACCACAGCTGATGGTTGAGGAGATCGTCGCTCAGGAGACCGCGGGAACTGCAGTCGGCTGGATTGTCGGAGGTCGGCACATGCCGCCACTCTGCTTTTGGAAGTCGAGTCTGGATATCCGCGACGCGATTGGCCACATAAGTTTTCCATTTGGACGGGTGCGAATGTAGCCAGGCTAGCACGACGGTTGAATCCGTCCAACAGAAACACGAGGCGCTGGTGTTCGGAAGCGACGAAAGGACGAATGTCATGAGACGTGCCAAGAGCGCGGCTGCTTGCAGTTCGAGACGCGGAACTGTCACAGGGGTGAGGGGCGTGACTTTGGACTTGCCTGCGAGTAGTGATAGGGTGATTTGGCCTGTCGTGGAGATGCACCGCGCATAGATGACGGCGGCGTATGCTATGTTGGATGCGTCCGCGAATCCATGAAACTCGATGTGAGAGTTGGACGGAGAGTAGCCGGTCCATCGAGGAATTTGTACTTGAGTGAGGGACGGTAGGCGAGTATAGATCGCGGTCCAGCGATCGAGTGCGGGGCCGGCTATCGGAGCGTCCCACTCGATTCGAAGGCGCCATAGGTCCTGAATTAGGATTTTGGCGGAAATGATGGCAGGAGTGACCCAGCCCAACGGATCATAGAATTTCGCGATCGTAGATAGAATCGTCCGTTTCGTGGAGGGGGTTGTATCGGGGATCGAGACTTGGAATTGGAAAGCGTCGCGAGACGGATTCCAACTTACTCCTAGAATTTTGACCTCATCGTCGGGTGCGAGGAATTTCGAACACGCGAGGCCGTGATCCGCCGGATCCATATCGGTGAGGAGGTCGGAATGGTTGCTTGCCCATTTCCGGAGTCTTAAACGATCGCGTTGCAATAAACCATTTAGCTGATCGCGAGATCGGCGTAGAGAAGGGATATCGTCGCCGCCGAATAATACGTCGTCGACGTAAATGTTAGATTGTAGGATGGGACGAGCGAGGGGAAATTGAGAGCCTTCGTCCTCGCTAAGTTGCTGTAATACTCGAAGGGCGAGGAACGGAGCGCAGGTCATTCCGTAAGTGACGGTTAGCAGCTGGTAGGGGTTGGGCTCGTCGCTGGGGAATTCTTTCCAAAGAATCCTCTGATAGTCGAGGTCGCGGGCATCGACGAGGATTTGGCGATACATCTTCGCGATATCGGCGGTGTAGACGTACCGAAAGTTACGCCACCGAAGTAGAACGGAGGACAGATCAGCTTGTAACTTGGGACCGGGTAACAGATGGTCGTTGAGGGAGGTTCCGTTCGAGCTAATGCTAGACGCGTTGAACACAACGCGGAGGTGCGTCGTCGCGCTGCCTTCGCGAAACACAGGGTGATGGGGTAAGTAAACAGATTGCGTCGACGACGGGGAGGAAGGGGGTGCGCGACGCATATGGCCGAGCTTCTCGTACTCGTGAAGAAACGCTTGATATTCCGAGGCGAGGGTGGGCTGCCGGTGGAATTTTCTCTGTAGCGAGCGGTGGATTTGTTCCGCTAAAGGGCGTGATCTCCCGATATTTATGGGAGGTCCAGTTCGGAACGGAAGACGAACCACGTACCGACCGTCGGCCGTGCGGGTCGTGTGCGCGCGGAAGTGTGACTCGCACTGTTCTTCGTCCGGGGTAAGGAGAGCGCGACGGGGAATCTCTTCAAGTTCCCAAAATCGTTTGAGCTCGTGGGAAAGAGTGTCGTCGTGAATGCAATGGTGCATTGTGATGGTGGAGCAATCGAGAGGTTGACTACGGGCCGCGCTGGAGGTAGCTGCCTCTGGTGCCTGACACGCGATGGGTCCGGAAATGACCCACCCAAATACCGTTTCTTGCGCGACTGGTAGTCCGTGGGGACCTTTACGCACGCCGTGACAGATTAGGCCGTGGTAGACGTCCGCGCCCAGAAGGAGGTGAATTTCGGCCCGGCTTGACGGATCGGGGTCGGCCCATTCTAAGTTTGCGAGGTGCGCTAGGGCTCGGGAATCTCGGATACGTCTCGGCGCGTATGTTGAAAGCGCAGGGAGCACGAGCGCGATGGTTGATATTGCGGGAGTCGCGGACGATCGGTGAGCAACTTGGAGCTGCACAGCGTGACGCACGGTGCCGGCGTGGATGCCGCCGACAGCCGAGATCGAGGTGGTGACGCGAGTGCGTTTCGCCCGCAGAAGATGCGCCATCGCTTCCGTGATAAAGCTGGTTTCGGAGCCTTGGTCAATCAGGGCTCGGATGGTCACGCAACGACCGGACGGAACGCTTATCTTGACGAGGGCGGTGGCTAACAATACCGTGGTGCTTGGTTCCGCGACGGTGGACACGAGGTGAGCGTTCACCTCAGAATTCCCGGCCGAAGGGGGAGTAGAGCTTTCCGCCTGTATCTCGTCATCGTGTAGGAGCGAATGATGTCGTCGGTGACACAGGCGACACGAAAACTTGCTGGTACAATCCCGACTGAGATGCGCATGGCTTAGACAGTTGAAACAGCGCTTGAATGTATGTACGAGCTCGCGACGGTCGCGTGGGTTTTTCGCAGTGAATTTCGGGCATGCACTAAAGAAATGAGGAGCTTGACACACCGGACACGGTGGAGATGGTCGCTTGACCGCGGTGACGGCATGCACGTGCGACGTATCGTCGATCGATTCGGTGGTAGCGGCCGGGTGCATCGAGGAGTTAGAGGACACACTTTCCGCGAATTCTTCAAGTCCACGCACGCGGGAGTCGATGAACTTGGACAACGTGTCGAAGGACGGAGGCGTGACATCGTCGCTGATTTTTAATTTCCACGCCCGTCGCGTTGTGTCGTCTAACTTCTGGGATACTAGATGGACAAGAATATCGTTCCAAAGATCTTCCGGCTTCCGGTTGAGATTCTGGAGCGACGCGCAGATGAGGCAGACGCTGTCGCGAAGTGTGAGGAGGTCGTCTGCTGATTCGCGAGAAAGCGCGGGAATATCGTACAATTTTTGAAGGTGTGCGGTTACAAGACGTCGCGGGTTTTGGTAGCGCGTAGTCAAGGTCGCCCAAGCAACTTGAAAGTTATTTTCGGTCACGGGAATCTGTTTGATATAGGCGAGCGCTTGACCCGTGAGAGAAGAGAGAAGGTAGTGGAGGCGCGATACATCGTGGAGCGTGTCGTTCTTAATGATGAGAGATATGAAACGGTCGCGAAACGATTCCCATTCCGCGTACTGGCCATTGAATTCGGGCAAGTCGAGACGGGGAAGTTGATCGGCCGGTACCGCCATTGAAACTTCGGCGCTGGGTTTTGAGGTGGGACTTACTGTGGCGCTGGTCAAGTTGTCGAGCAGGGTCGTCATGAAGGACACGGTCTCCAAATAGGTTTCCTCCGTTTGCTCGAACTGGTCCTCAGAAAAGTATGGGATCTGGGCCTGGTCCGCTGACGACGTGGCAGCGCGAAGGCGCGCATTGACTGCATCGAACTTCCGCCACTGCTCCTGGAGATGGGCGATTCTCGTTCTCAGCGTCGTTTTGGTCCACTTTTCCTTCCCCAGCTTCTTGAGGTTGGCCAGAGCGTTGTCGATGCCTCGTTTCGTTTGGAGTTGACCCGCGAGTGCGTCCGCCATGGTAGAGAATCTTGCGGGTCACGAGGTACTCCCAGTTCTCTTTTCCGCGATCCGGCTCGAAGGACCAATGTTTCGGCTTCGACTTTAAATGGAGATGCCGGGGCGCCGGGATCGCCCAGATTTGAGCGCGCGGAGACAAGAGAACGGGAAAATGATATAACGAGGAGACTCGCGAGAACAGACGGGTTGATTGAATGTCTGACAGGTGACAACTCACTTTATTGATCGTTAGAGCAAGGCGCGATAGTACAATGAAACTTGGATGATGGTGGCCGTGTGAGGTATCGCAAGGAATGCGCTCCTCCGACGCAGGAGGGTCCCTAAATAGCCGTCGCGTCGGCCGAGGTGGTGTCACGCGATTGGCGTGGATCGCTCATCGAATCGATTGTTTTGAGATTCAAAGTAAGGTGATTTACGGTCGATGCGAGACGTTACGAACGTTGAAACAATAACAGCGGGCTCTACGCGCCGCTGACTTGACGTAAACCAAGTGTCGCGCGGTGTTTATCCGTGTCTCGCGTCGACCGGTAAACTTCTTACTTTGAATCTCGAACATTTTGTATATCATTAATATGTTTCAGAACGTAATCGTCGTGCGTTCCCGGGATGTAATTATTTTTATTAATTTCAGGCCAACTATTTTGAAATTTTTTAAAAAGTTGAATATTCGGGCCTGTTGTTTTCGGCATTTTTAATTCAAAGACCCCACGCAACACAATTTCGTATATGTGATGGCGACAAGGAAAATACAAAAGATCTCTTTCAATTCTTTGTTCTAGCAACACACATGTGCCCTGTAATCGTCCCGTATTTGACGAAGTCGTGTCACAGCATAAAGCTTCTACGTGGTCCGTTAAATTCCATTCTTCTAAGGTTGCAAATATCGCCAAGGCCTGATCGCTTCCACTACTGGAAGGAATCGCAGGTATCCCCAATAATTTTCGTACACCGTTGCACGAAATTACCACTGGAAGTCGCTCCACAGTTTTCTTGTCCAAAGTAGGCAACATCGCGCCATCCCAATGTACAGTTATCCCCCTGAGATTAATTTCTCCGAACATTTTCCGCAGATGTTTGGCGTGATCTGCGCGAAAATTATGACGAAATCGCCGAAGAGAAGTGCGATTAATAATTAATTCATTTGTATTGTGACCTAAGCTCTCTGCTGTTGCCATAATAATACGAACAGCATCGCGATCGCTGATTTTGCACGCATCTAAAGCTGCAACTAACTTTGAAGAAAATAATTGAACTTTTCCTCTTCTCCTTTTTCGGTCACTCGGCCCAGGTATATTCGAATCACCTTCAACTTCTGAGTCACTGGATACCTGCAACCCCTCAGGAACATTCCCAATGCTCGAATCTAACGGAAAATCTCCAATGCCCGAACCTAACGGTACATTCATTGTCATTTCGTCGCTGGATGACGACGAAGATTGTAGCTGCACTGTTTCTGTAATGTAAAAATAAATATACTGAATTTATTTTGTGACGTGGCATATCCTGCCAACGTCAATCCGTACCCTAACGGAAGACCGGGTCACATTTTGGCAAAGCCGTAGCAAGCGCGGTCAAAGCAATCGCTCTCCCTGGGACGTCCGAGGCCTTAAAAGAACGAAATTACCGCGTTCAAATGTCGCGCCGCTGGGCGCGACATGGAGTTTCAGCTACCACGATAACGAGAAGAACCAGAGTCTGTCTCCGGCCACTGATTGGCCAAGATCCCGAGGCGAAGACGCCCGGAACACCTATCGCAGCAGGCCGCCAGTGAGGAAGACGGCCAGGATTGGTCAGGGCCCAAGTCCAGCAATCCAGAGAAGCCGACGAGGTTAACGGAACGAAAGCACGACCATCGGCTCACCCCGTCGACGTATCGCCCGGAGAATGTCATGAGAGCAACTCCGGACGACTAAAGTCCACTCCTGTCCGACGACGTCACGATATCGGACGAGTCCCGGTAAATTCAAGAATTACCGAGGACCCGGGTCCGAATGTCATCGCTCCGTCCCTGCGGCCAGGAGCCACGCGATAGGTCCGAGCGTCGCCTCAGCGGAGATAGTCGCGGGAGAGGGGGACGCCTCGCTTCCGCGTTCACGAGCCGGCTCGAACTGGGTCACTAGGCCATCTTAATTGAAAGTTACCGCACGTGCGACTATAACCGCGAGTCTAATTACCGAGTCTTTGCATCGGCTGCCATCCCGTGCGACAAGTGGTGAGTACCGGTCAGGCTATCGGGAATTCATTAGAATATTGTGACCAGTTCGTGTTGGTTCGGGGGCAAAATTATCGGGAGTAGAATCTCCAGCTTTGCGACTTTGCGAGGACACGTGCCGCCGGCGATTCCGTTGACCGAGAGTAGCTCTCTCGAGAGGTCCGCCCGGCCGTGGGCCGTTCGGGCGACGGTAGCCCAAGCAAGGGATCCGGGACGAACGGGAAAATAACGAAAATTGGCTTCCCTCGAGACGTTCCACGGGGAACAGTGTCACGCGGTCAGTTCTGTTCGGCCGCCATTACATCTCGCGCGTGTACCGGCGAAATTCATTGGCCCGCGTATTACATCTGAGCTCGGCAGAAATCGTGCCTCCTTGGCTTGTATCTCACGCGAAGTCCTGTGACTGCCGAGCTCGACGCGAACGACGAGGCTACGCGCGTTCGGTAGAACATCCGCCGAAAATCATCGCCTACGCGCTGGCAAATACGTTGACTGCCGCCGGTGTCCACCGGGGGCTTGTGTAACGCGACGTCGATAATAAACGTCTGATATTTGCCCTGTAAACTTTGAGTCGTTATTCTTCCTCTAAGAAACGTTCCCGTCGCGGGGAATGCTCCGTCCTTTTCCTCACGCGGAACCCTGGCCGTTCACGTGGCCATCTCCGGCCGTGTAGATCCTCGCCGATTCGGAATACAATCGAGAAGTGTACCGCGAGCTATCCAGAACTCTGGCACGACCTCGTGCCTGGCGCCCGATTTCGCGTAAACTCGAATTCTCTTAATTTCCGATCCGAATCGACGAGAAATCTTTTGTCCCGGGAGGACCACGTCCCGCGCGACCGAGACGGGGCCCGGTCGTGTGGCCATAATTTCCCGAGTGCGGCTGCCCTTCGTTCCGGCGAACGGCAGGCGACGTGACAAATTGGCGCCCGAACAGTGCGGAAATCTCACCGTAAAAAGCATTTTGAGCTTCTTTAAAAGAGACGCGTGAGGAAGAACGGGGCTCTTAGAAATAAATTTCGAACGGAACATAGTGATCGAGTGAATTGAGCGGAACGATCGAGAACGCCGCGTGACGAAAGACACGACCCATCACAGAGAATTTTTTTTTCTCTCTCGCGTAGTATTCTCTCTAACGTACGCGTACGGAGATTCGGACGATACGAACCAACACTGCGTAAACACGGCTGGTATTTCAAAACAGAATAATATGAGTTACTAGTGTCGATTCTGGTATTTATTGTGTCAGTGATGAATTGATATGATTGAAATATTATTTATGTGTATTCCGTGTGCCATTACGCCTGTGTATACCGAATGGCTGATGAAAGAGAAATAGCTCAGCCATAGTATACACAAAGGAAACGTGATAGCGAGAATTTTTTTTTTCTCTCTTTCTTTTCTTTCGTCCTTGTCTTATACATAGTCTGATTATTTACTGATTATTTATTGATTATTTATTGATTATTTATTGATTATTTATTAGATACTTATTTATTATTAATTTATTACTTATCTGTGATATCTCTGTTGATTTATTTATTTATTTATTCATTTATTTATTTATTTATTTAATTATTTATTCTATCATTTTAAATTTCTTTTCTCTCTCGCAATAAAAGAATACCGTTCACGTTTCCTTTAACGGACGGTACAGAGGTAAGAAAGGTAGAACTGTTATCAGTGTTGGCTGCGGGGAGAGACCCGATTTCGTAGGTTAGGGTCGGACCAACAAGTGCGACCCGCCGACGAATTGAAGGTCTCAACTTAGCAAATTTCAGCACGGATAACAGCATCGCCTTACTAGAACACTACCGCTACGGTAGCGGAATCGCCGCAAGGCCGATCCTACCGTAGAGGGATAATAAACGAAAATAAGAACTATCGACTCTGTACCGGAAAGAGATTTTTTTTTTCTCGATCTCTTGTCCATTTTCCCGTAATGGCACACGATGGAAATGATTTGATGAAAAATGGATAATAATGTGCAATATTATATGTAATTTATGGTTATATAACGTGTGAAATACCCCAAGAAATAGCCCACCCCACATACTTTTTTTTGGTTATCGTATTAACGATTTTGTTTATGTGTTATGTGGTGGCGGGAAGTGTGGTTTGTCCGAATATGAGGGAAACTCAGACAAGTACTGTCCTATTATCGGAATATAGAGAATATTGTTGAATATTCGAATTGAATATTATTATCGAAATACTTGGTATACTGTCGAATATTCGAATTGAATATTATCGAAACGTTTACGATCCCGTTTAGGATACGATTGTAATGAGAATGATACCGTGGTTGCATTATTGGCGATAGGATTTTCGATTTGCGAAGCAACGGCACGGTAATCACGATTAAGAACCGCGCAGAGAACTCTTGTCGACGGGCAAGACGAACTCTGATCGAGGCGCGAAGAAATACGGGAAGATAAAGGAGAAATTTCGGTGGGATTTCCTTCCTTTACGCGATATTGATTTGAGAGAAGAGTTGGGGGAAAAATAAGTAGGAATACGGAAATTCGTATCGGGTTAATATCGTACGTTATCGTGTCGCTCCCTCTGATCTAGGAAAAGAGTTGTCATTGCCAAAGGTCGTATTTCGAGATTGGTATCGGGGAACCCGAGAATGGACAGAAGTATGTTGAACGTTCCGATAACGGAGCGCGATGACGACGGGGAACGATCGGTTTACGGGGACGCGCGGAGTGATACGGGTTCCGCGGATGAGGGGAGAGACGAAAGAGAAAGATCACCCCCGAGAGATTTTTCAATTTTGGTACCGAAGGAACCAAAATGGAAACTGGGGTCACCCAAACACTACCGCGAGACGATAGGGGAAAGAGCAGCCCCTATCGATTTCTCGTTTCGTGGCCCCAGAGAACAAAGATGGAGACCGTGGTCCCCCGAACGTCAGCGCGACCGAGAGTGGGGAAGATCGTACCCCTCAGTTCACAGCGGACCCTATGCGGGGGTATCAGACGCGGAAGAACCCCGAGAGTTACACGTAAAAGGAACCCCTATCGCCGAAACAATAAGGCGATGGCGGTTAAAATTTTCCGGGGAAGAAGGAGAGGACCCAGAAGATTTTCTGGAGGACCTCAGAGAACAGCAAAAATATCACGGGTTAAGAGATAATGAATTAATCAGCTGCTTAGCAGGTTGTCTCGGGGGAGTAGCAAAGCGCTGGTACGTCCGCAAAGGGGCCCGCTTGGACAATTGGAAGGATTTCGCAAAGGAATTTCGCAAGTTTTTCGGAGACCCCGATTACCAATACACGTTAGAACGAAACGTGAGGGATCGGTTTCAAGATGATAACGAGCCGCTCCGCGAATATATAATGGCAATGACAACCATGTTCGAAAAGCTGCAGCCGCCGTGGTCGGAAATAAAGATGGCAAACACGCTATACTGCGGCGCGAAACCGCAACTACAGCAGGTCGCGTCACACTGCAAATCAGCTACCGTGGACGAGGTTATAGAGAAATTATTAAAGGCCGATCGCGTAGCGGAGCAGAGGAAGCGGGGAAACCCAAAGCCATCAGAAATGGCCCATCCCGCGCTCGCGTTCGACCCGGGAAGATACTCTCGTTCGAAGTCACCGGGCCGCGGAAAATCGGTTAGTTTCGGGTACGCCAACGCGATAGCCACTTCGAGTGGAGCGGAAAGCGACGACTCAGGAGACCGCCCCCCCAGACCTGTCAGACATATATCGAGACCTGTGTCGAGGAGTCCCGAACCTGGTACGTCGAGGGAGAAAAGTATTTCGCCCGCAACGCCGAGGGGAAGGGAAGCATCTCGGCGAAGAAATAGATCACGTAGTTCATCTCGAGATCCCCCACCGCGCAAAGCGACAGCGACTGCAGCCGTAGCAGCGCAACAATGGTCGCCACGCGATAAACAACGCGTGAGCGCAAAGTACCTGCACCAATGTTGGAATTGCCGTAAGACAGGTCACTTATCACGAGACTGCCGCGAAGAACCCCGGCTGCACTGCTACGGTTGTGGGGCGCCGGGGATCACGATACAACGGTGCCGAAGATGCGAGAATCGGGCGGGAAACGGGGGGGAGGTCGATCCACGGGGCCGGAAAGACTTCACCCGAATTAGTATCGGCCCGCGTGATGGCTAATGGGGATACGAACCGTCCACCTCTGCTAACCGTTGACGCGATGATAGGAAAATACCGGACTCGCGCTCTAGTTGATTCGGGGTCATCGTTAACGTTTCTGAATCGAGAAACCCTAGAGAGTGTCGAGGAAGGCGTGATCGAGCTGTTACCGAAAAGCAAGCCGTGCTATTTTCTTCTCGCGACGGGGGCTGTAGATCGAGCAGTAGAGGAAGCTCAATTCACGTTAAGCATAGGCGGAGAGGAGAGACACATTTTCGCGAGGGTGCTAGATAATCTCGTGGCACCCCTACTCTTGGGAACCGATTCGATAGCAAAGTTCGGCATTGTAGCCGAATACCATAACGCAGTCTGGTACTTTGCAGAAAGACCGGATGAAAAATTCCCCTTTGAGAATGCGGCCCCAGACACCGTATGTTGTGGTCTGCAAACTTTAGAAGAGTCGGAAAAGCGACAACTAGAAGAATTCCTCGAGACCACGTTACCAGAGTTTAAAGAAATAGTGGGATTAACGGACTTGACGAGCCACCGAATTGACGTAGGGGATCAAACCCCGATAAAACAGCGATATTATGCCGTCTCCCCGAAAGTACAGGAGGCCATATATAAGGAAGTCGATAGATTATTGGCCGACGGCATAATTGAACCGTCTCAAAGTGGCTGGTCAAGCCCGATCGTGATGGTGAAAAAGCCTAACGGGAAATACCGTTTCTGTCTCGATTTCCGCAAAGTTAACGAGGTCTCGAAGAAAGACGCGTACCCCTTACCGCTCATGACCCAAATACTAGATAAATTACGATCAGCGAGATACATTTCGACCCTTGACCTCAGTCAAGCTTACTTTCAAATCCCGATGGAAGAAGGGAGCCGCGAAATAACAGCATTTACCGTACCGGGGAAGGGACTTTTTCAATTCCGCCGCATGCCGTACGGACTAACGGGGGCACCCGCAACTTTCCAGCGACTATTAGACCGGCTGATAGGGCCAGAAATGGAACCACACGCGTTCGCATATTTGGACGACATAATTATCGTCACAAAAACGTTCTCAGAACACCTAGAGTGGCTCGAACGCGTGTTAAATAAAATCAAGCAGGCCGGTCTGATAATAAATCCGGAAAAGTGCGAGTTCTGCCGTCAAGAAGTCAAGTACTTGGGTTTCGTGGTGAGCCGAGAGGGATTAAAGGTAGATGCGGAGAAAATACAACCCATTCTAGCATACCCTCCGCCGAAAACGGTAAAGCAGGTGCGCCGATTCCTGGGGATGGCTTCTTGGTATAGAAGATTTATTCCGGGATTCGCCACACTTGCTGAGCCATTAAATGGCCTATTACGAAAAGACCGCGAATGGGAATGGAAAGACGCTCAACAAGGCGCTTTCGAGGCCCTACGGGACGCGATCGCTACAGCACCTACCCTCTCGTGCCCAGATTTCGAAACCCCATTTACGTTACAAACGGATGCGAGCACGGTCGGTTTAGGCGCGGTATTGACGCAAGAGGTCGAGGAAGTCGAAAGGGTTATCGCATTTGCAAGTAGATCGCTCACGTTACCAGAACGAAAATATTCAGCTACCGAACTAGAATGCCTTGCAATAGTATGGGCAGTAGAAAAATTCCGACCATATTTGGAGGGGTACGAGTTTACGGTAATAACAGACCACAACAGTTTACGATGGCTGAGGACGCTGAAAAATCCATCGGGAAGATTAGCACGTTGGGCCCTGCAACTACTAGCGTACGACTTCCAAGTAGTATATCGGCAGGGAGCCCTGAATAAAGTACCAGATGCATTGTCGCGAATTCATGAAAATGAAGGAGAGACCGAAACGCATATCGTAGCCGCGGTGCGTGCGAAGTGGTATGAGGAAAAATTTACGGAAGTCGAGAAAAATCCGGAAAAGTTTCCAGACTGGGCAATCCGGAGCGGGGAATTATATTGCCGACGTACGGACCCCTTAATTGCGGAAACGCTAGGGTCCGATGGGAACGAGTGGAAACTCTTAATTCCGGAAGAACGGAGGACCGAGATCCTGCAGGAGGCGCACGATAACCCACAGGCAGGGCATTTAGGAGTCGAAAAGACTTACCACCGTATAGCCGCCCGCTACTACTGGCCAGGAATGTATAGAACGGCAGTCGAATACGTAAGACGCTGTAATACCTGTCAACTCACAAAGGTGGAGCAAGCACTCCCGCCGGGGTTGATGGGTCGGCGCCGAGTCGACATGCCCTGGACAGTAGTAGCAGCCGATATTATGGGTCCGTTCCCTCCGAGCAGGTCCGGCCACTGCTATCTTTTAGTAATCCAAGATCTCTTTACGAAATGGATAGAGTGTGCCCCACTCCGGAGAGCTACCGGCCCGAAAATCGCGGAGGCTCTCGAGAATTTAGTTTTTTCACGCTGGGGAACCCCAGACGTCTTGTTAACGGACAACGGTACCGAGTTCGCAAACAAGTGTCTGAGGGAACTCGCAGACGAATACGGAATCCGACTTAGTACAACCCCCCCATACCACCCGCAGGCTAACCCGGTTGAACGCGTGAATCGAATCCTTAAGACAATGATGGTAGCGTATATCGAGAGGGACCACCGAGATTGGGATCTGAATTTACCGCAGTTTCGTTTCGCATATAATACCGCGCATCATTCCGTCCTACAAACCTCCCCAGCTTTTCTCAATTTCGGGCGGGAACCGCGACCAGCAAAGTGTGCGAGGGCTGAAGCAGAGCCCCCTATCGACCTCGAGGTTACATCCAATGACAATTGGAAAAAGCGGATAACGCAACTACCGACATTACGGCATTGGATATTGGAAAACCTCGAGGACGCATATCGAAAACAATCGCACCATTATAATTTGCGTAGGAGAAACCGAGAGTTTAACGTAGGAGACAGGGTTATGAAGAGACAGCGCGTTCTCTCTTCGGCGGCAAATTACGTCGCATCGAAGCTGGCGCCGAAATTTATCGGGCCAGTAACAATAAATAAAAAGCTTTCGCCGGGGGTGTATAATCTGGTATCGGAAGACGGCAAGAATCTTGGGAAAGCCCATATTTCGGACCTCAAACCATACTTCCCCAGCCAGGGAGAACTGAACAAAAACTGAGAGAGAAAGGTTTAATTTCCACAGATTACCACCAAGATGAGCCACGAAGAAGAAATAAGAGAGCTGGAGGACCGCCTCCGGGACCTCCACCCGTTCCCGAGGGGAGTTCGAGCGGCAACGGCAACAATTTTTTGCCGGCCGCAAGGACCCCCAGGGACGCCACAAGACATAATAAAAGGAGACGACAGCGACTTACCGTGGGAGGACCTGGTGGATCAACCCCTCACCAAAACGGAAATAGTCGCGGGCGAGGAGGAAGAATTACCGGGGGGGGAACTGGCAACCCAACCCCCCGCTAAGACTTACGTAGCCACGGCCACGTTAGAAGTGCGCCAAAAGGGAAAAACACCAGTACCCACCGCAAAATCGCCCTTAGAAGAAGTAGAAGGATGGAAGGCCGCGGAAAGGGCCTACGGCCGGAAGGTAGGCCGAGGAACGCTGGAGGGAAGTATGCCGAAACGGGAAAGAAAACCAGGACCAACCAGCGAACCGGAGCAAGTACGGGCGAAAGAGGAGCGGGAAAAACGACCAGAACCCCCGCGACCGAAGGAGTCGGTGGAGGAAAGGATGAGAAGAGTAAGGGAAGAGCATCGCCAGACGACAGGAAGCGGACCGCCAAAAGCCACCATCCAGCCCCTGATGGCCAAGCCAATGCCGCCCCCAACGTTCCAGGGCACCCCGAAACAGCGGGGCCTGGGAAAGCAGCGTAAGGGGTCCGAGCTTGAGGAGGGATGTTGGCGCTGCCGGCAGATAGGGCACTGCCACTCAGAATGCCGGGCACCTCAAAAATGGAGGTACTGTTACCGCTGCGGTCGGCCATTTTATACGGTGGACACGTGCCCGGACTGCAGGCGGGATGCAGAACAACGGCGCCAGAAGACGGCGAGGCAGAGGAGATAAAACGGGCCGAAGGGGAAAGACCGAAGGAGCCCAGGCAGTACCGTCCCTACCCAGTTATACGCCAGTTATACACATTAAGTTTTATTTTTTTTTTCCCTTGTCGACGTAATTACCCCTATTAGAGTTTTTTAATTTTTTTTCGACAAACGAGAGTAGTACCGACCGGCGGTACCGCGAAACAATATAGTAATCTCGAGGGCCGCCGGAAGGACGAAAAAGAAGACTGTACAAATCAAAAACGATATTTAATTTTATTTTAAAAATATGTATGAGAAGGACGGAGAAACAATACTCACGCCCACCCCGCCACCCCTCGCTAGTATTAAGTTAACCAATGTATAAGACTGAGTTGTCGAGGGGTGAGCGAAGGGGGGGCGCCGTGATAATAAAAAGCGCCAGAGGGGCGCGAATAAAAGTTTTGTTTTTCGCCCTCAATAGTAGTCGACTTATTGAACCCTGACCCCTGCGTTGAACAAGACTAAGCGTAGCCTAACGGTAGCGATATAAGGTTTCGCGAATAGGTGCTGCGGGCTACAAAAAGTCCCGACCATAAGGAAGGAAAAACCATGGAAAGTATTTGTCTGAGGTTGGTGATGGGAAGTACGTGTCAAGTTGAAGAATTATTCGTTGTGTTGTACCGAGGTACGTCCGAGGAAGAGCGTGCGCCCCCGAACTAGCGAACAGCCTGACGGGTGCTTGCACCGGTGCCCCGGTCTCCCTTGGGGGGGGAGGAGTTGTGACGTGGCATATCCTGCCAACGTCAATCCGTACCGTAACGGAAGACCGGGTCACATTTTGGCAAAGCCGTAGCAAGCGCGGTCAAAGCAATCGCTCTCCCTGGGACGTCCGAGGCCTTAAAAGAACGAAATTACCGCGTTCAAATGTCGCGCCGCTGGGCGCGACATGGAGTTTCAGCTACCACGATAACGAGAAGAACCAGAGTCTGTCTCCGGCCACTGATTGGCCAAGATCCCGAGGCGAAGACGCCCGGAACACCTATCGCAGCAGGCCGCCAGTGAGGAAGACGGCCAGGATTGGTCAGGGCCCAAGTCCAGCAATCCGGAGAAGCCGACGAGGTTAACGGAACGAAAGCACGACCATCGGCTCACCCCGTCGACGTATCGCCCGGAGAATGTCATGAGAGCAACTCCGGACGACTAAAGTCCACTCCTGTCCGACGACGTCACGATATCGAACGAGTCCCGGTAAATTCAAGAATTACCGAGGACCCTGCGGCCAGGAGCCACGCGATAGGTCCGAGCGTCGCCTCAGCGGAGATAGTCGCGGGAGAGGGGGACGCCTCGCTTCCGCGTTCACGAGCCGGCTCGAACTGGGTCACTAGGCCATCTTAATTGAAAGTTACCGCACGTGCGACTATAACCGCGAGTCTAATTACCGAGTCTTTGCATCGGCTGCCATCCCGTGCGACAAGTGGTGAGTACCGGTCAGGCTATCGGGAATTCATTAGAATATTGTGACCAGTTCGTGTTGGTTCGGGGGCAAAATTATCGGGAGTAGAATCTCCAGCTTTGCGACTTTGCGAGGACACGTGCCGCCGGCGATTCCGTTGACCGAGAGTAGCTCTATCGAGAGGTCCGCCCGGCCGTGGGCCGTTCGGGCGACGGTAGCCCAAGCAAGGGATCCGGGACGAACGGGAAAATAACGAAAATTGGCTTCCCTCGAGACGTTCCACGGGGAACAGTGTCACGCGGTCAGTTCTGTTCGGCCGCCATTACATCTCGCGCGTGTACCGGCGAAATTCATTGGCCCGCGTATTACATCTGAGCTCGGCAGAAATCGTGCCTCCTTGGCTTGTATCTCACGCGAAGTCCTGTGACTGCCGAGCTCGACGCGAACGACGAGGCTACGCGCGTTCGGTAGAACATCCGCCGAAAATCATCGCCTACGCGCTGGCAAATACGTTGACTGCCGCCGGTGTCCACCGGGGGCTTGTGTAACGCGACGTCGATAATAGGGTGCCTTTATACCGAGATCCGCGGCGGATTCGAGTCCGCGGCCCCGGTCATAAATTTCCAGCGCGTTGACGGGGCCCGCAGTGCCCCGCTGTGCGTGGCACAAAAAAAAAGGTCTCTCTGGGCTCCACGGCTTCACGGTACGTTAAGTTTAGGGAAACGATAGCTTCCCTCTAAAGCGGTAGGATACCTTCAGATTGTAATTAGCAAATAACTAGAATATGTTAGTAGAAAACTTGGGTTTGCGAATTTTGGCTTCTTGTCCTTATACGAGCAAACACACCATGTAAAAATTATAATACGTGTACACGGATCCACAAACCGTTCACTACACGGATCTGCGAATACGAATCCGTGTACACGGATCTACGAACACGGATTCGTATTCGCACAGATTTATTTTTATATTTTTGTATTTAAGGATCCTTAAATTCGTACTACATGGTTCACGTGCCACGTGTACACGTGTATTTTAGTTCACGTCCAAAACCGCGATCTCTAGTACACGGTGAGCAATTTGGACGAAATCTGTGTCTAAATGAAAGAACTTTTTCTCCCTATTTTTTCTATATTCTTTGGTATGCTTTCATTATAATTTGGTATGAGGAAGTCCCTTCCAACACGGCGTTGGCCACGCGCCGAGTGGCAAAACTTACCTGAATGATCTCAATGCAGTACTCCTTTTCGGAGCCATTGATTTTGAACAATCTAGGAGATAAATAATAACTGTTAGGTGTTTACGGATAGGAATTCTGATGTCGAATGTTTTCACTATAAACTCCCAAAAATCCATTTTCATCGATTTGCTAAATCAACATTTCATCAAAAAATCATTTCGCGTCCGGCGATTTCGGCAATTGTAAGTGCCCGCGAAAAAATCAAAGTGACATGCACTTACTATGAACGGTATTAACCTGTGCACGCTGCACACTCCAACAACAATTTAGGTAAAACAAACGCTGCCCTAAAGAATATTCAGCAATATTATTCAGCAATCTTTATTGAATTGTTTGTTATTCCGGGTCCATAAGATCGCTGAATATTCTTTAGGACAGCGTTTGTTTTACCTAAACTGTTGTTGGGGTGTCGTACACTCCGAGTGTGCGGTGTGCACAGGTTAATACCGTTCATAGTAAGTGCATGTCACTTTGATTTTTTCGCGGGCACTTACAATTGCCGAAATCGCCGGACGCGAAATGATCTTTTGATGAAATGTTGATTTAGCAAATCGATGAAAATGGGTTTTTGGGAGTTTATAGTGAAAACATTCGACATCAGAATTCCTATCCGTAAACACCTAACAGTTATTATTTATCTCCTAGATTGTTCAAAATCAATGGCTCCGAAAAGGAGTACTGCATTGAGATCATTCAGGTAAGTTTTGCCACTCGGCGCGTGGCCAACGCCGTGTTGGAAGGGACTTCCTCATACCAAATTATAATGAAAGCATACCAAAGAATATAGAAAAAATAGGGAGAAAAAGTTCTTTCATTTAGACACAGATTTCGTCCAAATTGCTCACCGTGTACTAGAGATCGCGGTTTTGGACGTGAACTAAAATACACGTGTACACGTGGCACGTGAACCATGTAGTACGAATTTAAGGATCCTTAAATACAAAAATATAAAAATAAATCTGTGCGAATACGAATCCGTGTTCGTAGATCCGTGTACACGGATTCGTATTCGCAGATCCGTGTAGTGAACGGTTTGTGGATCCGTGTACACGTATTATAATTTTTACATGGTGTGTTTGCTCGTATAAGGACAAGAAGCCAAAATTCGCAAACCCAAGTTTTCTACTAACATATTCTAGTTATTTGCTAATTACAATCTGAAGGTATCCTACCGCTTTAGAGGGAAGCTATCGTTTCCCTAAACTTAACGTACCGTGAAGCCGTGGAGCCCAGAGAGACCTTTTTTTTTGTGCCACGCACAGCGGGGCACTGCGGGCCCCGTCAACGCGCTGGAAATTTATGACCGGGGCCGCGGACTCGAATCCGCCGCGGATCTCGGTATAAAGGCACCCATAAACGTCTGATATTTGCCCTGTAAACTTTGAGTCGTTATTCTTCCTCTAAGAAACGTTCCCGTCGCGGGGAATGCTCCGTCCTTTTCCTCACGCGGAACCCTGGCCGTTCACGTGGCCATCTCCGGCCGTGTAGATCCTCGCCGATTCGGAATACAATCGAGAAGTGTACCGCGAGCTATCCAGAACTCTGGCACGACCTCGTGCCTGGCGCCCGATTTCGCGTAAACTCGAATTCTCTTAAATTCCGATCCGAATCGACGAGAAATCTTTTGTCCCGGGAGGACCACGTCCCGCGCGACCGAGACGGGGCCCGGTCGTGTGGCCATAATTTCCCGAGTGCGGCTGCCCTTCGTTCCGGCGAACGGCAGGCGACGTGACAATTTCTAAAACGTTAGAAATATACTTAAAAGAGTTAAATTTTAAAAATATATGTTACCTTGTACAAGTGATTGTTGACCTTGTTCTTGTAGTGTTTTCGTCCGTTCTTCTCGAAGAGTTTTCCGCTTTTCTTTTTCTGCTAAAGCACGATCACTGGCACCCATTAGTCCAACTCGCCCTTTTTCCCTCTGTTTCAATAGAAATAATTTATCTTCTTCGATTTTTATCATTTCTAAAGCATTCGCATGGGCGATGTCAAATAAATCGTCCAACGAATCTTTGAATTCTTGTTCCCGCTGTATTTGGATTGCAGTTCGACGATTCACAGATTTATATAATGTTCTCCATTTCTGATAAAGAGACTTAGAGTAGCACTAGAGAAGAGAAGTAGAGTAGCACTTGTTTTAAGGTCCAGCTTTACTTTTCTCATATTATAGAAAAGAACTCGTAACACTTGTCCGTTACTCGGCAATTTTGCACCAACAATTTGTTGTTCGTAGTAGTCCAATATAAACAATTTATCACTACTTCTTGTCTCCATTTTTGCTCACTGTCACACTAACAAATTTCGATACTTCGTGATGCGAATACCTCGAACTCTCGACGTAAAATGAGGTTTCTCTTACTAAGGGACTAAGGGACTAGGAAGCAGGTATAAAACTGGAAATAGAAGGATAGCTCTTTGGAAGGGGTACTGGTTATACCGTTGGCAGCTGCAGCGGCCAGAGCCGAGCGGTTCCCGAGCGTAGACAATACAACGACGCGACCGTTTGGCGCGCTCATAGCTCTACTCCGTAATGTAATAAACCAAAATATTGACAATATTGTTGAAACTTTCAAGTAAAATTTCTTATTATACAACCAAAAGATGATATTTTTATGTTATAACAGTAACTCTTATCATTAAAACATAAAATTTGAGTTGCATGTAAAATTAAAGGGAAATTACTGAAATTTTCAAACTTCAAACCGATTGCGACACCCTTTCCTGTTGTCCAATTGAGTTCTTCTTTTGCAGAACTTATTTTTTTTGGATCTGGAACAGATATAGGGGGTCGCATAAAAAAATCAGATGGTCGAAAAATAAGGTCCACCCTAGTGCACAGGGCTTCAAAATTGGCCATTGCTTTTTGGCGGGCTCGTCCTGTGCTGCGGGAGGCTGTTTGGTTCCTCGCTGAAATTCGGCGGGTCTATGGATCTCTCGGCGCGTTCCTCATACGGCCCTGAAACTTGCCGTTCTCGGCACGCGCGACAGATGTCATTTAGGAGATCTCGATAATAGCGGAATCTCCTCGTGGAACGCTCTCGAATCCTGTGCACGTCGTTCCGTGTCCCGTTAGAGGGCGGTCCGGTCCTTTAATTACACTGTCCAACAGCCAAAAAGGATATCGATTCTCACTATACAATTCTTATAGAGTTTTTTGCGCTGATTCCGAATCTGTTTTTAATTTTTCTCCTAGACGCACAGTTTTTGAGAAATTTGAATTTGAAAAATGACATATTTTTCAACTTTGAACAAATATTGTGATGTTATTAGAAAAGATATTGAATTGATCTTTACAGCAAAAGATTCCTTAGACTTTCCCGAATACAGTGATATCTAATATTAATACATTATGATTGTTTAAACATGTTTAAACGATCATTATAGACGGAGAGACACCACTTTTGCACCAATTTTTGACGATGTTTTTCAGTTTATCTCAAAAAGTAAGGGTCCAGCGGAAAATCGAACTATACCACGCGATAGAGCAGACTTTAATCTTGAAAAACCCCCGTTGGAAGTTTGCAGCATCGACGTTTTTACCGAACCAGAAAGCAAAATATCTTCGCCCGACATGCGTTGACGCCAGTGGCGCTCGGGACGGGATACGGCGCGCGACGGGATACGGCGCGCGACGGGATACGGAGCGGCGAACGACCGTTCTAGTGGTGACCGCCACTGGCGTCAACGCATGTTGGGCGAAGATATTTTGCTTTCTGGTTCGGTAAAAACGTCGATGCTGCAAACTTCCAACGGGGGTTTTTCAAGATAAAAGTCTGCTCTATCGCGTAGTATAGTTCGATTTTCCGCTGGACCCTCATTTTTTGAGATAAACTGAAAAATTTCGTCGAAAATTGGTGCAAAAGTGGTGTCTCTCCGTCTTTAATGATCGTTTAAACATGTTTAAACAATCATAATGTATTAATATTAGATATCACTGTATTCGGGAAAGTCTAAGGAATCTTTTGCTGTAAATATCAATTCAATATCTTTTATAATAACATCACAATATTTGTTCCAAGTTGAAAAATATGTCATTTTTTCAAATTCAAATTTCTCAAAAACTGTGCGTCTAGGAGAAAAATTAAAAACAGATTCGGAATCAGTGCAAAAAACTCTATAAGAATTGCATAGTGAGAATCGATATCCTTTTTGGCTGTTGGAATTTGTTGGACCGTGTTATCTCAAACCCCGCACGAAAATTGACGGAAAAGTGACGTCGCAAAATTGCAACGTCACGGTTTATATGATGCTGCAGATAAGCATTCGACTAAGGCTTTTACTTCCTTCTGCATTCAGTTGAAATACTGCTAGCAGGGAGATCAGAGCGATTGATCAGTGCGTTTTTTAGTTTCTTGTATGTATGTATGTATGTATGTATAACTATATTGCCTCCCCTTAGGGTTACAATCACCTTTACACCTTCCTCTGCGTATAACGCCATCATTCTCCACTTAACCTAAACTTATTCTAACTTACAAATTATCTTATGTTTATGCTTAAACTTAATTTATAGAGAGAGAGAGAGAGAGAGAGAGAGAGAGAGAGTCGAAACCTATATACAAAAGACGCTATTTACATTTTTACATTTTTACAAATAGACTTACAATTTTAAGTCTTTGGGACTTCCTCCTCCGGCTTCTTCTCATTCATTCCATTCTTTCCAGCTATTCCTTCTCTCCATTCTTCCACTTTTCTCATGCATTTCTCCCCTCCCCCTTCATCCTCTAAGACTTCCCACATCCTCTCCTGCCAACCTTTTTCCCCATCTATTCTGTAGCACACCTCCCACACATGCTCCCATGTTTCCTTCTCCCATTCACACACTCTGTATTTATTCATCTCATCTTCCAACCAGTATCTCTCTCCCCTCATCCCGTTACCTAATCTAAATTTTGCCACTTGCTGCCATCTACTCTCACCCCACCCTTTCCTTAAATATCCCGGTAAACCCTCACATTTTACCCTCCCATACCATTTATTGAAATTCGTGTCTCTGATTCTCTCCCATCTCTCTTCTTTCTGTTTTATCTTTTCCCTCCTTACTATTTCTTCACTTATAGAATCCTGCCTCTCCTCTAACTTTTCCAGAATCACCTCCTCCGTGCAGCCCCTTTCCATAAAGAAGTCCTATCTCTCCTTCTCCCACCCGTCCCTCTGTCCACCCTTTTTATCTTTTCTCCTCACTTCTTTCGAGCATAAGCGCGCTATCTCCCCTCCTTTTCCTTGCCCCAACTTGTACTCATACCCCCACGCCCTTAAACCCGCCCTCCCCCTTAATAGATCCCTTTGAAGTTCCTCTCTTAACATATACCCCGGCGTATATTTTCCCACTCCTAATATCCATCTCAAATATCTCTCCTGAAGTTTCTCTAATCCTTCTCTCTCCTTCCATCCCCAAATTTCGACTGCATAGCATATCACTGCCCATATTAATTTGTCGAAAAGCCATAGTCTCCTACCCCAGTCCTTACCAAATCTCCTTTTCCCTATTCCCCATATTTGTTAGGCCGGGCCGAAAAACACGAAAGTAAGCGTGGCGTTTGGCCCTAGTGCGGGAAAGTTGTGTTTTGGGGTCAATATGAACTGTGCAAAAGTTGGGCCCTGTGAGTTGATATCTTATGTTCCGGCAAGAGCTTTGAATTTTCGAAAATTTAGTGAAACGGTGGAAAGTGACTTATAAGTGAATGTTCGAGGATATTCTCAACCAAATTCGATGGGCTTTGGATATTTTATGGAGTATAAAAAACTATATATATATATATATAAATTTTTATTTGATCCCCTTGGGGTTACAAATTTACAACTTCACCTCTCTTCACACTCGCCATATACATAAACTTACTTACTATATCCTTATATCTAACTTACATCTAACCTTAACCTAATACACGCGCGGAACGCACGAGAGAGAGAGCGACAAGCACAGATATCCAAACATGTACCTCCTAACTTTTGCAGAGCCTCTGCTCACCCCGAGTCTCGCCCTCGCACCCCCTATAGACCCCCCTCCCCTTAACCGCGGACTCCCTTTTCCGGTCGCTCACATTCAACCCACTCATTCCAGTCACTCCCAATCTCCATTCATCTATCATCCTCATCCATTCCTCCCCTCCACCTTCATCCTCTAGCACTTCCCACATTCTCTCCTGCCATCCTTTATCTTCATCCACTCTCATACACACTTCCCACACATGCTCCCACGTTTCGTTATCCCATCCACACACTCTACATTTTCTCCTGTCCTCACTCAACCAATATCTCTCTCCCAACATCTCATTCCCTAACCTAAAACGTGCTACCCTCTGCCACCTACTCTCCCCCACCCTTTCTTTAGATAGCCCGGCAAACCCCCCCCTTTTATCCTCCCATACCATTTATTGGAACTAGAGTTTTCTATTCTCTCCCACCTATCCTTCCTTTGCCTTTTCCCCTCTCTTTTTACAATCTCTCCACTTACTGCTTCATTACTCCCCTCTCCCCTTTCACTCCACTCCTCCATCGTCCACCCTTGCCCCAATATAAATTCCTCTCTCTCCCTTTCCCACCCGTCCCTTATTCCTCCCCTCCTATCCCTCCTCCTTATCTCTTCCCAACATGCCCGCGCTAGCTCCCCCCCTTTACCCTCCCCTAACTTCTTCTCATACCCCCACGCCCTTACACCTGCCTTCCCCCTCAACAATTCCCTTTGCAATTCTTCTCTAACTAGGTAACCTGGCGTAAACCTACCTACTCCTAGCACCCATTTCAAGTATCTTTCCTGAAGCCTCTCTAATCCTTCCCTCTCTTTCCAACCCCAAATTTCAACTCCGTAGCTTACTACCGCCCATATCAACCTATCGAATAGCCACAGTCTCCTCCCCCAATCTTTTCCAAATTTCCTTTTCCCTATCCCCCAAACCTGCCCCATAACCGCCGCCCCCTTCCTTAATCTTTCTTTCACGTGAGCCTTCTGACCCCCATCCCTCGTAATCGTGTACCCTAAATACTTGTACTCCCCTACTTCCTCCATTACCTTCCCCTTCCACCTCCAAGATACCCTCTTCCATCTCTCCCCTCCCTTTCTACACCTCATCACCTTAGATTTGTCCGTGTTAAGCTGTAGCTTTTTCCCCTCTAAATATCTTTCCAGTACCCCTATCATTCCCCTCATCCCATCCTCATCCTCTGCTAACATGGCTATATCGTCCGCATAAGCTAGCGTATATAACTTTCTTCCCCCCACTTTGACCCCTCCCCAGCCACCCCTCTCGAGCACCTCATCTATATCCGCCAGCAGTAAAGTAAATAGCAACGGGCTTAGTGGGCAGCCCTGCCTAACCCCTCTCTCCATCCAGAAACTTTCCCCTTCTTCTTCCCCCACTCTTACTTTACTTTTTGTTTCCCTTAAAACCTCGTCACACCTCTTCACTAACCCTTCCCTCACTCCCCTTTTCGTCATCGCTTCTACCAATATCTCCCTGTCTACCGAATCAAAAGCCGCCTTCAGATCTACAAACATGATTACTAACCTCCTTCCTTTCCTCCTCACCTGCCTGTTTATTAAATAATTTAATACATAAATGTTGTCAATACACCCTAGGCCCTTTCTAAATCCTGCTTGGCTTGCCGGCAACAGCCCCTTTCTCTCCACCTCCTCCCTCACCCTTTCTGCTAATACTGCCGCATATATCTTATATGCTGTCTGCGTCAGCGTTACCCCTCTATAACTCCCCACCCTTTTACTATCCCCTTTTTTTGCAATTGGGACCACTACCCCCTCTGACCAGTCCTCTGGCCACCCCCCTCCCCTCCACACCTTATTGCAACTCCTCCATAACCCCTCCTGCACTTCGGTTCCCCCATGCTTCCATACCTCGTTCGTTATTCCGTCACTCCCCGCCGCTTTCCGGTCCTTCAGCCCTTTTATCACCCTCAAAATTTCCCCTGGTTCTAAATCTTTCTCTTCGTCTCCCTCCCTTCCACTTTTTCCTAACCTTCTCACCCTCCCTTCTATCCCTCCCAGCAGCTCCCTAAAATATTGCTCCCACTCTGCCATCCTTATTCCTTCGTCTACTCTCGTACCCCTTTTTCTTTCCCTATTTACAATCTTCCAAACCTGGCTTTCTGTTTTTATCCCCTCTACTTCTTTTTCCCATCTTTCCCTCTCCTCTTTTTTCTTCTCCTCGCACAATCTCTGATAATCCCTTTTCTTTTCCCTAAATACTAATCCGCCCCCTCCTTCCTTTCTCCACTTCCTTAGCTCCACCCTCGTTGCCATTTTTCCTACTCTACACTCCTCATCCCACCATCCCTTCCTCTTTACTTTTTCTTTTCTCCCCAACTCCCCTATAACTTCCTTTATTTTCCCCTTCAGCCCATCCCATCCTTCCTGCGATCCATCCCCTCCACTTAATCTCCCTACAAATTTTTCCCTAAATTCCTCCCTTGTTTCTTCCGACCATCTCCCCATCATTCCTCTTTTCCCTCCACCCTTCCTCCCTTTTTTCCCTCCCATTTCTCCTTTTACCCATACCGTTATGGGCATATGGTCCGAATCCACTTTATCCCCTATCTCTATTTTTTCTACACCTTCCCTTGTGTCATCGTTCCCCAGCACATAATCAATCACCGAACTCCCTCTCGCCCCTACATATGTCAGTTCCCCATCCTCATCCCCCTTTATATTTCCATTCAAAATTCCCCATCCCCTTTCTCCTATGTACTTGCATAACTTCCTCCCCTCACCATTAACTCTTACGTCCTTTGAATTTCTTGACCCTCCCCCCTCCCTCTTCTACCACCTCTCCCCCTTCCCTTCCCGTTCTCGCGTTAAAATCCCCCCCTATAATCACCCTTACCCCTTTTTCTGTGCCTTATACCCATTCCCCCAACTCATCCAGTTTCCTGTCTAAATCCCCATTCACATATAACCCGACCACCCTCCACCAATCCCCCTCAATCTTCACCTTCAACGACATCATCCCCTCCCTTTCTTTTATATCCCTCCCTTCCGTTTCTAATTCCTTCCTTACGCCCACCACCATACCCCCTTTTGCCCTTCCCCTCTTTTCTTCCCTCTTCGCCCATTGCGCCTCCCACGTATACCCTTTTGGTAGTTTATTCCTTATCTTCTCCCACCCCGTCCTCCTCCAGCCACGTCTCCAACAAAACTATCACTTCCCATTTACCCACAACTTCATATACCCTATCTGAACACTCTTTCCCTCCCTCCTTTCTTTCTCAGCTTCCCTTTCAATCTTCCACCTTGCCCTCCTCTCCTCTTCTGTTAGGTCATCATCTACCCTTTCTACCTGCCCCCTAAGCTTTTTCTTCTCCTCCATTACCCTTCTTTTAACTTCCCTACCCGCCAATTTCACCAGAACCATTCCCCTTCCGTCTTTACCCACTTTCCCTATCTTCTTAATCTCATTAATTCCCTCATCTTTCAAATCCATCTTTTCCCACAGTCTCCTAACTTCTGCTTTTAAGTCATTGCCCTCCACTTTTATCCTCCTTATAACAATATTATTCTTCTTCTCCTCTCTATCCCTCTTGTCTTGCCTAATTTCTAACAACCTTAATCTTTTTCTATTCTCATCCAAGAGCCGCTCTCCCTTTAACCCATCCTCCTCCCTCACTTCCTCCCTTTCCATTTTTCCTATCCAACCCTCCACTTTTCCCATTTTTCCCTCCAAATTCTCTATTCTCTTATCTGTTTTTTCCCTACTACTCCCTTCCCCCGACCCCCTCCCCAACTCCTCTATTCTTCCCTCTACTTTTATTACCCTTCCCTCTAAGCTTTCTAACCAATTCTTCACCCTTTCCCTATTTAACTCTTCCTCCCTCCTCTCCTCCCTCCACCTTTCCCTTTCCCTCCTCCATTCCTCTATTAATAATTTCCCCTCCTCCCTCTCCCCTCTCATCTCTTCCCTCATCCTCCTCACCTCTCCCAATAACCCTCTGAACATTTCCTCCATTTCCTTATACTCCCCTCCCTCACCCCTTTTATCACTTTGCGGGGACCTTATCGTGGTATCACTTCTTTTAAAGATTATATTTACATCCTCATCCCCTCCCACTACGTCCCCTATTCCCCTTTTCCTCCCCACGCTGTCCACGCTTTCTGAGCTGAACCACCGCTCTAAATTACTATCTTTCATAATCACCCCCACTCTTCCCTTCCCTTCCTTCCCATCCTCCCTCTTCATCCCCTTAACAACCTCCTTTCTCTCGTCCATTTTCCCTACACTTCTACCTTTAACACTCTTATCCCTTTTCAACGGTTCCCGCTTCTCAGCCTACCTGTCTCTTAGTCTACCTTTCTCCCTCAAGATCGCGCCACCTTCCTCCTATCTCTTATCCCGCGCCCACCTGTCTGCTGCCCCGCAAACCTAACCTATACTACCCACTCACTTATCCCTTCCCTACTTCTCTTTCTCTCACTCCCTCACCCTTATCCCTTTCTCTCCCTTCTATCCTTACACCCCACTAACCCCTCACAGCAGCTTTCACCCCTCACACTTTTTCCACTCTTCTCTTACACACCAAAATCACGCACCGCTAAATACCTACTACAGCCACTCACACAACCGGAAACGGAAGCCCGAGTATAAAAAAAACTATTAGACCCGTATTTTTTATTATCGGCTTATCTCGAAGTTTAGGGGTTGAAATTACCCCTGGTATATGAGGTATTTGAAAAAATGTTTCATACAAAAGTCTTCTAGTATTTTATACTCTTAGCAATAATGTATTCATTTTTTTTAAATATCAAATTTGTTCACCCCGCCCCCCGTTCCACTTGTTACTTTAGCAAATTTTTAAGTTTTTGTAAAGACAAAAATCCTGAAGCGTTTAATGTTAAATCCAATCATATATAATATAAGGTGATTACGATTAAATTTTCGAAAAAGTTTGTGTTCAGCCCTTTACCCACCCCTTTAGTATAAGGTGACTCAGAACTCACCATGTGAAGGTAGCTGCACGAAGAGTTCCTCCCAAGCCTATCCCAACTAACCCTACCTTGTGCACTTTAAAAACAAAATAAGGGAAAAAAATTATAAAAGGAAAAATATATTTTTAATAATGGGATTTGTTCTTAAATAGAGGCATTTTTTGACGAGACTCAAGAGTGGCACGAATGAAGCCGTTTCTTGCTTCATGGCCGATAACTCGGCTTGAAGCCTCCGTCACAAGTTTCACCATGCGTTCTACTGCTTGAGTGTGGCATAGAAAAACCTCAAAGTCCCAAGACTTGGGAATAACTTCGTCCCGCATCATTTGGCTGAAGGACTCATTGTTGATATAATCAAGTGCCGGTGGTGAAGACACGACACAATTATCCCAGTCAATCATGTCAATATAATCAGATGCTTCAAAATTTATTATTGTCATGTTATACTTGGGATGGGCTTGGGAGGAACTCTTCGTGCAGCCAACTTCACGTGGTGAGTTCTGAGTCACCTTTTACTAAAGGGGTGGGCAAAGGGCTGCACTCAAACTTTTTCGAAAATTTAATCGTGATCACCCTATATTATATATGATTGGATTCAACATTAAACGCTCCAGGATTTTTGTCTTTACAAAAACTTAAAAATTTGCTAAAGTAACAAGTGGAACGGGGGGCGGGGTGAACAAATTTGATATTTAAAAAAAAATGAATACATTATTGCTAAGAGTATAAAATACTAGAAGACTTTTGTATGAAACATTTTTTCATATACCTCATACACCAGGGGTAATTTCAACCCCTAAACTTCGAGATAAGCCGATAATAAAAAAATACGGGTCTAATAGTTTTTTATATTCCATAAAATATCCAAAGCCCATCGAAAATGGTTGAGAATATCCTCGAACATTCACTTATATGTCACTTTCCACCGTTTCACTAAATTTTCGAAAATTCAAAGCTCTTGCCGGAACATAAGATATCAACTCACAGGGCCCAACTTTTGCACAGTTCATATTGACCCCAAAACACAACTTTCCCGCACTCTAGGGCCAAACGCCACGCTTACTTTCGTGTTTTTCGGCCCGGCCTAATATTTGTCCCATTAACGACGCCCTTTTCCTTAATCTTTCTTCTACATGCGCTCTTTGTCCCCCATCTCTCGTGATCGTGTATCCTAGGTACTTGTAATCCCTTACCTCCTCCATCACTTTATCTTTCCATCTCCAAGATACCTTCTTTCATCTCCCCCCGCCCCTCCTGCATCTCATCACTTTTGATTTTTCGGTGTTGATCTCTAATTTTTTCCCTTCTAGATATCTTTCCAGTACCCCTATCATCCCCCTCATTTCATCCTCCTCCTCCGCTAGCATCGCCACGTCATCAACGTAGGCTAATGTAAACACTTTTCTTCCCCCCAGCTTAACCCCGCCCCACCCACCCTTCTCTAATTCCTCATCCAAATCCGCTAGAAGTAGCGTAAACAATAGTGGACTTAACGGGCACCCCTGCCTGACCCCCCTCGCCGTCCAGAAATGTTTTCATCCTCCTCCCCTACTTTCACCTTACATTTCGTTTCCCTTAACACTTCCTCACATCTACTCACCAACCCTTCCCTCACCCCTCTTTTCCGCATTGCCCTTATCAACACCTCCCTATCCACTGAGTCGAAAGCCGCTGTCAGGTCCACGAACAATATTACTAACCTCCTCACCTTTCTCTTCACCTGTCTATTTATTAAATAATTTAGTACGTAGATATTGTCAATGCAACCTAACCCCTTCCTAAAACCGGTCTGGCTTGCCGGCAACAAGCCCTACTCCTCCACCTCTTGTCTTAGCCTTTCCGCTAACACCGCTGCGTAAATTTTGTACGCAGTCTGCGTCAGAGTTATCCCCCTGTAATTTTCCACTATACTGCTCTCCCCCTTTTTTGCTACCGGTACCACTACCCCCTCAGCCCAATCCTCCGGCCATCCCTCCCCTCACCAAACCTTGTCGCACACCCCCTTTAGCCACTCCTCTACTTCGCATCCTCCATATTTCCACACTTCATTCGGAATTCCGTCCCCCCCGCCGCTTTCCCATCCTTTAACCCCTTTATTATCCTTCTGATTTCCTCTATCTCTATTTCCCTTTCTGCGTCCATCCTTCTTCCTATCATATCTCCACTTCTTACTCTCCATCCCACCCCTCCCAAAACCTTCATGAAATGTTCCTCCCATTCCTCCATCCCTATGTTTTCGTCAACCCTTGTTCCCCTCGTTCTTTCCCTATTCACAATCTTCCATACCTGGCTCTCCGATTTTATTTCCTCCACCTCCTTTTCCCATTTTTCCCTCTCCTTTCTCTTTTTCTCCTCACATAATCTCTGGTATGCTCTTCTCATCTTCTTAAACTCTGTTCCCTCCCCACTCTACCTTCTCCAATTCCTTAATTCCTCCCTCACTTTCCTTGTCTCTTCTTTACATTCTTCATCCCACCAGCCTTTCCTCTTCACTTTATCCTTTTTCCCCACCTTCCCTAGTACTTCCTTTACTTTTTCCTTCAATTCCTTCCAATCATTTTGGCTTCCCTCCTCTCTACTTGCTCTCTTTCCAAACTTTTCCCCAAATTCCTCTATTCCCTCTTCCGACCAACAACCCCTATCCTTCTTTTTCCCTTTCCCCTCCCTCCCTCTTTTCTCCCCCGTCTCCCCTTTTAGCCACACTGTTACGGGTAGATGATCTGAGTCTACTTTGTCCCCTATTATCATCTTTTCTACTCCTTCCCTCGTTTCCTCGTTCCCCAGTATGTAATCTATCACTGCATTCCCTCTTGCCCCAACATACGCCCACTCCCCCTCTTCGTCCCCCTTTGTGCTCCCATTTAGAATTCCCCAGCCATTCTCTCCCAGTTACCTACATAATTTCTTCCCATCCCCGTTTACCTTCGTATCCTTTGAACTTCTGTATCCCTTTCCCCCTCCTCCACCCCTCTTCAATCTCTCCTCCTTCCCACCCCGTTCTCGCGTTGAAGTTCCCCCCTATAATCACCCATACCCCTTCTTCTCTCTGTTCTACCCACTCCCCCCATTTCTTCTAATTTTGTATCTAAGTCTCCATTTATAAACACCCCAACCACCCACCACTAACGCCCCTCCCACTTCACTTTCATCATCATCATTCCCTCCTTCCTTCTTCTCTCCCCCTTTTCCCTCTCTAGCTCCTTCCTCACTCCCATTAACATACCCCCCATTGCCCTTCTCTTACGTTCCTCCCTCTTCGCCCACTGCATCTCCCACTTGTACCCTTTTGGAAGCCTACTTCTTATTCTATTCCATCCCTTTCCCTTTAGCCACGTCTCCACCAGTATAATCACCTCCCATTCCTTTATCCCTTTCCAGAAATCCTCCCCCTTATTAGTCAGACCTGCCACATTCCAGAATCCTATCCTACACCTTGGACCATTCTTCTTTTCCCAGTGCCCCCCCCTAATTCCTCCCTTATTCGTTCCCCTGGTCATCCATCCATTTTTCCTCTATTTCATCCCATCGTTTCATTTTTCCATTTACCCATATTTTCATATAACCTACCTGAACATTCTTTCCATTCATCCTTTCTTTCTCTGCCTCTCTCTCAATTTTCCATCTAGCTCTTCTTTCCTTCTCCGTCAAATCATCATCTATCCTTTCCATCTGCCCCCTTAGCTTTCTCTTCCCTTCCATTACTTTCCTTTTATTTTCTCTGTCCACCATTTTTACCAGTACCACTTCCATCCATTCCTACCATTCCTATCCTTTTAATCTCCTTTATTCCCTCTTCCTTCAACTCCATCTTTTCCCACACCTTTTTGACTTCTTCTTTTGTATCTTTGCCTTCCACCTTTATCCCCCTTATTATTATATTATTTTTCTTTCCCTCTCTTTCCCTCGTATACTGTCTAATTTCCAACCTCCTTAATCTGCTCCTACTTTCTTCTATTAGTTCCCCAGCTATCCCTCCATTCTCTCCTCCCACTTTTTCTCTCCTTTCCCTAACCCCTATCCACCCCTCTGCTTTTTCTACCGTCTCTTCTAGACTTTCCAACCTCTTCTCTATTTTTCCCCTTCTTTCTTCTTCCTCCCTTCTCCCTTTCCTCCACTTCTCTCTCTCCGCCCTCCACTCGTCCATCATTCTTACCCTGTCCTCTCTTGCTCCCCTCAACTTTTCCATCATCCTATTCCGATCCTCCTTAAGGTCGTTGCCCACTAGACCGTAGCCTCGGCGCGGCGCGGCGGAGCGGCGTGGCCAGGCACTCGGCACGCCGGTGGTTTTGTCGCCCACTAGACGACACGGCGCGGCCAGGGCTACGAATAATCAGAATTTAGCCTATTTTCCCTAGTTCATGATGTTTAGACATTCTGAAAAAAATCTGCCATATGTCAAGAACCTAAATACATACTTTGCAATTGGTTTCAGATTTTTAAACTGAAAAGCCAGCTTGTAAAAAATCAAATACCTCAAAAAAATCGACATGACTACTATTTTTATTGCGTATTTTACCTTAAACTATTTTTTCAGTATCCAAATATTGCTTTTAAAAGAATTTCTAAAAAAGTACCATTTACTATTGTATAGTTTCTAATAAGAAAGAGAATTAATCAAATTTTTAAAAAATATAATCTACGACCGGGTTCGAACTTAGTATACGCAGGTCCACAGTCAAACGCCAAACGGATTCAGCCAACCTAGCTTTCGAGTACTTCATTAATATTTTCAGATGTAATGTTAGTGCTGTAGAAATACTAATCAAACTGATAATGTGTTCAAGGTTTATTAGTGCCTAATGGACTAACAGAATAAATGAAACGCAACAATTTTAAGGTTAGCTTAGTTCTTCGCGGAAAAAACGTCGAAAAAATCGGTTTTCATTTTTTTTAGCTACAGCGCACCAAACCATAAAATCTAAAATAATTCATGAACAATAATTATAACAATATATCAGCACTGTAAAAATATAACTGATGCCTCTTTAGAACCTTCATGCGACATCTGCATTCTTTCAATTTTTTTTATAGGGTTTTGATTTTTTACAAGCAGGATTTCCGGGATGTGCAGGAATTTTGGGGCACGCTGTATAGAGAAGAGATAGAGATAAAGTATATATAGTCTCTCTCAGAGTTGGGCAATTTAAATACAAAACTATTTAAATACCGATTCGAATATAAGATACAATATTTGAATTCGTTATTCGAAGCTTCGAATACAATTTGTATTTAATATTTAATTTTCGAAGACCGAATACATCCACGAATGCTTTCGGCCAGCTCGAGACTCCAATGAACACGTACCGAGGCCCGAGGGTCGAGCCCCGAGGCCTGAGCCCAGAACACAATAGTAGTGCAATAAACACGACCGGCCAATCCCTCGGCCAGCTATCTGCAGGTATCTCGGCATGAAACCGCTAACAAGTGAATGCTGAACTTGCTTATTTCTCAAAATTTTGTCACGGAAGTGACACGAGCCAGTTCGTGGCTTTCTTCTCATGAAGAAAAGTCTAAACCCGATAGAATTCGGACTGTGTCTACTGGTTTAAAGTCTCTCTCTCTCTCTCTCTCTCTCACACACACACACTCTCTCCCCCTCTCTCTCCATCTCCATTTATCTCCCTCCTCATACGTCATCAGTGGAAAATTAATCAACGCGCGCGGCAGCGCGCGAACCAAGTTCCTCTCCCACTCCCTCTGAGCTGCCGAGTAGTATATCTCGTACCGGAGTTAAGGTCGATACAGCTTGCTCAGGAAAGCACCGGTCACCAATGCTTATGGATAGGGAGCCCGGTCACGGAAATTCGGGCCGGATTTCTCAACGGAATTTATTTTTCGCCTGGCCTTTCCTGGCAACGACGTCTCTCTCGACGGGGGTCAGGGCTGCCTGCTGTGCGCGGTACAAAAAAAAAGGTTTTTATGGGCTTCACAACTCCTTAGGTAAACTGTCGGTAGCTCTCCTTTTCAACATCATGTAGGAAACGTTCCTGCCGCTTGGTGAATTCTTCTTAAATAATGATTTTAAATAATTACTAGAAAATATGTGACACATATCTCTGTTCTGCAAATTTTTCCACCGGATCTACTGTGAAAAAAAATGTATAAATATATGGTCGTATTCTACGATTCTTGCTCTTTGGAATGCCGTTTTTTTTTAAATTATCTGTAACAACTTCTTGCCATCATTCAGGTAACAAGCAAAATTACTTGCTTATTCAAAACGCGACAGAACTTTCCTTTCACAAACTAATAAATGATATCAACAATTATTTCAGTTACACCGGTAAATAATAAAATGTTCATTTTAGGGAAACCAATAGTGTCATTTCGCCCATTACGATACTTTGCAACTGTACGCATCATGTATCATCTCGGCACACATGAGATGTGAAACACTCCAGTAATTACAAACAGCTGTTAGGTTTGAATTGTTTGTTATTTCGTGTCCATACAATTGCTGAATATTCTTTAGACATTCTGAAATAAGGGTCGACGGCATTTGTCCTAATATTACACTTTTCACGTAGAGAAAAAACATTTTCAATTTGTTTATGTCCAACAAGTAGTCGAATACACTGCCCCTTACGAGCGATAGCGGATCAGAGCAGTGGGTTAAGATATTATAAACCGTTACTGCCCACTGCTACGCGATTGTAGGGGGTGTTAAGGCGCCATCTCGTATGGGTCCGAACTCCGAACTGGTGACATTGTATTGATGCGAACCTGAGAAGAAGGTTCCCAGGGAGGATCACGGTGACGGAACGAATGCGCGGCCGATTGGATCAGAGCGGAGGAGGCTGACCTCGTTTCACACGCATTTTCGGCTGCGTCGAAATATTGGCTACAGCAGCCATACATCTACGTAGCGTGCAACGTCAAAGTCCAAACATTGGGGCTACAGGCGCGGCTGTGGTGGGGCAGGCAGACCTAGCGATAGGCCCGCTTTGTTTATGTGCCGTTCCCGCCGGGGCTGTTCTCTATGGAGAGGTTTATGACAGGTCATTACTATTCAGCTGGAAGTCGGCACTTTTTCGGGCAACACCTGTTTACTGTAAAGTAATTTGTGTAGGTACCGAATACTCCGGCGAAAATGCTACATCCGAGAAATCTAAAAAGTAGTGTGTTTAGTCGTCCCTGTCATAAATGTCCGCTGTTTTCTACATACCTGCAAAGTGAATTGTCTACCTTTTTTCATTGTGTTTATACCGGCTGCACTAACAAAACGATAAAGATTTGGCATATGATAACTTTTTGGCAAATCGCGAATGTCCAAGGTATATGTGCAATCTTGCAGATAGTAATTATTAGAAAAACATGAAAGCCCGGCGTCGACATCTTTCGCTCACCCGAGATTTTGTGTAACCTGGGCTCCCCCCTATCGTAAGAGATGGGGATGCGACCTACCCATGCGTGTCGATCCGATCCTCCGGATCGGCAGTTGTCGTTTTTCGTGATTCGATTACTCGAGAACAGAGACAGAATTTTAGAGATTAGCGTGTTTGTAAAAGAAGATCGTTGTACCTCTCGGTAGAAGCTACGTGTCCGAGCGCTTCCGCAGTGATTAAAGAAATCATATTTGTAGTGCGTTTGACACACGCAGTGTTTGAATTAAAAGTAAAAGGCCGTAGACCATCGGTTTGGGAAAGAAAATTTGAGTACGATTCATTTGCCGAACGGGCCACCTATTCCGATTCCCGATTTTAAGTTAGGAATAAAAGATTCAATTAAATTAGTTACAGATTTTGCTCAAAATCTAGATAATGTACCTATTGGCTGCCAAGAAAAAGTGAGAGCAAAATATAAATGTTTTTCAGGAAAATCTACGGTTTGAAATATTGTTTAAACTTAATAATATCAACGGTACGAAGGAAATATTTGCATATTCTGACATAAAATTTTCATACACTTCCCGCAGTCTAATTATTACTTATTGTTACTGTGAAATAATATTATTTACTTATTGACTTATTGCACAGTTACGCGTGTTCTACATATTTATGTAGTATGTATTGCGATTCCGTACCGCATTTTGGCGTTATTTAAAGGCTCAACGTAATAATGTAGTAGGTCGTTGAATTCGCTTATTATCGTCAGCTGTAACATTACGAAATCAAAAACCTATTCTTATTTTTTTGTTATAACGTTTAAATTCCTTAACAACGTATTCGCCATTGGCACGACGAACTCTGAAAACTTCTAGTTAACAGCTTTTTAAATAATTACAGCATGTTATATTCTTCTTGAAGGTAGAGTCGGGCCTGCCTGTCACCGGTCACCAGAAAAATTCTGAAGAGTACGGAATTTTCCCGTTGACCGGACGGCATCTACCATAGGCATCTCCTGGGGTGTAGAGGGGAGTGGAAGGTTCTGGGGGACCCCTGGGGTGAGCCGGCGAACCCCTGCGGTTAGACACGATTTTAGGTGCTTGGCCTTTGTGCGAGCCTCGGGAAACGGCTCAAGTTACTGTCAGGAAAGCGCAGGAAGGCTCAGGCCCAAGCTGAATGGGGTCCATTTTCCGGGCTTGACCGTTCGTGCCAAGCTGTATCGACCTTTAAGCGGTTTTTAGCCATATTGGCACCGTCACTGCCGCTCTCCCCGGTGACCAAGGACAACCAAAATTTGTATGTGAGCTAGATATAATATCAACTAACTCTCGTGTAAAAAGCAACTTTCTACCTAGCCTGGAACTTGAGATATAAATACGTCAAAAACGAATAATTCTTGGAATATATATAGGATCATGTTAATTCTAACCCACTTCCAGATAAGCTAGAAACTTGAAAATTTGGAATCAGGTGTCTTTTATATCGAAACCAACAGGAAAAATCGAAAAACCCAAAAAATATTTTTTTTTGTTTCGCAACAAAAATCTTTGATTTCCTCAAATCAAAAGACTACATACGTCATGTGGTTGGGCATACCCTATATCCTTTGGGTTGAGCCTTTTGAAAATTTCGTTATTTTTGCGGTAGGACACATCGTTCCCAAGATACAGCCATTTTATAATTTCTAATTTTTTCTTTCTTTTGAAAAAATCAAAAGACTACATACGTCATGTGGTTGGGCATTCCATATATACTTTACATAAGGTATGTCGAAAATTTCGTTATTTTTGCGATAGGACGCACCGTTCCCGAGATACAGCCATTTTTTAGTTTTTAATTTTTTCTTTCTTTTGAAAAAATCAAAAGACTACATACGTCATGTGGTTGGGCATACCATATATACTTTACGTAAGGTCTGAAAAATTTATACAAATCGAAAGACACAGATACATGTGACATTGAATTGACTAAAATTAATGAAGATACGAATATTAATTTTGAATATGAATTGAATTATTTATTTAAGGCCTCGACTGCTTTGGTCATTGGCCGTAAATTTTGAATATGAAAATTTAAATTAAAATAATGTACAAAAAAATGGGCAGAATAATTATGAGAATGCTTGAGAGATTAATACTGAAGAATATAATGAGCATGCACTTGGGAATCCGGATATAAATTTTTCTCATGCAAGTCAAAATACTAGTGCCAGCGCCGACGCCAAGTTCCCTAGGTTGTAAAGTTTGAATTAGGTGAGTGCAACAATCATTGGCCTCTGGGAATTGGTCCTTCCCGATATCGCAGCCCTTATAGGCAAGAGGAACTTGGTCCATCCTTCATATCACAACTTTGATAGGCGAGAGGAACTTGGTCCATCCTTCATATCACAACTTTGATAGGCGGGAGGAACTTGGTCCATCCTTCATATCACAACTTTGATAGGCGGGAGGAACTTGGTCCATCCTTCATATCAGAACTTTGATAGGCGAGAGGAACTGGGTCCATCCTTCATATCACTGAAGTGGATGGGCCGGGGAACTTGGTTAACCTTTACACGAAGTGTTTTGGTTTGGATGTGTCACTAGTTTCTTGGTTTCAGTATTGTTTTTCACGATTGCTTCGCGACAGTAAGCGAGACATCTCGTTGATATTCACTAAAATTTTAACAAGTTCATATTATAAAATTCGTGAAAAAACGCATAATAATTATGTTCGATAAATATATTTTATTGTCATTTGTAAAATTTACCAAAATTCGTATTTACATAAATTATTCATAAGACACTGTTCCGTGACAACTTGCCCCACAGCAAATGTATGCGTATGCATCTTTTCTTTTCATTAACAACAATCGCGAGAAACTTCAACATCTGCCACCTGACTTTGTTCCGATTTCTTAAAAAACGAAAAGATGGACAAGAGACTACAATAGGATACAAAAAAAGAGAACCGTCTTTAATGAGCATCAAGAAAGGATTATGGCAAAGCAGCTTTGAAATGTTTGTCCATTTAATTTTAGGCAAATTTTAGTTTTTAGGAACAACTTGCCCCACAACGGGGCGAAAAGCTCCGCTTCGCCCAACGACAAACAAATGACAAAATATTAAAAAACAATTTTTAACTACTTTAAATTTTCCTTTGCCGCTTTGACACTATGAATTTTCACCACAAATGAGCATTGCTAACGCGATTTTCCAAATATTCTACATCCGATGATCTGACAAAAACATGTTACCAACAAAAGTTGCTCAGTATTCACTTTTCTACAAATCACCATATAAAAAATTGAAAGTAAATTATTTTTTATAAAAAACTGAAGGGGTCACCTCAATTTTTTAAATATTAACATATATTTTTTATTGCATAATATTCTCACTGGTATCGAGACGAATTCAACTATCTATAACAATATAACATTAAACGTTGAAATAACGGTGCAATAGAAAGTGCTGCTGAGTGCTGCTGCGCGTATATCCTCGCCGAGGCATTCCCTTCTGTCGCCGACCTGCAGGCGCGCGCCGTTGCAGGTACAGAGGCCGCACTCCCATTGAAATACACAGGAGGCAATCCAAAACGGCGCGTCGCTCCGCTACGCCTGCCGACGGTACAGTCTAGTGGGCGCACATTTTCCGGAGCGCTACCGAGCGCTGCGACGCTGTGCCGCTCAGGTATACTGGACGCACTCCCATTGAAATACACAGGAGGCAATCCAAAACAGCGTGCCGCTCCGCCGCGCCGCGCCGAGGCTACGGTCTAGTGGGCAACGACCTTAATTCATCGCGTAAAGTTACCAAATTTCGATGGGTCGTTCAGGCCATACATGGTATATTGGGGAAAAAATATCAGCTTTTACATCACCAGTTTGACAACAAACTTCTCCCTACAATAAAATCACATTTCAGGACTGCATGCTTTTTAAATAACAAGTTTGGCAAAAGGCTAAATTCTGATGTCGCATTTTTCGATGATGTCACTAACCGAATATTGAGTGAAGATAAATTAATAAATAGTTTAGCACAACACTGGAACCGCCGAAAAAAGCCATTCAAAACCATATCTTCCAGAGAGATTCTTGATTTTCCGGAAATGACAGAAGTCGATTTAAAGATTCTTTTTTTCGAATCAGTTATCGCAAGCAATTTCATATTTGGCCGAAATAATGGATGAACATGATAATCATATTAACGTCCGTTATTTAATAGAAAATAATAATATTGTTAAATTCGAAATAAAATCGCGACATATTAGCCGGAAAACTTATAAATGTTACACAGATTATATACCAAACTCAACTGGTTATTCGGGTATAAAACGGTATTGTGAATGTGCCAATGGGAATCGCTCTATTGGATGTTGCTCACATGCTGGTGCTGTTATTTATTATTTATCTTATGCTCGATTTGATATAGTCATAGTTCGGCCAGCAGAGATACTCTCTAAGATTTTTGATACTAATCAAATAACACTGACAATTGATGAAGATAGCGATGAAGACTGAAAACGCCTTAAATGATTCCACCGCATACCAATACCCCTACAATTATTAAAGATAAGTATTCCTAATAATACTTCAGGTGTACATTTTGTGTCACGAAACTAATCAATTGAATTTACAGAATACGCAAACGATGCACAATTCCACGTAAAAAATGTTAAGTAGAGCTGTAATACAGTCCGCAAATGACTAGAAGCCGAAAGTACTCCAAAAATATTTTTCCGAAAAATTATTTTGAAATAGTTTAAAAATATAGTTAAAGAATGTTTTTACAATGGTTTATCAACAATCATATGGTTAGTCAGCGAAAAAACATCTGATTAACAAAAATCAGTTTTTAGGGATACTGGTTCCAGACCCTATAACCGTATTTAGTTTGAATATTGATTTTATCTATTCGTATCTCCATTAGGTTCGTACCTCCAGGCACTGGAAAGCGGAGAGGTTAAGATTAGCTGGTAAATAAGTTGAGAGCCTTTTAGGAGGTAAAGGTAGGGTATATTGTATCAGTTCTTTGTTTACAGAGTAGTTCTGTACAATGATACTTCGTCAAGAGTATCGAATCTCGGTGTCAACGATGGAACGCTTCATATTCTTATGTCCCGACAATATACACGACGTCGTAAATCATTACCGTGAGATGACCCTACTATTCCGACATATATATAAATTTCTCAGAACTTAGGTAATTTATTTCGAGAGTTCGTACACCGTGACGAATACGGTGGATAACGCGATTATCAAAAAGAAACTTGCGCACAGGCAAGATATTAAACTCTTTACTGAAAACTCCTACTACAAATACGGTCGCCAAACGCGATACTTCTTCAACAAAACTTGCCCACGAGCAAGATATTATATTCTTTACCGAAAACTCCCACTACATATAAGGTCGCCAAACGCGATACATCAAATTTTACGCAGCCCCACGTGCCCTTCGAGACACTACGTTTGGATATGACTCACAAAACTCAAGTTATTCGGATTTAGATCTTATAATGTCCGCGTCAGACGAATTCGACCGTTATAGCATATACGTACTCTGCCGATCTCTCGGAGAAGTATCGTGTATGATAACATGTACAATCCGCGTTACTTTGGCCTCACCAAAAGAGTGCACCCTTCTGCACCATGTGGTGAGCACGGCTGCACTCCGGTTCTGGATGTTGTAACTAGTATTCTACCTAGTCAATTCGTCTAGTCGTCGCGTTACTACAGACAGCGAGTGACCGTCGTAACATATAGATACTCTGCCGATTTCTCAGAGAAGTATCTTCTATGCCGACACGTACTAGCGCCTTTCAATATGCAACACCGAAAGAATGCTTCCTTCTACGCCGAGAGGCGAGCCCGAATACACTCCGGTTCTAGAATAATGAAATAACACTGTACATAATCACTTGTACTAAATGCGTATAAACCCGGGCAGATGATGACCGTCGTAGGACACGTGCACTCTGCTGATTTCTCAGAGAAGTACAATACAGTAAATTCTCTATAGCCGCAAACGCCTCGGGGGGATTTGTTTGCATCTATCGATCTTGGTCCTACTTTTTTCGAGCTTCAAAGGCCGAGCCGAACGTAGGGAAGGACAGCGCGTGTAAAGAGACACCACGGCAACCGTCGATGCGATGGCACCTGTCCGCGTCTCTTTCTTTCTGATGCGCTGTCCTTCCTTGCGTTCGAAACTCTCATTGTCGATTAAACCACTAAATTCAGTCCAAATTATATCGTGTTTGGTATCATTTTGCATTAGAAAAATGCCAGGAATATGTTGGTGAAAGTCCCATGAAAAAATAATGGAAAATAAAGAATATAGAATTTTGGTATAACGTTATGATGACTCACGGGCGTTTGAACTGTGCCGACGACTGCGAATCTCGGCGTCGCGTTAGTAGTGGTTCACATCGATATACCGAGCCGAGATCAGTGTATTGAGTTGGAGGGGATATTTTATTGGCGTCTATCGTGCACGCCCTGTTTGCGACTATAGAGAATTTACTGTATATGACGACACGTATAAGACTCTTATTCACCTCACTAAACCGAAAGAGTGTAACCTTCCGCGCCTTTAGACGATCCCAATTACACTCCGGTTCTAGGATAGTGAATCTGAGCCATACATAGTCTACCTGTCAATGACTTGAAATAATCACACGACTCTATTCTGAAACTTCCTATCAGAATGCCGTCTTCTCGTACATTATCTTTACAATTGACTCTACGCCGATTCGATCTTTACACACGTTAACAGATATTAACTTCGGCTGTGCCACAGTGCGGTTTGCATCTATGACTCCTCGGTTTGAGGCGCGTACGAGACGAAGGCAATCTAGGCGGTTTGAATAGAAATGCGAAGTTGGTTTGACTTCTCGACAACGTACCAGTTTTCGCCGGATCTATTAGAGTCGCGTGTTATTAGACCCGTTTCCAGACGTAGAGTGATCTATTTTCCTCGCGCATGGACCTCCTTCGACGTGTATCGAGTGGGAATCGATGCGCGCGCATCCTAATTAGCGGGATAATCTGCGGTCCTTTACTTTGACAAGGATCGCTGATCCCATCGCGGCTCGCTGTGGTGGGAATTCGCGACACTCCGTCTTGCTCTCACTCTATATGTAACCTGTACGGTTACAACCCTGAGTACTCATCCACTGATAACGTAATAACAACGCGTACCGATAACACAAGAAGAGAGAGGGAGGAGCAACCTTACCCGTCAAGAGAAGGTTTCGAAGAAATACGATTCCATAGGACTGAATCGACAAGAAATCCAACAGGAAGACAGCAAAATAAAGGTCGTCGCCCACTAGGCCGCACCACACCAGCACCGCACCAGCATTTCCAGTGACGCTCGCCACTAGAACGGTCTGGATTAGGTCGTTCGATGGGTTACGGCCCACAGTGAGTCCAAACTCCAATCTAACTGCTAAAAAGTCGTATTTTCAATCACATACTATTACTTATTTTTTTATTTGTTTCCATTCTTAAATCCCTGTAGATCTTTAAATTATATTCTGTTTTGCTCTGAAGATTTTATATACAGGGTGTCCCAAAATTCCTTCAACAGCCGAAAATGGGAGGTTCCTGACGCCATTCTAAGCGACATTTTCCATAACAATGAAGACCGCCGCGGCTTTGTTTAGGAGTTATTAACCCGTGCCCCCCCCGGTCCCCGTGCCACCGCAACCTACTTTACCTGCGTGACACATTGAAGCATGTCACGCAGTCTAGGTGCGATTGTCGGTAATGACAATAGGTTGTCAATTGTTCACGCGTCGTGTCGTGCACCGTCTTCCGCCCCCCACTCTGTTAAGCTCTCTTACGCGAAGTACGTGCTCCGTCCGGGAGCTTCCTTCTTCTTACCCGTGCTCTCTTTGCCAGCGGATGTGTACGCGCTTAGCTCTCGAAACCAATTTCGACGACGACACGTACAACGACAGAGTGTTTTCGTGTTTACGTAAAAATCGAACCATTGTATGGACGAACCGCAAGGGAAGTGTTTAGTTACGTTAAATAAACTTCGTTGAATACAAAGCAGAATTCGCGTTTCTTTGTACGTGGTAAATTCCGTTCCCAGTCGGCACTGTACGGAGAGAGCTGCTATCACACCACTCTCTCGGCGCTTTGATTGTTACTAGGCAATTAGTAATAATTCGCAACATAGAGGGTTTAAGATTTTTGTGGTTCATAGTACTGACTGAGAGGAGTAAAAAATGCTTGATCAATGTAGGTCATAAAATTAATACTTCTAGTGTAAAACGGAATTTTATGTTTTCTTGTGACAGCACATAAACGAATAGGATAGCTATATGAGATTTAAAAGACCTTATATTACTTACTTAATTGTATGTGATATGAAGGATGTTTCGTGAAAGATTTTTTTTAATATTCTGAAAATTGACAGGATTAGCAATACAAATATTCCTAAAATTAATAGTAATATCTGAGAAACGTCTTCCATCAATACGTCATCGCTTTGGAGTGTAAATCCGTCAAGCTCCAGCGATTTTGGGAATAACAAATTCAAGGCCGCTCACTCAAGCGTGCGATCCTATTGTCTTCCCCCGAAGGATCCATCGCGGGACAACCTCCACCAAGATCTAGATCAAGGTGGGAAGCAATCGAAATGATCAGTTACAATCGAGATCTCATCAGATTCAGTTCAGTTACAATCGAGATCTCATTAGAGTCAGTCAGTTACAATCGTTACGTGAAGCAGTCACCACCGACATCTCAACCAGCAGCCATCAACGAAAATACACCATTCCAATATCATTAACTCCGTTCTCGATGACGAAACAGAATCTGGCGCTATAAATCATTTATAGTTGGTATCCGTTATCTGAGAGAACACAACCTTCTCCTAAATCCTCCCTTTGACTCGCGCGGGGTTTTAACGATGAAACAACATAACTGTTCGGCTGACGTGAACGTGCGTGTCGTGAATACAGTGGCGAAAGTGAAAGTGATAATCGCGTACCAAACCCGATATTTTCCATCTCTCGAATTAGGCGGACTTGGTCTAGCCGTTCGAGCCAGCGATCCAACCCCGAATTAGGCGGTCTTGGTCTAGCCGTTCGGGCTCCTTCCTCATTCACAGTCAGGCGGACTTGGTCTAGCCGACCGAGAATTCCAGAATCCGGTCTCTAACCTTTGAACCAAGCCGTCACTTTTCACATCGCCCTCTCTCTCGGAACGAATCTGCGCGATACTCCCTCCACATTCTAATAATTCTCGCAAATTCCTTCTTAACGCCGAATGTCGGACGTAACACAAGCAATGATGACGGTGTGCCCACATGGCGATAGACGAACATTCAGTAATCGATGAAAACTCTGAACCAGACTCGGTGTGCGGGAAGCGGTCTTGGTTGACCAGAAGTGTGATTGTGAAATTGGAATGAATGAGTGATGCGAGACAGGATCGCTGAGTGAAAGGAGAGGAAGGTAAATTGAACGAATGGATGGACGTAACGGGTAAATTTAAATGGAGACGTGTGAAGGAAAGTAACAGGAGAAAGTGTCCGGATTTACAAATAAATATGCTATATTTGCACTTGTAAAGAATACAACTTTGTCGGTGAAATCGAAGAATGTAATAAAGACGAAGAAAAGAATACTGAAATAAATGACACTGAAATCGCAATCGCAGAAAATGTGTGTAGCTAACAGCTGATCGCGTTTGACAGTTTGGCTCAGAAAGAGAGGGAGCGTTGCCTCTCTCTCGGTTTTATTGTCTCGATCTTTCGGGAACATTCGTCACGCGTCAATGCTTCCGGGTGAGCATTCGCGAACACTCCCGAAGGATCGAGAAGGGACTAGCAGGATCTTGATCAATTGCGTGATCAATCGTGTGCTTACGTCATATCCGATTGACAACGATTGGTTGATCGCTTGGCTAGATCGTGTCGCTCCATTGTCGGGATCTCACGGAACTGCTGGGCAGTATGGCGCTCGAGCGCGCCAATCTCGAACACTCTGGTTATTATAAATATTTTTAGAGTCCAAGACTTTCGGTTTTCCGAGCAAGTCAAGTAACTGGTGACTACCTGTCTATCATAAGATAAGGACCTGGCGCGACCGCAGGGCCTCGGCTGTGGCCGCGAAGTCTCAATCATGGTCGGGAGGAATCGGCCTCAGTCGTAAGGGTTTTCCCGTAGTAAACACGAATTTTTGGTAAAAATGGCTATATTTCCCTGTCCAGAGAACGTCAATATCTCTTCGTGCGTTTTGCGTGTCCATCTTTATGTAAAATTTCATTGTGTATGCTTTGTGACAACAGTTTCGACAGTTTCATATCTGTATATTGTGTGACGTTGCAATTTTGCGACGTCCCTTCTCCTTCTGTTTCGGAAACATTTCGTGAACGATAAAGGACCGGACCGCCCTCTAACGGGACACGCAATCGTAAATACAGGATTCGAGAACGCTTCTCTGAGAGATTCCGACATTATCGAGGATCTCTAATGACATCTGTCGCGCGTGCCGAGAACGGCAAGTTTCAGGGCCGTAGATGGGACGTGCGGAAGGAACCACCGACCTTACGAATTTTCACGGGAACTGAACAGCGTCTCGCAGCGCAGGAAGCGCCCGACCCAAAAGCAAATGGCCGTTTCGAGAAAGTGGACTGGTCCCGTCCCAATGATACTGCAGCGAGAGCACTCGGCGAACCAACCGGAGGCGTCGTAGGGACAACGGCTCGACATGTCATCCCGTCGAAGAAGACGACCAAACCACTCTCGCGATGCCTCGCCCCTCTGAAGAGAGCCATTCCCGGGGTCGGTGCCCTCGCATCCAAGGGAGGCAGCGCCTTCGCCCTCCTAGACAGCAAGAAGCTCCCTAGGATATTTCGAGATAGTCCGGAGCCCTAGGACGCTATAGGGTACGCTCCTGACGCCCAGCGTTTGTGCGCGAAATCCGCCATAGGAAATTCGCAGAAACGGTCGAGTGGGGGGATATCGGGTTCGATCCGCTAGGAGGCCGAAAATCGATAGATCGCGCTGGCTCTCGTTGACGCTACACGTGTCGCCGATATACTCGCGTTGCGATTCATCTATTATAATTGCGCCGCGAAAAAGTACCGTGCCCGTTGGAGGTTCCGTGGCGAGGACTGACGTCCACCTGAACTCCAGGGGAGAACTTCGCTCTATCGGGAGCACCATCGTCGAGAAAGCGAACGGCCAAGACCACGGGAAACGGTAAGTCGCACTTGTGATCTTGCTTCCCGTTCCGTCCTCGGTAATTCGCTCGTACTCGTTTCGGGAGTGCTTTGAGTTTCGAGTAACTACGAGAGAGTTTTCCGTTGTGAACTGCGTGCGTAGGAATGTCCTCAGAGGAGTAGCGTTTCGTGAGAGCAATCTCTGCGGCAATTTCGTGCAATCTCGAATCCTGTGTTTCTCGCCGAACATCGTATTGTTTCCGTCGGCAATTCGAACGCGTACCCGTCAGCGTACGCGCCGTAACGCATCGCGTGCGGAAGTCTTCGCAGCAGTCTCGCAATTCGCCGATCACCTGCGTCTCGCGTTTTCGAAATTGCGTTTCGAACGACGATAAAATCCAGCGATATCGCCGCGAGTAAACTGTACGACAACCGCGCTGCCAACGACCATCTTTTCGCCTGCCTGTGCGAAGAGCGCGGGCTCTCGGGTTGCGGCCACGTGGCTGCCATAATTTGTTGACTATTGACCGCTGCAATAAACAGCTCGAGACAATACTGTTGTCGATTATTCGATTCCCTGTGAGATCCGTCCTGTCGAGAGGGCTGTCCTCGTCTTTCCCGTGTCCGAACCAACTGGCTTAGTCGCGTAGCCGTTTCGATCCGCGTATCTCGAAGATTCGACTCTCGAATTCGGCTTCTCCGAGCTCGAACTCCTTATCATGTTTCGTGTGGCACCTTCGCGGTGCCTGGCGCCCGAACTTTGAGTGTTTCGTCGAGAAATTGTCGGATCTTCGAGCCTCGTTTTGTCCCGAGCGGACCGCGTCTACTCGGCCTGCACGCGGCCTGGTTTCAACGCCTGCAAGGCTCGGAGTCGACCCGTTCTCGCGAGTCAATCGGCTCGAAAGAAAGGGTTAACGTGACAATTGATATATATAGAGAGGTAAGTAAACATTTCAATATACTTTATTTCAAAATACTTTCCATAAGCTCTTGTTACGAGTAAATTAATCTGAAGCATGTATAGAAAATTCGAGAAGAAATGTAAAACAAAACGCTGAGCGACAAGCTTCTAGAAGCTTCTCGAAGATAGTTTGATGGCGACCACGCGGAAAAGTGACGCGAGGGGAGCGCGCGAAAAGCCGAATCGTGCTTAACAAACCGGGTGTTGATTTCGAGTCCGCGGATAGCAAAAATTTCGTATAAATAACGGGTTAGCAGAGGGACTCGGCCTATTTGCTATTCCGAGAGAGAGGACGAGGTAAGGACGTTAATATGTTCTCGCGCGAAATTAACTGCAGGAGTTTGCAAATAACACTGTCCAACAAATTTCAACTTTTTTTATGTTCCCAATATACTGTTGGGCCCTTCTTATAGAGTTTTTTGCGCTGATTCCGAATCTGGCCTTAATTTTTTTCCTATACGCACAGTTTTTGAGGAACATGCTTTAAAAAAAAAACATATTTTTCAACTTTAAACAAATATAATGATGTTATTATAAAAGATATTGGATTGTTCTTTACAGCAAAAGATTCTGTAGACTTTCCCGAAACCAGTGATATATAATAGTAATGCATTATGATTGTTTAAACATGTTTAAACAACGTTTAAAGACGGAGAGACACCACTTTTGCACCAATTTTTGAGGATATTTTTCAATTTATCTCAAAAAATAAGGGTCTAGCCGAACATCGGACTATACCACGCGATAGAGCAAACTTTTATCTAGAGAAACCCCCACTTGAAGTTTTTGCGAAATCGACGTTTTTACCGAACCAGAAAGCAAAATATCTTCGCCCGACATGCGTTGACGCCAGTGGCGCTCGGGACGAGATACAGCGCGCGACGGGATACGGAGCGGCGAATGACCGTTCTAGTGGTGAGCGCCACTGGCCGCAACTCATGTCGGGCGAAGATATTTTGCTTTCTGGTTCGGTAAAAACGTCGATTTTGCAAAAACTTCAAGCGGGGGTTTCTCTACATAAAAGTCTGCTCTATCGCGTGGTATAGTTCGATTTTCCGCTAGACCCTTATTTTTTGAGATAAATTGAAAAATATCCTCAAAAATTGGTGCAAAAGTGGTGTCTCTCCGTCTTTAAACGTTGTTTAAACATGTTTAAACAATCATAATGCATTACTATTATATATCACTGGATTCGGGAAAGTCTACAGAATCTTTTGCTGTCAAGAACAATTCAATATCTTTTATAGTAACATCATAATATTTGTTTAAAGTTGAAAAATATGTTTTTTTTCAAAGCCATGTTCCCCAAATACTGTGCGTACAGGAAAAAAATTAAGGTCAGATTCGGAATCAGCGCAAAAAACTCTATAAGGAGGGCCCAACAGTATATTGGGAACAAATTTGGTGTTGGACAGTGTAATTAATATATTGCACTTTTTTAGCTGCCATGTCTCTAACAAGAAGAGAACTCTTTGAGATTTGGCGAGCGCAAAACAACATTGCAGATAAGAACACCGGAGTTTTGACTTATGTTCTGGAGAAATTACGATTAAGTGAACTAGGATCGTTCAAACCTTAAACAGTGTGTTTGCTCAGAAGTGGAAGGAATGCCGTCGTACATTACAATTATTTCTCGAGCGACATAACAAATGGTTGGATACCAACATAGTTTTTACCCTTGCTGCGAAAAAGGGTCGAACAATGCGAAAATTTTCTGAAGTTGGTAATCAATCAAGAAGGCGGAAAACATTACCTATAGTAGATTTGCGGCTGCTACCAGTTTGAGGAAGGACGGTGAAAGATGCTGCTGAAATGATACTAACGGTTGCAGAAGGGTCTTCAAACACAGCCACTACTATCAATAAAACACTTCAGGCATCAGCATCATCGGCTCCAATAAAGTATACAGCAGAAGAAGCTTTGGCTTTATATGTAGATGGACGTCTTACGAAATATACTGTGACGTTGCAATTCTGCGATGTCCCTTCTTCGTTGACTTCTGAGACGGGTTGAGCGCGATGAAGGACCGGACCGCCCTCTAACGGGACACGATACCGTGAATACAGGATTCGAGAGCGCTCCTCAGCGATATTCCGACGTTATCGAGGATCGCTTAATGACATCTGTCGCGCGTGTCGAGAACGGCAAGTTTCGGCGCCGTATATGGGACGCGCCGAAGTAACCACCGACCTTCCGAATTTTCACGCGAGCGGAACAGCATCCCGCAGCTCAGGAAGCGCCCGAAGTAAAGTAAATGGCCAACGTTTCGAGATGACAGCTTGGTACGAGCCCACCCGGCGGACCAACCGGAGGCGTCGCAGGGACATAAGCTCCACCGAACATCGCGTCCAAGGCGACACATTTAGGACCCTGACGCCGCCTCGCCCCGTAAAGGTCTACGCATAACAGAGCGCCTCGAGAGAGCCGCGGATCGTCGCGAAACGGAAACCGACGATTTTGGGAAGCAGTGCGGCAATAAATCTCGAGCGGGTCGACGGCTCCACAGCAGGGAGCCGGCGTGGCAGAAAATAAAGGTCTCCGCGGGCTCCCCAACACTTTTAGGTACAGGGGCCTATTGCCACTGCCTATTGCACAAATGTGGATTTGCGTAAACGTAATGCTGCACAATAATTGTTGCGCAATGTTCTTGATCGTTGTTCCTGCCACTTAAAATAATTATTAGAACGTATAATATATTAGTGTTGGCCACGTGTTTTACTCCGCGTTTTCGTCGGGCGGTGGTCATGAAGTAATTCATGCTCGTCAAAGAAACAAATTTTTACAATAGCCTCATTTTTAGAGTAGATCAGTATGTACCCGTCCTTATTAACAGTCATAAAATTTATGGGCTTATGGCTGAATCTAACGGACGAATGGTGCAACGGTGCCTTCTTCCTACGAGCCATTGATTTTGAACAATGTAGGAGATAAATAACTGTTAGGTCTTCACGGATAGGAGAAACGTTCGACTGTTCGAAAACAATCGCCGAACGGATCCGTGTTCGTAGATCCGTGTACACGGATTCGTATTCGCAGATCCGTGTAGTGAACGGTTTGTGGATCCGTGTACACGGATCCACATTTACGGATCCTTAAATTCGTACTACACGGTTCACGTGCCTCGTGTACACGTGTATTTTAGTACACGTCCAAAATCGCGATCTCTAGGTGTACCGTATGAAATTTTTACATGGTGTGTTTGCTCATATAAGGACAAAAAGCGAAAATTCGCAAACCCAAGTTTTCTAGTAACATATTCTAGTTATTTGCTAATTACAATCTGAAGGTATCCTACCGCTTTAGAGGGAAACTATCGTTTCCCTAAACTTAATGTACCGTGAAGCCGTGGAGCCCTTTTTTTTGTGCCACGCACAGCGGGGCACTGCGGGCCCCGTCAACGGGCTCAAAATTTATGGCCGAGTCCGCGGACTCAAGTCCGCCGCAGACTTCGGTATAAAAGCACCCTTGTTGTGCAGCATGACGTTTACGCAAATCCACATTTGTGCAATAGGCAGTGGCAATAGGCCCCTTTACCTAAAAGAGTTGGGGAGCCCGCGGAGACCTATTTTTCTGCCACGCACAGCAGGGAGTCTGCTCGCTGCTGTGGAGCCGTCGACCCGCTCGAGATTTATTGCCAAAATCGTCGTTTTCCGTTCCGCGACGATCCGCGGCCGTCTCGAGACGCTCTGTTATTAGGGTATGCGTCCAGTGGACCCGTTTTCGTCCGACGGCCGACTTCAGCCCACACAGACGAGCCTTCGGGAAGCATGTGTTGGTGTCTTTTCGTCCGCTTTCGTCCGAAAATGTGCGTACAGTGGGCCGGACATCGGGCGAAATTGTCAAGGTCGGCGGGGAACCGAACCTTTTCGAGCGCTTCGAGAAGGATAACAATGGACAAACCCCATGGGGTCCCGACGTCTGAGGAAAATCAAATGATTTTGTTTTTCGTCCTACGTCGGTCGAAATCTCTATAGTAGAAGTTATGATATTTTGTGATTAGTAACATAAAATAGAATATACAGGGTGTTCGCGCTATCACTAGTCAGCGTTTTTATTGTAAATAGTTTTAGAAAAGAATGAAAGAGGTAGTACTGTTTTTTATGCGCAATACAATGGCGTATATAATTTTTTATGTTTATACTATTTTGTTAGATATGAAGGTGACCTTCAATTTTTAAATGGAATCCTGTATATTTTTTATATCACATGAAAGCGTGTGTTTAGACGAATTCATCCGTATACTGCATAGTGACCGTCAAGGTCATGCAAGCTCAGAAATCGAAGAAACATTTTGAATATTTGGATTTGCAATTATGTAATTTTAAGATGTTATGAGTTGAGCTAACTGAAATACCACACGATACCACCGAAGTTGTCGGATTTTCTTCAAAATGTAGGAGGACTTCAAATTGTTTATCTTCAGAAAGAAGACATTTCCGATCATGACACTTATTTTGCAAAGACGCTGTTTCCGTCAAACGCTTTGCAAGCAAAACAAACTGATTTTCATTTGGCTGCACTCCGTCCGGATATTCTTCTAGGTATTTCAATTTACTTTGTCTTTTATTTCCATTGCAGTGGTGATACATGCGCACCATATCCGCCTTCTCGCCCGTCGAATAATAATACATTACTATGCGGTATTACTAATCGTTTTCAGAATACTGAAATTGTCTCATCATAGAAAAAACTATTCTGATAGTGAATGACAACATTATCTGATTCGGATGAATAAAGAATACTTGTAAACACATTGGTATGAAATATTCAAAATGTTTCTTCCATTTCTGACCTTGCATGACCTAGAAGGTCACTGTGCAGTATACAGATGAACTCGTCTAAACACACATTTTCATGGGATATAAAAAAGTATACAGCATTCCATTTAAAAAATTGAAGGTCACCTTCATATCTAACAAAATAGTATAAACATAAAAAAAAGTACTACTTTTTCCTCTTCCATTTTTTCTAATATCTACTATTTACAAGGAAAACTGATGCTGTCGATCATTGCATAATCAAGAAATGAGAAGAAATTTTTCCTTCAAATGTATGTCACAGTTGTTTCCAATGTCAGTGTTTGTGCCACCTTGACGCCTTGCCACCCCCTACAATCGCGTAGTAGTGGGCCGTAACGGTTTAATATCTTAACTCACTGCTGTTCCGCTATCGCTCGTACGGGACAGTGTATGTTTTGCACTACTTGTTGGACATAAACAAATTGAAAATTTTTTTTCACTACGTAAAATGGTGTCCCATCCCAATTTGGTTGGCCACTATGGAGGTGGAAGACAGGTAAATGAGTTTGTTTAGTAGGCGAATTGTTGCCGGGCTGACTCAAGTTGGATAGGACTTGAGCAACCCAAGGATAGCCGTTCTATCCTTGAAAAAGGATCGGAATGAATGGGTGCCACAAAATTAACGTGTCTTGGTACAGGAGTCGCCGTGAAAATGCACGTGCGAGCGATTCCGATAAAGATTGACGACGATAGACTTTTAAACGAACCGTTGGTAGAACAAGAGCGCGAGTTGATACAGGATTCGGCGTGTTAATGCACGCACTAGCGCGAAAGAGAACAACCGTCAAGTATAGCGTAATGAGAGTCAACAGAGCTGGATGTTAAGAGAGCGACGAAGGCACCGCAGGCGCCTTAAATAACAAGGACCGGCGAATGTGGAGCTCCGTCATTGGAGCTCACGAATCGCATGATCCTTGTTTTCGTGAATTTGAAGGATTCCAGCGGTGGAACTCGGCCAATAAGAGCGATCCGTGTTGTTAACCGGCGTCGAACAGCGGCGATCCGCGATCCATCCGCGTGTTGACATACGCGGTAAAAACGGGTGACAATGCGAGCGCCGGTATAGCTCACCGAGACCGAATTCCACTGCCTGAATCCTGAACAGAGTCACTGCAAACGGTGTGCGGTTTGACGGGAAACCCCAAGATGAATAGCTGCAGCCCCCAACTTTCCGTGGAGGTCTGCAAGGTTTATAACACATAATTGCTATTGAGGTATAGGGAAATGTCTGAGGCTTTCTTCGTGGCACCAAATTGGTACCAATAAAGAACTAAATGCATTAAAGAGAGGCTTGCTCTGAAAAATAGCAAGGAAGTCATATCCATAAAAACAGGTATGTTTTCCATTTAATCCGGCGCTTTGTCAAACTTTCGATGCCGTGGGTGTGACCACGTCGATAGAAACGACCTGATTGGTCGGTTTACCTGAAAATAGCTAACCAATCAGCAAGGTTCTGGGCAAATGTGCGCCTTGAAGAGTATTTCTCCTAGAACGCGGAAATGAGGAGACATCAGAACGATTTCGTGACGCGCCTAGTGCACTTTGAAGAAAGAGAGACACGTTCTAGAATGGATTGTGAAAAGTTAATCAGTGTAGTACAGGAGAGGAGGAGTTTGTGGGACCCCAGAGACAGTCAATACCACAACAGAGACATTAATCGGAGACATTGGTGTGATATTGCCACCTGTAGCATGTATAGAAAATTCGAGAAATTATGTAATACAAAACGCGAAGCGACAAGCTTCTAGAAGCTTCTCGAATATAGTTTGCTGACGACCACGGGGGGAAGCGACGCGAGGGGAGCGCGCGAAAAGCCGAATCACGCTTAACGACCGGGTTGTTGATTTCACGTTCGCGGATAGTAACGAATTTATATAAATAGAGGGTTCACGGAGGGACTCGGCCTATTTGCTACTCCGAGAGAGAGGACGAGGTAAGGACCACGGCCGCTCTTGGTTAGCACTAGCACCCCGACAGGAGAGTACGGCGATAATACCTGGACGCCTGTCGGGAGAACGGGAGAGGACGGGAGTCTGTTCCTGGTCGCTCGTTCGACATGGAGAGTACGGCGATAATACCTGGACGCCTGTCGAACGAGAGAGAACGGGTCAACTCCTGGCCGCCCAGGGCTCGGCAGGAGAGTACGGCGACAATACCTGGACGCCTGCCGAGAGGAAACGGGAGAGTGTTCCTGGCCGCTCGTCTCGACAAGGAGAGTACGGCGATAATACCTGGACGCCTTGTCGAGCGAGAGAGGACAGAGCACCTTCTGGTCGGTTGCGAAAATACCACGGAACCTAGCTAGAGTATACGTGTGATGAGAGAAAGATTGCATGATTGTGTTTTATAATTCGAGAAATTGAATAATTTTATATACCTCACCTTCCTGTACCCTTGTTCCTAACAAAAATAAATCTGTTTGTCCAGCATATCCTGGTTAATCCCTTACTCATGGCTACACACCTTATTAAAATCCACAAGTAAGTACCTACGACAATTGTTACATAACATTAATCTACATTGCATACAATTAAGGGAGTAGACTCATTTTTCCAAGATTGCAAGGGTGCGGGATTCGCGTTCTCATTTCTCGATACATAATACAAAAATGGGGTTTTCCGGTACTCAAAAACGCTAAATACAATATCGATCTAGGCCCCTATCGCCCCCATTTTTTCGTTTACGAAGCATAATTTGCATTATTCGGCAGCGTAATTTACATTATTTGGAAGCGTACAACTGCGCATGTAGATATTTTCATAGCTACATGCTGCCGAATAATGCATGGATCATTCCGCGTTCATACATGACTAAAGACTGTAACATATCCTAATTTTAGCAAAATCCGAGACAATACTCCGACAAGTGTTCGATTTCTTCATCTGTACCACTTGCAATGTCTTTCAATGACATCTTCTTATGTTTTATTATTTATGTATTTTCAGGCACTGCTGTTAAAGTGAAGTGGCAACGTCTGAGAGACACGCATCGACGAGAAGTCAAGAAGAATAGTCAACCGACAGGCTTTCAATCACAAGGAGAGTCAACGTGGCGGTATTTCCACCAAATGAATTTTTTGGAGGATACCTATGGGAGCAGAGCCGTGGTTGGCAATATCCCCGACACGCACAGAGATTCTGAAAGCGATGCGGTTGAAGTTGAATTGGACGAGACGGAAAGGGAGGTCGATGACAGATCGTCTGTTGAGAAGAGGCCAACATTGGCGAAAAATCTGCGCGCAGAGCTGATTCAGATAGAAAAAGCGAAACTGGCGCACCTGCAGCTACTACAGCAACAACGCAAGGACAAAGCCAATAAGGAGGACGACGAGGACTATATCTTCGTTATGAATTTGCTCCCCTATGCGCGTGCCATACCGGAACATAAAAAATTGCGAGCGCGCATACGACTGCAACAAGCGTTTATGAATGAAGTTGAGGACGATAGTTTGGTGCACGAGAATTTCGATAGAGATTCGTCCGTATCGCAATAACGCCGCCGCCGCGTGTGCTGTGTGTGTTTGTTTGTGTGTGTCTGCGTGTGTGAGAAATTTTTGCATTCGATTGTATGAAGTAGTAGCTATTAAGTAGTGATATATTCTGTGTAATATATTTCACATTTTCTGCTAGTATGTATTCGCTAATGTATTTCTATTTTGTATTTTATATTCTGTAGTGGTTCTCTCTCTCTCTCTCGCTCTCTCTCTCAATTCTATCTGTATATGTAATAGTAATATGTATTTTTAATGTATTTCACATTTTCTAGTGGTATGTATCTTTTTGTGTATTTCTTTTTTATATTTGACTAGGAAATATATACGTACAATATACTTTGTTTTTGCTTCAAGAGCGTTCATTTCCGTACCTTTTATTAACCCTAGCATTCCCATGGGGGCGGTGTGGCTTCTCAAGCCCACAAGTCAGAAAGATTGAAATTAGTACTACTTTTCACGGGTGAAAAATTCTTAAAGAAACAGAAAAACGCGTATTATTATGCGACCAGCGAAATAATAAGGTCAATATTTCAAAAGGTTACAGTCTGAATTTGAAAACATTAATAACGATTATATTGAAAAGTTAAATTCCTCGACGTCAGGGAGCAGTTATGCTTACATTTACTTTTGTCTAATAATAAATAGCTGACGTTTTCGAAATGGGGCGGCGTGTTCTCGCAAAGATGTAAATAGGAACTTCAATTATTAACTAAATAATCTATAAGGATTATACACGATAATGATATATAATACAAAGAGAATACACTACAAGGATGTATAATATAAAGTTTATTAAATTTGTTACAGTCAAATTGATTCGAGTAAGTTTCATTTTTACCCATTCATATTGACAGTCTGCGTATTTTAACCACTAACTGTATAATAAAATGTTTTATTTACTAATACATATCACACACACACACCCACACACAAACACACATACAACGATTACACATTACACACAATCAATACACATTACACACACCTATTATATTCACTACATTACATTATCATACATTTACAAAATAATTTTTGAAAGCTTCGCGTATTTCGTATGCTCTCCGTGTTGCGCGATTGGAACTTCTCCCTGAATTCGCCTGGTCCCAGCCATTGTCCTTCCCCACAGTGGCGTTTGTCGCTGTCATTTCGGAGTCGCCTGTGTTTTCGCGGTCCATAATTATATTGTGCAATAAGCACGCACCTTTGACAATTGCATCCTCGTGTCTTGGATGCACCTGTAGTTCTGTTTTGAGGCACCTCCATTTGCTGACTAGGATGCCAAATGTACATTCAATGCAGCGTCTGGCTCTGCTCAATCTATAATTGAATGTATCTTTGCTGCGATCCTCGCCGTCGGTGATCGGGTACGGTCGCAACAAATACTCCTTCAAGGGGCAGCCTTGGTCGCCGATTAGTACATACGGTAAAGTTATGCCGTTTGCCAGTATTCTGCTGGGTGGCATGTTGAAGGTGTTGTTCTGGAGATGGTGGTATACGTTTGTCTCTGCGAACACACCACTATCACTACGCCTCCCATACTCTCCTACATCCACCGTCACGAATTTACAATTTGCGTCTGCGATCCCTTGCAGGTGGATGGAGAAGAATTTTTTATAATTGAAAAACATCGACCCGGATTTCGCTGGACATTTTATCCGGACGTGTTTCCTATCGATACTGCCTACGCAATTGGGAAAATTCCATAGACGCTCGTAGTCCAAAGAAATTGCACGTAAATGATCCATGGATGGAACGGGCATGTGAATTTCTTGGAATGTTTCCCAAATTGCCTGACACGTTTCATATACAATTCTTGCAATTGTGCAGTCTCCCATTCTGAAATTGAATGCCATCGAACGGAATGCAAGTCCCGTTGATAAAAACCTAAAACAAAAATCAATATTATTAATAAAAGTGTGCTGCAGGAATTATTCGATGACATTAATTTCCATCAAATTAAAAAATAACTCACCTCAATGTTACCATGAGCCTCTCCTCTGGCGAAATTGCACTTTAGAAAATTACACTGCTTTTCAATTTTACTTTCAATGCCTCCCAGAATATAATAGAAGGTTTCCTTCTTCACCCTCATATATTCGAAAAATTTGTCGGGATGATCCAGCAGATTAGGAAAGAGAAGATGATATTCGCCTTTTTCCTCTCGCGCTGAATTTATTTCATGCACATGAACTGTCCTTTCTTGAGAATGACATTCCTGCAGTAGAGAATGTGTCTCAAGGCAAAGGAATAATTCAATGTCCTCATGTCCTTCAGTGTCCATATTATCTTGAGGTGTTCGAAAATCTCGGAATAGGTTTTTTCAGGTACTGGTTGCTTCTCGCTGTGTTCTGTCTGTTGTCAACTCTGTTTTTCATGACTGGTCAACTATGGATTGAAGTGGTAGGATTTCGAATTTTCCAAATGGTCGTGGCTGTGTCTGTACGTTCCTTGTGGTGAATTGGGAAACTGTCAAAAGAAACTTTTCGTATTGTTTCCTGACAAAACGGTGTCGGGATTAATGGTCTATAAAATCGTTCCACTGGTTCATTGCAGGTCTGGATTAGGATGTTTTGGAATGAGGTGTCGAGCTACAGTTTAAACATAAAAATCAAGACCTTTACTTTTTTAGATCATAAATGAAGCAGCGGTGTTTTATTCACAGAACAGTTGTTGCAAGCCGCTGAACCTCGTTTAGCGAAACCTTTTGGAAACTCGAGGTTTATGATACCAGCAGTTACAGTTACAACCGAAAACAAACGATTGTAAAGAACGGAGCATGCTTTGTCCAACATTAGGAATTGGATCGCCCAATAATGACCCGACCATTTTGTTACGTCGCAAGGCTTCCCTTTCGGGAGTTTAAGCGCAGGGGGAGTGAAACAGACGAGCGGCTGTCTGTCTCGAGCGGGATTCGTTATTTCGCTGGTGGAGGTGTTCCAAAAAACGTCAGAGAAACGAGAAGGGAGTCTTTCCTCAGTTTGATTTTTTAAACAATATTTTATTCATGAAGTAGCGCATATGAGAATTTCGATGTTTTACAATTATTTGTCGTTGAGACGCGTCGGAGGGTTGGGGAGCAATATTTCCGCGTAATGGGCGAACCGTGGGTAGGTTAGGGGAATATTGCTTATGTCGGATACAACCCGAGGAATGGAGACGGCTTGGAGTCGCCAAGGGATGGTAGGGTTGGCTTCAGTGCCAATTTCCTTCTTCCCGTCCTTGCTGAGTTGCCCTTCTTCCTTCTGCTCTTTCGAGTCGTTTGGCTGGAGTTGTCTTCCTTCAGTTTGCCCTTACTTCCTTCCTGAGTCGTCCCTTTTGATCCACTAATGCTTCCTTCCTCCTCGTTTGGTTCGTTTCAGCGATACTGGCTTCTTCGTTGGACCGATGTAGTCCGCTGGAATAGTCATCCGGAGACGATGGAGGAAAGGGAGATACGTTTTGGTTGAAGGGGCGTTAGGTCGAACCTTCGTTGTGCGCGAGAAACCAGCACTCGGAAGTCTTGCTAACGGGGTCAGATCTGTACTCGATACTTCTTTTAAGTTTTCGTTGTGCGCGAGAAACCAGCACTCAGAATCACTAAGGTACTAGGAGAGATCTTGTCCGATTTGACCAGTCTCGGCGGGTGGTCTTTATCCACCGTCCTGCATATTTTTGCCTGCGAGAAAGGAAAATCAGGGAAAGGCCACCTAGGTGCAGGTAATGTACTATTTTTTGTACTGAGGGTGAAATTGCGGGGGTGGGAGTGAGAGGGCCTTAGGCCCGTTGGTGCAATAAGGTGAGGCGCGCTCAGGTAGTGGAGCGAGGGAGAAAGCGCTAGGCCCTTTTGGTGTGGGAAGGAGGGGTGCGCTCAGGTAGTGGAGCGAGAGAGACAACACTATGGTGTTTGTCTCGGAACGTTCACCATGCTTGCTGCATGTGAACGTTACAATTTGCACGCCGAATGTTTTATTGCACGTTCCCTTTTATGGTTAAACCGAAAAATCTTAAGCTTCATAAATATGGATACGAAATAACGGACTCGAATGGAATTTTCGGTTGTCGGTCGGGATTTTCGGAGAAAGAGAGAGAGGGGGTGACAGAGGGGGAGAGAGAGGGAGAGAGAGGGAGAGAGAGGGAGTGAGAGGGATGGAGAGGGAGGGAGAGGGAGGGCAAGAGCGAGAGCGAGAGCGAGATAGAGAGCGAGAGAGAGAGAGAACCACTACAGAATATAAAATACAAAATAGAAATACATTAGCGAATACATACTAGCAGAAAATGTGAAATATATTACACAGAATATATCACTACTTAATAGCTACTACTTCATACAATCGAATGCAAAAATTTCTCACACACGCAGACACACACAAACAAACACACACAGCACACGCGGCGGCGGCGTTATTGCGATACGGACGAATCTCTATCGAAATTCTCGTGCACCAAACTATCGTCCTCAACTTCATTCATAAACGCTTGTTGCAGTCGTATGCGCGCTCGCAATTTTTTATGTTCCGGTATGGCACGCGCATAGGGGAGCAAATTCATAACGAAGATATAGTCCTCGTCGTCCTCCTTATTGGCTTTGTCCTTGCGTTGTTGCTGTAGTAGCTGCAGGTGCGCCAGTTTCGCTTTTTCTATCTGAATCAGCTCTGCGCGCAGATTTTTCGCCAATGTTGGCCTCTTCTCAACAGACGATCTGTCATCGACCTCCCTTTCCGTCTCGTCCAATTCAACTTCAACCGCATCGCTTTCAGAATCTCTGTGCGTGTCGGGGATATTGCCAACCACGGCTCTGCTCCCATAGGTATCCTCCAAAAAATTCATTTGGTGGAAATACCGCCACGTTGACTCTCCTTGTGATTGAAAGCCTGTCGGTTGACTATTCTTCTTGACTTCTCGTCGATGCGTGTCTCTCAGACGTTGCCACTTCACTTTAACAGCAGTGCCTGAAAATACATAAATAATAAAACATAAGAAGATGTCATTGAAAGACATTGCAAGTGGTACAGATGAAGAAATCGAACACTTGTCGGAGTATTGTCTCGGATTTTGCTAAAATTAGGATATGTTACAGTCTTTAGTCATGTATGAACGCGGAATGATCCATGCATTATTCGGCAGCATGTAGCTATGAAAATATCTACATGCGCAGTTGTACGCTTCCAAATAATGTAAATTACGCTGCCGAATAATGCAAATTATGCTTCGTAAACGAAAAAATGGGGGCGATAGGGGCCTAGATCGATATTGTATTTAGCGTTTTTGAGTACCGGAAAACCCCATTTTTGTATTATGTATCGAGAAATGAGAACGCGAATCCCGCACCCTTGCAATCTTGGAAAAATGAGTCTACTCCCTTAATTGTATGCAATGTAGATTAATGTTATGTAACAATTGTCGTAGGTACTTACTTGTGGATTTTAATAAGGTGTGTAGCCATGAGTAAGGGATTAACCAGGATATGCTGGACAAACAGATTTATTTTTGTTAGGAACAAGGGTACAGGAAGGTGAGGTATATAAAATTATTCAATTTCTCGAATTATAAAACACAATCATGCAATCTTTCTCTCATCACACGTATACTCTAGCTAGGTTCCGTGGTATTTTCGCAACCGACCAGAAGGTGCTCTGTCCTCTCTCGCTCGACAAGGCGTCCAGGTATTATCGCCGTACTCTCCTTGTCGAGACGAGCGGCCAGGAACACTCTCCCGTTTCCTCTCGGCAGGCGTCCAGGTATTGTCGCCGTACTCTCCTGCCGAGCCCTGGGCGGCCAGGAGTTGACCCGTTCTCTCTCGTTCGACAGGCGTCCAGGTATTATCGCCGTACTCTCCATGTCGAACGAGCGACCAGGAACAGACTCCCGTCCTCTCCCGTTCTCCCGACAGGCGTCCAGGTATTATCGCCGTACTCTCCTGTCGGGGTGCTAGTGCTAACCAAGAGCGGCCGTGGTCCTTACCTCGTCCTCTCTCTCGGAGTAGCAAATAGGCCGAGTCCCTCCGTGAACCCTCTATTTATATAAATTCGTTACTATCCGCGAACGTGAAATCAACAACCCGGTCGTTAAGCGTGATTCGGCTTTTCGCGCGCTCCCCTCGCGTCGCTTCCCCCCGTGGTCGTCAGCAAACTATATTCGAGAAGCTTCTAGAAGCTTGTCGCTTCGCGTTTTGTATTACATAATTTCTCGAATTTTCTATACATGCTACAGGTGGCAATATCACACCAATGTCTCCGATTAATGTCTCTGTTGTGGTATTGACTGTCTCTGGGGTCCCACAAACTCCTCCTCTCCTGTACTACACTGATTAACTTTTCACAATCCATTCTAGAACGTGTCTCTCTTTCTTCAAAGTGCACTAGGCGCGTCACGAAATCGTTCTGATGTCTCCTCATTTCCGCGTTCTAGGAGAAATACTCTTCAAGGCGCACATTTGCCCAGAACCTTGCTGATTGGTTAGCTATTTTCAGGTAAACCGACCAATCAGGTCGTTTCTATCGACGTGGTCACACCCACGGCATCGAAAGTTTGACAAAGCGCCGGATTAAATGGAAAACATACCTGTTTTTATGGATATGACTTCCTTGCTATTTTTCAGAGCAAGCCTCTCTTTAATGCATTTAGTTCTTTATTGGTACCAATTTGGTGCCACGAAGAAAGCCTCAGACATTTCCCTATACCTCAATAGCAATTATGTGTTATAAACCTTGCAGACCTCCACGGAAAGTTGGGGGCTGCAGCTATTCATCTTGGGGTTTCCCGTCAAACCGCACACCGTTTGCAGTGACTCTGTTCAGGATTCAGGCAGTGGAATTCGGTCTCGGTGAGCTATACCGGCGCTCGCATTGTCACCCGTTTTTACCGCGTATGTCAACACGCGGATGGATCGCGGATCGCCGCTGTTCGACGCCGGTTAACAACACGGATCGCTCTTATTGGCCGAGTTCCACCGCTGGAATCCTTCAAATTCACGAAAACAAGGATCATGCGATTCGTGAGCTCCAATGACGGAGCTCCACATTCGCCGGTCCTTGTTATTTAAGGCGCCTGCGGTGCCTTCGTCGCTCTCTTAACATCCAGCTCTGTTGACTCTCATTACGCTATACTTGACGGTTGTTCTCTTTCGCGCTAGTGCGTGCATTAACACGCCGAATCCTGTATCAACTCGCGCTCTTGTTCTACCAACGGTTCGTTTAAAAGTCTATCGTCGTCAATCTTTATCGGAATCGCTCGCACGTGCATTTTCACGGCGACTCCTGTACCAAGACACGTTAATTTTGTGGCACCCATTCATTCCGATCCTTTTTCAAGGATAGAACGGCTATCCTTGGGTTGCTCAAGTCCTATCCAACTTGAGTCAGCCCGGCAACAATTCGCCTACTAAACAAACTCTTTTACCTGTCTTCCACCTCCATAGTGGCCAACCAAATTGGGATGGGACACCATTTTACGTAGTGAAAAAAAATTTTCAATTTGTTTATGTCCAACAAGTAGTGCAAAACCTACACTATCAAACCGCACACCGTTTGCAGTGACTCTTTCACCTATCTTCCACCTCCATGGTGGCCAAGTTCGGATTGGTTTAAGAAAAATGGATTTTTGTAAAGATTGTGACGTTGTCCCTTTTTCGCTCGGTTGTATGTCCGGCGAAAACGGTCAACACCCGAGAATTTACAGCCGCTGAGGACGGGCCGTGCGCGGCCGCGCGGACACGGTCCTCTCGGGACAAACGATCGACAAGATGACTCGATTCGATCACAAAATATTGTTCGGGCGCCAGGTACACGGAAGTACCACACTAATTATCACCCACACTAAGTACCACACAATTGTGTTCGAGGAAGTCGAACACGAGCTTCGAATCGTCCCGTAATCGTAGGCGGAATTTGACGAAGCGGACAGCCAGGAGTTCGGACACAGGAAATAACGGGGACAGCCCTCGCGGCAGGACGGATCTCGCAGGTCGGAAATAAATGCGACAGTTTGGGCTCGAATTGATTTATTCGGTGTCTATCGTAAAATTACAGGCGGGCGGCCACGTGGCCGCGACCCGGGAGCCCGCGCTCCTAGTACAAGCTAGCGATTGATGTTCGATCGCGAAGCGCGTTAGTCGATTTTCCAATTTTCACGAACGTACGGTACGACGGTACAAAGCAAGTCTCACGAGAGACGGAATTTCGCGAAGCGCAGATGGACGGCGCGACGTCTACGGACCGTCGCGAGATTTACGAGCGCGGTACGCGATGCGTTACCGAATTTATTAACGCCGAGACTATCCTTTTTCCGACGCGGCTCCTTGAGGAAGACTTCCGACTACTCGAAGGGGAAGACTGCTCTACCAGACTCAAAAGCGTCCTCGGAAGGAACGCGAGATTACGGCACGAGGCGCCACGCGCCTCGGCACACACCAAAATATCGAGGACGACACGCGTTCGACTCGTCCTCGCACAAGATAACGAGCCAGCACTAATAATGGAACCGAGAATCACTGATCGACTTACCGTGACCGGAATTCGCCTGTCGACTTCCTTCGATTAGGCCGGAACTTTCGCCTTCGTTCTGATTTCCTTGCACTGGAATCTAGCGCGGAGCAAAGCCACCCGAGACGCGTAACTATTCGGTTCTTCGGAACTCGGAATTTACAAGAATATCGAGACTCGGAAATGGCGACCTACGCATTCGACAACCAGCGCGACAGTGATCCTTCGGTGCGCATCGACGGATCGTATCGATTCTCGGTCTCCCCACTCCTTTCGTCCTACCGAAATTCCCTATGGGCGCACCCACAACGCAACTAGACGTAGTCGCAGGACCGAACCTTCGGAACAGGTCTTCGGGCCCACGACCTTTTAATCACCAATTAACGATCGCCACGGACGACCGGGGAGGATAATTCCTCCCAGGTGCTCCCCCGCACCACCCGTGCCGGGGTCGATTGTAGGCGGGATGAGACGACGGCGGGACCACCAAAATATCCGATCTTCTGAAAATGCGACCCCATCGTCCCACGTCGTCGCCTTCGGATTGATCGGCCCGTGTGCGGTGGTGCCCTTTTGCACTTCACCAGATCTGGACGGGTTGTTCCCTTTTGGCCAGTATTTTCTCTTCCGGTTGATCCTACGATGCGGGGCGCCGTTTCGGTGATCGTCGCCCTACAGGCACGTTCCTGCAATTCGCCACTCTCGGCGCGTGCAACAGATGGCATTAGTATTGATCTTTCACGGAAATCTCTTCCTCAAGGAATGCTCTAATCTGCGGGTGGTCTTTGCAATCACCAACGGCCGGTCCGGTCCATTCAATATGCGGTTGTTTGACCGTTTCTCAAACGGAGAAGTGACGTCGCAGGCTTGCAACGTCACAAGATATTATAAGAATCTTTTTACTAGATAATGAGTAAGAAAATTTTTTAAAAAATTACTACTGCTTGGAATTTCGAAGATACATGATGTGGTTATGATTTTTAACTTTTTATTCTGTGCCTATAATGAAGATTTAAAATGTGCCTTCTAAAGAATCAACCAAGTTATATACATGCACAAAATTTCATCGAAATCGGTTGAAGCATAAAACAGATATAGTAGTAGGAATTGAAAGATGTAAAGATACGAATCTTTAAATTTTTCTGTTAACGATTGATCTAAATCGCAGTTTCTTACAATTGGTTTAATTTTTAATTTTTTTCGAGTATCCATATTGCCATGAGCGTTAAGCTACATACAATTAATGCACATAAATTATTCACAAATTTGGATATGTTGCAGTCTTTAATAATATATGAACGTATCTCAAAGAGAAATCAATGAAATCTTGAAAATTGATGATTTTACGGACGTGTAGTATGAGGTATCACAAGTTTTTCATTAAATTATAATGGCCAAACTAACAAAACGATGAAAATCAGTTTTGGGTGCTTATAGTGAAACCATAAGAGTATTTAATAAAAATTATTTCAGTTGAGAAAATATTTGTTTTCATAGTTCATTTTGCAATTGTTTTAAACAGGGGCATTGCTATCAAAGCACCAGAAAAATGAAAAAATAAAAATAATGATAATATAGGCCCAAGTGTCCTCTTTAAGGACCCGTTTTTAAAAATGTGAATACTTCAAAATTGGCGACATGAAAATTATTTGAAGTGAACGCTGCACCGAAATATATCGCGCGAGGCCCGTCCCGTCGGTCGACGTCGGACGAAGCGGGAAGGGTCTCACAGACAGGCCTACCCACACATTTGAAACGTCTGACCGAAGCCTCTGACGTCACCACGTCGGTCGGTCGTCGGATGCACTGGACGCGTACCCTTAAGGTCGTTGCCCACTAGCCCGTAACCTCGGCGCGGCGCGGCACGCTGTTTGGGATTGCCTCCTGTGTATTTCAATGGGAGTGCGGCCACTGTACCTGCAACGGCGCGCGACAGAAGGGAATGCCTCGGCGAGGATATACGCGCAGCAGCACTCAGCAGCACTTTATATTGCACCGTTATTTCAACGTTTAATGTTATATTGTTATAGATCGTTGAATTCGTCTCGATACCAGTGAGAATATTATGCAATAAAAAATATATGTTAATATTTAAAAAATTGAGGTGACCCCTTCAGTTTTTTATAAAAAATAATTTACTTCCAATTTTTTATATGGTGATTTGTAGAAAAGTGAATACTGAGCAACTTTTGTTGGAAACATTTTCTTGTCAGATCATCGGATGTAGAATATTTGGAAAATCGCGTTAGCAATGCTCATTTGTGGTGAAAATTCAAAGTGTCAAGCGGCAAAGGAAAATTTAAAGTAGTTAAAAATTGTTTTTTAATATTTTGTCATTTGTTTGTCGTTGGGCGAAGCGGAGCTTTTCGCCCCGTTGTGGGGCAAGTTGTTCCTAAAAACTAAAATTTGCCTAAAATTAAATGGACAAACATTTCAAAGCTGCTTTGCCATAATCCTTTCTTGATGCTCATTAAAGACGGTTCTCTTTTTTTGTATCCTATTGTAGTCTCTTGTCCATTTTTCGTTTTTTAAGAAATCGGAACAAAGTCAGGTGGCAGATGTTGAAGTTTCTCGCGATTGTTGTTAATGAAAAGAAAAGATGCATACGCATACATTTGCTGTGGGGCAAGTTGTCACGGAACAGTGTCTTATGAATAATTTATGTAAATACGAATTTTGGTAAATTTTACAAATGACAATAAAATATATTTATCGAACATAATTATTATGCGTTTTTTCACGAATTTTATAGAACTATATAGAAAAACTATACTGAAACCAAGAAACTAGTGACACATTAATTTTCCACTGATGACGTATGAGGAGGGAGATAAATGGAGATGGAGAGAGAGGGGGAGAGAGTGTGTGTGTGTGAGAGAGAGAGAGAGAGAGAGAGAGAGACTTTAAACCAGTAGACACAGTCCGAATTCTATCGGGTTTAGATTTTTCTTCATGAGAAGAAAGCCACGAACTGGCTCGTGTCACTTCCGTGACAAAATTTTGAGAAATAAGCAAGTTCAGCATTCACTTGTTAGCGGTTTCATGCCGAGATACCTGCAGATAGCTGGCCGAGGGATTGGCCGGTCGTGTTTATTGCACTACTATTGTGTTCTGGGCTCAGGCCTCGGGGCTCGACCCTCGGGCCTCGGTACGTGTTCATTGGAGTCTCGAGCTGGCCGAAAGCATTCGTGGATGTATTCGGTCTTCGAAAATTAAATATTAAATACAAATTGTATTCGAAGCTTCGAATAACGAATTCAAATATTGTATCTTATATTCGAATCGGTATTTAAATAGTTTTGTATTTAAATTGCCCAACTCTGAGAGAGACTATATATACTTTATCTCTATCTCTTCTCTATACAGGGTGCCCCAAAATTCCTGCACATCCCGGAAATCCTGCTTGTAAAAAATCAAAACCCTATAAAAAAAATTGAAAGAATGCAGATGTCGCATGAAGGTTCTAAAGAGGCATCAGTTATATTTTTACAGTGCTGATATATTGTTATAATTATTGTTCATGAATTATTTTAGATTTTATGGTTTGGTGCGCTGTAGCTAAAAAAAATGAAAACCAATTTTTTCGACGTTTTTTCCGCGAAGAACTAACAAGGAGAACCCCCGCTCTGTCCCTCACGGATTTAATTCAGACTTTACAGAGTTATAGATCTCGTTCCCCTGATTGCGAAAATACCCCATTATAGGCGCAGACGCTCAATAGTTTTCGAGATATTAGAGGTGAAGTAAAGTTTCATAACCGTAAAATATCAGTTTAGTTCAGACTTTTACCAAGCAGTGATAAAAGCAGCGAGCTGAACTGTTACGCCGCAGACTCGGGTTCGAATCCCTTGGTGGTAAATTATTTTTTATTGTTTTTTTTCATAGAAAATGCATTTTCAATGTTAAATAAATTTCAAATAAAACATTTTTATTCGCTAAAAGACTAATTGAAAATGATACTTATTATTTTATAGAAGAAACACTAGATCTATTACCACTGTCTGTTTTGTATTGACTGGCTGCTGCTAGAGCCCACTGTTGCAAATCCCGTGTGGTTACTTGTTGAAAGTTTGCACGAGCCTCTTTGAATCTATCATATGTCCACTGATTAATGGCATTGTACTTGTCATAAATTGTACCCCCGTTCTTGATATAATTCTCCCAGCTTAACAAATATTTTTTGCTTTTTAAAAATCTGTTAAAATGAAAGTTTAACTGCAAATATCTCGAAAACTATTGAGCGTCTGCGCCTATAATGGGGTATTTTCGTAATCAGGGGAACGAGATCTATAACTCTGTAAAGTCTGAACTAAATCCGTGAGGGACAGAGCGGGGGTTCTCCTCGTAAGCTAACCTTAAAATTGTTGCTTTTCATTTATTCTGTTAGTCCATTAGGCACTAATAAACCTTGAACACATTATCAGTTTGATTAGTATTTCTACAGCACTAACATTACATCTGAAAATATTAATGAAGTACTCGAAAGCTAGGTTGGCTGAATCCGTTTGGCGTTTGACTGTGGACCTGCGTATACTAAGTTCGAACCCGGTCGTAGATTATATTTTTTAAAAATTTGATTAATTCTCTTTCTTATTAGAAACTATACAATAGTAAATGGTATTTTTTTAGAAATTCTTTTAAAAGCAATATTTGGATACATAAAAAATAGTTTAAGGTAAAATACGCAATAAAAATAGTAGTCATGTCGATTTTTTTGAGGTATTTGATTTTTTACAAGCTGGCTTTTCAGTTTAAAAATCTGAAACCAATTGCAAAGTATGTATTTAGGTTCTTGACATATGGCAGATTTTTTTCAGAATGTCTAAACATCATGAACTAGGGAAAATAGGCTAAATTCTGATTATTCGTAGCCCTGGCCACGTCGCTCCACCGCGCCGCGCCGCGCCGTGTCGTCTAGTGGGCGACAAAACCACCGGCGTGCCGAGTGCCTGGCCACGCCGCTCCGCCGCGCCGCGCCGAGGCTACGGTCTAGTGGGTAACGACCTTTAGACTCCTCCGTAGTTAGTTGGGGATGATTGCCTTTTAATCCAGGTATGAGAACACGAAACCCTGACTCTTCTAAGTGTAACGTAACGTCACGAAAACCGCGATCTACAATGCAAATGTCTCCCGGTTCCATAAGAGTTTTCAAGCCCGTAGGATCTTGAAGAACGGTCTGCATGATTTTAGCATCATTCAAATTGGCATTAAAAGGTCCAAACATATCTATGATATACCCATTTGTCGTGCACACGGTAAAAGGTTTACACAAAGGTACCTTTCTTTGACCCGGAATACGATTTTCGCTGGTATGCATTATTTAAACTCTTTTGCTGGCGAATATATGTTCCATCGAAAATCAGTACTAATTCGGTATCAATATTGTACAATTTTTTAGCAACACCAGAAGTTTCATTTTGAATTAAATGTTCGCAGGAAAATGTACTAACACCTAAATGGAGAGGAAGTATATCATTTGTTTCTCCGCGTTCACGTTAGATTGTAAAAGTTCAGAAAGGAACCGTTCGCGTGTTGGGTGTGTGAAGAGGAGAGTACTATCCGCCAAATTAATATTGGATAGCTAGTTCAAGGTTGGGTTGATTGGAAGGAATCGCGTTTCGTCCTAGATCTGTTGGAGGACTCGTCAGTAAGGCTACCCAACAGATCTTGCCTTAGACGCGCGCGGATCACTTTGTCGATCCGTATTATCACTCGTTTTGGCTGCAGGTACAAGAAGTTGGAAGTCTCTTCGCTTGTATTCGGATGATACAAGAAGATAGGCACTTGATGGATCACTGAACTTGAGTTTACACTGAAGTGTGTAGCGGACTCGTTCCGAATGATCATCTGCCTGTGGAAAGGATGCCTCTTGGGGGAAAAGAGGGCGGTTTTTGGAGTCTGGAGGAAGTCGCAAATGATCCGCGTGGAGTCATTTGACTGTCCTTATTGGTGACTTGAGTTTGTCCGAGGGTGCACGTGGTCAGAACGTCTTAGGATTGGCTTAGAGGAACTCCGTAAGCCAATCGAGAGGGTCGTGATTGTTTGAGAGCTTCGAAGTCGATTTTAAAGGAAAACTAATCTGGGCGCGAAGTGAGGCGATACCTGACCCCGACGTTGGGGACTGTTGTTTTTCCTGGAACCGAGCTCAGCCGCGAGGGTGTGCCGGCGGACCCTTACTGCAGGTCGAGAGTAAGTCATAAAAAAGGGGCTCGGCATGCAATGGAATTTAACCTTGAGAGCGAAGAAGGAAGTCTTTGTTCCGAAACCTTCTACAGCAAATGGTAACAAACTGTTCGTAAATGAGGGTTCGTTGATATATTAGACTAACAGTTTCTCCTTTCCGCGACGGAGTTTGGTTGCAACGGAAAACAGATGTAATAAACATGCAAGCCAGAACATCCGCAGCTGCTCTTTCTCGACTGTCTTTCTCGCGTTCGAGAATACCGATTCGTGTTGACTATTGTTCTGCGTCGGAACATCATTTAAAAAACATTTCATGACTGAATGGCAAAAATCAGAAACTTGCTACTCGCGCTCTAACCCAAGCGTTGCAGCTATGAGCTTGTTAGAATTGCCAGTACGCAATTTGAATATAAACACAACGATGGCTTGGGTAACATTACGTTGTTTAGAATTCTTCATGGATGTCATCATCTCACGTAATTCAATCAGATTTTCACAGGTTAAGCCTGTGAATACTCCGAGTCATTCTTCAGACACGTAAAATCACCAACTGTATCATTAATAGTTGAAGGACTGGATAGATATCCAAAGTAAGTTTTGAGCTCTTTAGCGTCAACTGTACTTGTATTCGAGTAAATACGGAAATTTATAATTAGTTGACGATAGAAACGTTTTTTTATTTAGTGACTGGGACAGCACCGATTTTCTTTTGGAATATATATTATTCGCATCAAAAACGCGTGTTCCTTGCTTCAGCTGGTACGGTAATTATGTTATGGGTCTTTCTACAGGTAGCAATGAAGCAATATTTGTGAATTGAAATGACTCTGTTAAATGGTACTTCGAAAAACTCGATACATGATTCACTAGGACTATTTATCTTGCATATAAACGACAAATCATCTGTTGTTGAAGACAATGGGTTATCTTCAGATGTGGATATAGGAATTGAACTTGCAGAAGATAGTTCGAGCAATGATGTGTTAGCTAAAGATGCTACACCAAGAGATTATGCACTTGAAGATGCATCAATTGCGCATCGATTGCTCCAATGAAACTAACAAGGTATTGTTCAAAGATGAAGAAGCTGAAAATGCTTCAACCATAGACATTGAAGCCGCAGAGGTTGAGCATATCCAGCTTCAATCATGGACGTTGAAGAATCTTCAATTTCAATCATGGACGTTGAAGCCTCTTCATCTACCGATGCAACTTCGACTAACGTCATCGAAATAAAAGGAGGTCCGACTCAAAAATTGTCAAAAGGGAAATTCTGATTCACATTTTCTTTATGCTTGTATGCAAAGGAACGGCACTTACTGCAGAGTACATCACCTACGGCACTACTTTGTTTAGAAGTTTTGAGAACTTTACAGACTCGAGTTCTGTATCTATCGAGTTCTATTCTTTTTTTTCTGGCCAGATACTTTCCTTAATACAGTAAAAGCTCCTTCGTTGTGCAAAGGCCGGGCGTTTGAGCGGACAACGACTGTGTCCGGACACTATTTTTGATTTATGACTGCGTCTTTAGTGAAACGGCTAGTTAAATGACAAAGAAAAGCATTCGCAGTCAAAAGCGGTCGACTGTCTGGCTTTAAAAAACTCCTTATTTCCTTGCTATATTCCTTTGCTATTGTTCTCCGTTCTGCGCGGGTCTAGACAGTCCTGGGACACATCTAGCGACCAGATCCACGCAGGTCTAATCCTCTCGTTGACAGGCAGTGGAGTGGGTAGACACTGGACAACGATCGTGCCCACGATTCAGGACAACGAAGGAGCGATTACTGTACTACGATTTTAACGCGGTTTTAGGCGGTACTTTATCGTTGAAGTTCTGCGATATTCGGCGCGACACAGGATTCGAGACTTCACGAGATCGACGCAGAGATTATTCGCACGGAACGCGACTCCTCCGAGGAAACTTCCGAATACGCGACGCGATTAGGAACGCTTCTCAAGAAATCCTCAAAGTGCCACGAAATGGACACGAGCCGACGGCACGAGGCGCCCAGCGCCTCGGCACACGCGAAGGTTCGAGGACGGAACGAGAGGCCTTCGTCCACACACGACAAAGACCGAGTCAACTCGCAACGAAATTATGCACGATGGATCACTGCGCGACTTGCTATTCCTACTCTCGTTCCTATCCCCCGTGTAAAGGAAGCTGGCTGGAGCAGCTTCCGGGAAGCGATATCCTCAGGCTGGACGGCTCGAGGATTACCAATTCTACCCCGCACGGAACCTCTAACGGACGCACGACTACTCGCAAACTTTACTAAGCCGTCGGAATTCGCGGATACAAAGAGTTCGACGTAGCGTGTACGAGAGCTAACACGACAGTGATCCATGGGCTTTCGATCTCCGACGAATCGATCCTTGTTCCCCCCTCTCGACCCGTAGCCGAATTTCCCCGAATGGCGCGTCTCTAGCACGCGACGTTCTAGCTGCCAGGATCGTCCCTATGAGGGTCCTTGCGGCCCAGCCCCTAACGCAAAATGTAATTCCGGTCATTTCCGGACCGGTAGAGGCTCGACCTCCCTTGGTCACGATCGCACCACCTACGCAGGAGCTAATCGGGATGAGGTGACGTCGGGACCTCGAAAGTGTCGTAGCGATGTTACGGATGACGAACAGGTGTTCAATATCATCTCTAGCAGGAACCGTCCTAGATAAACGAACAGAGCCACCCTAGATAAATCTACATAGCTGTTTAGTTTAGTTTAGGGCCCAAACATACGCACGACCAACTGGTCGTTGACAAAATACGAATGTTCACTCAAAGGGTACTGACAAGTACCACCCGTCATTGCAGGGGTATATGAGCCCTTGCATTTCTACTGTCGTGGACTAGTACTATCGTAATCACGAATCGTGTCGCGTCGTGCTGCATCTCCGAAGTCAACTACCAGTGAGATCGGGCTAAAGTTCCTCTTCGAATCAAAAGTTAACCGTATAGATTCCGCGAGTTCGGTGTAAAATCTATTAGGCAGTGATGAGGTTGCTCCGAGACCCCCGCATTGCCAGTGCGTCAACACCGTGCATCTAGTTTAGGTAATACACATCTTCTTTCAATTCTTTCCATTCCAAATTCAATTCATTCGCGACAATTACACAATTGTAACACTAATTCTTATAATCAGAATATATCTGTGTTCTTTGATAATTAACGCAAATTCATTAAACCCATAATTATCGTCCAATATCCTAATCGAGTAATTGAACGTCCCCACATGATACAATCTTACCGCTCGGATTGTATCACTAAATTATACTAGTTACGAGGCTTACTAACTATCCTAACAGCTCCCTGATTTCGCATCAGGTTCGTCTGTGCTTTTATCCAAACTCCTAGCGGCTCCCCAGTTTCGCATTGGGTTCGTCCGCGTCGTTCTACAACTTCCTAGCAGCTCCCCGGTTTCGCATCGGGTTCGTCTGCGCTTGACTCCATTCCTAGAGGCTCCCTGACTTCGCGTCAGGTTCGTCCTCGCTGTCTATAATCCTAGCGGCTCCCCAATTTCGCATTGGGTTCGTCCGCGTACCTTTAACTAACAAACTAATACCATATTCCTAGTGCAACAACACTTCGCCGGCCACTCGTGCTGCTCGCGGCCCTGGCTCGTAACAGCGACGCGATGTTCTAAACTGCCCTTGGCCTTTCGACGCCTCCGGGTCGGTGACCCGTGTGCTCTCGGTCCAATTGATCCTTGTCCGTGCACGGGGCTTTCACAATATCGGCCAGTTGTTTCCTGCGGGCTCGTCCTGCGCGGCATCACTTTCCTTGGGAAATTCGGAAGGCCGGTGGGTCCGCTGACACGTTCCTGATACGGCCCTGTAACTTGCCGTTCTCGACACGCACGAAAGATGTCATTACGCAATTTATAATAACTACGGAATCTCCTCGGGGAGCGCTCTCGAATCCTGTGTTTTCGGTATCGTGTTCCGTTAGAGGGCGGTCCGGTCCTATCTTACGTTCGAAATTCAACCGAAATTAATGGAGAAGTGACGTCGCAAAAGTTGCAACGTCACAGAGAATACAATATTCCTTCAAACTGGGGTTACCAAATCATTTCAACGAAAAAATGATTACATTAGTTTTGTTCACAAAAATCGATGTTTTGCAAAATCCTGAGGTCGTAGACAAATTTTGAAACAAGATTTGAAATCAGCGTGAAAAAATCGACAGGAAAAGATGTGTCGCATGTTAAAAAAAATTTTTTCCGCGCGTGGTATTGGAAAAACCACAATTTTCTTGAAATTGTGCAAGTTTAACGAATTTTCTCAAGGTTAAAAAACGTTCGTACCACAATCTCCATAATTATTTCATATTCTGCAAAGTTTCAGTTTTAATTTTTAAAAAATTTCATCGCTCTATCTCATTTCTATCGAAAGTTCTTTGATTTTGACACAGATTTCGTCGGTTTGGCCCATAGTGCGGCGTCTTGCGATAGGCGCTCCAAGCGCCTCTACCTGAGGTTCCTCGCCAATCAGCGGTGGAGATCGGTACCGGGTTCCTCGCGTAATCCGGCTAGCCCTGAAACTTCGTGTCGCGCCCAGTGGCGCGACAGTCGAGCGCGATAATATCATTCCACTGGACTCAGACGTCCCAGGGAGAGCGATCGTGCGGCCGTTTTGTTTCGATATGGCCTGTGGTTGGCCCGGTCCTGCTGTGAGGGGTTCGGAAAGACGTTGGCAAAACCTGCCACGTCACAATACAACAATGTAAGTAGATGGAGAATTAAGTATTATTGATAATTTATAGTTTTGTATTTTAATACGAATAAATTGTAGAGATTATTCCTATGAAAATGAGTCTGTAACACGCGGACGTAGGGAGAGTGTGTCGCTCAATCGACTGTCCAGTGTTCTTACGAGTGGCAAATGGGTACTACGGAATTGGGTATAAATATAATTTATTAACTATTTACCTTACATACTAAAGAATATAAAATCCGCGAAGGAAAATGTGGTGGTCGGCGGTTGATAACGGAGACACTCACTGACTATTGCTTAAACCTAACGCACGCGGAAAGTGCAACGGCGCACAGTGGGGTATTTGGCCCGAAAAAGTGGAAAAAACTATTGTAGCGTTAGTTATTGGCTCAAGGTTATAATATTATATATCGTTGGATTCGTCTTAAGATCAGCTACAACATAATGAAATTCAAAATATAATACATTTTAGCATTTACAAAATCAAATTAGCCTCAATTTTTTGTAAATAAAAAATTTTTTTAACTTTTTTATATTGAAATTTGTAGACGTCTGAATACTGTTCCTCTTTTGTTGGAAACATTTTTTCCTCAGATTATCGAGAACCCATGGAAAAGCGTGGCGATAGTGGAATATTTACACTGAAAATCTGAAAAGAATTATTTTTGCACATGAATAATATTGAAATGATGTAAATTATTATTTTATGCAAAATATGTGAATCACGAAACTTTTTAGTAAATAAATATATATTGTAGGAACATTTTAAAATTATTACCATTAATCTTCATCCAAAAATACATTATAAATTTCTTCCTCAAGTAATGATTCTTCTTCATTTGATTCTGCTGATGTATTTTCATCAATAGGATTAATAGGCATGAGCATTTCCATACATTATTTTGTAAACGGGATCTCCTTTTTTTGTTTCAATCTTATACCTGATAAGATGGGATCAGAACTCAATGAAAGTCTATTTATAATATCTCGATTGCAAGGTTCTCGACAAGTCTTTCTTGAGTAATTTTCCCTGTACAGGGTGTATAAAAAGTAATGGTGTTAGAGCATAAAATGATTAGTCGTTCGGTATCGCTGCGCGAGCACACGAATACACTCGCGCGACGTACCGTACTGCGCTCGTGTGTGTGGCAACTGCCGAAATGTATCTGTAAACGGACTCGGCCGTTGTCGTCGTTCGTCTCTCCCTCCCCGCACACTTCGGGCGGACCGAGTAGTTCGGGGTGCGCGGCGAGGGGAACGAGCCGCGACAATATACACAACAATCGGTCGGGTCCTCGCTCTCTCTTCTACGAATTGTACAGACGAAATGTATATATCTTGCAAGCATTCGATCCTTGTCGCGTACCGACCGTTGCAAGCCGAACCTTGCAAATCGAGAATTACGGACTTTGTTATATCGCGAGTGACGGTGGTCAAAAAATAAATCAAAACGCTCTCCCACAATTCCGATTATTTCAACATATTTATTCTCCTGCTATTTCGCCAGATCGTAACTTCAAATTTCCGCAGAACGGAAATCAACGAAGATCCAAACAAATGGTCATCCGTCCTAGGGGTGAATCTACACCACTGGATCGGTGGACATTTGTAGGAGAAACTTGCCGCAAAATTGTTTATAACAAAAAAAATTGTTGTTAAAGTTTTTTTACATCAACGCCTTCTACTCATCGAGAAGAGAAAAAGTTTGAAAGAAGCCATATGTCGCAAACAAATAGTTATTGAGATATAAACTGTTAAAGTTTTTCAAAATTTGATTGTGTGGAATTATACGTATAGACAAAAGCCTACTACTACAGTCCACACGTCCGTGTCGATGAGACAGAACATGATCGTGTGCGTGCCTCAAGGCAAACGACATTTAACGCGACGAATGCCCTTTAAGTTTTGTTTGCCTCGAGGCTCGAAGTACGCACACGATCATATTCTGTCTCATCGACACGGACGTGTGGACCAGTGTAGCCAGACGGTGCGGCTCAACGGCTCAAGTGGCCCCTTACGTCTAAGTCCCTCGCCTAAATGCATGCCTCCGCTATCCCCACTCTTACCACTACCGCTGGCGCGACCGAGTCGGTAGCATGCTACCGCTCTCATTCTAGCACTCGGTCGCGCCAGCGGTAGCGGTAAGAGTGGGGATAGCGGAGGCATGCATCTAGGCGAGGGACGGAGACGTAAGGGGCCACTTGAGCCGTTGAGCCGCACCGTCTGGCTACACTGGTGTGGACTAGGGTGGACCTTAGCTATACTTGATGAAAATTATTTTGCAAAATTTTTTCCCGGGCACCCTCCAGAATTGTGACACCTGTTGAGAAAATGATCTGGAAAAAATTTGGGGCCGATTGGATCATGGGAAACCGGCGCTCAACGAATTTGAAAATTTTTTTTTGGAATATATCGTTGAATTTGTCTCTTTTTTCTCTGCAACAATCCATATATAGCACAATCAGTTGTTAATAGAAAAAACATCCGTGATCTTGGAAACTTGAAAAAATGACCTTGAAAAAATGTTTTTTCTCTGATGCTATATTCACCTCCTTATATACTACAACTTCTGTTTGAAGAGTTTTTTCATATATACATAACTGACAGAGATATTAAGGGACGTCATTTGCATTATTTTAAGCATACGACTGCGCATGTAGCTATTTTCATAGATAAAAATAGGACTTTTGAGGCAGATAGCGCCCTAGATCGATCTTTTATCTAGCGTTTTTGACTGCTGAAAAACCCCGTGTTTGTATTATCGAGATATGAGAAGGCCAATCCCACACCCTTCCAATCCTTTCCAGGATTTCCGTCTATTCCCTTAAATAAATTCATTAACACGCTCCAATCTACAAAAGAAAAACAGTTCTAGTATCGGAAAAAGAATTTATTATGAATATTATATAAATTACGAAAAGAGGTGACATCAGTAGTGTATACAGGCGGGTTCTAAATCACCTTTTTGGGGCTAAAAAAGCGGAATGAGGTAAACGCTGTAAGGCGTATAGCGCGAGCCCGTTCGTAGGCGAGGGGAAGGGGGGAGGGGAGGGGGTAACACCGCAAATCAGTTTGTGGGGGAGGGGGGAGGGGGAGGGGGATGACAATACGGCGGTCCCTCTGATCAAGGACAATTCCTGGAATTTCTTTCGGGGCCAGCTTCCTGGTATAGCGCGAGCCCGTTCGTAGGCGAGGGGAGGGGGCAACACCGCGATTCAGTTTGTGGGCGAGGGGGGGAGGGGGTTGACAATACAGCGATCCCTCTTATCAAGGACAATTCCTGGTATTGCGTTCAAAGGCAAGCCGGTCCTGGTATTGCGTAAGCCACGTTCGTAGGCGAGGGGGAGGGGGTTGGCAATACAGCGATCCCTCCTATCAAGGACAGATTCCTGGTATTGCGTTCAAAGGCAAGCCGGTCAGCGGTCTCTCCTATCAAGGATAGATTCCTGGTTAATTTTCGCACACGTATTCTTATCTACATAAGAGTTTACGCCGGCTGGCTTTGTTTTCTGTCACCTCATGCCGAACGTGTCCGAACGTGTTTCGATATATGCATCCTTATCTTTTCGATATTGGCGATACAGCGATCCCTCCTATCAAGGACAGATTCCTGGTATTGCGTTTCAAAGGCAAGCCGGTCAACGGAAACACTCATGGCCAAACGTGTTCGAAAAAACATAAATCTGTCAATGAGCAAAATTTGGCATCGAGTTACCGAACCGAGATACCCGGACCCGTAATTTTTAACGAATAACACGGACCAATCAGAGCGCGAGTTGGCACAGTCGGTCCGGGCGATACAGCGATCCCTCCTATCAAGGACAGATTCCTGGTATTGCGTTCAAAGGCAAGCCGGTCAGCGGTCCCTCCTATCAAGGATAGATTCCTGGTTAATTTTCGCACACGTATTCTTATCTACATAAGAGTTTACGCCGGCTGGCTTTGTTTTCTGTCACCTCATGCCGAACGTGTTTCGATATATGCATCCTTATCTTTTCGATATTGACGATACAGCGATCCCTCCTATCAAATCTACAGCAAGAGAAATGTAAGAGTTTACGCTGTCTGTTGTCATCATACAGCGATATAGCCAGCCACCAAACATTTTTTCTCGACTGGCATCGAGTTGTCGCCGCACTGAGATTTCTGCAAAATTTGGCATCGATTTACCGAACCGAGATACCTACAGCCAGCCGCCAAACATTTTTTTCTCGACTGGCATCGAGTTGTCGCCGCACCGAGATTTCTGCAAATTTTGGGCATCGAGTTACCGAACCGAGATACCCGGGCCCATAATTTTCGCACACGTGTTCTTATCTACAGCAAGAGAGGTGTAAGAGTTTACGCTGTCTGTTGCCATCATACAGCGATACAGCCAGCCGCCAAACATTTTTTCTCGACTGGCATCGAGTTGCCGTCGCACCGAGATTTCTGGCCTGAGCGATTTCTACGAACGTCTTGCCTAATCTCGCGAGTTCGATGAACGTGTTCTTTAATTTCGTGGGGGGTGCATGCATAAAAGAATGGGGACAGTCGATATTCTGATTCAAAATGTTTGTGACAATGGAGCGTAAGGTGCACATAATGGTTGATCCGAATATACCTCTAACCGAGGCAATGGATCTGATGGTAAGTACAAGAAATATTATAAAAGTAATATGTTATATTATTTATTATGAATAGTTGTCTTGCATTACAATTTTATATTATTAACAGATTTTCGATTCCGTTGAGGAAAGAGCGGCGTTCATACGCGGATGGCGGTTCGCCATCCGCCGCTATCACATCGACATCGAGGACTGGGACGAGGAGTACATAACAGCCGTGAAGGTGCTGTTCGACAATGTGAGTAAAGAGTTAAAATAATTTTATATATTTATTAATACTCTTAATACTTAATAACATATTTTTTTTTATTTTTACAGGTGGACAATGAAGAATAAAAATATATAAAATTAGATTTATTTTTAAGAAATAAAGTTTCACACATTATATCAGTTTTTATTTATTTTTTTCGTTCGGGCGCCGATTCTTTCGCGATTCCACAGGTATCCATACCACGAGGGATTGGAGGGATTGTACCGGGATCGACTCCGATCGGTACGTTGCTGCAGTTCACCCCGCGGACGTATCCGCAGAATCTCGACCAGTAGCGATGTTCCTTCATGGGATCATCGTCCTCTTCCCATCGACACAACCGTATACCGCATTCGAAACATTCGACAACATCCTCATCACCTAGATTGAAAAATCCAGCGGCGGCGAGTTTCTCCGGTTCGATGATGTGTGAGTAACCCCAGCCATCAAAACTGCGAAGTCTGTGACGCTCGAAACGATAATTGGGTGGTGGTGTTGTGCGATCGGTTGTTGTCGGTGTTGTTGCGACGGCTGTAGAATCCATCTCCGATTTTGCAATCAGTGTGAAACTCTGTGTGAAAAATCAAAACGGTAAAAAGAGGTGTCATGTTTATGGTTTTGACTCGCGGATTCAAAGATGTAGGCGCGTCTTTATAACTGATACTTTACGTGTTTTTATAATTGATAATCCATGCTCGAAATGTTTGTACTTCGCGAAGACTGCAATGATATCGTTTGGTTTTAACGTTTTTTGACGGTTGCCAACAGTGAAGTCGACACGGTTCTCCGTCGGCAATTTCATACATGGGATCGCGAACTAGTACATCGTATTTCGGACAGTTGAAATCTTCCAAATTGATCGAGTTTATATTCATTTTTCGAAGGATGTCTCTCTCGAAACATCCACCTTTATATGCTACGACAGGATTCGCGTAATCGCATACAAAATTTTGAATTACTTCAAATATATCATGCTGTTGATAGTTTTCATAGCCGAAATCTTTAAATGGAATCCCGTGTACGAAATTGCTAACGTATCGGGCAGTCTTTTTGTCAGCGTCGGATAAACAGTGAAATTTCTTCCCCAAGCGAAATTCAAAGAGTTCGAACGAGCCGTTGCAACCAACATCGATCATAGCCAATTCTTTGCATATAAATTTTTTTTCCACGATGAAACCGTCCATGTCAATGATTTGAGTGATTCTATCCATCTAAATAAAGAAAGTTTTTGACTAGATTTTACATCGTTTATTTTTAAAATTTTTTATTGTACTTACCGTTGAAGAAAAGGGGGAAGTTGACTAGTCGGATGATAAAAAACACACGCGATGTAACTTCGTATAGCAACCGTGATTGTCGACGTTTTTTATGGTATAACTTCATACGACGACTGCGGCGAGCAATTTATAATGAATACCCCCACCATTAATGTAAAAAATATCTCGTTCTATGGAGAGGGGATAATATTATTAGTTTAATTGTGTGTGTATGTATGTGGGTGTGTGCGTGGATGAAGATTATTTGAGGTCTTTCAAAATAAAATTATTCGAGAATATATCTTTTGTATTTTATTTTATTGCAAATTCCTTTTTGTTACAATTTCTATAGAGAAATGATAAAGTATATATTTTTTATCGGTATAAGCGGTTTAAGTAATTTTTCGAACAATGTTTGTCAATGGACTGTACTCCACGATGCGGTCATGTATCATTAAGCAGTAGGCTGTTGTCGATGGGGGAACGTCGGTTCGACATTCGAATTCGATTCGCACATCGACCGTAGCATTTTTTAGCGCTTCATTTTGTCGAGAACAATCGAGAACGACGAGCGGGCCGTATCGCAGGAAATCTATGACGTTGAGTAGCGCTTCACCGTTTCCGTAGTATGATTCTTGGAATTTCGCATACATGTCGTAGAGCAACGCGTATTTACCTTTCTCGAAATCGATATTTAAATCATCGTACGGATAGGTTTCCGAGTTCAAGTAAAGCCGAATATTTGTCAATGCGCAATGATCGAATCGTGTAGCCGTTTTCGTTAAGTTATTCTTTCGATTGGTTTGCAAAGCGAATATCACGTATCGCGGTTTTTCCATTTGTAGAGCTGTTTTTATCGCCCATGTATGCTTCGTAGTTGTCTGTAGTAGAGGATATTCGTACAGATCCCACGATCGAAAGCTCATGCCGATCGGTCTGTCGCTGTTTAAAATATGTAACATGGACAGCTTATGTATTTCATCCAATGCGACGTGCGGCATTCGCCATTGAATTTTGTACAGATCCAGAATCGGTTTCGCGTCGGCTGAAAGACTGAACAACGCGTTCACGTCGGTACGCGAGCGAATCAAAATCAATTCGTGTCGAGCATTTATCACAACACGTTTGTAGTCTTCGCAGAAGCCTAATAAAACGCTCATAGGCACACAAAAGTTGAAATGTATTGCAGCCGTGCCCGTTGCAGTCTGTTTCTGTCTGTCATCGCCAAACCAGCCAGCGTTGGACAATGCGTTGCTTCTCGTTCTGGTCAGACTCACGTAATTCTTCAGAGTTGTCGTCGCACCGGGATTTCTGGACCGATCGATTTCTACTCCGTTCAATTCGTAGCGTATTTCTTCGAACATGAACGCAACGGCATTGTTCTCGAGACTTGCCGTATCGACGCGGGATTCTCCTCCTGCTCCAGCCGATAATTGAAGTTTTGCCGGTAAACTAAGTTTTCCCTCAACGTATAGGAAGCTTTTACACGGGAGCGTGTACAGGTCTTGTTGCTGAATGGGTATCCTTATCTCGTCGCTGTTTTCGAACGTCGTGTTAGCGTACGGATTGTACGTGTGCAGCTCAATCTTCGTTATGCGATTGTCGAAGATCGGTGCTTCGGAGATGTTCAAAATGTCGTCGAACATGATTATTCCTCTTACTTTTTAACAATAAATCCTAAAGATCGCAGATACTTGGCGTTTTCTGCGGTTAATTTCTTACGAATCGGTGACTTTACGTTTTTCTCAGCGGTTAGTTTCTTGCAAATCAATGTGTTGCTGTTGTTGCTGTTGCTGTTGCTGTTGCTGTTGCTGTTGCTGTTGTTGCTGTTGCCGTTGCCGGTGCTGTTGTTCAACGTATGGAATGCTGTATTGTTATGAATTAGCATTGCTTCGTCGCGCATGTAATCGTACCGTGATTTCTTCGCCTCGAAAATCAATCAAACGTCCGGATTGATCAACTATGCGAATCGTTAAATCGTCAATTACTCGAGCAACGATCGGAAGGTAAATGACTCGCGCGGGCGTTTCCGACAATTTATATCCTGGTGGTACCTGGGGCGTGAATTCGTGTATCGTGTGAACGAGTTTACCATTGTCGTACGACCCGGTGGTTATGTTGCATTCTACTCGTACGATATTCACGCTGATGATATTCACAGGTACATTCGACGTATGCCACGCGTTCGGTGGTAAAACTCGATCCATGGAAAATCCTAGGATAGACCCTACGTTGCAAGGCTTTGCAAAGTTTATTCGATACTTGCTTATAATTTCACTTTTCATGGTGTTGGTGTTCGCTCGTAAGACCAGCGGATATTCGATATCGGAGGTGGTGGACGACTCGTCGACATTTTTTTGGGGGGGATATCGTGCGCATATTTCACGTCTCAAGTACGTGTTTATCGCTTCCAATTCGTACGAACCGTCGGGTATGACGATCTCCTCATCTTTATCGCCGAAGTAGAATCGATTGTTTCCGATGTTGTCGCTGATGTTAGGTATCGTGTAATAAGTTTGCAAATCGAGCAATCCCAGCTCGTATTCGTCATTGCTCAGATCTATGGGCGGAAAGTGTTTGGATGAAAGTACGCTACTTCTTCCTGACAACGTGAACGTAAATGACTTTTTCGCATGCATTGCGCAGAGAGAGACAGACTCTTTCCAGAGAATCTATAACGTAGTTTCTCGGAGAAACTTCACACACAATTGACCGCAAACGCTTTCGTCATAGTTTTGAAAACGTTCGTGGTTATATAAGATCGTCGCGTTCGCGCCGAAATAGCGAATCAACTCGATCGGCGGCCGAAGATTTCCAAAACTATCAAAATATTTGACACGCGAGCCGCGTTTTATATAGGCGACCCAGTGCGTTCCCGGCCCATGACTATCATCTAGATTGACTATACCTCGCTCGTTTACCCACGCGCGCAGCGGCAAATCATTACGCATAAAAACTCCGCGAAAGTACGGTAATCCTTTACAGATAACCATCAATTCGACGTCTGTCGTCGAGTTGTCTTTCTTCGTTGTTTTTTTTTTTTCTTCTCCTTCAAACCTTTCCCATGCTTATACGGCGCGAGACGTAACCCACGACCCTCCATGGATCGATGGTGTCGCTCCGCTTCTTGCAATTGTTTCTTCGCAGCTTTTGCATTGTTTACAGCTTTGACTACTCCCGCGGCGCCGCCCGTCAATGCTCCTATAGCCGACAAAGCGGGCAACAACAACGGCAGAAAACCCCCGCGTTTGGCGATCGGGAGAATTCGTTTTGTCGTTTTTTTTTTCTTTTCAGCTTTTTTCTTTATCAAACCCATGCCCAATTTCGTTTTAGCTTTCATGGCTGTCAACACTGCAGCCGCGGACACCTTCTCTCCCAATGTCGCGTCTCCGGACGTTATTCGATGTAGCGCTCGATTCGCCAAAACGCGATCGGCCGCGTGACGATTTCCAAGATCCTTGCACCGCGAATACGCTATATCGTGCTCGCGACAGGCCGCATCCAACGGATTGATTCCTCGATCCCCACGATCTAATCGCTTAATCAGTTTCGTACCAGGACCGCAGAATTGATAACCAGGTATATGCAATTCGAACGGTAACGCGTTTATAGCTCTGTTTAACAACCCCTTACCCGTATGCGGACCGAGACGCCGTTGTGAACGACGATTCATGTGCATAAGCAATTTTTTGCTCTCTCTCTTGTTAAAGAACACGGATCCTTATTCTCTCACGTTTGGAGGGGGTGGGGGCGCGAAGAGCGACTGATACTGGCGGTGTTCGAGCTCTCGTATAAATACTACCTGTCGACCCTCTCATCGAATCAATCAGATCATGCGTTTTGTAAGACAACCTTTGGATATTCGCGTTCCAATGTGTCGCGCGTTCGACGATTGCAACGAGACGATGCGAAAACATGGATCATTGTTACCATGCACTGTACGATGCGTCATAAGCGGTCCGTCAGGATGTGGTAAAACGAACGTTATGATTAGCCTGCTGGAAAGCGGGAACGGACTACGATTCGCAAACGTTTACGTGTACTCAAAATCGCTGAGCCAGCCAAAATATCAATACTTGAGCAAACTGTTCTCATCCGTGGGGGAGGATGTAGGCTACTTCGCGTTCGCGGACAACGCTGACGTAATCCCTCCTGCAGAGGCACGGCCCGATTCGATATTCATCTTCGACGACGTGGCGTGTGACGAGCAGGATATCATGAGAGAGTATTTCGCGATGGGTAGACATTCGCACGTCGATTGCTTCTACCTGGGTCAATCGTATGCGAGAATACCTAAACATTTAATTCGCGACAATGCCAATCTGTTGATTCTGTTCAATCAGGATGCCATGAACTTGCGTCACATTCATCGGGATCATGTAAATACCGATATGTCGTTCGAGGCGTTTAGCGCGTTATGTGCGAATTGTTGGCGAAAGAAGTATGGATTTCTCGTAATCGATAAAGACAGCCCTGTGAATCGCGGTCGTTACAGACGTGGATTTAACGAGTTTGTCGTACTGTAACGAGCACAGTTGTTCGGTAAGGGTTGACGGTGCTGTATCGTGGCTGTAAAATCTCTCTCTCTCTCTCTTACGCTTCCAGTCAATATGCCGGCTCAAAAGGAAAAGAAGGAGAAGCTGCGAGCGTCGATCGCGAATGAAATAGCGAAGACCAGCGATATCATACGTAAAAAGTATTTAGCATTGAAAGTTGGGAAAATAGCGACCGAGAAGAATTTGCAAGCGAATTTACGACCGATCGTCGAACCGTTGAAACAGCTAGTTCAAAATACGGCTACTGTCGAATCGGGCGACAACGTGTTCTCAGATATCGAAGAAACGCCACCACCGTCCCCCCTACCGCCACGAAAAAAGAAAAGAAAATTCTCAGGTATTGGAGGAACCTCACCGTCATCCTCTAATAAAAGAAAAATCTCAGATATTGAGGGGACGCCGGCGTCATCCTCTACGAAAAAAAAGAGGATTAATGACGATGAGATCGAGCCTGCGACGACGGTACCGCAACAGGATACCGTTGAACCGCCGGTATCTTTGGAATCTTCGATGCGTGATATTTTTGAAAATCCTGAAACTCATCAAGAGGAAAATCAACATCTATCCGAGAATTTAGGACCGTTGGCGCGCGAGTATTTAGAAAAATTTTTCACCGGACCATCAAAAAATTCCGACAACGTGTACGGAATATATCTCCGAGACGATAAGCTGATGCTGGGGAATTCTGAATTCGATGTGAACAGCAACGACGATATCATCGTTAACGGAGTAAGGTACGAGGGGACTCGCGGTCTTTACGAATTGATATTCAATAAAATGCCTAACAAACGGCTGTACACCGAGGACGATAAGAACGTGTACAAAAGAATTCTCAATCTTACGCATGCACATCGACGCGGGAATCAGGTAATGGGAAACAAAGGTTACAAGTATAAGAACATTATAGGACCATTGTTTTCGTCGCGAGGTGGAAGAGGGATTAAACTTCCAACTTTTATGCGCGTGACCGATCATCCAATCGATTACGTGCATTGGGACGATCCGAACGAACTCGTCGATCGTTTGAAATTGTTAACCGCTTCGAAGAATGCTGGCCATTCCAACCATGACAATGAAATAATGTCGATAATCGAAGAACTTCGCGAAGCCGGTATAATTATAAATTAAAGCGCGCGCGTTCGTTGAGTCAGTGACGAATGAGATGTCAATCGATGAAATTGTTACGACTCATAAAAATGCGCGTTCATCTTAATTGTTGCGAAACGAATCAAACGATATCCTCGGGAGGAGGAGACGACAACGACGTATCAAACGACGGTGAAAGCCAGAACTTGAGATTTCAAAGTTTAACGATAAAACTGGATGAGATATTTCAACGAATACTGTGGATCGTAGAGCAGGTGAAACGGTTGTGCAGGCGATACAAGTTGACGGCAACAGAAGAAGAAGAAGAAGAAGAAGAAGAAGAAGAAGAAGACTAGCGAAAAAAGAAAATGTCTATCAACAAATTTGGTATGGTGTTTCGCGAAGCGAACAAACGCGAGTCGAATGTTTCTCCGATTTTCTATCCCGGCGTTTTCAAAACTTATGTGCGCGATAACGCTATATGTTTGAACGACGATGATAAATTGTATGATGCGAAAGGTATGAGGATCGGACGCGTGGCGAATCCTGAGGAAAACGATCACGCTGCAACCAAAGTATACGTGGACACGCTTAATGCGAAGCTCGAATCCGAGATCATGGAAAAACTGAAAAACGCTAAAGAGACGATAAAGTCCGAAATACTGGCTACGGTACAAGGTGTTCGATACGATACAAACGAAAATGTGAACTCAATCGTGTCAATCGCGTATCAACGAGACCTTGAAGGAGAAGGCAACAAGACAATATGAAGTATTAAAAATTAATCGTAAACGTGTAAAAGAAACGCGTCAACCGATCTTGATAGCCCAACCGTCATACTGCTACAGCTGTATCTGTACCTGTACCTGTACACCTGTACCTGTACACCTGTACCTGTACACCTGTACCTGTACACCTGTACCTGTACACCTGTACCTGTACACCTGTACCTGTACACCTGTACCTGTACACCTGTACCTGTACACCTGTACCTGTACCTGTACCTGTACCGTATAACTAAGAAATTTGAAGATTTTAAGAAAAGTATATATGGGAAACTCGATACAGTATACGCGCAGATACGGCAACGACGACGACGACGACGACGATGAGTAAGGGAAACGTTGTGGACGAGCTGCATGCTCAGGCGAGACGCTTTTACCCGCGTAGACGCGTGATCGTACGAGGATTCGATGATCTTTGGCAAGCCGATATCGTCGAAGTTCAAAAATACGCGCGAGACAATCGAGGGCATCGATATATTCTCACGATAATCGATGTATTTAGCAAATACGCATGGACGGTTCCTTTGAAGAGTAAAAATGCGAGCGACGTATGCAAAGCTTTCGCGTCAGCGCTGAAGAAGGACGGTAGAGCACCAAACAACTTGCAGACCGACATGGGGAAAGAATTCTATAATGCAACGTTCCAAGAGTATCTGAGGAGTCGTAACATCCACCATTATTCCACGTTTAGCACTATGAAAGCGTCCGTTGTGGAACGTTTCAATCGCACGCTGAAGAACAGCATGTGGAAATTTTTCTCGTTGAGCGGAAAATATCGCTGGATCGATGCGCTTCCCACGTTGACCGAGGACTACAATAATCGAAAACATCGTACCATCCGTATGCGCCCCGTCGAGGTGAACCGTAAAAATTCCGGCCACCTTCTGTCCACCGTGTACGACAAGGTGAAGATTGCTGGTCCTGCCAAATTTAAGCTCAATGATCGCGTGCGCGTTAGCAAGTTCAAAACTCTATTTGACAAAGGATACACGCCGAACTGGTCAACCGAAATATTCAAGATTATCGCGGTGAAACGAACGAATCCTGTCACTTACCTCTTGTCCGACGCGCGCGGCAAACCTATCGCCGGAGGATTTTACGAACATGAGATACGTGCGACAAAATATCCCGACATATACTTAGTTGAAAAAATATTACGCAGGAAAGGAAATAATGTATATGTAAAATGGTTGGGGATGGATGCATCATATAATTCATGGATATCTAAAACGAATATAATTTAATTGTATTTTCTACTCGTATTTTATATGTAAGAGTTATGACAGTTATCTTTTTCTCAAAAACGGCTATATATATATATATATATATATATAGAAGTCGCTATAATTCATTTTCTCTACTTTAATTGCATTTTTTTATTCTATATATGAATTGTGAAAATGTAATTTTGTAATAAAATAAAATAAAATACAAAAGAGATATTCACGAATAATTTTATTTTTAAAATAATGTATCGTTACACAAAAGACCTTCTCAAATAATTTTCACACACACACATACGCAACATTAATTTTAACCTATCTGTTTTGCGCGAACGCCTCGGCCGCGATGATATCAGCGCACGAAGCCGCCAGTTCGCAATCGATCAGCGAACTTTGATCGAAAGATTTGCTCTCGACGATCGCTTTCATGACATTCTTCGCGTTACTATCCTTCACCGCGACGACAAAATTCATAAATTTAGCAGCCACCGTGGGAACATTGTCGATCAACCATGAATACATGTTGTACACGCAGAATTCGAGATTGTACAAGTTATGCATAGTTTTTTCCGTTATGTACAGAGCTACGAACTGATTCGATAATTTCACTAGATTCATGCCATTGCCATTAACTATTTTCAATGTTAAATGATCACTCAGTTTTCGACACTGTTCCTGCATAGACGACGACGAAAGTAAATCTGAAATATACTCCTTCGTGCGCAACAACTCTGCCCATGCGTTCAGGGAAAACGTGATCTCGTTACCGCGGCTATCTCCTATAGCCAGTTCCACGCAAATATCATCGCCAACGTGCACACCAATTTCAAGATATTTAAAATAATTGCCAGCTATGGAATATCTTCGACTCAAGACTCGCGCGCCGTGCAAACAGCTCGACGACGACGACGACGGCTGTACCGTCGATGATTGCGAAATGGGACTGCTGCTGCTGCTGCTGTTGAGAAAACCCCTGCAACAGATTTCAAAATTAGATATTTCAAATTAGACGTTTTTCTAAATTTATTTCTCACAATTTTTCATCTTTTCTACTTACGTATTATTCAGCCTCCTCTTTTTGTGCGACTCCTCGATGTTCGAACGATCACATTCGGCGAGCGGACGACTGTTGTGCTGCATCGTGCTGTCTACGTTTTGGCGGTGGTTGTCTCGATCTGAATCAACCTGACGGAATGACGCTCGGAATAAAAATGTTTTACACGATGTCTCCCTACCACTTTTTACAGATAAGATCAGCAAAATGGACACATCCCCCTCCCCCGACAATTACACACGCTAACTTACATTAATCTCCCTACCACTTTCTTTTCTTTTACGGGGATAAAAAAATGGATGACTCGGTTTTTTTCTTAATCGATGCTGTAATGTCCCCAAGGAAGAGTATCGATCAAATTACTGCAAATATGCCGCTTATCGTCGCGCGGACTCAATGCTAATTTTGTTTCCGACATCGAATACACCTGATGTCGTACAGACGCTATACGATTGCAGCTAACACTCTTCTCCGTATGATTACGAAGACATTCAACATAGTCTTCGAAACTTATATCTCGAGCGGTAACGTTTGTTCTGATACCTTTGATCTTTTTAGTTTCCTGATCATCTTGCACGCGAATCGCATACATTTTCGAACGAAGCCCTACGAACTCGGTCATAATTTTACCGCCGTTCTCATCCTTCATCAATCCTAGCTGTTTCTTGTTCGCGATCGGAACACCGTAAACGTTGTTCGCGGCATAATTACTGGTATCGTATCGGTGGATATCACGTTTCAGCAGCGCCTCGTACGCGTCATCACAAGCGATCTCGTATATCAGGCTGTCCGTGTCCGTGTATAAAATCTTACAATTTTGCTGGAAGTTTGGATACATGTACTCGTAATGAAAGCTGTACAAATGAAATTTCGATATATCCAATACAGACATGCCCACGTAGATTGGCTTGAAGAATTTAACGAGCAGCTTTTTCAGCTGAATCGCGACAAAGTTCTCCGAAAAGACCGTATAGCTGTGAAAATTTGGTCTAGCTATCAATCGTTCGACGCCGTGCCGACCGCTCCAACGAGAAAGTAATTTCACGACCGCATGATTTCGAACGTTCTCCATCGTTTTTCCAAACACTGCATTGTTCATCAATTTGAACAAATTCTTGGAAAAATCGTTGGTCGCGTTGGCGCGTAATTTTGTGTTCAACTCGATATACCCGTGCAACCATCGCGACTGTCGAAACTCTAGAATTCGATGAATTTTTTTCAATTTCAGGTTGTGTTTTAAACTTTGCTGGAGGTATCGATAATGTACAACGTACCGCTCCTTATCGCGAAGTGTTGCCAGCAACTTTCTTTGACTCGAGTCGGTCGTCGCCGCGTCGTGACTTGGACAAAACGGAAGATCCGCGTGAGCATCGTGAATTTCGCGCGGATACTCTAAATCCACCTCCAAAATGTATCCTACGGGGCTATCGATCGGAACGGATTCGACGTCGAAATTGTCCACGTCCACCCATCGAAAGTCTCTGTACGGTAGAGGTTGCGACATAGCCCAACCGTACAAATTATTCACATCGAAATACATTAAGTAGGTGGATGGTTTACTCGAGTCATGTGTAGGTAAATATTTGTTGTTCGCGCGCGCATATCTGTGCGAACACTGGCTCAATCCGCCGCGTATTCCTCGCTCCACGAACAAAAGCATGTCGACGTCTGTGAACAACTCCAATTCGATCTTTGTCATTTTCAGCATCACGTCCCACGCGAAACCGGGGAGCGTGTAATAATGCGCCGGATCGAGCTTGTAATTCTCGAGACAGTCATCGCGAAAATTTTCGAAAACATCCGCCAACAACAGCACATCCAATTTTAGGTATAAATCGCTGTACTGTCCAAGCGTTCGTATAGCGAAACGCGACCAAACCGTATTCGCGTGAAGGTAATCGACGTCGGATATCTCGCTGCCATACAACCGGTTGTAAAATGCTTCGCGCGGCGGTAAACATGTATCGTTTAATTTATCGTACGATGTCAGATAGTCGTATGGGAAAACGCCTTTTCTGGTCAACAGGTTGAAATCGTCGTCGGAAAGATGCGCAAATTCACCTCGTACGATGCGTAATTTACTTTTGTCCAAGTATGACGACAGCTTGTCCAGACTCGAGTTCAAGAACTTGAACGAGTCGATGAATCGAAATTTCAGCAACTTCGCACACTTTCGCTCTTCACCCGTCTGTCTCTCGATTTTCACGTTTTTCGTGAAAGAGATATACTTCTCTTTCGTCAATGGCAACACGTTTATCCGCCCCTCGAACGAGTTTGCTAATTCTTTGATAATGAAATGCGCGTCGTATCCCGATAAATTATGGAAAACCACCGGTATCACGTACGAAGATTGATAGTTCAAATTGCATCCGTTATGGGCCGGACCACGATACGCGCCCGTGAAATGACAATGATCATGCACCCTCGTCGCGTCGGAAGTGTCGAACGGTTTCTCGCAGACATGACAATGTGTGGCCGTACGAAAATGTAACTTCTCCGTTTCAGTTAGCGGATTCATCGGTACCGTTTTGTCGAATATCGGCTCTAATTTACAACTCAGCTCGTACAACCTGTTCACGAACCACGCGGCGCATCCCTCTTTACCGCGATAAACCTGATACTCGCACAACGATTCGTCATAGCGACAATGCATGTAGTAGCCTATACTAAACGCGTGGTGATGTTGATACTGTACGCGTGCCGCACGGCCTTGTCCTTCCTGTTCCCCAGGCAGCAGCAGGCACTCCAAGTCGGCGTAGATAACGAACGGCGCCTGTTCTTTGTTTGCATAGTTCTTAAACCGTAACCACTTATCTTCTTCCGATATTGGAAGCGCCAGAGCACAATCATTCATCTGTTCACAGTCGATCGTATGAATGTTTAACCTCTCCGGCGTTGGAAAATATTGCAAGCACCTGTGGGAAGGGAAAAATCATGTATTTTTGCTTCAAAGAATTTAAAAAAACAAAAACGCGCAACTTACCGATCGCAAATATGCTTGAGATTTTTCTTCTTGCTAAGCTGCGACGAAACCAATCGCGACAAATTTCGTATGCATGCGAAATGGCCATGCGTCTTTGCAGCATTCTGTAGAAACAGCAAGTTTACATGCCTCCTCCGTTTCTTCCCAGTCAAATGAAGCGTTACACATTTCTTGCGCACCCATTCGAATACGTTCACGGAAATGTCGTTTACTCGTTCAAATTTCCGAATGTCTTTGAACAGCATCGGCGATTGAAACCCTTCGGTTCGAAGCACCGTATTGTAGTGCGGATACGATGACAAACGCGATGGATTTACCTCTTCCGGATAGAGACCCGCCACGACCGCCCAAAAAAAGCACGCTTCATCGTTGCTGATCACGTTCACGACCGCTCTTTTCAGCTGTATCGCTCGAGGCAAGTAGCTTGCAGCGGTGCAACCGGCTTGCAACGGCTGATATTTGATAAAGTTCACAATCAAATGCAGTATCTTTGACAGCGCCCACCCACTGTCTCGCTCCTGAAACTCTTCCAACGATGCCAAAATCGTTGGTACAACGTCTCTCTGATACCACTGTCGTATATTGCTCGTCCGAAACAACGCGACGTTTCGCGTGCCGAAACTTTTCACGGAAACCTCGTTGGCGCGCTGCATGAATTCCGCCTCCAACGTTACGCTAACTTTCAACGACGAATGCGCGTTTAAAAATTCCGTAACGCGCCCCGTGATTATTCGTTTCGCGTGCTGTAAAAATTGTTTCGGATCGATATGTTCGACGTTGATAACGATCCCGGTCGATATGCGATTTTTAAAGGCCGACTCGACATTTTCCCAACGAAGCGTCGAGGCTCTCGCGCCCCTGCGATCGTATAAACCTCTACCGACGTGTGACGAGGAAATATGATGATTCACCGAAACGTTCAAAGTTTTCATACGGCATATAGTCGATATTAAACTGAATTTCTCGCCTACCGACAATTCATTCTTTGCACAGGCTAGATAATTCACACAACACTGCAAAGACTCGATGTACGATCGATGCCACTCGCGATACTCGTCCATAGTTTTCAGCAGCATTGACATGCGAATCAAACACGCCAACATTTTTTTCAACGTTTCGATCATCTTGCTGCCGTTGTTAACAATCGTCCGTTAAATTTCCAGTTCTCAAAAATATAATTACACTTTGCACTCAACGATGCGACGTTCGCCCGTTTCGATGATGTCCAATATTGTTGATGGGGATTCAATCACCGGCCATCGCGCGACAACTTGACTAAATCTTTTCGTGTAATAGAAACATACGCGACTCGTTGCATCATTCCGCATTAAACGTTCCACCAACGTTTTCAGCTCCATGGAGAAATGATCACTCAAGTACGAATTTATGACGTGAGCCCAAGCTAAATTTTTCAACGTTGGAGCAGTAGCGTCACCTTTTTCCTCTGATATGTCCATTTCACACATACATGCAACAAGTCCAACGGACAGTACGCGAGAAACCGTATGAAAAATGACTGATAACTTTAGCACGACAAACGCTTGCAACGATGGAACGTTCCGTATGACCGCAATTCGCGTTCCATCGCTTCCTGTTCATTTATCCTTACCCTCCCCCAACCAAACACGTTTGATCATGAGTGTTTCCGTTGACCGGCTTGCCTTTGAAACGCAATACCATGAATCTGTCCTTGATAGGAGGGATCGCTGTATCGTCAATATCGAAAAGATAAGGATGCATATATCGAAACACGTTCGGCATGAGGTGACAGAAAACAAAGCCAGCCGGCGTAAACTCTTATGTAGATAAGAATACGTGTGCGAAAATTAACCAGGAATCTATCCTTGATAGGAGGGACCGCTGACCGGCTTGCCTTTGAACGCAATACCAGGAATCTGTCCTTGATAGGAGGGATCGCTGTATCGCCCGGACCGACTGTGCCAACTCGCGCTCTGATTGGTCCGTGTTATTCGTTAAAAATTACGGGTCCGGGTATCTCGGTTCGGTAACTCGATGCCAAATTTTGCTCATTGACAGATTTATGTTTTTTCGAACACGTTTGGCCATGAGTGTTTCCGTTGACCGGCTTGCCTTTGAAACGCAATACCAGGAATCTGTCCTTGATAGGAGGGATCGCTGTATCGCCAATATCGAAAAGATAAGGATGCATATATCGAAACACGTTCGGACACGTTCGGCATGAGGTGACAGAAAACAAAGCCAGCCGGCGTAAACTCTTATGTAGATAAGAATACGTGTGCGAAAATTAACCAGGAATCTATCCTTGATAGGAGAGACCGCTGACCGGCTTGCCTTTGAACGCAATACCAGGAATCTGTCCTTGATAGGAGGGATCGCTGTATTGCCAACCCCCTCCCCCTCGCCTACGAACGTGGCTTACGCAATACCAGGACCGGCTTGCCTTTGAACGCAATACCAGGAATTGTCCTTGATAAGAGGGATCGCTGTATTGTCAACCCCCTCCCCCCCTCGCCCACAAACTGAATCGCGGTGTTGCCCCCTCCCCTCGCCTACGAACGGGCTCGCGCTATACCAGGAAGCTGGCCCCGAAAGAAATTCCAGGAATTGTCCTTGATCAGAGGGACCGCCGTATTGTCATCCCCCTCCCCCTCCCCCCTCCCCCACAAACTGAATTGCGGTGTTACCCCCTCCCCTCCCCCCTTCCCCTCGCCTACGAACGGGCTCGCGCTATACGCCTTACAGCGTTTACCTCATTCCGCTTTTTTAGCCCCAAAAAAGTGATTTAGAACCCGCCTGTATACACTACTGACATCAATGTATTTCGTCCCGGATTTGCTGGCGGACTCGTCAGTGCGGCCCAGTTCTGACGGCCAGTAAATCCAATCTCAATTCCTGATACAACCCAGATCTGCCTGTGGACATTCGGTAAGACCAAGCAGATCCTGCCCTAGACGCGGCTGTGTGTCCCTTTCGAAGTAATCCAAGAAACGAAATAGTCTAAAAACAGAAGTGGGACATATACGTCCCGCTGGTCACGAAAAGGTCAACAAGCAGTCTTCAATGCGTCTGAATGTTGAATGTTCAATGAACACCAACAATAGACAGTTGGCGCGCCGGGCCGACTGTGCCAACTCGCGTCTAGGTCGCGCTCTGATTGGTCCGTGCTTTTCGTTAATAACTGCTAAACAAAGCCGCGGATAACATTTTTGCAAAGGAAAATGTTGCTTCAAATGATCTCAGGAACCTCCCATTTCCGGCTGTTGAAGGAATTTTGGGACACCCTGTATAAGGAGGTGAATATAGTATCAGAGAAAAAAAATTTTTTCAAGGTCATTTTTTCAAGTTTTCAAGGTCACGGATATTTTTTTCTATTAACAATTGATTATGCTATATATGGATTCCTGCAGAGAAAAAAAAGAAAAATTCAACGATATATTCCAACGTATATTTATGTCAAGATTGAAAAAAAACAAATTTCAAATTCGTTGAGCGCCGGATTCCCATATCCAATCGGCCCCAAATTTCCAGATCATTTTCTCAACAGTTGTCACAATTCTGGGGGGGTGCCCAGGAAAAAATTCTTTGGTCAAAAAATAAGGTCCACCCTAGTGTGGACTGTAGTAGTAGGCAAGAGCCTAAGTAGTAGACAAAAGTCTATACGTATAATTCCACACAATCAAATTTCGAAAAACTGTAACAGCTTATATCTCAATAACTATTTGTTTGCGACATATGGCTCCTTTCAAACTTTAACTCTCCTCGATGAGTAGAAGGTGTTGATGTAAAAAAAAACTTTAACAACAATTTTCTTTGCCATAAACAATTTTGCGGCAAGTGTCTCCTACAAATGTCCACCGATCCAGAGGTGTAGATTCACCCCTACGACGGATGACCATTACTTTTTATACACCCTGTACTTCCGAAGATCTTTGTTTCGCGCCTCTGCTGCTTCTTCGGAAAGTTGTCGAATAGGCAAAATAGCGTTCTCGATCACTGTTGGTCCATGAATTAATATTTTATGAACTGTGGGACTCATGGGGTACCGCGGATATAATTTAACATACATTTCTGCTGTATTTGTGGCATATACTGCAAACTTCTCGGAATCTATTTTGTGACTACTTGATATCACTTATAATATTATTTTAAATTTATGAATCAGATTAACATCGATTCCTGTGATAGCTGCTGACAATTCATGGTACGAAAAAAATCTTCGACTGGTATTCCCGTCATTTGAGTTTCCGAAGCCAGCTTTCAGCACATCAACAATAATACCCACTTTCTTTTTAAATTCTTCCTGGATAATTTTTTTCCTTTCTGCTACTATAGATTTTTCCTCAGTTGATTTTACTTGCCATTTTTTAATCGATAATTTATAAGATAAATGTAATAGTGTTTCAAATAGTCTTATACGAGCGTGTAAAATTGATAAGCCAAATTTTAAGTTTTGGGGATTAAATTCCCTTCTTTTCGATAAATCTTTAAAATCCCGAGATGTAGCACCACATACCGCTGAGAGCTCACAAGATGATCCCCGAGGGGGCACAGAGGCAAGAGGGTCTATTGTTTTGCATGACAGTAGTAGTGTGTTCTCAGTTGAGATCTGAAATGCTTAATAAAAAATAAAAGTAGTAGTGTGTGTGTAACCGCTTCGGCCAATGGAAGGCGCGCTCCTTCCAAGCTAACCAATCAGGCGCGCATTCCTGCCTACGTCTTCGCATTCCTGCCAGGGATCATCTTGTGAGCTCTCAGCGGTATATAACACCTCATAGTAGAAGTGGTCTTCGTAATCGAATTACATACTTTGGCGTCAATCGATACGGCGTCGATTGATACAATTGACCGATTCTTTTCAATTTTCGTTTCATTTAATTAATTTATTTTTGTTTGTATATATGAAACTTCTTTATTTTTGTTATGTCAACAGATTCTTTTATAAATCGTATCCTTATTATTGGATGGCAATATCTGGGAGACGATGGAGTCGGGTTCTGCCAAACTATCTTTTTGTTCCTAGAGCAAATTAATTGTGTCACGTCCGGTGGTTCAGCCATCGATAATAATTAATATAATCAATCATGTATAACATATATTTTCTGAATTTATTTTTATATTTGCTCTAATAATATTGTATGAGAAATATACCACATTGCGTGCGATAGGATTAAGAAAATTCATTTTAAATTTAAATCTTCATTGAACAAATTATAGCGAGATATATTAATATTCGTTGAAGACTGTTCATCGCTGAAGAATGTGAAGATGGATACTTCGAGGAAGAAATGAACAAAAGATTGATAAATAATAAGCTGGTGACTAATTACCTGGCAGGATGTGTAGGGCAATATGATCGAGCCAAGAGAGCGATAAAAGGGAATCAAAAACTCTTCATCCTGTCAAGAGGTATTGGTTCATAGGAAAACTGATTTCGAAGAACGCTTGATGATACACTCATCCCATGGAGATTAGGTTCAGGACAATGGATTGATAAATCTATAAAAGGCATGGCTCTTCATGAAGTCCAGTCCAGTCTATGCTCGATTTTCGGCAGTTCATTTTCGTTAATCCATACTTCCATTTTATATTGTGCGTGTGTATGAATGTATGTGGGTGTGTTCAATAAAAGCGTGTATACCCGCAGGATTTTTGTATAGTAAAATAAAAGCGTGTATACCCGCTGGATTCTGTTTCATCAACATCAATCCCAACGTCGAAACCAGAACCCGATTGTTCATCCCTGCGAGCGAATACAAAGCGATATCTACTACACGGTAATTAACAACAATTATAATAAGAATTTTATACACCTTATGTATCCGAAATTTGATGTTTAGAATATACTTTTGTTAATTTTCATTCAAATAAAAATTTCAAATCATTTTTAAAGAGTTTACCCAACTTCGATTTCAATTATCCAAATCCTCAAACAACGTCATTTAATATTAAGAAAAATCCTCAATTTCCCGAACTGAAGCCGGTGAAAGCAGGTAGGTTCGAAACAGCGTTTTATTCTATATCAAAATCTTTAAATTAAATTATCTATCTTTCAAACGTCCACCTTAGGACGTAACAATTGCAATGGTACCAACGAACTAAGAAATATGTGTGCATCCGAGTCAGAACTGTTCTTAAATTTTTGCTTATATTGCGCTTGTTGGGAAACGTCACAACCCCATTTACTACTTAATTCCATCTTATATTCACATTCATGTAAACTATTTACTACATCTTCCATGTAAAATTGAACCTGGCAGCTGTATGGTTTAATAAATCCTGTAAATTTACTTCAGCATAAGTTTGGGTTACTGTGAAGGATTCTCGAACATGGTAACATTCTTTTTCACTTTTCTGAAGCACAGAATAACACGGAAATAGCTTGTTATCAATTGTTCTTATGATGTCATATTGGCTTCTACTTAATTGAGCATCAACAAATATTGACAAAACTTTTGGACCTGATAATACTCTTCCTTCGTTTTGTTGCTCTCTTAAATTAATGTTCCTATACTTTGTTGCTCCACACTTGCATTTTCACGGAGGTTTTCCGTTTTATTTTTTTTAGTGCGTTCACACGAGGCGATGAAAGATTTAGTTGGTCGACCAGATCGAGATTTCGAAATGGGTATTTCTACCGTTCCACTTATGATATTTTGTTTTAAAAACTTCCTCAACGCAGGCCTGCGTTATGCAGGTCTGTTACAAATTCAGATCGAAATAATAGAAGTAGAAAATATTTAATTTATGCAACAAATATTTTAAATGATACTTACCAAGAATTAGAAAAGTGAAATTTAATGTGAATGTAAAAATCACAGTAATTAAATTTAAACTTGACCAATCAATGGCACATAACACAATACATTAAATAAAAAAAACAAAACAGCATTTAAATATACATTAAACTAATACACTCTATAACAGTTTAATACACTCAGAATAAATATTATACGAATGATAGAAAATGTAAAATAACACATAAAGTGGATATGAACTAAAATATAACATTTTAGAAACTAAAAAACGCACTTCTGTTTCCGGTTGCGAGAAAGGCTGTTGAGTGGTAAGTGCTGAGCGAGTTTTGCAATGTGAGTGAAGAGTGTAAGAAGTGAGTAGGGAGAAAGTAGGGGAAAAGGGTGTGTGAGGTGCTAGGGTAGCAGGGGGTAAAAGAGAATAGGGCCAGAAGGTGGGGTAGGAAGGGTAAAGGAAGGGAAAAGTGAGAGGAAGAAAGTTAGGTTAGATTTGGTGGGCAGAGGTAGCTTGCGCGGGAAGAGACAGAAGGAGTGACTGGTGGCGTGATCTAGTGGTGGACGGAGGTAGGATAGAAAAGCGGCAAAGAAAAGAGATTAGGTGATAAAAGTGAAGGTAGAAGCAGTCAGGAGATACGGAAAATGAGTGGAAAAGGGGAAAAGGGGAAAAAGAAAAGGAAAAGGTAAATAATAAAATGGATGAAGAAAAGGTAGGAAAGTTAGGGAAAATAGGAAAAGTAGGTAAGGAGGGTATAGTTAATTGGAAGAGTCTTGACAATATTTGGGGTAGTAGCAGAAAAAGGGAAAGGGAGGGGGAGGGGGAAGGGATAGTAGCAGAGTTCAAAAAGAGCACCCTGGTGTTGAGAACACCGGAGAAGGACAAAAAGGGATTTGTGGGAGGAGCGAATAGCGGTGGGGAGGGTGTTACGGATGACGAACAGGTGTTCAATATCATCTCTGGCAGGAACCGTCCTAGATAAACGAACAGAGCCACCCTAGATAAATCTACATAGCTGTTTAGTTTAGTTTAGGGCCCAAACATACGCACGACCAACTGGTCGTTGACAAAATACGAATGTTCACTCAAAGGGTACTGACAAGTACCACCCGTCATTGCAGGGGTATATGAGCCCTTGCATTTCTACTGTCGTGGACTAGTACTATCGTAATCACGAATCGTGTCGCGTCGTGCTGCATCTCCGAAGTCAACTACCAGTGAGATCGGGCTAAAGTTCCTCTTCGAATCAAAAGTTAACCGTATAGATTCCGCGAGTTCGGTGTAAAATCTATTAGGCAGTGATGAGGTTGCTCCGAGACCCCCGCATTGCCAGTGCGTCAACACCGTGCATCTAGTTTAGGTAATACACATCTTCTTTCAATTCTTTCCATTCCAAATTCAATTCATTCGCGACAATTACACAATTGTAACACTAATTCTTATAATCAGAATATATTTGTGTTCTTTGATAATTAACGCAAATTCATTAAACCCATAATTATCGTCCAATACCCTAATCGAGTAATTGAACGTGTAACAGACCTGCATAACGCAGATCTGTTACGAAGCAAATCCCTGTCAAACCTCCACCCGTCGTACACGCGATCCTGAATCGCGCAACGTACCACCGGCGTTCCTGTCACAACAATAACACTGCCCGTACCGCACCAGTCCCGCACCTAGAGACGTATCCCCAACGGGAACCCAAAACCAAAAACCAAAATACGAAATAGAAAAAGGGATACGTCACCAACTAATTTCCTCGCCGCACCACCGCCCCTCGCCACCAAACTATCCCTATAAAAGGCGCCCGAAATCAACTAAAATCACCGGAGTTTACCAGTGAGTTTCCTGGAAGACAGCACATTCCGGTAGACCAGCTGTAAGTATTCTACAAGCACCCAGTATCCCAGTTCCCGACCGTCGACTACGGGCTCGTTTGCCGTGCAAACCCCTGTCAGCGGCACCCTGGTTCACCCTGGTGAGAACCGTGTTCCATCGAGGGAAATATCCGGTGAGTCACCGGTAACTTTTCGCGAGCCGCGTCGCCTCCGAAAACCGACGGATAGGAAGTGGTGCGTCACCCTACGACTCCGCCGAGGAACCTCCCGTCCTGAAACTTCCTCCAGAGCGAGCCGTGCTCCTCCGGTCATCCCCGGTGCGTCACCGGTATCTCCCGTGCGACGCGTCGTCTACGAGAGCGACAAGACGAGAAGCGGTGCGTCACCCTTCGAATCCGTCGGCCCCTGTCCTGCAACCTGTATCCTGCCGGTGAGAACCGTGTTCTACCGTAGCTACCCCGGTGCGTCACCGGTATCTTTCATACGACGCGTCGTCTACGAGAGCGACAGGACGAGAAGCGGTGCGTCACCCTTCAAAGCCGTCGAACCCCTGTCCTGCAACCTGCATCCTGCCGGTAAGAACCGTGTCCTACCGTAGCTACCCCGGTGCGTCACCGGTAGCCTCGTACGACGAGTCGTCGGCGAGGCCGGATGAACGAAAAGAGGTGCGTCACCCTTCGACTTCACCGCAGAACCCCCTAGCGAGTCCAGGCCGCACGGTATACCGCCCGCAGCCTCGTGAGACGAGTCGTCCACGAGGACGGTTGAGTGGAAACTAGGTGCGTCACCTGACCGAAACTCACCCCTGGACCGTCCGGAGGAGACTCGACGATCGGTGCGTCGCCGACGTCGGGGACTCGCCAAAACCCGGCCTAGGAAGGGCGATCACGGCGACAGCCACGATCGAATCCCGTCCCCCGCTCGCCTCGAATCCGTCCTCCACCTGCGACCTCTCCAAGCCGCACCACCGCGTTCGCATCCTCGAGACCGCGCACCACGACACTCTACCAACCGCGTATCTTACGCGCTCTAAGGCAGCGGGCACTATCGTGTCACAAAACACCGGTCTCACTTATTCACCCCGCTACGACCCCGCTCCTCACATCAAACACGTCCCTCGCCGTACAGGACCCTGGCTCGGCGAGCCATTCAGCAACGAGGGACACCACGACCAGGAGACCGCACGCGGAAAACCGGACCCGTTACAAACGTCCCCACACGATACAATGTTACCGCTCGGATTGTATCATTAAATTGTACTAGTTACGAGGCTTATTAATTATCCTAACAGCTCCCTGATTTCGCATCAGGTTCGTCTGTGCTTTTATCCAACCTCCTAGCGGCTCCCCAATTTCGAATTCGGTTCGTCCGCGTCGTTCTACAACTTCCTAGCAGCTCCCCGGTTTCACATTGGGTTCCTCTGTGTTTGACTCCATTCCTAGAGGCTCCCTGACTTCACGTCAGGTTCGTCCTCGCTGTCTATAATCCTAGCGGCTCCCCAATTCCGCATTGGGTTCGTCCGCGTACCTTTAACTAACAAATTGATACCATATTCCTAGCGTAACAACACTTCGCCGGCCACTCGTGCTGCTCGCGGCCCTGGCTCGTAACAAGGGAATATGTAGGCAAATACTAGAGGGATATTGTCGCTCGCTCGCGACTGGGGTGCTCTTGCGAGAGGGTTATTGGTACGCATGGTTAGTAGAGTCTACAGCTATTAATGTTTTATATTTGGTGTGTGACTCACAGAGTCACACAGAGAACTTCCCGATTCGTTAGTTGCAGTATATTATTTATTAACTTCCCGATTTTATAGGGAAGTTATTGTAATCACCCCGAAAATCGAAAATCGATTTTTTAGCAGATCTTCACGTTTCATGGTCATTGGAGTCATTTTAGACTATTTTCAGCAAAATGTTCGTGTGTGTGTGTGTGTGTGTGTGTGTGTGTGTGTGTGCGTGCGTATGGCCGTTTGTATGTTATCAAATTTTTCGTTAACGTTTTCTGAAAAAGTAACAACGCGATCAGAATGATGAATGATGCAATCGATGTGCCCCGCTGTAACTTAGAGGTGATTAGATTTTGGTCCATTTTGGTCAAGTAGTTTTTTAGTTTTTTTAGTTTTTTTAGTTTTTTTCGAAAGAAGTTCATTCAACAATGCAATTTATACGAGAGGATGGACATTTTCCACCGAATAAACAAACGTAATTATATATATTTCATTTTCAATTTTTTTTTTTAATTAAAAAAAATTTTTTTTTCAATTATGCAACTAATGCTAACGAATCGGGAAGTTCTTTGTGTGACTCTCCAAGAGTCACACACCAAATATAAACCATTAATAGCTGTAGACCCTACTAGCCATAAGTACCAATAACCCTCTCGCAAGAGCAGTCGTACCCGCGGAACCGCGAACTCGCGAAGCGAGTGAGCAACAACAACCCTACTCGCGAGCGAGCGAAGCGAGCGAGCAACAATTACCCCACTCGCGAGCGAGCGAAGCGAGCGAGCAACAATATCCCTCTAGTTATCATTATTTAGTGTACATTTTAAGAAGATTATACGTTTTCAGGGAAGTTCAATAGTTTTCTACTTATCAAAATGTTTGCTATATGACGTCGCATTAAACCAACATCGTATGCTCGTTGCTCGCTTGGTTCCCTGTTATAGCATAGTAATGTTGCAGAATAAATCGCAAATGCTCCACAATCAAACGCATTGTTTTGATATTATACTCTGTGAAATATATACTTTTTCTTATATTTATACAAGGCATTCAGATAATCTATTACATCATGGTTCAAATGATTAGCATTAAAACTATCATAAATGTGTACATTTCCGTTACCATCAGATCTTGTGCAAATCCAATGTCCTACTACCTTTTTTCCAATTTCACCAGTGTATATTATCTGAATATTCGTCTCATGTTCTGGGATCTCTTGTAAATTACTCAAAAAAGCTCGAACGTAATCAGTATCTTGAGCAAAGTTGTATATTCCACGCTCGTTTAGATTTCTGTTCATAATTTCGTGAAATAAATTAATATGTTTATCTCGTAAATAACAATCAGGTTTTATGACTTCTTTACATTCGGCTGTTTCTAAAGCATAGTTTAATACATCAATCGATGCAGCTGGACAGTCGTTATAAAAAAGTACAAACCTATGTACGTCGAAAAGTTAGTAGTTCAGGAGATATTTCAATTTAAATAATAATGCTAAAACACCATTACTATCGTACTAAGACGTTACAATATTAAGTAAACGTTAATGTCTGTCAACGGTGCGTCCTACCGATGAAACGACGTGCGTATAGTCTGTTGAATAAAAATTGCAGGTAACAATTCGTTTTGAATAGATTGTATTATCAAAGGTAGTAATATAAATTAGTTTACACACTCATTAATATTCTTTGAAAAGGTATTGTCGGCAGTAGCGATGATTAACCCACTCTTGCAATGGACTAACTTTCGATTATTCCACGGGGTAACATTAGCATCAGTTTAAAAAAAAATTAAGAAAAAAATTTTTTTGTAATTGCGTTTGTTTATTCGGTGGAAAATGTCCATCCTCTCGTATAAATTGAATTGTTGAATGAACTACTTTCGAAAAAAACTAAAAAAACTAAAAAACTACTGGACCAAAGTGGACCAAAATCTAATCATCTCTAAGTTACAGCGGGACACATCGATTGCATCATTCATCATTCTGATCGCGTTGTTACTTTTTCAAAAAACGTTAACGAAAAATTTGATAACATACAAACATACATAACCGCACACACACACACACACATACGAACATTTTGCTGAAAATAGTCTAAAATGACTGCAATGACCATGAAACATGAAGATCCGCTAAAAACTTGATTTTCGATTTTCGGGGTAATTACAGTAACTTCCCTATAAAATCGGGAAGTTAACTAGAAGAAATAAAAAAATTGTGGGAAGAGGTGTGGGAGGGTAAAGAGAAAGGGAATAAGAGAGTGGAAGAGATGAGGGAAGTAGTAATGGAGTTTAAAGGTCGTTGCCCACTAGACCGTAGCCTCGGCGCGGCGGAGCGGCACGCTGTTTTGGATTGCCTCCTGTGTATTTCAATGGGAGTGCGTCCAGTATACCTGAGCGGCACAGCGTCGCAGCGCTCGGTAGCGCTCCGGAAAATGTGCGCCCACTAGACTGTACCGTCGGCAGGCGGAGCGGAGCGACGCGCCGTTTTGGATTGCCTCCTGTGTATTTCAATGGGAGTGCGGCCACTGTACCTGCAACGGCGCGCGCCTGCAGCTCGGCGACAGAAGGGAATGCCTCGGCGAGGATATACGCGCAGCAGCACTCAGCAGCACTTTCTATTGCACCGTTATTTCAACGTTTAATGTTATATTGTTATAGATAGTTGAATTCGTCTCGATACCAGTGAGAATATTATGCAATAAAAAATGTAGGATTGAAAATATCGAGGTTGACGGAAATGAAGATACGGTTGGGTTACGATAACTAACAATTTAATAACTGAAAATAGAGTACAAAAATAAACGACGTGACAACGTGCTCCTTCCGACCGATACATACAACGTCACTCCTGAAGCTCTTCCCGCAACGCCCCCTCGCGTCTCTACGCTCGCTCATTCCCGCGCGAAACGATCGCCACGCCACCTTTTCTCTAGCCAACCTATCCCTCATTCGGCCATTCCTGCTTCATCCTCTTCGTCCTCCGAAGAGGTCCTTCCATACGGCTTCATGAAATCCGCTGACGTAGAAGTGAGACGAGGCCCTTCTCCGTCTCCCATGCGAACAACTTCGTATCTGTCATTCCGCTTCGTTTTCGTTACTTTATAAGGCCCCAAGAATTTCGCCTTTATTTTGAGACCGGGCCCAAACTGTGTTCTCTTAATGGCGACCAAATCGCCCTCTCTGTACGTTGTCGCTGCTTTGCTGTTTTTCCTGTGACTTCTTCGATTCTCCTCTTGTATTTTAATTATATTTTCCTTCACCATCTCCCGTAACTTGTCCCGCTCTTCATTGTATAATTCTGTTGCTTCCTGTTGAATCAGCTCAAGAATTTTGAAGTCTTCCTGCTGTTTCATCTTTACTCCAAACATTACTTCGAAAGGGGACATCCCTACGCTACGTTGGTAGGTGCTGTTAATACTGCGCTGCACCTTGTCTACATACCGATACCATCTGTCTGGATTATCTAATGATAATTTAGTCAATACCGGTATTATAATTCTGTTTATTCTCTCGACCTGTCCGTTCCCCCGCGGCACTCCTGCGGTGATGAGTACGTGTTCGATATTTTCTCCGGCGCAGTATTCACGGAATTCGTTCGATGTGAATGCAGTTCCTCTATCTGAAATTATCCGAATTGGGTTTCCAAAGGTCTTCTGCTGCAGACTCAACTTGTCCAACACTTCCGTCGTTCTTACCGTCTTGGTGGGATATATCCATACAAATTTGGAGAATGCATCTACGACTACGAAAAGGTACTTGTACGATTTACCCGTAATCGTCATTGGTCCCATATGATCTACGTGGTACGTTGACAATGGTACATCTCCTTTAGGTATTGGTTTTAATTCTCCCTCTACCTTCCCCTTCTTCTTTTCTGCTAATATACAGGGTATGCAACACTTCACATACCTCTCCAGTTTCTCCGTCAATTTCGGTATATAAAATTCTTCGGTAATTTTCTCGGCCATCTTTTTCACTCCGAAGTGTCCGTTCTCGTGTTCCCTCCTGATGACGTCGTTGCACATGGAAGCCGGTAGGACCACAATTCTCTTATCCCCAACTTGTTTCATAACGAGATTGTTTTCCACGACGTAATCTTCATAGGGTTCGCTTTGTAGCACCTGCTTTATCGCTCGAATTCGGTCGTCTTCCTCCTGCCTCGCACGCAACGTATTGATTAATCTGTCCTCGATCACGCGAACGGGGTACCGACTTAACGCATCGACATGACGTAACTGAGATCCCGATCGGTGCTCGACTTCGTATTCGAATTCCTCTAATGTCAACGCCCATCTCGCGACCTTAGGTGCTATATCTTGCTTATACAACGTTTTTTTCAACGCCTCGCAATCGGTAACTAATTTAAATTTCACTCCTAACAAATATACCCTAAACTTTTGCACTGCTCTTATAACTGCCAATAATTCGAGTTCATACGAATGATAATTCTTTTCGGCATCAGAAGTTTTCCTACTCATGAAATACACTGGATGCAACATTTTCTCTCCTACATCTTTCTGCAACAGTACCGCGCCATATCCCTCTTTACTCGCATCTGTATGTAGTTCGGTTTCCGCCGTCGGACTGTAAATACGCAACACCGGTCCGCCCGATAACGCACACTTTAACGCATCGAATGATCCTCGTTGATCCGTCCCAAACCGAAATTTTGCTTCGCCTTTTAACAGTTCCGATAGCGGACGGGCCAGTTTAGCATAATCACGAATAAATTTTCTAAAATAACCCGTTAAGCCTAAGAAACTCTGCACCTGTTTTCTATTACTCGGTGTCGGAAAATGCTGTACCGCTTTCGTCTTCAGAGGCGAGGGATATACGCGTCCGCCCTCAAGTTCATGACCTAGGTATTCTACACGCGTCTGCATAAACTTGGACTTCGACCAGTTAATTTCTAATCCGTTTTTCGCCGCGATTTTTAACGCTTCTACTAGCTTCTCGTACGCGTCTTCTCCGGTTTTTCCTGGGATTATTATATCGTCGACGTATATAACAACACTTTTGTTCCGAATTAACTCCTTATAAATTTCTGTTATAAAACGCGTAAAGCTAGCTGGGCTGTTCGACAGACCAAACGGAGTCTTCGCGAACTCATACTGCCCACTTGGGGTCACGAACGCCGTGTATTTTCGACTACTTTTCTCTACCGGTACATGTAAAAACCCGCTCTTTAAATCTATTACAGAAAACACTCGCGCTTCTGCTAAGGAGTCTATACTGTCTTCTATGAGAGGCATGGGGAACCTGTCACGCACCATTAGTCTGTTTATTTTTCTATAGTCTATACACACGCGGTATTCACCATTCTTTTTCGGTACAATCACCACTGGACTCGAAAATTCGCTGGCGCTCGGGTATATTATGCCCTTCTCCAACCACTCACCTATTTGTTTGTCCAAAACCGCTTTCTCTCTTGGAGCCAGCCGCCTCGGGCGATGACTAATCGGCTCCTCGCTGCGCAATACAATCTTTGTTTCTACCGACGTGTTTGTACTTCTCGCTGGCCGATAATTCCTAACTAACATGTTTAGTCTCTCGCGGTATTTCTGAGACACGTCCACTTCACTCTCTTCTACGTAATTAATTCGCATCAGATTCCCTATTTCGTTTGTTACGTCATCCGATACGCTGTCATTCGTTCCGTCGCACTCGTATGTTTCTTTCCGTCCCGAAACCGCGATCTTCACCGGTCTTATAGTAATCTCCCCGCCGCGAATGTACACTTCTACCTGTGATAAAAAGTTTCGCCCCAAAATGACTTCGGACGTCATCGTTTCCGACGGTACTACTAAAATTTCGGTATTATATTCCGTTCCATCTACACTTAAATTCGCGTCGAACCGACCCACCGGTATTGTTTGCAAATTCCCGAAACCTGTCAACACTCGACGCGTTGTACATAACTTCGCGCTTGCAATCTTTTTAAAAACATCCTCGCGAATCAGATTTACGTCACTGCCCGTGTCTATTAACGCGTAGCACATAACGTTATTAATTGTTACGACCGCGAGTTTATCGTCCGTACTTCGTACACAATTCACTGCCTTCCGCTGCTCTTCTTCACTCCTTTTCGGGCATGCCTTCGAGATATGTCCGAATTCATTGCAGCTAAAACACTTCGGGCCTTTGTCTTTATTCGGGCACTCCTTCACTGCATGCTCCGTTGTTCCGCACGCGTAGCAGTGTGACTTTGCGCTGCCCTTCGACGCTGTCTTACTTATCAACCTTCTTTCGTCTTTCTTCGACTCTTCTTTCTTCGTCACTCCCTTCTTCCGATCGGTTCTTTCTCTCAATCGGTCGTATACCTCCAGGTTTTTCTTTAACGATCGTAAACTTCGTGCACTATACAGTATTGCTTTATTTGACTCGTTGCTATCCGGTATACCGTCAACTATATGCTGTATAAGAGCATCTTCTTCGATCTCTCCTTGCTCGGCTATCTCCTGCATTTCATAAATGTATTGCCGACTGGTCTCACTGGGTAATTTCTTTCGCCGATACAGCTGGGCGTGCACTTCCGCGTTGTTTTTCCGAACATGGAATTCTCGGATTAGACAACGTTTCAATTTCTCCCACGACGTGATTCCCTTTTCAAACGTCACGAATTTCTTTGCTGAACCTTGCAACATTTTTTTACCATATATAAAACTCTGTATACTATCCCAGCCTAACAACTCGCTTGTATCTTCGAAATCCGATATCCATTTTTTAACTTGTCGTTTATCGTCTCCAGTGAAATGGCAAAGACTACCCTCTACGTCTTTGATGGTAAACTTGCTTTCCTTTCGTTTCCGGTTCCTCTTCCTGTCCCTCCGTCCACCATTTTCCTCTTCTTCACTGCTTTCCTCGTCATCCTCCGTGGTTTCCTCTTCGTCTTCGGTTTCCTTTTGCACCTCGTTTAGCATGGCTGCCAACAATCGCGCACGCAGTTCCCATTTTTTCCCTATCGACGACAAACCGAGGGTTTTCAATTCTTTTCTCAATTGGTCTACCTTCATTCCGAATATCGTTTCCTCATCCAGCTTCTCGTTCTGTTTTCTCTTCTCGCCGGACCCGTCTCCGACGTTCGTCTCCTTGTCTGTACTCTTTCCTGGCGTTTGTTCCATGGTTCTTCTTCGTATATTGCTGGACCGTTCTTTCACGAGATTTGCAACTTAAGTAGAAACAACTTATCGGCACGTGGTCAACTTTCCACCGCACCGTACAACCGTAAAACCTGATCGTCTCACTCGCGAACCGAACGACCGCCGTACAACGTTGCGCCACGTTTCTTTCCTAACCTCCGTACAAACTTCGCGATCCGTCTCAGTCTCTCGATCCCGGACGAGCCCCCAATTGTAGGATTGAAAATATCGAGGTTGACGGAAATGAAGATACGGTTGGGTTACGATAACTAACAATTTAATAACTGAAAATAGAGTACAAAAATAAACGACGTGACAACGTGCTCCTTCCGACCGATACATACAACGTCACTCCTGAAGCTCTTCCCGCAACGCCCCCTCGCGTCTCTACGCTCGCTCATTCCCGCGCGAAACGATCGCCACGCCACCTTTTCTCTAGCCAACCTATCCCTCAAAAATATATGTTAATATTTAAAAAATTGAGGTGACCCCTTCAGTTTTTTATAAAAAATAATTTACTTTCAATTTTTTATATGGTGATTTGTAGAAAAGTGAATACTGAGCAACTTTTGTTGGTAACATTTTTTTGTCAGATCATCGGATGTAGAATATTTGGAAAATCGCGTTAGCAATGCTCATTTGTGGTGAATATTCAAAGTGTCAAAGCGGCAAAGGAAAATTTAAAGTAGTTAAAAATTGTTTTTTAATATTTTGTCATTTGTTTGTCGTTGGGCGAAGCGGAGCTTTTCGCCCCGTTGTGGGGCAAGTTGTTCCTAAAAACTAAAATTTGCCTAAAATTAAATGGACAAACATTTTAAAGCTGCTTTGCCATAATCCTTTCTTGATGCTTGTAACGTGTCCGGTTTTCCGTGTGCGGTCCGCTGGTTACGGTGTCCCTCGTTGCTGAATGGCTCGCCGAGCCAGGGTCCTATACGGCGAGCGACGTGTTCGATGTGAGGAGCGGGGTCGTAGCGGGGTGAATCAGTGAGACAGGTGTTTTGCGACACAATAGTGCCCGCTGCCTTAGAGCGCGTAAGATACGCGGTTGTTAGGGTGTCGCGGTGCGCGGTCTCGAGGATACGTTGAGCGAACGCGGTGGTGCGGCTTGGAGAGGTCGCAGGTGGAGGACGGATTCGAGGCGAGCGGGGGATGGGATTCGATCGTGGCTGTCGCCGTGATCGCCCTTCCTAGGCCGGGTTTTGACGAGTCCTCGACGTCGGCGACGCACCGATCGTCGAGTCTCCTCCGGACGGTCCAGGGGTGAGTTTCGGCCAGGTGACGCACCTAGTTTCCACTCAACCGTCCTCGTGGACGACTCGTCTCACGAGGCGCGGGCGGTATACCGTGCGTTCTGGACTCGCTAGGTGGTTCTGCGGTGAAGTTGAAGGGTGACGCACCTCTTCTCGTTCATCCGGCCTCGCCGACGACTCGTCGTACGAGGCTACCGGTGACGCACCGGGGTAGCTACGGTAGGACACGGTTCTCACCGGCAGGATGCAGGTTGCAGGACAGGGTTTCGACGGATTTGAAGGGTGACGCACCGCTTCTCGTCCTGTCGCTCTCGTAGACGACGCGTCGTACGAAAGATACCGGTGACGCACCGGGGATGACCGGAGGAGCACGGCTCGCTCTGGAGGAAGTTTCAGGACGGGAGGTTCCTCGGCGGAGTCGTAGGGTGACGCACCACTTCCTATCCGTCGGTTTTCGGAGGCGACGCGGCTCGCGAAAAGTTACCGGTGACTCACCGGATATTTCCCTCGATGGAACACGGTTCTCACCAGGGTGAACCAGGGTGCCGCTGACAGGGGTTTGCACGGCAAACGAGCCCGTAGTCGACGGTCGGGAACTAGGATACTGGGTGCTTGTAGAATACTTACAGCTGGTTTACGGGAATGTTCTGTCTTCCAGGAAACTCACTGGTAAACTCCGGTCATTTTGGTTGATTTCGGGCGCCTTTTATAGGGATAGTTTGGCGACGAGGGGCGGTGGTGCGGCGAGGAAATTAGGTGGTGACGTATCCCTTTTTCTATTTCGTATTTTGGTTTTTGGTTTTGGGTTCCCGTTGAGGATACGTCTCTAGGTGCGGGACTGGTGCTGTACGGGCGGTGTTATTGTTGTGACAGGAACGCCGGTGGTACGTTACGCGATTCAGGATCGCGTGTACGACGGGTGGAGGTTTGACAGGGGTTTGCTTCGTAACAAATCTGCGTTATGCAGGTCTGTTACATGCTCATTAAAGATGGTTCTCTTTTTTTGTATCCTATTGTAGTCTCTTGTCCATCTTTTCGTTTTTTAAGAAATCGGAACAAAGTCATGTGGCAGATGTTGAAATTTCTCGCGATTGTTGTTAATGAAAAGAAGAGATGCATACACATACATTTGCTGTGGGGCAAGTTGTCACGGAACAGTGTCTTATGAATAATTTATGTAAATACGAATTTTGGTAAATTTTACAAATGACAATAAAATATATTTATCGAACATAATTATTATGCGTTTTTTCACGAATTTTATAATATGAACTTGTTAAAATTTTAGTGAATATCAACGAGATGTCTCGCTTACTGTCGCGAAGCAATCGTGAAAACCTATACTGAGACCAAGAAACTAGTGACACATCCAAACCAAAACACTTCGTGTAAAGGTTAACCAAGTTCCCCGGCCCATCCACTTCAGTGATATGAAGGATGGACCAAGTTCTTCTCGCCTATCAAAGTTCTGATATGAAGGATGGACCAAGTTCCTCTTGCCTATAAGGGCTGCGATATCGGGAAGGACCAATTCCCAGAGGCCAATGATTGTTGCACTCACCTAATTCAAACTTTACAACCTAGGGAACTTGGCGTCGGCGCTGGCACTAGTATTTTGACTTGCATGAGAAAAATTTATATCCGGATTCCCAAGTGCATGCTCATTATATTCTTCAGTATTAATCTCTCAAGCATTCTCATAATTATTCTGCCCATTTTTTTTGTACATTATTTTAATTTAAATTTTCATATTCAAAATTTACGGCCAATGACCAAAGCAGTCGAGGCCTTAAATAAATAATTCAATTCATATTCAAAATTAATATTCGTATCTTCATTAATTTTAGTCAATTCAATGTAACATGTATCTGTGTCTTTCGATTTGTATAAATTTTTCAGACCTTACGTAAAGTATATATGGTATGCCCAACCACATGACGTAGGTAGTCTTTTGATTTTTTCAAAAGAAAGAAAAAATTAAAAACTAAAAATTGGCTGTATCTCGGGAACGGTGCGTCCTATCGCAAAAATAACGAAATTTTCGACATACCTTATGTAAAGTACATATGGAATGCCCAACCACATGACGTATGTAGTCTTTTGATTTTTTCAAAAGGAAGAAAAAATTAGAAATTATAAAATGGCTGTATCTTGGGAACGATGCGTCCTACCGCAAAAATAACGAAATTTTCAAAAGGCTCAACCCAAAGGATATAGGGTATGCCCAACCACATGACGTATGTAGTTTTTTGATTTGAGGAAATCAAAGATTTTTGTTGCGAAACAAAAAAAAATATTTTTTGGGTTTTTCGATTTTTCCTGTTGGTTTCGATATAAAAGACACCTGATTCCAAATTTTCAAGTTTCTAGCTTATCTGGAAGTGGGTTAGAATTAACATGATCCTATATATATTCTAAGAATTATTCGTTTTTGACGTATTTATATCTCAAGTTCCAGGCTAGGTAGAAAGTTGCTTTTTACACGAGAGTTAGTTGATATTATATCTAGCTCACATACAAATTTTGGTTGTCCTGGGTCACCGGGGAGAGCGGCAGTGACGGTGCCAATATGGCTAAAAACCGCTTAACTCCGGTACGAGATATACTACTCGGCAGCTCAGAGGGAGTGGGAGAGGAACTTGGTTCGCGCGCTGCCGCGCGCGTTGATTAATTTTCCACTGATGACGTATGAGGAGGGAGATAAATGGAGATGGAGAGAGAGGGGGAGAGAGTGTGTGTGTGTGAGAGAGAGAGAGAGAGAGACTTTAAACCAGTAGACACAGTCCGAATTCTATCGGGTTTAGACTTTTCTTCATGAGAAGAAAGCCACGAACTGGCTCGTGTCACTTCCGTGACAAAATTTTGAGAAATAAGCAAGTTCAGCATTCACTTGTTAGCGGTTTCATGCCGAGATACCTGCAGATAGCTGGCCGAGGGATTGCCCGGTCGTGTTTATTGCACTACTATTGTGTTCTGGGCTCAGGCCTCGGGGCTCGACCCTCGGGCCTCGGTACGTGTTCATTGGAGTCTCGAGCTGGCCGAAAGCATTCGTGGATGTATTCGGTCTTCGAAAATTAAATATTAAATACAAATTGTATTCGAAGCTTCGAATAACGAATTCAAATATTGTATCTTATATTCGAATCGGTATTTAAATAGTTTTGTATTTAAATTGCCCAACTCTGAGAGAGACTATATATACTTTATCTCTATCTCTTCTCTATACAGGGTGCCCCAAAATTCCTGCACATCCCGGAAATCCTGCTTGTAAAAAATCAAAACCCTATAAAAAAAATTGAAAGAATGCAGATGTCGCATGAAGGTTCTAAAGAGGCATCAGTTATATTTTTACAGTGCTGATATATTGTTATAATTATTGTTCATGAATTATTTTAGATTTTATGGTTTGGTGCGCTGTAGCTAAAAAAAATGAAAACCGATTTTTTCGACGTTTTTTCCGCGAAGAACTAAGCTAACCTTAAAATTGTTGCGTTTCATTTATTCTGTTAGTCCATTAGGCACTAATAAACCTTGAACACATTATCAGTTTGATTAGTATTTCTACAGCACTAACATTACATCTGAAAATATTAATGAAGTACTCGAAAGCTAGGTTGGCTGAATCCGTTTGGCGTTTGACTGTGGACCTGCGTATACTAAGTTCGAACCCGGTCGTAGATTATATTTTTAAAAAATTTGATTAATTCTCTTTCTTATTAGAAACTATACAATAGTAAATGGTATTTTTTTAGAAATTCTTTTAAAAGCAATATTTGGATACTTAAAAAATAGTTTAAGGTAAAATACGCAATAAAAATAGTAGTCATGTCGATTTTTTTGAGGTATTTGATTTTTTACAAGCTGGCTTTTCAGTTTAAAATACTGAAACCAATTGCAAAGTATGTATTTAGGTTCTTGACATATGGCAGATTTTTTTCAGAATGTCTAAACATCATGAACTAGGGAAAATAGGCTAAATTCTGATTATTCGTAGCCCTGGCCGCGCCGTGTCGTCTAGTGGGCGACAAAACCACCGGCGTGCCGAGTGCCTGGCCACGCCGCTCCGCCGCGCCGCGCCGAGGCTACGGTCTAGTGGGCAACGACCTTAAGGAGGATAGGGATAGGATGATGGAGGAGTTGAGGGGAGCAAGAGAGGACAGGGTAAGAATGATGGACGAGTGGAGGGCGGAGAGAGAGAAGTGGAGGAAAGGGAGAAGGGAGGAAGAAGAAAGAAGGGGAAAAATAGAGAAGAGGTTGGAAAGTCTAGAAGAGACGGTAGAAAAAGCAGAGGGGTGGATAGGGGTTAGGGAAAGGAGAGAAAAAGTGGGAGGAGAGAATGGAGGGATAGCTGGGGAACTAATAGAAGAAAGTAGGAGCAGATTAAGGAGGTTGGAAATTAGACAGTATACGAGGGAAAGAGAGGGAAAGAAAAATAATATAATAATAAGGGGGATAAAGGTGGAAGGCAAAGATACAAAAGAAGAAGTCAAAAAGGTGTGGGAAAAGATGGAGTTGAAGGAAGAGGGAATAAAGGAGATTAAAAGGATAGGAATGGTAGGAATGGATGGAAGTGGTACTGGTAAAAATGGTGGACAGAGAAAATAAAAGGAAAGTAATGGAAGGGAAGAGAAAGCTAAGGGGGCAGATGGAAAGGATAGATGATGATTTGACGGAGAAGGAAAGAAGAGCTAGATGGAAAATTGAGAGAGAGGCAGAGAAAGAAAGGATGAATGGAAAGAATGTTCAGGTAGGTTATATGAAAATATGGGTAAATGGAAAAATGAAACGATGGGATGAAATAGAGGAAAAATGGATGGATGACCAGGGGAACGAATAAGGGAGGAATTAGGGGGGGGGCAGTGGGAAAAGAAGAATGGTCCAAGGTGTAGGATAGGATTCTGGAATGTGGCAGGTCTGACTAATAAGGGGGAGGATTTCTGGAAAGGGATAAAGGAATGGGAGGTGATTATACTGGTGGAGACGTGGCTAAAGGGAAAGGGATGGAATAGAATAAGAAGTAGGCTTCCAAAAGGGTACAAGTGGGAGATGCAGTGGGCGAAGAGGGAGGAACGTAAGAGAAGGGCAATGGGGGGTATGTTAATGGGAGTGAGGAAGGAGCTAGAGAGGGAAAAGGGGGAGAGAAGAAAGAAGGAGGGAATGATGATGATGAAAGTGAAGTGGGAGGGGCGTTGGTGGTGGGTGGTTGGGGTGTTTATAAATGGAGACTTAGATACAAAATTAGAAGAAATGGGGGAGTGGGTAGAACAGAGAGAAGAAGGGGTAAGGGTGATTATAGGGGGGAACTTCAACGCGAGAACGGGGTGGAAAGGAGAAGAGATTGAAGAGGGGTGGAGGAGGGGGAAAGGGATACAGAAGTTCAAAGGATACGAAGGTAAACGGGGATGGGAAGAAATTATGTAGGTAACTGGGAGAGAATGGCTGGGGAATTCTAAATGGGAGCACAAAGGGGGACGAAGAGGGGGAGTGGGCGTATGTTGGGGCAAGAGGGAATGCAGTGATAGATTACATACTGGGGAACGAGGAAACGAGGGAAGGAGTAGAAAAGATGATAATAGGGGACAAAGTAGACTCAGATCATCTACCCGTAACAGTGTGGCTAAAAGGGGAGACGGGGGAGAAAAGAGGGAGGGAGGGGAAAGGGAAAAAGAAGGATAGGGGTTGTTGGTCGGAAGAGGGAATAGAGGAATTTGGGGAAAAGTTTGGAAAGAGAGCAAGTAGAGAGGAGGGAAGCCAAAATGATTGGAAGGAATTGAAGGAAAAAGTAAAGGAAGTACTAGGGAAGGTGGGGAAAAAGGATAAAGTGAAGAGGAAAGGCTGGTGGGATGAAGAATGTAAAGAAGAGACAAGGAAAGTGAGGGAGGAATTAAGGAATTGGAGAAGGTAGGGTGGGGAGGGAACAGAGTTTAAGAAGATGAGAAGAGCATACCAGAGGTTATGTGAGGAGAAAAAGAGAAAGGAGAGGGAAAAATGGGAAAAGGAGGTGGAGGAAATAAAATCGGAGAGCCAGGTATGGAAGATTGTGAATAGGGAAAGAACGAGGGGAACAAGGGTTGACGAAAACATAGGGATGGAGGAATGGGAGGAACATTTCATGAAGGTTTTGGGAGGGGTGGGATGGAGAGTAAGAAGTGGAGATATGATAGGAAGAAGGATGGACGCAGAAAGGGAAATAGAGATAGAGGAAATCAGAAGGATAATAAAGGGGTTAAAGGATGGGAAAGCGGCGGGGGGGACGGAATTCCGAATGAAGTGTGGAAATATGGAGGATGCGAAGTAGAGGAGTGGCTAAAGGGGGTGTGCGACAAGGTTTGGTGAGGGGAGGGATGGCCGGAGGATTGGGCTGAGGGGGTAGTGGTACCGGTAGCAAAAAAGGGGGAGAGCAGTATAGTGGAAAATTACAGGGGGATAACTCTGACGCAGACTGCGTACAAAATTTACGCAGCGGTGTTAGCGGAAAGGCTAAGACAAGAGGTGGAGGAGTAGGGCTTGTTGCCGGCAAGCCAGACCGGTTTTAGGAAGGGGTTAGGTTGCATTGACAATATCTACGTACTAAATTATTTAATAAATAGACAGGTGAAGAGAAAGGTGAGGAGGTTAGTAATATTGTTCGTGGACCTGACAGCGGCTTTCGACTCAGTGGATAGGGAGGTGTTGATAAGGGCAATGCGGAAAAGAGGGGTGAGGGAAGGGTTGGTGAGTAGATGTGAGGAAGTGTTAAGGGAAACGAAATGTATGGTGAAAGTAGGGGAGGAGGATGAAAACATTTCTGGACGGCAAGGGGGGTCAGGCAGGGGTGCCCGTTAAGTCCACTATTGTTTACGCTACTTCTAGCGGATTTGGATGAGGAATTAGAGAAGGGTGGGTGGGGCGGGGTTAAGCTGGGGGGAAGAAAAGTGTTTACATTAGCCTACGCTGATGACGTGGCGATGCTAGCGGAGGAGGAGGATGAAATGAGGGGGATGATAGGGGTACTGGAAAGATATCTAGAAGGGAAAAAATTAGAGATCAACACCGAAAAATCAAAAGTGATGAGATGCAGGAGGGGCGGGGGGAGATGGAAGTAATGGAATAAAGTGATGGAGGAGGTAAGGGATTACAAGTACCTAGGATACACGATCACGAGAGATGGGGGACAAAGAGCGCATGTAGAAGAAAGATTAAGGAAAAGGGCGTCGTTAATGGGACAAATATTAGGCCGGGCCGAAAAACACGAAAGTAAGCGTGGCGTTTGGCCCTAGAGTGCGGGAAAGTTGTGTTTTGGGGTCAATATGAACTGTGCAAAAGTTGGGCCCTGTGAGTTGATATCTTATGTTCCGGCAAGAGCTTTGAATTTTCGAAAATTTAGTGAAACGGTGGAAAGTGACATATAAGTGAATGTTCGAGGATATTCTCAACCAAATTCGATGGGCTTTGGATATTTTATGGAATATAAAAAACTATTAGACCCGTATTTTTTTATTATCGGCTTATCTCGAAGTTTAGGGGTTGAAATTACCCCTGGTGTATGAGGTATATGAAAAAATGTTTCATACAAAAGTCTTCTAGTATTTTATACTCTTAGCAATAATGTATTCATTTTTTTTAAATATCAAATTTGTTCACCCCGCCCCCCGTTCCACTTGTAACTTTAGCAAATTTTTAAGTTTTTGTAAAGACAAAAATCCTGGAGCGTTTAATGTTGAATCCAATCATATATAATATAGGGTGATCACGATTAAATTTTCGAAAAAGTTTGAGTGCAGCCCTTTGCCCACCCCTTTAGTAAAAGGTGACTCAGAACTCACCACGTGAAGTTGGCTGCACGAAGAGTTCCTCCCAAGCCCATCCCAAGTATAACATGACAATAATAAATTTTGAAGCATCTGATTATATTGACATGATTGACTGGGATAATTGTGTCGTGTCTTCACCACCGGCACTTGATTATATCAACAATGTGAGTCCTTTAGCCAAATGATGCGGGACGAAGTTATTCCCAAGTCTTGGGACTTTGAGGTTTTTCTATGCCACACTCAAGCAGTAGAACGCATGGTGAAACTTGTGACGGAGGCTTCAAGCCGAGTTATCGGCCATGAAGCAAGAAACGGCTTCATTCGTGCCACTCTTGAGTCTCGTCAAAAAATGCCTCTATTTAAGAACAAATCCCATTATTAAAAATATATTTTTCCTTTTATAATTTTTTTCCCTTATTTTGTTTTTAAAGTGCACAAGGTAGGGTTAGTTGGGATAGGCTTGGGAGGAACTCTTCGTGCAGCTACCTTCACATGGTGAGTTCTGAGTCACCTTATACTAAAGGGGTGGGTAAAGGGCTGAACACAAACTTTTTCGAAAATTTAATCGTAATCACCTTATATTATATATGATTGGATTTAACATTAAACGCTTCAGGATTTTTGTCTTTACAAAAACTTAAAAATTTGCTAAAGTAACAAGTGGAACGGGGGGCGGGGTGAACAAATTTGATATTTTAAAAAAAATGAATACATTATTGCTAAGAGTATAAAATACTAGAGGCGCTCAGGACGAGATACAGCGCGCGACGGGATACGGAGCGGCGAATGACCGTTCTAGTGGTGAGCGCCACTGGCCGCAACTCATGTCGGGCGAAGATATTTTGCTTTATCACACGATTTCTTTCCGGGTCTCAGAAGGAGAGGCGGAGAGGAAGCGCTTTCGGGTCTTTATAGGCGTTTTAGCCGGGCTGGGTCCGGCCGTGCGAGACACAGTCCGCCCGTGATAATCGGTGTTTCCCTCGGCTTTAATCCGTACGCGAAAGGAATCTATTGTTCTTATTTCGGGCGCCAGGCATCCGAAGATGCCACGCGAATAATAGAAGCCGAGGAGAACACGGTCGCGAAGATGGAATAGCTCAGGATGGGCGCAGGATTCTACGCGGGATCGGATGAGACGTTCCCCACGGCGGGAAGGGTCCTCGTAATAATTTCCACTCGTGTAACGGAAAGAAAGATGTGTAATTTACTATTGATGTGATTTGACCAATGATACCCGGCAGCGGAAAATATGAATAACAACGAAGAGTTAACAGAGTGGATGGCGATTAACAACAAAATGCGGTGTAACCAAGACAGAACATAACGGACAATCCACGTGTCCGGCAGAAGGCCGGCACGCGCGCGGTTTCGCTGTTTCCAAGATGGCCGCGTCGGGATCGGTATGGCGTCGGTCGGTCGTACGCGTTCACAGCGAAAATATAATACCGATCCCCGATGGAATACGCGCTCCTCGGAATAGAGAAGTTAACCCGAGTCGGCAGCCGTCCGAGGTTGAGGCCGACACGGGGTCACGATGATCTTGACGAGATATGAATTTTGACTGTGCGCGGCTGCAAAATAATGATAATCGCGAACACGTGTCGATCGACGAATTTCTCGCTCGCTCGCTTCTCACTGGGGACTCGCACAAGGAAAACAAACAGGCAGCCGTGAATACGGCATACACGAAACACGTGGTCGTCGGAAGGACGGCCCACGTGCAACCGAGAATATCTCACGAAAACGCTGCTCGAGCCACGATCAAAAGATTCACAAAATATAATGCGGCAACCTGATTGGCACTTACCACCGGCAGCGATGATAATTTTCTGTAGCTGATTTACGGCAGCTTACAATCTGAATTACTACTTAGTACTACGCACACGCGGTTACAATATTCGATGATACGCGACTAGATGGTACGGAAGCCTACGCAGCAGTGCCTTGGATTTTCGGTGGCTCGAGGATGCGGAAGTGAAGCGTCCCCCACTCTTTCGGTTTTTCGCCAGCCAATTACTGTCGCTCGCGGTGTCGCCACTAGGCAGGGACGGCGCTCGCCAGGAGGGCCCCGGACCCAGACAATTTTCCGTTTCCTTAACGATGGCCTTTCGACCACCGGGAATGTCGGGAGACATTCCAGGACTGCTCAAGCCGCTCCTGCAGGGGACTGCTGAATAGCGGGGGCGAGACGTCGACGGGACTTTCTTTCGATGTTTCGTCATGTCCCCTTGTCCCACGTCGGCGCCTCCAGGTTGGTGAGCCTGGGCTTGAAGTCCCTTTAGTTTCCTCTGCAGAGGTTTTCCCATAGGTCCAGATTCAAGGCGGGCCTGACGGCGGCAGCATTGGTTATTCCTATCGGCAGCGAGTAATTAGCCGGGCTCCCTGAGCCCGTGCTACTGTCCTGTAATTTCTCGCCGTGCCAATAGGCACGACGTTCCAAAATTCTTACAGTCTCGGTTCTTAATATCCAATACTTCCCAGTGAGAGCGCTTACTGCTTAACGAATTCGTAATTAACCTACCAGAGGGCGGTCCGGGCCTTCCGATATTAACTTAGGGTTTACTTTCTATTTTCTTAAGTGACGTGGTTATTTTGCCACGTCACAGCTTTCTGGTTCGGTAAAAACGTCGATTTCGCAAAAACTTCAAGGGGGGGTTTCTCTAGATAAAAGTCTGCTCTATCGCGTGGTATAGTTCGATTTTCCGCTAGACCCTTATTTTTTGAGATAAATTGAAAAATATCCTCAAAAATTGGTGCAAAAGTGGTGTCTCTCCGTCTTTAAACGTTGTTTAAACATGTTTAAACAATCATAATGCATTACTATTATATATCACTGGATTCGGGAAAGTCTACAGAATCTTTTGCTGTAAAGAACAATCCAATATCTTTTATAGTAACATCATAATATTTGTTTAAAGTTGAAAAATATGTTTTTTTTTAAAGTCATGTTCCTCAAAAACTGTGCATATAGGAAAAAAATTAAGGCCAGATTCGGAATCAGCGCAAAAAACTCTATAAGGAGGGCCCAACAGTATATTGGGAACAAATTTGGTGTTGGACAGTGTAATTAATATATTGCACTTTTTTAGCTGCCATGTCTCTAACAAGAAGAGAACTCTTTGAGATTTGGCGAGCGCAAAACAACATTGCAGATAAGAACACCGGAGTTTTGACTTATGTTCTGGAGAAATTACGATTAAGTGAACTAGGATCGTTCAAACCTTAAACAGTGTGTTTGCTCAGAAGTGGAAGGAATGCCGTCGTACATTACAATTATTTCTCGAGCGACATAACAAATGGTTGGATACCAACATAGTTTTTACCCTTGCTGCGAAAAAGGGTCGAACAATGCGAAAATTTTCTGAAGTTGGTAATCAATCAAGAAGGCAGAAAACATTACCTTTAGTAGATTTGCGGCTGCTACCAGTTTGAGGAAGGACTTCAAACACAGCCACTACTATCAATAAAACACTTCAGGCATCAGCATCATCGGCTCCAATAAAGTATACAGCAGAAGAAGCTTTGGCTTTATATGTAGATGGACGTCTTACGAAATATACTGTGACGTTGCAATTCTGCGATGTCCCTTCTTCGTTGACTTCTGAGACGGGTTGAGCGCGATGAAGGACCGGACCGCCCTCTAACGGGACACGATACCGTGAATACAGGATTCGAGAGCGCTCCTCTGCGATATTCCGACGTTATCGAGGATCGTTTAATGACATCTGTCGCACGTGTCGAGAACGGCAAGTTTCGGGGCCGTATATGGGACGCGCCGAAGTAACCACCGACCTTCCGAATTTTCACGTGAGCGGAACAGCATCCCGCAGCTCAGGAAGCGCCCGAAGTAAAGTAAATGGCCAACGTTTCGAGATGACAGCTTGGTACGAGCCCACCCGGCGGACCAACCGGAGGCGTCGCAGGGACATAAGCTCCACCGAACATCGCGTCCAAGGCGACACATTTAGGACCCTGACGCCGCCTCGCCCCGTAAAGGTCTACGCATAACAGAGCGCCTCGAGAGAGCCGCGGATCGTCGCGAAACGGAAACCGACGATTTTGGGAAGCAGTGCGGCAATAAATCTCGAGCGGGTCGACGGCTCCACAGCAGGGAGTCGGCGTGGCAGAAAATAAAGGTCTCCGCGGGCTCCCCAACACTTTTAGGTACAGGGGCCTATTGCCACTGCCTATTGCACAAATGTGGATTTGCGTAAACGTAATGCTGCACAATAATTGTTGCGCAATGTTCTTGATCGTTGTTCCTGCCACTTAAAATAATTATTAGAACGTATAATATATTAGTGTTGGCCACGTGTTTTACTCCGCGTTTTCGTCGGGCGGTGGTCATGAAGTAATTCATGCTCGTCAAAGAAACAAATTTTTACAATAGCCTCATTTTTAGAGTAGATCAGTATGTACCCGTCCTTATTAACAGTCATAAAATTTATGGGCTTATGGCTGAATCTAACGGACGAATGGTGCAACGGTGCCTTCTTCCTACGAGCCATTGATTTTGAACAATGTAGGAGATAAATAACTGTTAGGTCTTTACGGATAGGAGAAACGTTCGACTGTTCGAAAACAATCGCCGAACGGATCCGTGTTCGTAGATCCGTGTACACGGATTCGTATTCGCAGATCCGTGTAGTGAACGGTTTGTGGATCCGTGTACACGGATCCACATTCACGGATCCTTAAATTCGTACTACACGGTTCACGTGCCTCGTGTACACGTGTATTTTAGTACACGTCCAAAATCGCGATCTCTAGGTGTACCGTATGAAATTTTTACATGGTGTGTTTGCTCATATAAGGACAAAAAGCGAAAATTCGCAAACCCAAGTTTTCTAGTAACATATTCTAGTTATTTGCTAATTAAAAATTAGCTAATAAAAGTAGCAAAACTATTGTTTCCCTAAACTTAATGTACCGTGAAGCCGTGGAGCCCTTTTTTTGTGCCACGCACAGCGGGGCACTGCGGGCCCCGTCAACGCGCTCAAAATTTATGGCCGAGTCCGCGGACTCAAGTCCGCCGCAGACTTCGGTATAAAAGCACCCTTGTTGTGCAGCATGACGTTTACGCAAATCCACATTTGTGCAATAGGCAGTGGCAATAGGCCCCTTTACCTAAAAGAGTTGGGGAGCCCGCGGAGACCTATTTTTCTGCCACGCACAGCAGGGAGTCTGCTCGCTGCTGTGGAGCCGTCGACCCGCTCGAGATTTATTGCCGCACTGGCTTCCCAAAATCGTCGTTTTCCGTTCCGCGACGATCCGCGGCCGTCTCGAGACGCTCTGTTATTAGGGTATGCGTCCAGTGGACCCGTTTTCGTCCGACGGCCGACTTCAGCCCACACAGACGAGCCTTCGGGAAGCATGTGTTGGTGTCTTTTCGTCCGCTTTCGTCCGAAAATGTGCGTACAGTGGGCCGGACATCGGGAGAAATTGTCAAGGTAGGCGGGGAACCGAACCTTTTCGAGCGCTTCGAGAAGGGTAACAATGGACAAACCCCATGGGGTCCCGACGTCTGAGGAAAATCAAATGATTTTGTTTTTCGTCCTACGTCGGTCGAAATCTCTATAGTAGAAGTTATGATATTTTGTGATTAGTAACATAAAATAGAATATACAGGGTGTTCGCGCTATCACTAGTCAGCGTTTTTATTGTAAATAGTTTTAGAAAAGAATGAAAGAGGTAGTACTGTTTTTTATGCGCAATACAATGGCGTATATAATTTTTTATGTTTATACTATTTTGTTAGATATGAAGGTGACCTTCAATTTTTAAATGGAATCCTGTATATTTTTTATATCACATGAAAGCGTGTGTTTAGACGAATTCATCCGTATACTGCAGAGTGACCGTCAAGGTCATGCAAGCTCAGAAATCGAAGAAACATTTTGAATATTTGGATTTGCAATTATGTAATTTTAAAATGTTATGAGTTGAGCTAACTGAAATACCACACGATACCACCGAAGTTGTCGGATTTTCTTCAAAATGTAGGAGGACTTCAAATTGTTTATCTTCAGAAAGAAGACATTTCCGATCATGACACTTATTTTGCAAAGACGCTGTTTCCGTCAAACGCTTTGCAAGCAAAACAAACTGATTTTCATTTGGCTGCACTCCGTCCGGATATTCTTCTAGGTATTTCAATTTACTTTGTCTTTTATTTCCATTGCAGTGGTGATACATGCGCACCATATCCGCCTTCTCGTCCGTCGAATAATAATACATTACTATGCGGTATTACTAATCGTTTTCAGAATACTGAAATTGTCTCATCATAGAAAAAACTATTCTGATAGTGAATGACAACATTATCTGATTCGGATGAATAAAGAATACTTGTAAACACATTGGTATGAAATATTCAAAATGTTTCTTCCATTTCTGACCTTGCATGACCTTGAAGGTCACTGTGCAGTATACAGATGAACTCGTCTAAACACACATTTTCATGGGATATAAAAAAGTATACAGCATTCCATTTAAAAAATTGAAGGTCACCTTCATATCTAACAAAATAGTATAAACATAAAAAAAAGTACTACTTTTTCCTCTTCCATTTTTTCTAATATCTACTATTTACAAGGAAAACTGATGCTGTCGATCATTGCATAATCAAGAAATGAGAAGAAATTTTTCCTTCAAATGTATGTCACAGTTGTTTCCAATGTCAGTGTTTGTGCCACCTTGACGCCTTGCCACCCCCTACAATCGCGTAGTAGTGGGCCGTAACGGTTTAATATCTTAACTCACTGCTGTTCCGCTATCGCTCGTACGGGACAGTGTATGTTTTGCACTACTTGTTGGACATAAACAAATTGAAAATTTTTTTTCACTACGTAAAATGGTGTCCCATCCCAATTTGGTTGGCCACTATGGAGGTGGAAGACAGGTAAAAGAGTTTGTTTAGTAGGCGAATTGTTGCCGGGCTGACTCAAGTTGGATAGGACTTGAGCAACCCAAGGATAGCCGTTCTATCCTTGAAAAAGGATCGGAATGAATGGGTGCCACAAAATTAACGTGTCTTGGTACAGGAGTCGCCGTGAAAATGCACGTGCGAGCGATTCCGATAAAGATTGACTACGATAGACTTTTAAACGAACCGTTGGTAGAACAAGAGCGCGAGTTGATACAGGATTCGGCGTGTTAATGCACGCACTAGCGCGAAAGAGAACAACCGTCAAGTATAGCGTAATGAGAGTCAACAGAGCTGGATGTTAAGAGAGCGACGAAGGCACCGCAGGCGCCTTAAATAACAAGGACCGGCGAATGTGGAGCTCCGTCATTGGAGCTCACGAATCGCATGATCCTTGTTTTCGTGAATTTGAAGGATTCCAGCGGTGGAACTCGGCCAATAAGAGCGATCCGTATTGCTAACCGGCGTCGAACAGCGGCGATCCGCGATCCATCCGCGTGTTGACATACGCGGTAAAAACGGGTGACAATGCGAGCGCCGGTATAGCTCACCGAGACCGAATTCCACTGCCTGAATCCTGAACAGAGTCACTGCAAACGGTGTGCGGTTTGACGGGAAACCCCAAGATGAATAGCTGCAGCCCCCAACTTTCCGTGGAGGTCTGCAAGGTTTATAACACATAATTGCTATTGAGGTATAGGGAAATGTCTGAGGCTTTCTTCGTGGCACCAAATTGGTACCAATAAAGAACTAAATGCATTAAAGAGAGGCTTGCTCTGAAAAATAGCAAGGAAGTCATATCCATAAAAACAGGTATGTTTTCCATTTAATCCGGCGCTTTGTCAAACTTTCGATGCCGTGGGTGTGACCACGTCGATAGAAACGACCTGATTGGTCGGTTTACCTGAAAATAGCTAACCAATCAGCAAGGTTCTGGGCAAATGTGCGCCTTGAAGAGTGTTTCTCCTAGAACGCGGAAATGAGGAGACATCAGAACGATTTCGTGACGCGCCTAGTGCACTTTGAAGAAAGAGAGACACGTTCTAGAATGGATTGTGAAAAGTTAATCAGTGTAGTACAGGAGAGGAGGAGTTTGTGGGACCCCAGAGACAGTCAATACCACAACAGAGACATTAATCGGAGACATTGGTGTGATATTGCCACCTTATTAAAATCCACAAGTAAGTACCTACGACAATTGTTACATAAAATTAATCTACATTGCATACAATTAAGGGAGTAGACTCATTTTTCCAAGATTGCAAGGGTGCGGGATTCGCGTTCTCATTTCTCGATACATAATACAAAAATGGGGTTTTCCGGTACTCAAAAACGCTAAATACAATATCGATCTAGGCCCCTATCGCCCTCATTTTTTCGTTTACGAAGCATAATTTGCATTATTCGGCAGCGTAATTTACATTATTTGGAAGCGTACAACTGCGCATGTAGATATTTTCATAGCTACATGCTGCCGAATAATGCATGGATCATTCCGCGTTCATACATGACTAAAGACTGTAACATATCCTAATTTTAGCAAAATCCGAGACAATACTCCGACAAGTGTTCGATTTCTTCATCTGTACCACTTGCAATGTCTTTCAATGACATCTTCTTATGTTTTATTATTTATGTATTTTCAGGCACTGCTGTTAAAGTGAAGTGGCAACGTCTGAGAGACACGCATCGACGAGAAGTCAAGAAGAATAGTCAACCGACAGGCTCTCAATCACAAGGAGAGTCAACGTGGCGGTATTTCCACCAAATGAATTTTTTGGAGGATACCTATGGGAGCAGAGCCGTGGTTGGCAATATCCCCGACACGCACAGAGATTCTGAAAGCGATGCGGTTGAAGTTGAATTGGACGAGACGGAAAGGGAGGTCGATGACAGATCGTCTGTTGAGAAGAGGCCAACATTGGCGAAAAATCTGCGCGCAGAGCTGATTCAGATAGAAAAAGCGAAACTGGCGCACCTGCAGCTACTACAGCAACAACGCAAGGACAAAGCCAATAAGGAGGACGACGAGGACTATATCTTCGTTATGAATTTGCTCCCCTATGCGCGTGCCATACCGGAACATAAAAAATTGCGAGCGCGCATACGACTGCAACAAGCGTTTATGAATGAAGTGGAGGACGATAGTTTGGTGCACGAGAATTTCGATAGAGATTCGTCCGTATCGCAATAACGCCGCCGCCGCCGCCGCGTGTGCTGTGTGTGTTTGTTTGTGTGTGTCTGCCTGTGTGAGAAATTTTTGCATTCGATTGTATGAAGTAGTAGCTATTAAGTAGTGATATATTCTGTGTAATATATTTCACATTTTCTGCTAGTATGTATTCGCTAATGTATTTCTATTTTGTATTTTATATTCTGTAGTGGTTCGCTCTCTCTCTCTCTCGCTCTCTCTCTCAATTCTATCTGTATATGTAATAGTAATATGTATTTTTTAATATATTTCACATTTTCTAGTGGTATGTATCTTTTTGTGTATTTCTTTTTTATATTTGACTAGGAAATATATACGTACAATATACTTTGTTTTTGCTTCAAGAGCGTTCATTTCCGTACCTTTTATTAACCCTAGCATTCCCATAGGGGCGGTGTGGCTTCTCAAGCCCACAAGTCAGAAAGATTGAAATTAGTACTACTTTTCACGGGTGAAAAATTCTTAAAGAAACAGAAAAACGCGTATTATTATGCGACCAGCGAAATAATAAGGTCAATATTTCAAAAGGTTACAGTCTGAATTTGAAAACATTAATAACGATTATATTGAAAAGTTAAATTCCTCGACGTCAGGGAGCAGTTATGCTTACATTTACTTTTGTCTAATAATAAATAGCTGACGTTTTCGAAATGGGGCGGCGTGTTCTCGCAAAGATGTAAATAGGAACTTCAATTATTAACTAAATAATCTATAAGGATTATACACGATAATGATATATAATACAAAGAGAATACACTACAAGGATGTATAATATAAAGTTTATTAAATTTGTTACAGTCAAATTGATTCGAGTAAGTTTCATTTTTACCCATTCATATTGACAGTCTGCGTATTTTAACCACTAACTGTATAATAAAATGTTTTATTTACTAATACATATCACACACACACACACACACACAAACACACATACAACGATTACACATTACACACAATCAATACACATTACACACACCTATTATATTCACTACATTACATTATCATACATTTACAAAATAATTTTTGAAAGCTTCGCGTATTTCGTATGCTCTCCGTGTTGCGCGATTGGAACTTCTCCCTGAATTCGCCTGGTCCCAGCCATTGTCCTCCCCCACAGTGGCGTTTGTCGCTGTCATTTCGGAGTCGCCTGTGTTTTCGCGGTCCATAATTATATTGTGCAATAAGCACGCACCTTTGACAATTGCATCCTCGTGTCTTGGATGCACCTGTAGTTCTGTTTTGAGGCACCTCCATTTGCTGACTAGGATGCCAAATGTACATTCAATGCAGCGTCTGGCTCTGCTCAATCTATAATTGAATGTATCTTTGCTGCGATCCTCGCCGTCGGTGATCGGGTACGGTCGCAACAAATACTCCTTCAAGGGGCAGCCTTGGTCGCCGATTAGTACATACGGTAAAGTTATGCCGTTTGCCAGTATTCTGCTGGGTGGCATGTTGAAGGTGTTGTTCTGGAGATGGTGGTATACGTTTGTCTCTGCGAACACACCACTATCACTACGCCTCCCATACTCTCCTACATCCACCGTCACGAATTTACAATTTGCGTCTGCGATCCCTTGCAGGTGGATGGAGAAGAATTTTTTATAATTGAAAAACATCGACCCGGATTTCGCTGGACATTTTATCCGGACGTGTTTCCTATCGATACTGCCTACGCAATTGGGAAAATTCCATAGACGCTCGTAGTCCAAAGAAATTGCACGTAAATGATCCATGGATGGAACGGGCATGTGAATTTCTTGGAATGTTTCCCAAATTGCCTGACACGTTTCATATACAATTCTTGCAATTGTGCAGTCTCCCATTCTGAAATTGAATGCCATCGAACGGAATGCAAGTCCCGTTGATAAAAACCTAAAACAAAAATCAATATTATTAATAAAAGTGTGCTGCAGGAATTATTCGATGACATTAATTTCCATCAAATTAAAAAATAACTTACCTCAATGTTACCATGAGCCTCTCCTCTGGCGAAATTGCACTTTAGAAAATTACACTGCTTTTCAATTTTACTTTCAATGCCTCCCAGAATATAATAGAAGGTTTCCTTCTTCATCCTCATATATTCGAAAAATTTGTCGGGATGATCCAGCAGATTAGGAAAGAGAAGATGATATTCGCCTTTTTCCTCTCGCGCTGAATTTATTTCATGCACATGAACTGTCCTTTCTTGAGAATGACATTCCTGCAGTAGAGAATGTGTCTCAAGGCAAAGGAATAATTCAATGTCCTCATGTCCTTCAGTGTCCATATTATCTTGAGGTGTTCGAAAATCTCGGAATAGGTTTTTTCAGGTACTGGTTGCTTCTCGCTGTGTTCTGTCTGTTGTCAACTCTGTTTTTTCATGACTGGTCAACTATGGATTGAAGTGGTAGGATTTCGAATTTTCCAAATGGTCGTGGCTGTGTCTGTACGTTCCTTGTGGTGAATTGGGAAACTGTCAAAAGAAACTTTTCGTATTGTTTCCTGACAAAACGGTGTCGGGATTAATGGTCTATAAAATCGTTCCACTGGTTCATTGCAGGTCTGGATTAGGATGTTTTGGAATGAGGTGTCGAGCTACAGTTTAAACATAAAAATCAAGACCTTTACTTTTTTAGATCATAAATGAAGCAGCGGTGTTTTATTCACAGAACAGTTGTTGCAAGCCGCTGAACCTCGTTTAGCGAAACCTTTTGGAAACTCGGGGTTTATGATACCAGCAGTTACAGTTACAACCGAAAACAAACGATTGTAAAGAACGGAGCATGCTTTGTCCAACATTAGGAATTGGATCGCCCAATAATGACCCGACCATTTTGTTACGTCGCAAGGCTTCCCTTTCGGGAGTTTAAGCGCAGGGGGAGTGAAACAGACGAGCGGCTGCCTGTCTCGAGCGGGATTCGTTATTTCGCTGGTGGAGGTGTTCCAAAAAACGTCAGAGAAACGAGAAGGGAGTCTTTCCTCAGTTTGATTTTTTAAACAATATTTTATTCATGAAGTAGCGCATATGAGAATTTCGATGTTTTACAATTATTTGTCGTTGAGACGCGTCGGAGGGTTGGGGAGCAATATTTCCGCGTAATGGGCGAACCGTGGGTAGGTTAGGGGAATATTGCTTATGTCGGGTACAACCCGAGGAATGGAGACGGCTTGGAGTCGCCAAGGGATGGTAGGGTTGGCTTCAGTGCCAATTTACTTCTTCCCGTCCTTGCTGAGTTGCCCTTCTTCCTTCTGCTCTTTCGAGTCGTTTGGCTGGAGTTGTCTTCCTTCAGTTTGCCCTTACTTCCTTCCTGAGTCGTCCCTTTTGATCCACTAATGCTTCCTTCCTCCTCGATTGGTTCGTTTCAGCGATACTGGCTTCTTCGTTGGACCGATGTAGTCCGCTGGAATAGTCATCCGGAGACGATGGAGGCAGTGATGCCAGAATCGTGGACGCGAGGAGGACGCTACCCGCTACCCCTCCATCGGCTCGGCCGGCGTGACCCCCCACTCTGACGCACCGTCCTCGCTCCACGTTGCTTCTGCTGCGCACGCGCTACACACGAACGTATCTCTACTCTGCCCGTGTGAGTGCCTGTTCGATTGCACGCGCGCTACACAAACCAGCGTACCTCTACTCTGTCCGTGTGAACTACCTGCTCCACTGATCAACCCCGACGCTTTCCTTCGATTTTCACGTTGCCGAAGTTTTGGAAGAATGAGTCGGAAAGTCGGAATCTGGAGACAGCGCGCATTTGAATCCCGGCACGGCGCGGCGCGGCGCAATGCACATTTTGCTATAACTTTTGATCTAAAAAAGATATCGAAGCGAATTTTTTTTTAAAAAATCGGGTTTAATGGTCCATGCTAAAATATGTTTTGTATTTTTTAAATAATATTTTTCGTGGATTTTTAAGGTTAAGATAGTCTAGAGGACCCCCAACACAAATTGATTTTTAGTCAAACCATGCTGAATAAACAATTATGAAAAAAATTCATGAATATTCTACCTAATAGCACACATTACTGAGATTTTTCTCAGATTTTTCGGATTATGCAAACATGTTTAAAAAAATTGAAAATCTCCAAACATTCGAAGAAAATGCATATTTCGTATTGAAGTTTACGAGATATCAGTTTTATAAAAATTCAGTAGTCAGATATTATTGAAACAATTGTCCTTAATTTTTTCAGAATTTTTTATAAATTGTATCGGTGTTAAAAAAATCAAAATCAATTTTTTCGATACTTCTTTACTTTTTGGTAGATGTATTATGTAATATTGAATACTTTTATAATCAGAAAAATAATGTACAGACTTGATAATGCAATATAAAATATTTTATTTACGTTATATATTTCAATATACATATGTGCATCACTCCTAACTTGGTAATCACATAATTATTGTAACGACATTTTACATATATCAGGTCGTTAAGTATGAAACTTGGCAAATATAACACAAATTTAAAATTCAAACACATTTGTCAAATTTCATACCTAACGAACCGATAATATAATTCGAAGTATTTATAAAAGGTGTTTGCAATAGCATTTCCGGTTACGAAAATCGATTTTAAAGGGCTCCTGCCTTTCTGTAACATAAAAAAAAAACAAAAAATTGTTAGCCACGATTGCAAAGGATAGAATAAAACATTAATGTAACTATAAACTTATCTTTTCTTTGAAGTCATTCTTGAATCTGCTAATATGATTTTACGTTGTCCTATTTCATTACCGCTGACACCCACGCGGTTTTATATGGTCCTCTACATTGCTATATTCAAAGAAAAAGTAGACATAATTAAAATCGTAATTCTAATTGCAATTTTGTAGGACTCAATATAAATAGTAACGTATACTTATCTCTTTTTATCGATGAATATGGTCACTAACTAAAATAAATTCCTAATAATATAAAAAAATGTTAACAACCCATTAAAAAGTATTAAAAACGCGACAAAGAAACTGGAGATAGCATTTTGGCTGTTTGTTATGAACTAAGCTAACCAACGATGAACGAAGAAAATACGACCTCACTAATTCGTAAACGCGTGCAATGTTAATTGTTTATAAATTTGCTAGCGCGATGAACTTGCATATAAATGCTTTCCCGACATAAGGGATAAATGTCTGTCATCGACACACATGGTGCGACTAGACTCCTTTCTAGCTTTCAAGGATGTGGGCACCACACACATGGAATTTAATAGGCCAGTGCCTATTTTATTCCTTTTCATAGATTTTATGTCGGGAAGCAAAGAAAAAATTCGCTCAGCCTCGGCATACGAGTCCGAGTGTGGAAGACATCTGACCGTGTTTATTAAAGAAGTCAGAAGGGGAAAAGGAAGAACTTGATTCGGGTATCTTTGGGTACAGATGACTGTCCACATATCGTCAAAAGACAGATTCGACCATTGGTCTCTCTGCGACCGGGAAGTGCCGTAGTACAAAAAGTCCCACTCTTTTTGTAGATCTACGGCACTCCAATTCCCTAATTTACTAGCGACAACTACGAGATTTTGAAGAGTTAAATCTCTGTCGCTGTTGAATAGGGAATCGGGCGGTTTGAAAACCGTCAATTGCCTTAGGAAAACATCGTCATGAGGAAGACGATTTCTCAGTTCATTGCTTAAGGTCACATAAAACCTCAAGCAATTTTCCCGGAAGGAGGACCCCTCAACTTCCGACATTCCATCATTAACTGCCTCTTCCAAAAAATCGTGGCATCCGGAACCAAGCTCCACTTGATCTAGTGGAACGTGATTTGATTTCGACGAGAAATCCATCTTCCTCATACTAACAATAAGCTAAACCAATCTAAAAGGGCTGGTTTTAAAAACTTCCGCAAAAAAAATCGAAGCAACCCTGCTGAAGAGGGATGCAACTCCTGCACCAACGTTTTCCTACTTTGGGTAGAAGGCGTTAAATCTGTTTAGAGTATCAAGGACATATTCCAAAAAGAGGAAATATCCTTTGATATCATGTCTGCTCAGGAAGGAAGAGAATTTCCTAGCAGCGGCCGAGCTTTCCGAAAAGGTCTGCTCGTTGAAAAATCGGACTAAATCGTCTCAAAGATGTAAAAATCGTTTAATACACTGATGCCTAGCAAGCCAACGTGTATCCGATAATTTTACAATTTTCAAAGGAGGGTTCTCATAATTCTCCTGAAATTGGCGAAAAATAGCAGCCCGTTTAGGAGATGCTATTGCAAACACCTTTTATAAATACTTTAAATTATCAGGTCGTTAAGTATGAAACTTGACAAATGTGTTTGAAATTTGTGTTTTATTTGTCAAGTTTCATACTTAACGACTTGATATATGTAAAATGTCGTTACAATAATTATGTGATTACCAAATTTGTTAGGAGTGAGGCACATATGTATATTCAAATATCGTTAATTAAAATAGCATTATCAAGTCTGTACATTGTTTTTCTGATTATAAAAGTATTCAATATTACATAATACATACATCTACAAAAATGTAAAGAATTTAAGTATCGAAAAAATTGATTTTGATTTTTTTAACACCGATACAATTTATAAAAAATTCTGAAAAAATTAAGGACAATTGTTTCAATAATATCTGACTACTGAATTTTTATAAAACTGGTATCTCGTAAACTTCAATACGAAATATGCATTTTCTTCGAATGTTTGGAGATTTTCAATTTTTTTAAACATGTTTGCATAATCCGAAAAATCTGAGAAAAATCTCAGTAATGTGTGCTATTAGGTAGAATATTCATGAATTTTTTTCATAATTGTTTATTCAGCATGGTTTGACTAAAAATCAATTTGTGTTGGGGGTCCTCTAGACTATCTTAACCTTAAAAATCCACGAAAAATATTATTTAAAAAATACAAAACATATTTTAGCATGGACCATTAAACCCGATTTTTTAAAAAAAAATTCGCTTCGATATCTTTTTTAGATCAAAAGTTATAGCAAAATGTGCATTGCGCCGCGCCGCGCCGTGCCGGGATTCAAATGCGCGCTGTCTCCAGATTCCGACTTTCCGACTCATTCTTCCAAAACTTCGGCAACGTGAAAATCGAAGGAAAGCGTCGGGGTTGATCAGTGGAGCAGGTAGTTCACACGGACAGAGTAGAGGTACGCTGGTTTGTGTAGCGCGCGTGCAATCGAACAGGCACTCACACGGGCAGAGTAGAGATACGTTCGTGTGTAGCGCGTGCGCAGCAGAAGCAACGTGGAGCGAGGACGGTGCGTCAGAGTGGGGGGTCCCGCCGGCCGAGCCGATGGAGGGGTAGCGTCCTCGCGTCCACGATTCTGGCATCACTGGATGGAGGAAAGGGAGATACGTTTTGGTTGAAGGGGCGTTAGGTCGAACCTTCGTTGTGCGCGAGAAACCAGCACTCGGAAGTCTTGCTAACGGGGTCAGATCTGTACTCGATACTTCTTTTAAGTTTTCGTTGTGCGCGAGAAACCAGCACTCAGAATCACTAAGGTACTAGGAGAGATCTTGTCCGATTTGACCAGTCTCGGCGGGTGGTCTTTATCCACCGTCCTGCATATTTTTGCCTGCGAGAAAGGAAAATCAGGGAAAGGCCACCTAGGTGCAGGTAATGTACTATTTTTTGTACTGAGGGTGAAATTGCGGGGGTGGGAGTGAGAGGGCCTTAGGCCCGTTGGTGCAATAAGGTGAGGCGCGCTCAGGTAGTGGAGCGAGGGAGAGAGCGCTAGGCCCTTTTGGTGTGGGAAGGAGGGGTGCGCTCAGGTAGTGGAGCGAGAGAGACAACACTATGGTGTTTGTCTCGGAACGTTCACCATGCTTGCTGCATGTGAACGTTACAATTTGCACGCCGAATGTTTTATTGCACGTTCCCTTTTATGCTTAAACCGAAAAATCTTAAGCTTCATAAATATGGATACGAAATAACGGACTCGAATGGAATTTTCGGTTGTCGGTCGGGATTTTCGGAGAAAGAGAGAGAGGGGGTGACAGAGGGGGAGAGAGAGGGAGAGAGAGGGAGTGAGAGGGAGTGACAGGGAGGGAGAGGGAGGGCGAGAGCGAGAGCGAGAGAGAGAGAGAACCACTACAGAATATAAAATACAAAATAGAAATACATTAGCGAATACATACTAGCAGAAAATGTGAAATATATTACACAGAATATATCACTACTTAATAGCTACTACTTCATACAATCGAATGCAAAAATTTCTCACACACGCAGACTTACACAAACAAACACACACAGCACACGCGGCGGCGGCGGCGGCGTTATTACGATACGGACGAATCTCTATCGAAATTCTCGTGCACCAAACTATCGTCCTCCACTTCATTCATAAACGCTTGTTGCAGTCGTATGCGCGCTCGCAATTTTTTATGTTCCGGTATGGCACGCGCATAGGGGAGCAAATTCATAACGAAGATATAGTCCTCGTCGTCCTCCTTATTGGCTTTGTCCTTGCGTTGTTGCTGTAGTAGCTGCAGGTGCGCCAGTTTCGCTTTTTCTATCTGAATCAGCTCTGCGCGCAGATTTTTCGCCAATGTTGGCCTCTTCTCAACAGACGATCTGTCATCGACCTCCCTTTCCGTCTCGTCCAATTCAACTTCAACCGCATCGCTTTCAGAATCTCTGTGCGTGTCGGGGATATTGCCAACCACGGCTCTGCTCCCATAGGTATCCTCCAAAAAATTCATTTGGTGGAAATACCGCCACGTTGACTCTCCTTGTGATTGAGAGCCTGTCGGTTGACTATTCTTCTTGACTTCTCGTCGATGCGTGTCTCTCAGACGTTGCCACTTCACTTTAACAGCAGTGCCTGAAAATACATAAATAATAAAACATAAGAAGATGTCATTGAAAGACATTGCAAGTGGTACAGATGAAGAAATCGAACACTTGTCGGAGTATTGTCTCGGATTTTGCTAAAATTAGGATATGTTACAGTCTTTAGTCATGTATGAACGCGGAATGATCCATGCATTATTCGGTAGCATGTAGCTATGAAAATATCTACATGCGCAGTTGTACGCTTCCAAATAATGTAAATTACGCTGCCGAATAATGCAAATTATGCTTCGTAAACGAAAAAATGGGGGCGATAGGGGCCTAGATCGATATTGTATTTAGCGTTTTTGAGTACCGGAAAACCCCATTTTTGTATTATGTATCGAGAAATGAGAACGCGAATCCCGCACCCTTGCAATCTTGGAGAAATGAGTCTACTCCCTTAATTGTATGCAATGTAGATTAATGTTATGTAACAATTGTCGTAGGTACTGTCACGTTAACCCCTTGCTCTCGAACGGGAAAGCTCGCAGAAAGGGGTCAACTCCGGGCCTTGCAGGCTCTGAGACCGGGCCACGTGCAGGCCGAGTACACGCGGTCCGCCCGGGACTAGACGGGACTCGAAGATTCGACGATTTCTCCGCGGAACACGAAAAGTTCGGGCGCCAGGCACCGCAAGGATGCCACACGAAACTCGATAAGCTACGGAAGCTCGGGGAAGCCGAGCTCGAGAGTCGAATCTTCGAGAGCCTCGGAACGAAACGTCGACGCGACGGGGCCAGTTGGTCCGAACACAGGATGACGAGGGACAGCCCTCTCGGCAGGACGGATCTCACAGGGATTCGAATGACCAACAACGTTATTGTCTCGAGCCGTTTATTCCAGCAGTCAAGGTTACAAAGCCTGCGGCCACGTGGCCGCAACCCGAGAGCCCGCGCTCTTCATACAAGCAGCGATTTGGATGTTCGGTCGCAGCGCGGTTGTCCTACAGTCTACTCGCAACGATACCGCTGTATTTTACCGTCTTCCGTCGCTACACGACTTCGGGAATGCGAGACGCAGATGTTCGGCGGACTGTGCGACGGCCGCGAGGTCTCCCGCACGAAATTCGCTACGACGCGTACGATAACGGTTACGCGTTCGAACGTCGACGAGAACGATTACGATGATCGGCGAGAACCACAGGATTCGAGATCTACGCGAAGTCTCCGCAAAGATTGTTCCCACGAAACGCGACTCCTCCGAGGACACTCCTGCGCACGCACTTCGTAGAGGAAAACTCTCCCGAAATTACTCGAACACTCAAAGTACTCCCGACACGAGTACGAGCGAATTATCGAGGATCGAACGGGAAGCGTTCGTCCTCGCGCGACGAAAGTCGAGCCGTCGGACTACGAAATATCGAATGGATCACAGTTGCGACTTACCGTCTTCTCGTGGTCGTTTCCTCCGCTGTTATTGAGGAACCTTGCTCACGGGAGAGCGTACGGACTGGTGGGAACCCTACGGGAACGTTTCCTCACGCCACGAGACCCTCCGGACGGCACTTTACAATTCGCCCCGACACGACTAATGCGACGTAACGCGATCGATATCTTAACGCGTGCAACGTAAGCGGGAGCCAGCGCGACAGTGATCCATCGATTTTCGGCCGTCTAGCGGATCGAACCTTGTTCCCCCCACTCGACCGTACCTCCGAATTTCCCTATGGCGCATTTCTATCGCACGAACTCTCGGCATCAGGAGCGTACCCTGTAGCGTCCTAGGGCCCCGGACTATCACGGAATTTGTCAAGGAGCCTTCCGCTCTCTTGCTCTGCGGAGGCGCTTCCTCCCTTGATGACGAGAGCACCGTCCCCGAGTAGCTCTCTTTTACGGGGCGAGGCGGCGTCGGGATTCTGAGGGCGTCTCGATGGACGCGATGTTCGGCGGAGCTTTTGTCCCTGCGACGCCTCCGGTTGGTTCGCCGGGTGCGCTCGTACCAAGCTCTCATCTCGCAAGGTTGGCCATTTGCTTTTGGTCGGGCGCTTCCTGAGCTGCGGGATGCTGTTCCGCTCCCGTGAAAATTCGGATGGTCGGTGGTTCTTTCGGCGCGTCCCATATACGGCCCTGAAACTTGCCGTTCTCGGCACGCGCGACAGATGTCATTAAAGATCCTCGATAATGTCGGAATCTCTCAGAGGAGCGCTCTCGAATCCTGCGTTTACGGTGTCGTGTGCCGTTAGAGGGCGGTCCGGTCCTTTATCGCTTATAATCCGTCTTCGGAAAACAACAGAGAAGGGACGTGGCAAAATTGCAACGTCACAACTCCCCCCCCTTTAAAATGGACCGGACCGACACGGTTTCGTCGCCCCTGTGATCTGTGGCTCGACAGGTGAGAGAGCGTTCCTCCTTGGAGATGTCCTGTACATGAAGAGCCTTCACCACTGAGTGACAACCACGTCCCACGAATACGAGCCGCTGTGATAGACAAAAACAAACGAGCAACACGGAATCGAGATGGAATCGAAGCCTCGAGCGAGGCGCGGGCGTCTGTTGACCTGTGGAGGGGATCGGGTGTTATAAAAATGACACGTTACTTATCCCTTTCGGGAGGGAAATCGTGGCAACTTTTATTTAGCTCCCGAGAGCTGGTTCCGGCGGACAGACCAACCAAAATCAATAACAAAATAAGAAACAAAATGAACACTTAATCTGTGATATTGGGAAAAAAAACAAAAAAAACGTAACGAAAAATAATTGAAGTGCCGGCTAAGCGGATAAAAAAAACAGGCGAAGCGAGAGAAAAAAACTATTGTCCTCTCTGCGAGAGGGTTCCGCGCTCGCCGCTGAGCCTACGCTCCCTTTCTTCCTCCCGAGAGGAGGTCGCCTTCGCCTCGTGGCCCTACGGTGCGGGCGTTGCGCCGCCAGGCTGGCCCGCAAACGGGACACGTCCTGACGGAGGTCCCCGGACGTCCGCAGCGGAAGCAGTGGGGCACGATGTTAGACGGGCATTTGTTTCGGTTGTGCCCGTATTGGCCACAGTTCCAACACGCGTCCGGATCTTTTGGACGGATGTCTTTTCCCTCGGCCCACTGCTCGTATTGGCCCCAGCTGGCCGTCCTCTCCTTCCTCGTCTTTTGCACCGTCCGCGGTGCTACTGCGACCGTTCGGCGTTGCTCGGGTGCCGTGGCGGCCACCGGGAGGTCTTTTGGTGGCTCGAGTACCGCTGTGGCCACCGGGAGGTCGCGAGGTGGCTCGGGTCCTGGCGTCGGTTGCGCCGGCGTTGTGGCGTCTCCTCCGTCTCGCGGTTCCTCCCGCGACGATATTTCCGGCGCAGGTGGGGTGCGGATCAGGCGCCCCAACTCCTTGGCCTCCGACGCTATGCCACGCATCTGGCGACGGAGCGACTGGCATCGCTCCGCTGCGTCTCTTGCCTCTTCCTCATCCTCCAGGTCACGGACCACTCCCTGCAGGAGGCAGAGGTCCTTGACCGCCTCGTCGATTAGATCGGCGAGGAGCACTTTGGAGCGGTGTACCTCCTCGGCTGCTGCTGGCTGGTGCGTCATCTGGAAGCAAGTCAGGGTGGGGTGTGACGGACGTTTGTTCTCCGTTGTTCGGCGGAGTGTACGGCTTCAAGTCGGACACGTGAGCCTTGCCAGCCTCTTTCCCCTCCGGGGTCCCGAGTCGATAAACAACCGAGGACAGTACCTTCGTGACTCGGAAAGGGCCGCAAAACTTTGTGCACAGTTTGGCCGCGATGTTCTGTGCCGCGGACGAGAGTACGCGTTGACGGCGAAGGACGAGGTCTCCCTCCGCGAAACGCGTGTCTTTCCGGCGCAGGTTGTAATGTTTCGCTTGCGTTTCGTATGCTCGCTCCAGGTTTTCGGTGACCCAGTGGCGTAACGTGGCTAGGTGCGATATTCGCTCTGTCCATCCCTCGAGAGATGCCACCTCTAGGTCAACCGGCGCTTCCTCGCTCGCTCGAAGACACACCGCTGGCAACGGTTCGCGCCCGAAATTCAAAAATGCCGGCGACGCTTGCAGCACTGTGTGGTATGCGGTGTTGTATGCGAACCGGAATTTCGCTAGATTCGCGTCCCACGTGCGATGGTCTTTTTCGATATAAGACACGATCATCGTCTTCAATATGCGATTTACCCTCTCGACAGGGTTCGCCTGGGGGTGATACGGGGGTGTGGTCGTGATCGCAATTCCGTAGGTCTTCGCGAGCTCGTGGATTGCTTTGTTCACGAATTCGGTACCGTTGTCGGTGAGCAATACTTCCGGCGTCCCCCAACGAGAGAAAACGAGGTCTTCTAGCGCCTCTGAAATTTTGGCCCCGGTGGCCTTCCGCAAGGGGCAACACTCGACCCATTTAGTAAACAGATCTTGTATTACTAACAAGTACGAGAATCCCGCACGACTCGGGGGAAGCGGGCCCATTATATCCGTGGCGATCACCATCCACGGTGCTCCAATGCGACGCCTTCCCATGAGCCCCGACGGGAGTGCTTGCTCAACTTTCGTTAACTGGCACGTGGGGCAGCGTCGCACGTACTCTACTACCGTACGAAACATTCCCGGCCAATAGTATCGGGTGGCTATTCGGTGGTACGTTTTTTCTACCCCCAGATGACCCGCTTGCACCTCGTCGTGGTTTTCTCTTAGTATCTCGGTTCGTTTCTCGGCCGGTACGACGAGTTTCCACTCTTCTAAATCACCGCCGAGAATTTCCGAGATCAACGGGTCGGTACGGCGATGGAAAAGTTGCCCCCCGCGTATGGACCAGTCGGGATGCCTTTCTGGGCCCTTTTCTACTTCTTTTAGCTTGTGCTCGTACCACTCAAGCTTGGTCACGGCCGCAGTCACGATCCCGGCTCTCCCCTCCCCCGGTTCGGTTCCCTCAAACATACGCGATAACGCGTCCGGTACGCGATTCAGGGCACCCTTTCGGTACACGACGTCGAAATCGTACCCTAATAATTGAAGGGCCCATCGCGCGAGCCTACCGGAGGGGTTCGATAATTGCCGTAGCCACCGTAAACTATTGTGGTCGGTCACGACCGTGAAATGATACCCCTCGAGATACGGTCGAAACTTCTCTACGGCCCACACGATAGCGAGACACTCTAGTTCGGTCGCGGAATATTTTCTTTCGGCCGCGTTAAGAGACCGACTCGCGAATGCGATAACTCTTTCCGTTCCCTCGATCTCCTGTACAAGCACTGCTCCCAGTCCTACCATGCTCGCGTCAGTCTGCACTACGAACGGTTCCTCGAACCGCGGGCAGGCAAGGGTCGGCGCGGTCGCTACTAAAGATCTTAATTTCTCGAAAGCGGATTGTTGTCCGCTTTCCCATTTCCATTTCGCTTCCTTCCGTAAAAGGATGTTCAACGGATCCGCGACCGTGGCGAAGTCCGGGATGAACCGTCGATACCACGAGGCCATTCCCAGAAATCGCCGCAGTTGTTTTATATTTCTCGGAACCGGAAACGATATGACAGGTGCGACTTTGTCCGCGTCGACTTTTAACCCTTCCCTGCTGACCACGAATCCGAGGTACCGCACCTCCTCCTTGCAGAATTCGCATTTTTCCGGGTTCACGATTAATCCCGCTGATTTGATTCTGGCTAGGACCCGACGGAGCCACTCGAGATGACCGTTGAAAGTCGTGGTCGCGATGATAATATCATCGAGATACGCGAACGCGTGAGGCTCCATTTCCGGTCCTATCAGACGATCTAAAAGGCGTTGAAACGTTGCCGGGGCTCCCGTGAGCCCGTATGGCATTCTTTTGAAGTGGAACAATCCCTTCCCCGGAACGGTAAATGCTGTTATTTCTTTGCTCGATTCCTCGAGCGGAATCTGGAAGTATGCTTGCGAGAGATCGAGGGTGGAAATGTATCTTGCGGCTCGTAATTTGTCTAGAATGCTCGACATAATCGGTAGCGGATACGCGTCCTTCTTCGAGACTTCGTTGACTTTCCGAAAGTCCAAACAAAAACGATATTTGCCATTCGGTTTCTTTACCATGACGATCGGACTAGACCACTCGCTCTCCGACGGTTCAATTATTCCGTTCTCCAGTAACGAATCTACTTCTCGGTAAATCGCTTCCTGGACGACCGGCGAGACCGTATAATATCGCTGTTTAATAGGTCGGTTATTTCCGACGTCAATTCGGTGAGTGGTCAGAGTCGTCACGCCCGGTACCGTTTCGAAATCTCTTCTTTCCTTCTCGAGAAACACGCGTAACCGTTCCTTTTCCGACGCGGAAAGTATCTGTAGGCCGCAGCAGAGAGGATCGTGAGACGTACGACCGAACGAAAATTCGACCTGCGGTCGTGACGCAAAATGCCATTTTTCCCGATGATATTCGACCACGATACCGAATTGTGCGATCGCGTCCACCCCCAGTAATACCGGATTCACGAGATTATCGAGGACGTAGGCGCAAATTTCCCGCGTCTGGTCTTTAATTCGTAGCGAAAATCTAGCTCTCTCTGTCGCCCGGTCGACCGCTCCCGTGGCCAGAAGGAAATAGCATTCATTTTCTGCCGATAAAATCTTCGCGGCCTTTCCCGCGGACGAGATGGTTTCGCGGCTCACGAACGATAATGACGAACCCGAGTCGATCAACGCGTGTACGCTGCGATATTCTAAGTGCGCGCTCACGATAAGAAGCGACGGTCTCGATACGATGGCTGATTCGAGCTCGGTATTAGCTACGCGGGCCGAAATTACTGGGTACGAGGCCGTTCGGGCCCGTACGAGCGGCGTCGATAGTAGTTTTCCGCTTTCGGAGGGCAACGACGGCAATCGCGTGTGGTAACCCCAGGTTCCCCGCACCGATAACAATGGCGAGTTTGGGGTTCTCGGCATTGTCTCGATCGGTGTCCCGGCCGATGACAGTTCCAGCACGTGCTTTCCGCCGCCGGTTGTTGAGCCGACGACGTGACAGCTCGGCTGTCTCCGGCTCCGGTCGGGCTGTTTCGGTCCGGCTCGTCATACGAGCGGCTGTTCGGTGGTCCGTTACGGCGCGGCTGCGGGGGTTCGCGCGGGCGAGAGGGTCCCGCCCGATATCGCTGTTGCTCTTCTCGCGCGTCGATTACCGCGTTAACGCTCTCAAATTTGACCGACTGGCCCGCACCATCGCTTTTCGCGTATCTTTGCGCGTCGTAAGCGAAATCCTTGTTCGCCAAGGTCGATACGATATATTTGTCCCCGCTCTGGGGCGTCGAGCGCCGCTCCGCTTCCCTTAACAGGCGCACGAGATGTACGACCGACGTAACGGCTTCTTTTGAGATACCCGCTCGGCAGTTTTCCCTCGCGCCCCAGAAAATACAATCTATTTTCCTTTGCTCCGACCACGGCTGCTCGAGGCGCAGGATCATGCTTCGCATGTTCGCGAGGTAATCGCGTAGCGGCTCGTCGGGGCCCTGTCTTCGAACTCGAAGGTCGTGCTCGAGTAGCTGTTGATAATCCGGGTCGCGGAAGTTTTGTTGCCATTCGGCCACAAATTCTGCCCAGGTGGACATGGGGGGACAGGTTTTAAACCATTTCGCCGCGGTACCGGTGAAACAAATCGGGAGACAGCGTATTATCTCAATGTCCGGTAGCGGACAGGCGCGTCGCATGTCGGATAGCCTTTCGAAAAAGACCTCCGGATCTTCGTCGGGTTTCCCGTCGAACGACAGGTCCCATTTCCGCATGACTTCGTACGCTGTCTTCGGAGCATCGTGGTCGGTCGAAGGAGGAGGGGTCGAGGTGACAATCGGCCGCTGGACCATCGGGGGTCTCCACCCCGTCGGTACCTGCAGCGTTTGCGGGCCGGGAAATGCAGAATCCGGTTTTATGGCCGGCCCGTCTTCGTCGGCCACTGGGCCCCATTCATAGGCGCTATGATACGACCGATCCTCCTCCGGCCACCTCGAGACGTAAACTTTTTCGTCCCCTAACATGTTCAACTGGGTATTCTTCGACCGTTAATCGATGACCTCGAAACTCCTTCAAACCCGACGGTATTTTTCGAACGCGACCGTTACGGTAACGTTACCCGGAGCTCTCGAATTCAAGGACTTCCCGAGCGAGCGATGTTTATTTGCGTGTCCGGGCGCGGCCTTCCCGGGGCCTCGCTACGATACGAGATTCGTTGCTCGCCGGACCAGATCACGGTTGCTACCCAAAACGCTTGTTATTCGACCCGGAATGTTTTCGTCCTCGATATCTAACCGCCTCACACAGTGCTGAATTTGAAACGTTCGAAATTCAAAATAATTCTCGAGGTCGTTACAGGGTCTTGTGTGTCCCTGATGGCCTCGAACTCACCGGCTTGCTCGAATAACAGGACAAAAAAAAAATACGGAAAAAAAATTTCTACACGACAAACACGAAGGAATTCGCGGTTCGGGCGCGAAACGAAAAGAACCCAACGCTCGCTTTTGCGAACGTTACCGCCACCTGAGGACGTACACTCCACACAAACGTACAACAATCGCGGAATATAATAAATTATCACAGAGACAAATTAAATAAGGCCAAATATGGCCGGACGGAAGCAAACACGAGGTTCTGTCGGACTGGCTCGCCGAAAATACTCCTCGTTTCGCGAGGATCGCACGGAAAGCACGCAAAACGCAACGAGACGTGGTTGAACGTGGTTTCCTTGTGCGGCGTTTGTGAGAACCATCCCGCGCTTCGCTTCTTAACAATCTCCTTGCGCGTACCCTGCGTCTCGCCGTTCTCGCCGATTTTACTACGTTTTGTTCGCGCTCTCGAGACGTGCTGGAAGACCGTACCGCGGTTTTCCCCTGTGAGAATCCCACGTTATCCCGTGCCTCTCTCTGTTTTCGGGAGAAATCCCTTTCGAGAGAGAGGTCCCTGTTCGGGCGCCAATTTGTCACGTTAACCCCTTGCTCTCGAACGGGAAAGCTCGCAGAAAGGGGTCAACTCCGGGCCTTGCAGGCTCTGAGACCGGGCCACGTGCAGGCCGAGTACACGCGGTCCGCCCGGGACTAGACGGGACTCGAAGATTCGACGATTTCTCCGCGGAACACGAAAAGTTCGGGCGCCAGGCACCGCAAGGATGCCACACGAAACTCGATAAGCTACGGAAGCTCGGGGAAGCCGAGCTCGAGAGTCGAATCTTCGAGAGCCTCGGAACGAAACGTCGACGCGACGGGGCCAGTTGGTCCGAACACAGGATGACGAGGGACAGCCCTCTCGGCAGGACGGATCTCACAGGGATTCGAATGACCAACAACGTTATTGTCTCGAGCCGTTTATTCCAGCAGTCAAGGTTACAAAGCCTGCGGCCACGTGGCCGCAACCCGAGAGCCCGCGCTCTTCATACAAGCAGCGATTTGGATGTTCGGTCGCAGCGCGGTTGTCCTACAGTCTACTCGCAACGATACCGCTGTATTTTACCGTCTTCCGTCGCTACACGACTTCGGGAATGCGAGACGCAGATGTTCGGCGGACTGTGCGACGGCCGCGAGGTCTCCCGCACGAAATTCGCTACGACGCGTACGATAACGGTTACGCGTTCGAACGTCGACGAGAACGATTACGATGATCGGCGAGAACCACAGGATTCGAGATCTACGCGAAGTCTCCGCAAAGATTGTTCCCACGAAACGCGACTCCTCCGAGGACACTCCTGCGCACGCACTTCGTAGAGGAAAACTCTCCCGAAATTACTCGAACACTCAAAGTACTCCCGACACGAGTACGAGCGAATTATCGAGGATCGAACGGGAAGCGTTCGTCCTCGCGCGACGAAAGTCGAGCCGTCGGACTACGAAATATCGAATGGATCACAGTTGCGACTTACCGTCTTCTCGTGGTCGTTTCCTCCGCTGTTATTGAGGAACCTTGCTCACGGGAGAGCGTACGGACTGGTGGGAACCCTACGGGAACGTTTCCTCACGCCACGAGACCCTCCGGACGGCACTTTACAATTCGCCCCGACACGACTAATGCGACGTAACGCGATCGATATCTTAACGCGTGCAACGTAAGCGGGAGCCAGCGCGACAGTGATCCATCGATTTTCGGCCGTCTAGCGGATCGAACCTTGTTCCCCCCACTCGACCGTACCTCCGAATTTCCCTATGGCGCATTTCTATCGCACGAACTCTCGGCATCAGGAGCGTACCCTGTAGCGTCCTAGGGCCCCGGACTATCACGGAATTTGTCAAGGAGCCTTCCGCTCTCTTGCTCTGCGGAGGCGCTTCCTCCCTTGATGACGAGAGCACCGTCCCCGAGTAGCTCTCTTTTACGGGGCGAGGCGGCGTCGGGATTCTGAGGGCGTCTCGATGGACGCGATGTTCGGCGGAGCTTTTGTCCCTGCGACGCCTCCGGTTGGTTCGCCGGGTGCGCTCGTACCAAGCTCTCATCTCGCAAGGTTGGCCATTTGCTTTTGGTCGGGCGCTTCCTGAGCTGCGGGATGCTGTTCCGCTCCCGTGAAAATTCGGATGGTCGGTGGTTCTTTCGGCGCGTCCCATATACGGCCCTGAAACTTGCCGTTCTCGGCACGCGCGACAGATGTCATTAAAGATCCTCGATAATGTCGGAATCTCTCAGAGGAGCGCTCTCGAATCCTGCGTTTACGGTGTCGTGTGCCGTTAGAGGGCGGTCCGGTCCTTTATCGCTTATAATCCGTCTTCGGAAAACAACAGAGAAGGGACGTGGCAAAATTGCAACGTCACAGTACTTACTTGTGGATTTTAATAAGGTGTGTAGCCATGAGTAAGGGATTAACCAGGATATGCTGGACAAACAGATTTATTTTTGTTAGGAACAAGGGTACAGGAAGGTGAGGTATATAAAATTATTCAATTTCTCGAATTATAAAACACAATCATGCAATCTTTCTCTCATCACACGTATACTCTAGCTAGGTTCCGTGGTATTTTCGCAACCGACCAGAAGGTGCTCTGTCCTCTCTCGCTCGACAAGGCGTCCAGGTATTATCGCCGTACTCTCCTTGTCGAGACGAGCGGCCAGGAACACTCTCCCGTTTCCTCTCGGCAGGCGTCCAGGTATTGTCGCCGTACTCTCCTGCCGAGCCCTGGGCGGCCAGGAGTTGACCCGTTCTCTCTCGTTCGACAGGCGTCCAGGTATTATCGCCGTACTCTCCATGTCGAACGAGCGACCAGGAACAGACTCCCGTCCTCTCCCGTTCTCCCGACAGGCGTCCATGTATTATCGCCGTACTCTCCTGTCGGGGTGCTAGTGCTAACCAAGAGCGGCCGTGGTCCTTACCTCGTCCTCTCTCTCGGAGTAGCAAATAGGCCGAGTCCCTCCGTGAACCCTCTATTTATATAAATTCGTTACTATCCGCGAACGTGAAATCAACAACCCGGTCGTTAAGCGTGATTCGGCTTTTCGCGCGCTCCCCTCGCGTCGCTTCCCCCCGTGGTCGTCAGCAAACTATATTCGAGAAGCTTCTAGAAGCTTGTCGCTTCGCGTTTTGTTTTACATAATTTCTCGAATTTTCTATACATGCTACAATCTCCCCCTCTGGACACGAAATCGCCCCGATGAGTAGTCCAGGATCTTAACAGGTGACGTCGTCGGAACTGGGACCGGCTTCCTCCAACCTCCTTTGCTTTCGTGGTCGTCCGCGTCTGCGGATGGGTACCACGGGTACAGGTACCTGGTCTCGTTTTCCAGTGTAGGGGTGGAGTGCTGAGGTGTGATAAACTCCAATTATCACCGGTGTGACGTCTCTGGTCTGCATCTCGTAACTGCTCGCTCCGATACGCCGTCTCACAGCATACGGTCCGTCTCGTCTCGGCGCCAATTTAGACGAGTAATGATGGTGTCGTTTGCTCAGCGTGTGGGTGGTCACCCAGACAAGGTCACCGGGCTGGTAGTCTGGACCTTCGCGTCGCCGTTGATCCGCATACTGTTTTCGACGATCCTGTCGATCTGCCTGCGTCAGCTGCGCTACTCGCAAGGTGTCCGCCAAGGCGAGCAGTTTCGGAGTGACTTCTGGCAAGAAGTTTTCTTCGTGAACGATCGCCCTCAGGTCACCACCCGTGTCATCTGGGGTCCGCAACTCTCGTCCAAAGGTGAGATAGGCTGCCGTGTATCCCGTTGTCTCGCATTTCACCGAATTCATGGCGAAACGTATTGCGGGAAGTCTGTCGTCCCAGGATGTATGGTCGTTCCGCACATAGATTCCGAGCTGCGCTTTGAGGTCTCGGTTTTTCCTCTCCACTGGATTTGCCTCCGGATGATAAACAGGGATGAATGATTGTTGAATTCCCAAACAATGGGAAACATGCTGCATGACGCCGCTTATAAACTGCGTGCCATTGTCGCTAATAATTCGGCGGGGTAGACCAAATCGTAAAAACACCTCGTTGATTAGTACGTCTGCACACGTCTCCGCTGTTGCTTGCTGCAACGGGAATATCTCCACCCATCGGGAAGCGGTGTCTTCGATGATCAGTATCCAGTGGTTGCTCTTCTTTGTAGCTGGTAGAGGTCCGAAAAGGTCCAAGGCCAGTACCTCAAATCGACGTTGCATCACAGGTGTTTGAAGCAAGCCGGCTGGCTTAACGTTACTGACCTTATACCGTTGACATTCGATGCAGGACCGGACGTACTCTGCAATTTCCTTGGACATTCTTGGCCAGAAGTATCGATTTATTATTCGGTGTAGAGTGTGTTGGATTCCATAATGTCCGACAGTGGGGTCATCATGGTAGGACCGTAGGATGTCTTGTCTTTCGTGTGTTGGTATGACCAGTTGAGCTTATTGAAATATAATATAGTATGGTACATGTATATTGTATGAAGCACAAGGGAACACGTAGGAGCCCCCTCCTTGCGGTGTGGATATGTTTGCTGCGTGAATGCGCGAGACTCCGAAATTGTGCGACTCTATTGCACATCTTTTTGTTCTGTGCTTACTCGGATTTGAACCGTCGCCGTTAACACGTGGTGTAATTAGTAGACGTTATTATATATCTAATATATAATAAAGCATTGTGATTAACAAGTCCTCTCAAGTTATTAAACCTCAACATGGTAGCAGAGCGTGGTTTGTGAAGTTAGAGAGAACATAGAGAGCGAAAAAGTGTTCTAAGTGAATAAGAGAACTTTCATGGAAAAAGTAAAAACGCCGGAAGTAAAATCAAAAGCCGAACGCGAAGGAACGTTCGAGAATAAAGAAGAAAATATGGAGAAAGTGGAAACTAAAATACCTGTGTTTGATGGAGAGGATTACAATATGTGGAAGAAAAGAATCACAATGCTGTTAAAGTTAAAAAAATGTGAAGTAGTTATAAAAAGAGAAAAACACGCAGCGGATAAAGAAGACTGGGATGAGCAAGATTTAAAGGCAATAAATTTTATTTATAGTGCCATATCCAATAAGCAATTGGAATTTGTTTGTGAGGAAAATTCAGCTTATAAAATAATAAAGAAATTGGACGAAATATATTTAAAGGAGTCCACAGCGCTGCAAATTGTTTGTCGAAACAAATTAGAGAAGATGAGACTAGAAAAATACACGGATTCGGCGACGTTCTTTAGTGAATTTGAAAAAGCCGTAAATGATTTAAAAGGCGCCGGAGCGAAAATCAGTGAGACAGAAAAATTGAACTACATGCTGAACACTCTGCCGAGTCAGTATAGCTACATCGGGGATTTAATAGACACATTAAGAAAGGAAGATCAAACAGCAGCCTATGTAAAAAATAAAATCCAAATCGCTGAAATGAAAAATAATGATGACTATGATGAAAGAAGATCCAATGCCTTTACTGCTAAGAAGAATCAAAGGGGAAGCTGTTACAAATGCGGAAAAATTGGGCATTTCGCACGTGACTGCCAAGATGGCGGCCAAGCAGGTCGGAATAGCGGCAACCTGGTAACATGGCGAAATTCAACACGTGGTCGAGGACGTGGACGAGGCGGAAGAGGCATCTACTACAGAGGGCGCAGTAACTTCCGTGGGCATCAAGGATCAGGCATAAGCGAGCAGAACGGATCAGGGCCGAGCGCATGGGTGACAACTGCGCATGCTGCATACAGTAGCGACAGCAGTGAGACAAACAGGTTAGGAAATCATGAGATAGAATGGTTACTAGATAGCGGTTGTACTGACCATATTGTAAACAATGAGGATTATTTTGAAAAGTCAATTGTACTTAAAGAACCAGTTAACATTTATTTAGGAGATAATCGGTCGATAAAGGCAACAAAAATTGGAAATGTTGTAAGTTACTTCGACGCGTTTGGTAAAAAGAATGAAGTAAATATAAGTAACGTATTCTATGCCAAAGAGATGAATGCAAATTTGATAAGTTACGGTAAGTTAACGGATAACAATACCATTGTTTCTAAAAGAAATATTACAAAGATTATTGATGAAAACGATAGAGTAATTGCAGTAGCTTTCAAAGAAAATCAAGTATTTAAGATGAAAAGTAAATTGAAATATAATGAGACTTTTGTAAATAGTGCTGAGCGAAATGGTAAAATGAGCCAAAAGGAAAAGTGGCATAGAATCTTAGGTCATGTAAACTTTAGCTATTTAAATATGTTATGTTCACAACAGTTGCTAGAAGGTATTCCACACGAACTTGAGTCTGAATTTATGAAATGTAAAACTTGCATAGAGAACAAAATGCACAACCTACCGTTTAAAAACAATAGAACTCGAGCAACTGATGTTTTAGAAATTGTACACACGGATGTATGCGGTAGCTTTAAAACCACTGGTTTTAATGGAGAAAGGTACTTTGTTTCCCTTATCGATGATTACAGCAAAATAGCTAAAGTTTACTGTATTAAAACGAAAGACGAAGTTTTTGATTGTTTGGTTAAATACATCAATGAAAGTGAGAATTTAACGGGAAAAAAGTAAAGATAATAAGATGTGACAACGGGAAAGAGTATTTGAATAATCGCTTTTATAACTTTGCTACAGGAAAAGGTATTGTAATAAATAATTGTCCCGCGTACGTACATGAGCTAAACGGTACAGCAGAACGGTTCAATAGAACGATAATGAATATGGCGCGTTGTTTGCTAGAAGAGGCACAAGTACATAAAAGATATTGGCCCGAAATTATATGCGCAGCGACTTATTTAAAAAATCGTACGTTAGCGAATACAGTAGAGAGGAAAACACCGTACGAAATATTTTTTAAAAAGAAACCAAATGTTGAACATCTACGATTGTATGGTAGTAAAGTTTTTGTAAGACAACCAGAACAAAAGAGAGTATCGAAATGGGAAAAAAAGGCAAGTATGGGCATTCTGCTAGGTTATAGTGATGTAGGATATAGAGTACTCATGAATAATAAGATAATAGTTGCAAGACACGTAGATATCATAGAAAAAGATATAAAATGTATTGGTATTGAGTATGAAAAAGATTATAAGAATGAAAGAAATGCTAACCCGGATGAAAATTCAAATGATAGTGTTTTTGACAGTTCAGAGGAAGCCGACGAAGAAAATTGTAAAGTACAGGAAAACGGGACAGAGAAATTTGGGTTGCAAGCTCCTAGAAAATCGACACGAGAAAGAAAAAGTCCAGTAAGATACCCCGAAAATGAAAGTCATAACATTTATGTAAATTACAGTAAAATTGATACGCCTTGTACATTTGAGGAGGCGTTAAACAGTATTGATGGTAAGAATTGGGAAAAAGCAATGAATCAAGAAATAAATTGTATAAATAAAAATAAAACCTGGAAATTAGTTAATAAAATAAAAGGTAAAAATGTTTTAGACGTAAAATGGGTTTATACAAAAAAATCAGACGACAGGTACAAAGCTAGGCTAGTAGTCAGGGGTTTTCAACAAACTGATGTAATTGATGACACATACGCTCCAGTCGCAAAGAATCAAACGTTAAGAATTTTGCTTTCTTATTGTTGTCAAAATGGCTTAAAAATTGAACAAATGGACGTAGAATCTGCCTTTTTAAATGGCAAAATAAACTCGGAGGTATATGTCAATCAACCAAAGGGCTATGAGGATGGAACGAACAGAGTGTATAAATTGTCTAAAGCATTATATGGTTTGAGAGAGAGTCCGAGAGACTGGTATGAGTGTTTTGATGAGTACGTTACCAAATTAGGGTTTGAAAGAAGTAAAGTAGATCTCTGCTTGTATAAAAAGGGAAAAGTAAACGATGAAATTTATGTATTAGTTTACGTAGATGATTTATTAATTTGTAGTAAATGTAACGAAAATATACAAGGTATTAAGAAACTCCTGTCAGACAAATTTAAAATGAAAGAGTTAGGGGAAATTGAAGAGTATCTCGGAATAAATATAAAGTACAACTATCTAGATAATGAACTCACCTTAAGCCAAACAAAATATATAGAGTCATTAGCCGACAAATACAGAATACAGGACAGTAGATTATATAGTACTCCAATGGAGACTAATTTAAAACTTATGAAGGCTGAACGCTGTGAATCGAATGTTCAATACAGAAACCTAATAGGTGCCCTGTTATATATCAGCTCAAGTACAAGACCAGATATAAGTTACAGCGTGAATTATCTTAGTAGATACCAAAATAGTTATAGTGAAACTCACTGGAAATGCGCACTCAGAATCTTAAAGTATTTGCTTTTAACAAAAGATTTAAATTTACATTATAAAAGAAATGAAGAATGCGATAGTATAGACTGTTATGTAGACGCCGATTGGGCCGGCGATAATTTGGATCGAAAATCCACGTCTGGATATGTAATAAAGCTGTATGGAAATGTAGTTGATTGGAAGTCAAGAAAACAAAAATGTGTAACCAAAGCTTCGACATATGCAGAATATGTAGCACTATCGGAGGTAGTAAGTGAGATAAAGTATATTAGAGAGTTAGTAAAGATATACGACATAAATATAAATAAACCAATAAAAATTTACGAAGATAACTTAGGAGCGATTAATATTGCGAATAACGGTAACTTTACGAAAAACTCGAAGCATATAGAGATTCATTACCATTATGTACATGAAAATGTAAAAGAGAAACTGATAGATGTTTGTAAAATCGACTCAAGTAAAAATGTTGCGGATATCTTTACTAAGGCACTATGTAAGGAGAAGTTTGAAAATTTCAGAAGGCAATTGAATGTAATGTGAAACGAATGAGTGTAATTAAATATACAATATAAATGTAAGGAGGCGTATTGAAATATAATATAGTATGGTACATGTATATTGTATGAAGCACAAGGGAACACGTAGGAGCCCCCTCCTTGCGGTGTGGATATGTTTGCTGCGTGAATGCGCGAGACTCCGAAATTGTGCGACTCTATTGCACATCTTTTTGTTCTGTGCTTACTCGGATTTGAACCGTCGCCGTTAACACGTGGTGTAATTAGTAGACGTTATTATATATCTAATATATAATAAAGCATTGTGATTAACAAGTCCTCTCAAGTTATTAAACCTCAACAGAGCTTCTTCTGAATCCACGTTCGGGGTATGTCGATATAACACACCATCGTGTAGGAGATAGCCTCGAGTGGACCATTTCCGCATTTCGTCGTCGTTGTCTGTAGATTCCAGGGCCTCGATGATCTCCTTCAGGTTGTCATCCTTGACCTGCTGATTCCTGGTTTCGGTAGGACTACGCGTTGGCATGTCGACGACGAGGCCGGCGAGATCTGTCCTTTCCTGATCATCCCATGGTTCTGTTGGAAGTCTCGAGAGCATATCTGCCACCACATTGCAGCGCCCGGGAATGTACTCGATTTTCGGACAGTAGGGTTGCAGTAGTAGTGCCCACCGCGCCAATCGTCCGGTTGGTGACTTCAATGTCATCAGCCACTTCAAGGGCTGATGATCGGAGGCGATCGTGACGCCGGTTCCCTCGATGTAGCCACGGAACTTGTCTACTGCCCAAACTACGGCGAGTGCTTCTCGTTAGTAGGGTATATACACCGGTTCTAAACCACTTTTAAATTCACGAGAGAGCATACCTTATTTCACGGGAGAGCAGTACCGCCGCAGAGCGATATTGCACAAGCATATTCTAGAGAGGGGGGTGGGGAGCGGGGGGGAATTTTCTTGGAATCGTTTCTAGGTCAAGGGCGGCGTTTCGTGGAATTATTTTGCACTATTGCAATATTGCGACATATTTTTCATGGAATTATTGCGTCATATTTTTCTTGGAATTATATTTTTCTTGGAATCGTTTCTAGGTCAAGGGCGGCGTTTCGTGGAATTATTTTGCACTATTGCGACATATTTTTCATGGGATTATTGCGTCATATTTTTCTTGGAATTATATTTTTCTTGGAACGAAGGGAGATCGTTTCTAGGTCAAGGGCGGTGTTTCGTGGAATTATTTTGCACTATTGCGGCATATTTTTCATGGCATTATTGCGCCATATTTTTTCCATGTAATTGTTGCAATAATTTCTAGGCGTCATGGAATTATTACGTCATATTTTTTCCATGGAATTATTACAATAATCTTTTCACCCAGTGTCATTCCCACGGTTGGCCTTGTTTCGCGATAACCTCCCACTTCCCCCCGTGGCGGCCATAGTGCTCCAGAAACGTGTTCGAACGTGTTTCGCGATACCCCCTTTGTAAGAGAGAGAGATGTAAGAGAGAGAGAGATGTTACTTGATTGGCCTCCCTCCCACTTCCCCATATTTCTAATGGAATAAACGATGGTTGCAAGCGTTTGTCGTAATGTGGGGTATGAGGAGGATTGTTTTTTAATTAAAAAAATAAGATCTTTCACATAATCTTTTATTTGATAAAGTACATATATTTTTTATCTGTATAAACGGTTTAAGTAATTTTTCGAACAATATTCGTCAATGGACTGTACTCCATGATGCGGTCATGTATCATTAAGCAGTAGGCTGTTGTCGATGGAGGGACGTCGGTTCGACATTCGAAATCGATTCGCACGTCGACCGTAGCATTTTTTAACGCTTCGTTTTGTCGGGAACAATCGAGAACGATGAGTGGACCATAATGCAGGAAATCCATGACGTTGAGTAGCGCTTCACCGTTTCCATAGTACGATTCTTGGAATTTTGCATACATGTCGTAGAGCAACGCGTATTTACCTTTCTCAAAATCGATATTTAAATCATCGTACAGATAGGTTTCCGAGTTCAAGTAAAGCCGAATATTTGCCAATGCACAATGATCGAATCGTGTAACCGTTTTCGTTAAGTTATTCTTTCGATTGGTTTGCAAAGCGAATATCACATATCGCGGTTTTTCCATTTGCAGAGCTGTTTTTATCGCCCATGTATGCTTCGTAGTCGTCTGTAGTAGAGGATATTCATACAGATCCCACGATCGAAAGCTCATTCCGATCGGTCTGTCGCTGTCTAAAATACGTAACATGGACAGCTTATGTACTTCATCCAATGCGACGTGCGGCATTCGCCATTGAATTTTGTACAGATCCAGAATAGGTTTCGCGTTGTTGGAAGGACTGTGCAACGCGTTCGCGTCGGTACGCGAGCGGATCAAAATCAATTCATGTCGCGCATTTATCACAACGCGTTTGTAGTCTTCGAAGAAGCCTAATAAAACGCTCATAGGAACGCAAAAGTTGAAATGTATCGCAGCCGTGGTCGTTGCAGTCTGCTTCTGTTTGTCATCGGCATACAGCCAACCAGCGTTGGACAACGCGTCGCTTCTCGTTCTGGACAGACTCGCGTAATTCTTCAGAGTTGTCGTCGCACCGGGATTTCTTGACCGATCGATTTCCACTCCGTTCAATTCATAACGTATTTCCTCAAACATAAACGCAACAGCGTTGTTCTCGAGGATCACCGTATCGATGTGGGATTCTCCTCCAGCCGGTAATTCAAGTTTTCCTGATAAACTAAGTTTTCCCTCAACGTATAGGAAGCTTTTACACGGGAGCGTGTACAGGTCTTGTTGTTGAATGGGTATCCTTATCTCATCACTGTTTTCGAACGTCGTGTTAGCATACGGATTGTACGTGTACAGCTCAATCTTCGTTATGCGATTGTCGAAGATCGGCTCTTCGGAGATGTTCAAAATGTCAACAAACATGATTTTTTCCTCTCACTTTTTAACAATAAATCCCAAAGATCGTAGATACTTTGCGTTTTCCACGGTTAATTTCTTACGAATCGATGACCTCTTTTCCGTGGTTAGTTTATTGCTGTTGTTCAACGTATGGAATGCCGTATTGTTATGAATTAGCATTGCTTCGTCGCGCGTGTAGTCGCACCGTGATTTCTTCTCCTCGAAAATCAATCAAACGCCCGGATTGATCAACTATGCGAATCGTTAAATCGTCAATGACTCGTGCAACGATCGGAAGGTAAATGACTCGCGCGGGCGTTTCCGACAATTTATACCCTGGTGGTACCTGGGGCGCAAACTCATGTATCGTGTGAACGAGTTTACCATTGTCGTACGATCCGGTGGTTATGTTGCATTCCACTCGTACGATATTCACGCTGATGATATTCACAGGCGCGTTCGATGTATGCCACGTGTTCGGCGGTAAAACTCGACCCGTGGAAAATCCTAGGATAGACCCCACGTTGTAAGGCTTTGCAAAGTTTATTTGATACTCGCTTATAATTTCGCTTTTCATGGTGTTGTTGTTCGCCCGTAAGACCAGCGGATATTCGATATCGGAGGCGGCGGATGACTCATCGACATTTTTTTTAGGATATCGCGCGCATATTTCACGCCTCAAGTATGCGTTGATAGCTTCCAATTCGTACGAACCGTCGGGGATGATGATCTCATCATCTTTTTCACCAAAGTAGAATCGATTGTTTCCAATGTTGGCGCTGATGTTTGGTATTGTATAATAAGTTTGCAAATCGAGCAATCCCAACTCGTATTCACCATTGCTCAGATCTATGGGTGGAAAGCACTTGGATGACAGTACGCTGCTTCTTCCCGACAATGTGAACGTAAATGACTTTTTCGCATGCATCATGCAGAGAGAGACAGACTTTTTTCCAGGCAATTTATAACGTAGTTTCTCGGAGAAATTTCACGCACAATTGTCCACATACGCTTTCTTCGTAGTTTTGAAAACGTTTGTGGTTATATAAGATAGTCGCGTTCGCGCCGAAATAGCGAATCAACTCGATTGGCGGTCGAAGATTTCCAAAACTATCAAAATATTTGACACGCGAGCCGTGCTTTATATATGCGACCCAGTGGGTTCCCGGACCACGACTATTATCCAGATTGACTATACCCCGCTCATTTACCCACACGCGCCGCGGCAAATCGTCACGCATAAAAACTCCACGAAAATATGGTAATCCTTTACAGATGACCATCAATTCGGCGTCTGTCGTCGTGTTGTCTTTCTTCGTTTTTTTTTTCTCCTTCAAGCCTTTCCCATGCTTATACGGAGCGAGACGTATCCCACGACCCTCCATGGCTCGATTATGTCGCTCCGCTTCTTGCAATTGTTTTTTCGCAGCTTTCGCGGTGTTTATAGCTTTGACTACTCCCGCGGTGCGCCCGTCAATGCTCCTATAGCCGACAAAGCAGGCAACAGCAACGGCAGAAAACCACCGCGTTTGGCGATTGGGAGAATTCGTTTTGTCGTTTTCTTTTTCTTTTCACCTTTTTTCTTTATCAGACCCATGCCCAATTTCGTTTTAGCTTTCATGGATGCCAACACTGCGGCCGCGGACACCTTCTCCCCCCACGCCGCGTCTCCGGACGTTACTCGATGCAGCGCTCGATCCGCCAAAACGCGATCGGCCGCGTGTCGATTTCCAAGATCCTTGTACCGTGAATAGGCTATATCGTGCTCGCGACAGGCCGCGTCCAACGGATTGATTCCTCGATCCCCACGATCTAATCGCTTGGTCAGTTTCGTACCAGGACCGCAGAATTGATAACCAGGTATATGCAATTCGAACGGTAACGCGTTTATAGCTCTGTTTAACAACCCCTTACCCGTATGCGGACCGAGACGCCGCACAGTGGGCTGGATCGAGAAATTTAGTGACACTTCACGAGAGAACATACCTTCTCATATTGATTTCTAATAAATTTGTATTGCTTCCTAAATGTCCATTAACATCGAAGCTGAAATATTAATGTTCGTCCACAAAAACTATAGTTAATATAAATTCACAAAGATAGACATTTGGGATGCAGTATTTTTCAGCGAAAAATTGCTTCTTTTCGTCGAGGTGTCCTGATTACCCTATTTAATATTTCTTCTGGGTCTTTGGTGTAAATGAAAAACAGTCCTTTGCGGTAACAATTAACGCTGTTTGTTGAGGATGGTTGCTCGCAATCTATTAAAAATTAATATTTAATGAAATGAATAAAATCTATATACTTTCTTAGAAATAGCAAGGTGTATCTTTTAGAGGACCTCACTGGACCTCATCGGATAAATCAGATCATTTTCATTAGACCTTCCTCTACATATCCCCACAAAAATCTCGTCCGACCCGATCCGACCTTACGAATTATGATATTGTTTAAAGTTTTCGGGACGTGTCACCTGACGCATAGCAACTCACATATAGTACTTAAATACCATCAAAATATGAATATTTTTGCAATTCCATTAATAGTTCATACCTACCTAAAACAAGTATGTAATTTTTAACGATTAATTAAATAAAAAAAAAATTTATTGTTAAAAATATAATGAACGGTAATAATATAACTGGACTAAGAGTTTCCTAAAGAGATTTTAAGAAATTTAGGAGCAGAAATAGTAGGAAAAATTCAAGAACAAATACAAATAAAGACATATTTTACAGACTACTGTTAACTTCCGATCCGTTGCTGTCAATGTTAAGGCTCGAGTCAGTTAAAAAAAAGGTGAAAACCTTACATCCTGAAGCAGAAGAATTGTTAATTTAATCATCTATGCAGATAAAGTAGTATGTTATTTAGATTACATTTTATATCTGACAATATTTGTTGAATGTAGTGATTTTAATCTCAGTTTTTATGCCTGCAGATATCCAGAAACTGCAGCTTTCATAATTAATTAAACTAAACAAATTGACCAAAAGTTTACCTGTTAACATCAATTTAAAAACGTTTTGGTAAGATAATTGGCTTATCTTTTATATTTGTTATCTTTTTGTTGATATTTTTATCTTTTATAAACACATTACACATACATGAAATAATACGAAATAACAAAGGTCGTAATATATAGAATAGACATGATTTTAAAACAATTAAATTGAAAAATTATTTATAATTATTATAAATTATTATAAAAAATATCTTTTGACACGCTTGTGAGACGTTTTTACCTCCTCAGTACATTTTGTATGCGTTGATTATAAAAAGATTTCTCGAATTTATATTTTACGTATTCTAGAAAACATTACATGTATGAAATGTAAATATAAAATACATATTTAGTAAGTAAAAAATAGTTCGGAAGATTGTACTTAAACAATTTTATTTTAATACAAAAATTCAATGAAAATTAATTAACAATTATTGTTTAACAAAATAGACAAAATTTTATTTGTTTACAGTTAAAATTGACTATTTTTTTAATGAATTTTAGTGCAAATTTCATCCCGATATCTCTTATGGTTCAAGAGTTATAACAAGATGTCACTAAATTTCTCGATCCAGCCCACTGTGCGCCGTTGTGAACGACGATTCATGTGCATAAACTATTTTTCTGCTCTCTCTCTCTCTGTTTAAAGAACACGGATCCTTTTTCTCTCACGTTCGGGGGAGGCACGAAGAGTGACTGATGTCGACGGTGTTCGAGCTCTCGTATAAATACCCCCCAACCACCCACCACATCGAATCAATCAGATCATGCGTTTTGTAAGACAATCTTTGGATATTCGTGTTCCAACGTGTCGCGCGTTCGACGCTTGCGACGAGACGATGCGAAAACATGGATCATTGTTACCAAGCAATGTACGATGCGTTATAAGCGGTCCGTCAGGATGCGGTAAAACGAACGTTATGATTAGCCTGCTGGAGAGCGCGAACGGGCTACGATTCGCAAACGTTTACGTGTACTCAAAATCGCTGAGTCAGCCAAAATATCGATACTTGAGCAAACTGTTCTCATCCGTGGGGAAGGATGTTGGCTACTTCGCGTTCGCGAACAACGCTGACGTAATTCCTCCCGCAGAGGCACGGCCCGATTCAATATTCATCTTCGATGATGTGGCATGCGACGAGCAGGATATCATGAGAGAGTATTTTGCGATGAGCAGACATTCGCACGTCGATTGCTTCTACCTGGGCCAGTCGTACGCGAGGATACCGAAACATTTAATTCGCGACAATGCCAATCTGCTGATTCTGTTCAAACAGGATACCATGAACTTGCGTCACATTCATCAGGATCATGTAAATACTGATATGTCGTTCGAGACGTTTAGCACGTTATGCATGGATTGTTGGCGAAAGAAGTACGGATTTCTCGTAATCGATAAAGACAGCCCCGTGAGTCGTGGTCGTTACAGACGTGGATTTAACGAGTTTGTTGTACTGTAATGAGCACAGTTGCTCGGTAAGAGTCGTTGGAGTCGCATTAGAAAATTCTCCCTCGATATGTCGTCGAAGGAGAAGAAGCTGCGAGCTTCGGTCGTGAACGAAATAGCGAAGACCAGCGATACCATACGTAAAAAGTATTTAGCGTTGAAAGTTGGGAAAATGACGGCCGAGACGAATTTGCGAACAACTTTACAACCGATCGTCGAACCGCTGAAACAGCTAGTTCAAAATACGGCTACTGTTCAACCGGACGACAACGTGTTCTCGGATATTATGGAAACTCCGCCCCTCCTATCAAAAAAAAAGAAGATTCTCGGATATTGGGGGAACGACACCAGCGTCCTCTATGAAAAAAAGAAGAATAAAGAGGAAAAAGAACTACGATGTCTCGAGAAAAATATCTTTTGACGATGACGAGATCGAGTCGGCGACGGCGGTGTCACCGCTGCGACAGGAGGAGGTTACCTTCGAATCGCCGAGCACGGAATGTTTGGAATCTTCTATGCGCAATATTTTTGAAAATCCCGAAACTCATCAAGAGGAGAATCAATATCTATCCGAGAATTTCGGTCCTTTGGCGCGTGAATATTTGAAAAAATTTTTTAGCGGGCCAACGAAAAAATCCGACAACGTATACGGAGTATATCTCCAGGACGATAAGCTGATGCTGGGAAATTCAACGTTCGAGGTGGACCACAACGACGATATCATCGTTGACGGAGTACGGTACGAGGGGACTCGCGGTCTTTACGAATTGATATTCAGTAAATTGCCCAACAACCGGCTGTACACCGATGATGATAAGAACGTGTACAAAAGAATTCTCATTGTTACGCAAGCGCATCGACACAGGAATCAGCTTATGGGAAACAAAGGTTACAAGTACAAGAAAGTAATAGGACCGATGTTCTTGCCGCGAGGCGGGAAGGGGATTCAACTTCCAACTTCTATGCGCGTGACTGACCATCCAATCGATTACGTGCATTGGGACGATCCGAACGAACTCGTCGATCGTTTGAAATTGTTAACAGCTTCGAAGAACGCCGGTCATTCCAACCATAACAACGAAATAATGTCGATAATCGAAGAACTTCGCGAAGCCGGTATAATTATAAATTGAAGAGCGTGCGTTTCGTTGAGTTAGTGTCGAATGAAATGTCAATTGTTCCGGCTCGATAAAAATGCGTGTTCGTCTTAATTGTTGCGAAACGAATCAAACGATATCCTCGGGAGGAGGAGACGACGACGACGGTGAAAGCTGGAACTTGAGATTTCAAAGTCTATGGATAAAACTGGATGAGCTATTTCAACGAATGCTGCAGATCGAAGAGCAAGTAAAACGGTTGTGCAAGCGATACGAGTTGACGATAATCGAAGAAGAAGACTAACTCAAAAATGTCTATCAACAAATTTGGTACGGTGTTTCACGAAGCAAACAAACGCGAGTCGAATGTTTCTTCGATTTTCTATCCCGGCGTTTTTAAAAGTTATGTGCGTGATAACACCATATGTATGAACGATGATGCTAGATTGTATGATGCAAAAGGTATGAGGATCGGGCGCGTGGCGAATCCCGAGGCAAACGATCATGCTGCAACCAAAGTATACGTGGACACGCTTAAAGGTCGATTCATACACACGTCCGAGAAGTCGTGCGTCGTTTTGGGGGTCTCATACACGGCACGATCCGACGTTTAGGCAACTTGAGAAGGGTCGAGACGGTCGAACAAAGGCCTAGTGCCGAAGATCGTGTCATTTGCTACCCTAACCCCAGGGGTTCTGAGAACCTTTTACTCCCCTCTACACCTCAGGAGATGCCTATGGTCGAGGCCTCCGACGAGTCGTGCAGGATTCCTCCTCGAGAATATTGTGCCCAAGTCGTACGACTCGAAGGCAGAGAGAGAGAATATAACATTTATTTAAAAAGCTATTACCTAGAATTTTTCAGAGTTTGTCGTGCTAATAGGTGGGGAATACGGTGTTAAGGAATTTTTAAACGTTATAGCAAAAAAGAATAACAATTTATTACTATGGTTACGAAAAAGAATGAATATCATCTGACAATCTCTGTACGGTGAAACAATTCGTCAAACAACTCCGGTGGAGGTTCTGAATAACATTGCCGTCCTGAAAAACATTGACGGTGGACGCGCAGAAAAATATAAAAATAATATTATTTACTATGTAGTAAAATAAGTAATAATATATACTTATTGAACAGTTATATGATCTACATATTTAGTATTACAATAATAAATTACATCATTTCTCCATAATTAAAATATGTAATAATCATTTTTTTCAGCTTTTCCAACCATTTTGATTTTTGAAATATGGAAATGCGTTTGCGATTTCATGATGTTACAGCTGAAGATAAGCGAATTGAACGACCTACTACATTATGGCCTTGAGCCCATGAATAACGTTAAAATAGTTTTTTTCTGACTTTTCGGGCCAAACACCCAACTGTGCGATTGGATTGTTTAATGTTGGACCCTGCGACTTGGATTTTTTTTTTAAGTTGGAGGAATCAAAGTAAAATGTTGTAGAAAATTGCAATCGGTCGGAGTTGCAGAGAAAATACCAAAAGTTGTATTTCGCAACTTTCTTAAGTGAACTGATATTGAAAATTTGTAAAGTACGTTTTGTGGATCTACAGGGTGTTCATTTGAAAACTTTCCAGCCGAATATCTCGAAAGGTATTAAAAATATTAAAAAAGTGTAAAACACGTGCCCCAGGATTTCGAGGGGGAAAGAGGGGGCCAGTATCAGTTTTTTATTTGGGTGGCGTTTTCAGCCATTTGAAGGTTAACTTTGTTTTTTTCAAATGGAAACCTATATTTTTTATTATGGGATCTTATAGCATGTAAAAAGACCAGCGATTTTCGTAGCATACTTTTTTTATCCGCAGGTTTCCATTTGAAAAACAAAGTTGACCTTCAAATGATCTTGAAAACGCCACCCAAATAACAAACTGATACTGCCCCGTCTTTACCCCTCGAAATCCTTGGTTTTACACTTCTTTGATATCTTTTATACTTCTCGAGACATTCGGATGGAAAATTTTGAAATGTATACCCTGTATATGAATGATATATAGCCTACCTCTGACTTGCCAAAAAATTTATGAGCATAGGATTTGTGAACATTTCCTTGGAAAATCTGGCGGCAAAAAATGTGTTACTGTCGTCCGCATGTCGCCAGCAACGTGCAATCTGTCAGAAAAGTCTCCGTACACCCTTCAAAATATACTTTTTGTACCAAAGGACTTTTAAATTACGACTGATGTAAATCACTTGAAGAGATCATAGGAAACCAAGGGTATCCAACTTCATATTAATTATGTCGTTTCATTGCTAAGAATACACTCAGTTACGAATTTTCAATGCTGTCAACATACTTTCCGCAAACGATAAAAAAGTTATTTAATTTTTCTCTGTCATTATTATAAACTTTATGTCATCTTTCGCACTACACATTCTAGTTTGTACGATATTAAATGTCATACATAAATACATATATATTTTCGATCAATTCCTAAATCATTGATTTAAAATAGAAAATATGCATTTTTGTGATGTGTCAACATATTTTCCGCGGCGACTGTATATAGAATACAATACATATATTGCATACCTTCAAACTAGTGGGTTATTAAATCAAATCAACGAAAAAATGATTTCATTAGTTTTGTTCGAAAAAATTCAATTTGTTGCAAAATCCTGAGGTCGAACTGGAAATGATGTATAGCATGTAAAAAAAAATTTTCCGCACGTGGTATTGTCGAATTAATTATGATAAGTTTGACGAATTTTTTCAAGGTTAAAAAACGTTCGTACCATAATCTCTCTATTTTTCCCATATTCTCTGCAATATATATTTCAGCTTTAATTTTTAAAAAATCATCGCTCTATCTCATTTCTATCGAACGTTCTTTGATTTTGACACTGAATTCATCGGTTTGTTCCACTGTACGTCACAGAGGCAAGAGGAGAGTCTTATCGCTGTATGCGAAGAAGTCGGGGCGTCTACAAATTACTTTACAGTAAACAGGTGTTGTCCGAAAGAGCCGCCTTCCCGCTCAATAGTAATGACCGGTCATAAACCTCTCCATGCAGAGCAGCCCCTTGGAACGGCACCTAAACAAATCGCGCCTATCATAAGGTCTGCCTATCCCCACCGCAGCCGCGGCCGTAGTCCCAATGTTTTGACTTCGACGTTGCAGGCTGCATGGTATGTGTGGCCGCTGTAACCAATATTTCGACGCAGCCGAAAATGCGTGTGAAACGAGGCCTGCCTCCTCCGCTCTGATCCAATCGGCCGCGAATTCGTACATAGAGACACGTCACCGTAGTCCTGCCTGTGAACCTTCTTCTCAAGCTCGCATCAATACAAATTCACCAGTTCGAACCCATACGAGATGGCGTCTTGCCGTGCCCTTCAATCGCGTAGTAGTGGGCGCGGTAACGGTTTATAATATCTTAACTGCTCTGTTCCCCTATCGCTCGTACTTACGGGGCAGTGTAAAGGACTACTTGTTGGACATAAATAAATTAAAAATGTTTTTCACTACGTGGAAGGTGTAATTAAAAGACAAACGCTGTCGACCCTTATTTCAGAATGTCTAAAGAATATTCAGCAATTTTATGGACCCGAAATAACAAACAATTGAAACCTAACAGCTATTTGTAGTTCCCGGAGTATTTCACATTTTATTATGTGTGCCGCACAGTGGGACCTTTCGTCGATTTTGGAGACAAAATCAAAGAACTTCCGATAGAAATGGGATAGAGAGCTGAAATTTTTTTTATTTACAGCTGAAACATGTCAGAATATGGGAAAAATAGGGAGATTATGGTACGAACGTTTTTTCACCTTGAAAAAATTCGTCAAACTTGCACAATTTCAAGAAAATTGCGGTTTTTTCAATGCCACGTACGGGAAAAATTTTTTTTTAACATGCTACACATCATTTCCTGTAGATTTTTTCACGCTGATTTCAAATCTGGTCTCAAAATTTGTCTACGATTTTTTTTTTTTCAAAAAATCGATTTTGTGACAAAAAACTAATGAAATCATTTCTTCGTTGAAATGATTTGATAACTCACTAGTTTGAAGGAATATTGTATTCTCACATATAAAACATATTAAAAATAGTCATAATGAAGTATTTGGACGTTTACTTAACGTATATCACTTGACGAACGATCACTTGACGTATCGCTACGATTGTCGCTGGCGTGATATACGTTAAGTCAACGTCCAAATACTTCATTATGATTATTTTTAATGTGTTTTATATATGAGAATACAATGTTCCTTCAAACTAGTGGGTTACCAAATCATTTCAACGAAAAAATGATTACATTAGTTTTGTTCACAAAAATCGGAAATCACCAGAAATTAGAAATTTCGTTGAGGAGAATACGTAAGTTAAAAAGATTAAATACTTACCTTACTCCCTCTGTAAATGAAATTATAATTATGGACAATAAATATCTAATTTATAATACATTACACACAGCGGCACAGAGTCTGTAGAAAGTGCCAGTAGCAATGACAGCGCTACGTCAAGTGATGACGAGAAGTGAAGTGCTTGATGCTTCGTAAGTAACTCAAATCGTTTAAATACTTCATCATCCATATATGAGAATACGATACACGTTCAAACTAGTGAGTTATCAAATCATTTCAACGAAGAAATGATTTCATTAGTTTTTTGTCACAAAATCGATTTTTTGAAAAAAAAAAAATCGTAGACAAATTTTGAGACCAGATTTGAAATCAGCGTGAAAAAATCTACAGGAAATGATGTGTAGCATGTTAAAAAAAAATTTTTCCCGTACGTGGCATTGAAAAAACCGCAATTTTCTTGAAATTGTGCAAGTTTGACGAATTTTTTCAAGGTGAAAAAACGTTCGTACCATAATCTCCCTATTTTTCCCATATTCTATCATGTTTCAGCTGTAAATAAAAAAAATTTCAGCTCTCTATCTCATTTCTATCGGAAGTTCTTTGATTTTGTCTCCAAAATCGACGAAAGGTCCCACTGTGTGCCATATGAAATTTGTATATGGTAACATTTTATTATAAAATTTTTTCACACTTGAACCAGTGGAAACGTTTGCAGACCAAAAGTTATCTCAAATATAGTTTCCAATAATTATTTTAAATCATTATTTATTAAGAAGAATTCACCAAGTGGCAGGAGCGTTTCCTATTTCCATTATGTTGTAAAGGGAGCTACCCAAGGAGTAGTGGAGCCCATAAAAACCTATTTTTTGTGCCACGCACAGCGGGGAGCCGTCAACCCGCTGGAGAGTTATGGCCCCTGCGACTCGTCGTACAACTATTGTATCCACGACGCTCAGACTGCGTCGTTTGTGGACGGTGTCGCTTAAACCTGGGTTAGAATATTTGGGTAGAATAGTGGGTGTATGAATCGACCTTAACGCGACGCTCGAGTCTGAGATCATGAAAAAACTGGTTGAAGAACTGAAAACCGCTAAAGAGACGATAAAATCTGAAATATTAGCTAAACAGAATGAAAAACTGATCGAAGATCTGAAAACGGCTAAAGAAACGATAAAGTCAGAAATACTGACCACGATACAGGACGTCCGATACGATGCAAACGAAAATATGAAATCAACCGATTCACATATCAACGCGAGAATCGATAATTTGGTTGCAAACGCTCGAGAAGAAGATGGTAAAAAAAGACGTCATCAACGATCGGCTGGAAAACTTCAGAATAAGATTTCAAGACAATATTAAAAGAAACGCGTCAACCGATCTTGACAGCCAACCGTCATACTGCTACAGCTGTACCGACAGCCAACCGTCATACTGCTACAGCTGTACCGGTACCTGTACACCTGTACCTGTACCTGTACCTGTACCTGTACCTGTACCTGTACCTGTACCTGTACCTGTATATCGACGCGAGAATCGATAATTTGGTTGCAAACGCTCGAGAAGGAGATGGTAAAAAAGACGTCATCAACGATCGGCTGGAGAACTTCAGAATAAGATTTCAAGACAATATTAAAAGAAACGTGTCAACCGATCTTGGCAGCCAACCGTCATACTGCTACAGCTGTACCGACAGCCAACCGTCATACCGCTACAGCTGTACCGGTACCTGTACACCGGTACCTGGACCTGTACACCGGTACCTCCGGTACCTGTATCTGTACACCGGTACCTGTACACCGGTACCTGGACCTGTACACCGGTACCTCCGGTACCTGTATCTGTACACCGGTACCTGTACACCTGTACCTGTACCTGTACACCTGTACACCTGTACACCTGTACCTGTACACCTGTACACCTGTACCTGTACACCTGTACACCTGTACCTGTGCTATCATGTATTATTGATACTAAGTAACATTCATCGTATAGAAATGATCATCCTTGAGAGAGCGCTGGAAAAAAATGAGGGAGGGAAATATAACTGAGAAAGCAGATTTTCAGATGAGTATATATGGGAAACTCGATAAAGTATACGCGCAGATACAGCGACGACGACGATGAGTAAAGAAAACGTGGTGGAAGAGCTGCATGCTCCGGCGAGACGTTTTTACCCGCGTAGACGTGTGATCGTGCGAGGATTCGATGATCTTTGGCAAGCCGATATCGTTGAGGTTCAAAACTATGCGCGAGACAATCGAGGGCATCGATATATTCTCACGATAATCGATGTATTTAGCAAATACTCGTGGACGGTTCCTTTGAAGAGTAAAAATGCGAGCGACGTGTGCAAAGCTTTCGCGTCAGCGTTGAAGAAGGACGGTAGAGCCCCGAACAACTTGCAGACTGACATGGGGAAAGAATTCTACAATGCAACGTTCCAAGACTATCTGAGGAGCCACAACATACACCATTATTCCACGTTTAGCACTATGAAAGCGTCCGTCGTGGAACGTTTCAATCGTACGTTGAAGAACAGCATGTGGAAATTTTTCTCGTTGAGCGGAAAATATCGTTGGATCGATGCGCTTCCCACGTTGACCGAGGACTACAATAATCGAAAACATCGTACCATCCGTATGCGACCCGTCAATGTGAACCGTAAAAATGCCGGGCACCTTCTGTCGACCGTGTACAGCAACGTGAAGATTGCTGGTCCTGCCAAATTCAAGATCGATGATCGCGTGCGCGTCAGCAAGTTTAAAACCCTATTCGACAAAGGATACACGCCGAACTGGTCAACCGAAATATTCAAGATTACCGCGGTGAAACGAACGAATCCTGTCACATACCTCTTGGCTGACTCTAAGGACAAACCTATCGCCGGAGGATTTTACGAACACGAGATACGCGCGGCAAAATATCCTGACATATACTTAGTTGAAAAAATATTACGCAGAAAAGGAAATAAAGTATATGTAAAATGGTTGGGAATGGACGCGTCACATAATTCGTGGATATCTAAAACGAATATACTTTAATTGTTTTTTACTTATGACAATTAATTTTTTTCTCTATACTTCTATTGCGATATTTCTGCGTTAATTACATTTCTGTAGGAATTGTATGTAATGTTACAATACAAAAATACAAAGAGTCTTAAATAATTTTTTATTTTTAAAAATATCGTTACAAAAGACAATTTTCACACACAACATTAATATTTTAAACCCATCTGTTTCTTTGCGCCTCGGTCGCGATGATATCAGCGCACGAAGCCACCAGTTCGCAATCGATCAGTGAACTTTGATCGAAAGATTCGCTCTCGACGATCGCTTTCACGATATTCTTCGCGTTGGCATCCTTCACCGCAAAGACAAAATTCATATATTTATCGACAACCGTGGGAACATTGTCGATCAGCCATGAATGCACATTGTGCACGCAGAATTCAAGATTGTACAAGTTACGCATAGTTTTTTCCGTGATGTACAGAGCTACGAACTGACTCGATAGTTTCACTAGCTTCCTACCATCGAGATTAACTATTTGCAATGTTAAATCATCGCTCAATTTTCTACACTGTTTCTGCATAGACGATGAAAGTAAATCGGAAATACACTCCTTCGTGCGCAACAACTCCGTCCATGCGTCCAGGGAAAACGTGATTTCGTTACCGCGGTTATCTCCTATAGCTAGTTCCGCACGAATATCGTCGCCAACGCGCACACCAATTTCAAGATATTTAAAATAATTGCCGGCTATTGAATATCTTCGGCCCAAGATCCGGCGCGAACTCCTCGACGACGATGACGGCTGTACCATCGATGAAATAGGGCTGTTGTTGGGAAAACCCCTGCAACAGATTTCAAAATTAGACGTTTTTCTAAATTTCACAATTTTTCATCTTTCTACTTACATATTATTTAGTCTCCTCTTTTTGTATGGCTCCTCGGTGTTTGAACGATTACATTCAGCGGGCGAATGATGGTTGTAATACATCGTGCTGTTTTCGTGATTGAGATTGTCTCAATCTGAAGCGTGACGCTCGGAATACAATGCTTTTATAGGACGCTCCCCCAACACTTCCTTTTTACAACAAAATGGAAGCATCCCCCTCCCCGACTCGTCTTCAAAGACCCGCAATAATCTCCCTACCTTTTTTCTTTTATGGATAAAAAACTTCTCAATCGATGTTGTAATGCCCCCAAGGAAGAGTATTGATCAAATTACTGCAAATATACCGCTTATCGTCGTACGGACTCAATGCCAATTTTTTTTCCGACATTGAATACACCTGATGACGTACAGACGCTATACGATTACTGTTAACACTTTTTTCCGTATTATTACGAAGGCATTCGACATAGTCTTCGAAACTTATATCCCGAGCGGTAACGTTTGTTCTGATGCCTTTGATTTTTTTCGTTTCCTGATCATCTTGCACGCGAATCGCATACATTTTCGAACGAAGCCCTACGAACTCTGTCATAATTTTACCACCGTTCTCATCCTTCATCAATCCTAGCTGTTTCTTGTTCGCGATCGGAACACCGTAAACGTTGTTCACGGCATAATTACTGGTGTCATATCGATGGATATCACGTTTCAGCAGCGCCTCGTACGCGTCATCGCAAGCGATCTCGTATATCAGACTGTCCGTGTCCGTGTATAAAATCTTACAATTTTGCTGGAATTTTGGATACATGTACTCGTAATGAAAGCTGTACAAATGAAATTTCGCTATATCCAATACGGACATGCCTACGTAGATTGGTTTGTAAAATTTAACGAGCAGCTTTTTCAGCTGAATCGCGACAAAGTCCTCGGAAAACACCGTATAGCTGTGAAAATTTGGTCTAGCTATCAATCGTTCGACGCCGTGCCGTCCGCTCCAACGAGAAAGTAATTTCACAGTTGCATGATTTCGAACGTTCTCCATTGTTTTTCCAAATACAGCGTTGTTCATTAATTTGAACAAATTCTTGGAAAAATCGTTGGTTGCGTTTGCGCGTAATTTTGTGTTCAAATCGATATAGCCGCGCAACCATCGCGACTGCTGAAACTCTAGAATTCGATGAATTTTCTTCAATTTCAGATTGTGTTTCAAACTTTGTTGGAGGTATCGGTAATGTACAACGTATCGCTCCTTATCGCGAAGTGTTGCCATCAACTTTCTTTGACTCGAGCTGGTCATCGCCGCGTCGTGACTTGGACAAAATGGAAGATCCGCATGGACATCGTGAATTTCGCTCGGATACTCTAAATCCACCTCCAAAATGTATCCTACAGGGCTATCGATCGGAACGGATTCAACGTCAAAATCATCTACCCCATCATTCACCCATCGAAAGTCTCTGTACGGTAGAGGTTGTGACATAGCCCAACCGTACAGATTATTCACGTCGAAATACATTAAGTAGGTGGACGGTTTACTCGAGTCATGTGTAGGTAAATATTTGTTGTTCGCATGTGCATATCTGTGAGAACACTGGCTCAATCCACCACGTATTCCTCGCTCCACGAACAAAAGCATGTCCACGTCGGTGAACAACTCCAATTCAATATTTGTCATTTTCAGCATCACGTCCCACGCGAAACCAGGAAGCGTGTAATAATGTGCCGGATCGAGCTTGTAATTCTCGAGACAGTCATCGCGAAAATTTTCGAAAACATCCGCCAACAACAGCACATCCAATTTTAAGTATAAATCGCTGTACTGTCCTAGCGTTCGTATAGCGAAACGCGACCAAACCGTATTCGCGTGATCGTAATCGACGTTGGATATCTCGCGGTCATACAGCCGATTGTAAAATTCTTCGCGCGGTGGCAAACATGTATCGCTTAATTTATCGTACGATGTCAGATAGTCGTATGGAAAAACGCCTTTTCTGGTCAAAAGGGTGAGATCGTCGTTGGAAAGATGTGCAAATTCACCTCGTACGATGCGTAATTTACTTTTGTCCAAGTATGACGACAGCTTGTCCAGACTCGAGTTCAAGAACTTGAACGAGTCGATGAAGCGGAATTTCAACAACTTTGCATACTTTTGCTCTTCGCCCGTCTCTCTCTCGATGGAAACGTTTTTCGTGAACGAGATATACTTCTCTTTCGTCAATGGTAACACGTCTATCCGTCCCTCGAACGAGTTTGCTAATTCTTTGATGATAAAATGTGCGTCGCAGCCAGATAAATTATGGAAAACCACCGGTATCACGTACGAAGATTGATAGCTCAAATTGCATCCGTTGTGAGCCGGACCACGATACACGCCCGTGAAATGACAATGATCGTGCACCCGTATATCGTTTTCTTCAAATGGTTTCTCGCAGACGTGGCAATGCGTGGTCGTACAAAAATTTAACTTTTCGGTTTCGGTTAGCGGATTCATCGGTACCGTTTTGTCGAATATCGGCTGTAATTTGCGACTCAGCTCGTACAACCTGTTCGCGAACCACGCGGCGCATCCCTCTTTATCGCGATAAACCTGATACTCGCACAACGATACGTCGTAGCGACAACACATGTAGTATCCTATGCTAAACGCGTGGTGATGTTGATACTGTACGCGTGCCGCACGGCCTTCTCCTTCCTGTTCCTCAGACAGCAGCAGACACTCCAAGTCAGCATAGATAACGAACGGTGTCTGTTCTTTGTTCGTAAAGTTTTTAAACCGCAACCACTTATCTTCACTCGTTGGAAGCGCTAGAGCGCAATCGTTCATTCGTTCGCAGTCGATCGTATGAACGTTTAATCTCTCCTGCGTGGGAAAATATTGCAAGCACCTGAGGGAAAAAACTTTTTTCTGCTTCAAAGAATTTTTTTAAAAATTCAAAAACGTGCAACTTACCGATCGCAAATATGCTTCTTATGATCCAACTTGCTAAGCTGCGATGAAACCAATCGTGACAAATTTCGTATACACGCGTAATGACCACGCGTCTTTGCGGCATTCTGTAGAAACAGCAAGTTGACATGTCTCCTCCGTTTTTTCTCGGTCAAATGAAGCGTTACGCATCTCTTGCGCGCCCATTCGAACACGTTCACGGAAACGTCGTTTTCTCGTTCAAATTTCCGAATGTCCTTGAACAGCATGGGCGATTGGAAACCTTCGGCTCGAAGCACCGCTTTGTAGTGCGGATACGATGACAAACGCGACGGATGTGTCTCTTCTGGATAGAGACCAGCCACGACCGCCCAAAAAAAGCATGTGTTGTCGTTGCTAATCACGTTCACGACCGCTCTTTTCAGCTGTATCGTTCGAGGTAAATAGCTTGAAGCGGCGCAGCCGGCTTGCAACGGCTGGTATTTGCTAAAGTTCACAATCAAATGTAGTATCTTCGACAGCGCCCACCCGCTGTCTCGCTCTTGAAACTCTTCCAACGATGTCAAAATCGTCGGCACAACGTCTTTCTGGTACCACCGTCGTAGATTGCTCGTCCGAAACAACGCGACGTTTGAAACCTCGTTGGCGCGCTGCATGAATTCCGCCTCCAACGTTACGCCAGCTTTCAGCGATGAATGCACGTTTAAAAATTCCGTAACGCGTCCCGTAATTATTCGTTTCGCGTGTTGTAAAAATTGCTTAGGATCGATATGTTCGACGTTGATAACGATGCCGGTTGATATGCGATTTTTAAACGCCGACTCGACATTTTCCCAACGAAGCGTCGAGGCTCTCGCACCGCCGCGATCGTATAAACCTCTACCGACGAGCGACGATGAAATACGATGATTCAACGAAACGTTCAAAGTTTTCATACGGCACATAGTCGATGTTAAACTAAATTTCTCGCCTACCGACAATTCATCCTTCGCACAGGCTAGATAATTGACGCAACACTGCAGAGACTCGATGTACGAGCGATGCCATTCGCGATACTCGTCCATAGTTTTCAGCAGCATTGACATGCGCGTCAAACACTTCAACATTTTTTTCCACGTTTCAACCATCTTGCTACCGTTGTTAACAAAATATTCCTTTCAACTTTGATATTTCCAAGTCTCAATTGCACTCCAACGATGCAACGTTCGTTTTTAATTATGATGACACCGGGTGAAACGATAAAAGCACAATACTCTCCCTCTTACATCATCTTTCTTATAAAGGGTATCGCGAAACACGTTCGAGCACGTTTCTGGAGCACTATGGCCGCCACGGGGGGAAGTGGGAGGGTATCGCGAAACAAGGCCAACCACGGCGTAGGAAACTGTCCTTGGAAACATGACACTGGGTGAAAAGATTATTGTAATAATTCCATGGAAAAAATATGACGTAATAATTCCATGACGCCTAGAAATTATTGCAACAATTACATGGAAAAAATATGGCGCAATAATTCCATGAAAAATATGCCGCAATAGTGCAAAATAATTCCACGAAACACCGCCCTTGACCTAGAAACGATCTCCCTTCGTTCCAAGAAAAATATGACGCAATAATTCCATGAAAAATATTCCGCAATAGTGCAAAATAATTCCACGAAACACCGCCCTTGACCTAGAAACGATCTCCCTTCGTTCCAAGAAAAATATGACGCAATAATTCCATGAAAAATATGTCGCAATAGTGCAAAATAATTCCACGAAACGCCGCCCTTGACCTAGAAACGATTCCAAGAAAAATATAATTCCAAGAAAAATATGACGCAATAATTCCATAAAAAATATGTCGCAATATTGCAATAGTGCAAAATAATTCCACGAAACGCCGCCCTTGACCTAGAAACGATTCCAAGAAAAATATAATTCCAAGAAAATCCCCCCCCCGCTCCCCTCCCCCCTCTCTAGAATATGCTTGTGCAATATCGCTCTGCGGCGGTACTGCTCTCCCGTGAAATAAGGTATGCTCTCTCGTGAATTTAAAAGTGGTTTAGAACCGGTGTATATACCCTACTCTCGTTCCGTGGTCGAATAGTTCTTTTCTGCTGGCGACAGCAAGCGACTGGCATACTCCACTGGATGCTCGGTGTCCTTCTCCCCCTGGAGGAGAACCGCTCCGATAGCGTAGCTGCTGGCATCAGTTCGAAGTACGTATGGTCTAGTCTCATCGGCCGTCTGCAGGATTGGTGTGTTCGTCAGGGCCCTCTTCAAACCTTCGAACGCCTGCTGCTGTGGTGAAGCCCATTCCCAGGTAACCTTTTTCCGTGTCAATCGTGTAAGTGGCTCTGCGATACTGGCGAAATTCGGTACAAATCGACGATACCAGGAACAGGTCTGTAAATAGGATATTAGTTGTTTTAGATTCGCCGGCGCCTTCATATCCAGTATGGCTTTCGTTTTGTCGGGGTCCGGTTGTATTCCTCGTGATGTAAGGACCTGGCCCAAATATTTGATATTTTGGCAACAGAATCGACACTTCTCTCGGTTCATCCGAAGTCCGAATTTCCGGAGCCTCGAGCATACAGCTTTCAGATCCTCTATGTGTTCTGCGAAAGTTGACGAGAGTACCAGTAAATCATCCAGGTATACTAATATGTTTCGAAGTCCGAGACCCGACTTCAAACGATCCATCAGACGCTGGAACGTTGCTGGGGCATTCTTCAACCCGAAAGGCATGCGTTTGAATCGGTAGATTCCGAACGGGGTGGTGAATGCTGTTTTATCCCGATCCTCCGTCCGTACGCTGATCTGCCAGTACCCTGACTGTAAATCCAGGGCGGACATATAGGCTGTTTTCTTGGCCGCATGTAGTAAATCGTCGATTCTTGGTAGCGGGTACCAAGTTCTTCTTTGGTACCAAGACGACTGGTGCGGCCCAGGGTGATTCACATTCCTCAACGATGTCGCCGGCTAGCATCTTATTCAATTCTTCCTGTAGCAGCTCCCTTTTTGCAGGTGGTAGGCGGTAGGGTGGAACTGCGATCGGAGAATGGTCACCGGTGTCTATTCGGTGGATTGCCTCAGCTGTCGGGGGACCTGAACCTCGGAAGAGATCGTGGTTTAAATCAAGCAAAGTTCGGAGCATCTCTTTCTCTTATGGCGTTATACTTACAGCTTCATCCTCCCTTAAATCGTTTACCTCGACGCCGGCAATATCTGTTCGAGTCGGCTGGCAGTGTCGTAGACATCGTTCAAACAGTCTTTCGATGCCAGACCATTCGGTTTTGGCCTCTGTTTGATTGTTTTTCGGTAGGCCTTTTATCGGACTCAGCAAGGGTGGTGGTGGTGTCAGGAATTCCTCATCTATTTCTTTTAGATACTCTTCTAACCGTTTCGGCTTCTTCGCGGTTGATGGTGCGATTTCTGAAGTTGTCCTGTTCTCCAATCCTCCGATTTCGTCCTGAAAATCGAATCCTTCGTCCGGATTTTCCACGAAATGCCAACTTCGTTGTGGGGTGTTGATGACAATTCCCGCGTCTTCCAGGAAATCCATTCCTAAAAGTGTGCGGTCGTCCTTGCTGCCGGAGAGGACGATAAACTGAGTCGTGATTTTTCGTCCTTCCAGGTGGACCTCAACTTTAGTAATCATGACTTCACGCATTCGTGGATTTCCGTCTGCCAGGGCGACTTGCATGAACTTCTTTTCAAATTTCAACCCCTTCTCTTTTAATATTGTCGCCAGACTTTGGCTGGCTACACAGCATTTCGCTCCGGTGTCCAAATAAGCGAGTCCCTTTTCGCCTTCAATAGTTATCGTTACCGTCGGTCGTGGTCGGGGCTGTGTTGTAATGTTGACGGAGCAGAAAGCGGCTTGGGCTGATGTTGTCGTAGTCGTTTTGTTGCATTCAGGACATTTTGCGCGTACGACTCCTGGCTTTCCGCAGCCGTAGCACTTCAGAGGTGGTCTCGTAGTCGTATGTGCTGTCTCCGTATGGTTTTGTCTCGCAGGTGCCAAGAAAGTCCTGTGTTTGCATTCTTGGCTGTTATGCCCGAATTTACGACAGACCCCGCAGCGTGGCCGTTCTTTCCATCGTGGATCGGGTCCTCTCTTCAACGATCGTCCTTCCGGATATTTTTGCGGCTCTTGTTTTTGGGCTTCTTTCGCCAACGCCTCGACTCACCGTGCTCGCTTCACGAGATCCGTGAATGTCTGCACAGAATCTCGGGAAATTCGATCACGTAGATGAAAGCGCAGGAGTCCATACAACATGTCTATTTGAACCTCCTCTGTTGGTAGCGTCGGTAGTTCAGCAAGGATTGCCCGTTTTTTGCTGATAAACAGATCAGTTGCCGTCTTAGCGTCTTGTGGTTCGCGGAATATTTCTCGGTATACTTGGTACGCAGGTTTCCGGGGGCAAATGTAGCACGGATGAGGTCGGTTGTCTCCTTCCAAGTAGTCACGGTGGTTTTGACACCTCTCCACCATGTGGCTGCATGTCCTTCGAGGAGAAGGGGTAGTCCTCGAATTGCATTTTTATCGGTGATAGGTTCGATGTCTTTAAAAATGGAAGCTGTTGATATAAAGTCAACGACTTTTGCATAGTTGTGACACCCGTCGAAACGCGCTGTGCATTTTGCGAAGCTTCCTTCCTTTATGGATTTCGTTTGCTGGATGGTTTCCAAGACCTGGGTGAACTGGGAACCGGATAACTGGAACGTGGATGATGATAGGTCGTCAGGTTGGGATAGGTCGTGGTTTGAGGCCTGCTCGTTGGGCGCCATATTTGTAGCCATGAGTAAGGGATTAACCAGGATATGCTGGACAAACAGATTTATTTTTGTTAGGAACAAGGGTACAGGAAGGTGAGGTATATAAAATTATTCAATTTCTCGAATTATAAAACACAATCATGCAATCTTTCTCTCATCACACGTATACTCTAGCTAGGTTCCGTGGTATTTTCGCAACCGACCAGAAGGTGCTCTGTCCTCTCTCGCTCGACAAGGCGTCCAGGTATTATCGCCGTACTCTCCTTGTCGAGACGAGCGGCCAGGAACACTCTCCCGTTTCCTCTCGGCAGGCGTCCAGGTATTGTCGTCGTACTCTCCTGCCGAGCCCTGGGCGGCCAGGAGTTGACCCGTTCTCTCTCGTTCGACAGGCGTCCAGGTATTATCGCCGTACTCTCCATGTCGAACGAGCGACCAGGAACAGACTCCCGTCCTCTCCCGTTCTCCCGACAGGCGTCCAGGTATTATCGCCTTACTCTCCTGTCGGGGTGCTAGTGCTAACCAAGAGCGGCCGTGGTCCTTACCTCGTCCTCTCTCACGGAGTAGCAAATAGGCCGAGTCCCTCCGTGAACCCTCTATTTATATAAATTCGTTACTATCCGCGAACGTGAAGTCAACAACCCGGTCGTTAAGCGTGATTCGGCTTTTCGCGCGCTCCCCTCGCGTCGCTTCCCCCCGTGGTCGTCAGCAAACTATATTCGAGAAGCTTCTAGAAGCTTGTCGCTTCGCGTTTTGTATTACATAATTTCTTGAATTTTCTATACATGCTACAGGTGGCAATATCACACCAATGTCTCCGATTAATGTCTCTGTTGTGGTATTGACTGTCTCTGGGGTCCCACAAACTCCTCCTCTCCTGTACTACACTGATTAACTTTTCACAATCCATTCTAGAACGTGTCTCTCTTTCTTCAAAGTGCACTAGGCGCGTCACGAAATCGTTCTGATGTCTCCTCATTTCCGCGTTCTAGGAGAAACACTCTTCAAGGCGCACATTTGCCCAGAACCTTGCTGATTGGTTAGCTATTTTCAGGTAAACCGACCAATCAGGTCGTTTCTATCGACGTGGTCACGCCCACGGCATCGAAAGTTTGACAAAGCGCCGGATTAAATGGAAAACATACCTGTTTTTATGGATATGACTTCCTTGCTATTTTTCAGAGCAAGCCTCTCTTTAATGCATTTAGTTCTTTATTGGTACCAATTTGGTGCCACGAAGAAAGCCTCAGACATTTCCCTATACCTCAATAGCAATTATGTGTTATAAACCTTGCAGACCTCCACGGAAAGTTGGGGGCTGCAGCTATTCATCTTGGGGTTTCCCGTCAAACCGCACACCGTTTGCAGTGACTCTGTTCAGGATTCAGGCAGTGGAATTCGGTCTCGGTAAGCTATACCGGCGCTCGCATTGTCACCCGTTTTTACCGCGTATGTCAACACGCGGATGGATCGCGGATCGCCGCTGTTCGACGCCGGTTAGCAACACGGATCGCTCTTATTGGCCGAGTTCCACCGCTGGAATCCTTCAAATTCACGAAAACAAGGATCATGCGATTCGTGAGCTCCAATGACGGAGCTCCACATTCGCCGGTCCTTGTTATTTAAGGCGCCTGCGGTGCCTTCGTCGCTCTCTTAACATCCAGCTCTGTTGACTCTCATTACGCTATACTTGACGGTTGTTCTCTTTCGCGCTAGTGCGTGCATTAACACGCCGAATCCTGTATCAACTCGCGCTCTTGTTCTACCAACGGTTCGTTTAAAAGTCTATCGTCGTCAATCTTTATCGGAATCGCTCGCACGTGCATTTTCACGGCGACTCCTGTACCAAGACACCTATCGCGACGCGAGCGTTCAAATATGTAGTAGTTTTCTACGGGTTTGTCAGGATTCGTAAATGAACACTCAACGATGAATTTGGTGATAGAAATATGATAATAGAGTATATATATATATTTGGATTAGGAACTGCACACAAAAGAAATAAACATAAAATGTACTAAGGGCACCACGATCTTAACATAAAGCATAAACCGAAAGACAACACGTGGTGCAGCCTCGAACGTTCCTTGGAGACTCTGGTCTTCTTCCGTTGATCGGCGCTCGTCGCCGATCATCGGAAACGTTCGTCAAACGTCGAGCCTTTGTTTCGACTTGTCAACAACGGCTCGACAGGCTCGTCGGTCAAACGCATAGAGTTTCGCATACAGCGTACAACTCTTCCGAAATCGACTATAGTTCGGCCAACCTGACCGACGATTGCCCTCAATCGTCATAGCACAAACTCACAAAACGAACGCATGATATAAATATACAATAGAATTTAACGAATACAAACAAATATGAAACGCATATTACAATACAAAATAAACAATATGGGTTATAAAACATTTACAATGTGACGCACAAAACAAAATAAACACAAAATATAAACGGTGAGACCGAAGGAAGTGTAATAAAATTTAGATCATTTAATCTTTACCATTATCCGATTTCACCCATCTTCGCATATTTTCTGGGGAAGATATACCCTCAAACGGAAGTTGAGTTACTTGATGTCTTTCAAGATCACAAATATCATACCGATTTTTGTCAAGCACTTTCTTGACGACATGCGGACTGTAACCGTACCAGTTGCACACCGAAGTTTTCGCGTCCATCGATATCGTCACTGTGCCAGCATCTGACGTCACGGTTGACCCTTGTCATAAGACAAAGATTATGGGAGCGATCTATATAGATAATAAAGTGCGTGCGCATCGATCCCCTCTTGATTGCGATCGAAGGAGGTCGATGCGAGCAGCAGATTGATCACTCTACGTCTGGACTCGCTCCTATAAGCACGTATGAGTCAATACGCGTCTCGTGTTAGAGTCGAAAGCTTAAAGAATTTAAATTTCATAATTTGATTATATCAGTACTGCTCACGGCCCGGCTAAAGGGCGATTAGAATCTCGCGCTGCGAAATATTGTGTCAATTGCTAAATATTTGAGTTGTGGTAAATTGAATGTGTCTTGAGAGTATCGATGCTCTGTATTGCTGTGTAATTGCGAAATGCGCAGCGGATAAATTTATATAATTTTGTTCACGACCCGGCTCAAGGGAAAATTTGATCGCATATTGCGAGTTGTTAAGAAATATGATTTATAATTGAATAAATGTCTATTGAGTGAAATCGTTGTTTGGACATTGAGATTCCATTGAATGTAATAATTTTCAATTGTGTTCTACGCCCGTCTTGAGGGCAACCATAGTTCGTGTTGCGAAATACGAAACAGGAGCGTGCTTTTACGTCGGTTCACGCGGTCGTGGATATCTCGTTCGCCGAAAGACGGTTACCTGCGTTCTACCTACGTTTATATTCGGAGTAGGATATCGTTTCCTACAAGTATTCGCTCAGTGATCTTTGAGGTATTTGTGTGTAGGATTTACTGTGTATATCGTTAGTTGACGAGATACACGGTGAATTTGCTCAGAACGGACTACAGGAAAAATTCGCATATCGCCATGGCCACGCAAGCGTGCCCTGCCTAGATATCCGTAATTTTTTCACCACCACGTTACGAGGTTGCCTAGAGAGCAGGAGCCGATTGCTCTTCCCGGAGAACATCCGGCGGGACCGATCGTTTGCCTGAGTTCACTAGCCTGGTCTCGAACGAGGTTTATTCCTGTTGTCCTGCTAAGAGCGCATCGTTGTGTGGGTGGTAAGGAGTCGCCACGGCCACGAATACGTGCCCTGCCTAGTTTCCTGAACCACGCCATACAACAGGGTGAATTCCGGAGCAGGTAGACGCCGATCGCTGCTCCCGTGATATTACGGCGGTACCGATCGGTGCGGACTACGCTGTTCAGGGAAATTTAACCCTATCCTTTCGCAGATCAGGAACCAACGAGTGATTTTCGATACGAATTGTTTGCGTGAGGTAAACGTCGACGAAGCATATTTCTCGAGCACGTGAATGAGAACCGCGATCGCGTCTAAGCTAGACAGTTTCTTGCGTACATTCCAGGAAAGGAGGCTTTTGTTTACAGTCCGTGGCCGTCGCGTTTCGTTCAAGGCGTATCGTTGTTGTGATACGAATACAGGGTAATTGCGTGTACGACAAGCTGTGTACATTGCGTAACAGTTCGAAAACTGTTCTCATCCAGATCAACTAATTAACAGAATATATCTCAATTTTACCAGATTTTGTCTCTCTACAATTACTCATCTCCACCTAAACCCTTCCACTGTCCAGTGCCTGGAGGCACGAACTCTCCGTGACGTTTCATCGGGTCTCGTAACCAACCCGGTGTTGGAATTGCCTAAGAACACTTAACTTTTTACAAGTCAAGTTATCACGAATAGATTGAAAGATCACGTAGCAGATAGCGGGTGTGTCTGGAATACTGCAGAGTTGCCACGGCCACGTATCGTGCCCTGCCGACTCTGATCAGAGTTGTCCACGCACAGCCGTGAATCTTTTCTATTCGGAACCGTTCGTCGCTCCTGTGATTATACAGGGGTGCCGTTCGGTCTGCCGCAATTTTATGATTGATCTTTCAATATATTGAAAGGGTTAACAATAGTTCGGATACAGGACCTTTAAATCTTAGCAACAATTTTTTGTTAACTCCTGCCGTAACATCTACGTTTCTTACAACTACATAGTCGCCTACACTGTACTATACTTGTGGTTTGTGTCGTTTATCATAATGTTTCTTATTATATACGTTGGTTGCGCGAATTTTCGCGACGGCAGTCTCTCTTATCGTAGATAGTTCGCGATCCTCACCATCCTGTTCGTTCAGCACTTTACGCAAATCGTCGCACACAGTACCAACTTGATTGATTCCGAATGACAATCGACTCGGCGTGTCTCCCGTAGAACGATTTACCGTATTATTAAATGCATATTCTACGTCGGCCAATACTTGATTCCATGTACCGGCGCTTGAACTCAATTTGGCTAACATCGGTGTGAGAGAACGATTTATCCTTTCAATTTGACCGTTTGCGTGTGGTGTTGCGGTCGCAATTAACACCTGTTGGATATTCAATTCTGACAAAAATTCTTTCAATTTGTTCGAGGTAAATGCGCTGCCTCGATCCGAAACAATTCTGTACGGTTTACTATAAACGGAAAAATAAGTTCGTAAATGCCGTATAACCTCGTCCGCATTGGTACTGACAGTCGGATAAAATTTTACAAATTTTGTAAATGCGTCAATTACTTCAAAAACATATTTATAGCGGTGATTTGTTCGTTCCAACGAACCATAGTGATCAATGTGCACACAGTAAAACGGTACTGAATTCTTATCTGGACATTCTAATATGCCTTCCACCCGGTTCGCATTTGCCGAATACGTAATACACTTTGAACAATTCGCAATACATTTTTGGATTTTCTGTTTCTTTTGCGGAAACCAATAAATTCGCGAAATGTATTCGAGAGTCTTATCTACTCCTTGATGACCTATTTCTTCGTGATTCGTTCTAACTACATTTTCCTTCATTGAAGATGGTACGCAAAATAACCGTTTGTTATTAACCTTCCGATAAACCAATCAGTTGCTCAATTCGTAAAACTTATTTACGGAATTTTGCAATTCCTCTCGCAGCTTTTTTAGCTGCGGATCTTGACTTTGTAAAATAGAAAGGTTTTGTTCGAAACTATTTTCCGTAATAATCAATACACTGAATTCGCGACTAAGTGCATCAGCATGTACCAGTTTATCTCCCGTTCGGTGTTCTAACGTATATTGATAATTTCGCAAAATTAGTGACCACCGCAAAATTCCTGGATTTATTTCCTTTCGCTCCAAAGTCAATTTCAAGCTGTTACAATCCGTCACAATTTTGAACGATATTCCTTGTAAGTAAATTCTAAAACGTTCCAGCGCGTAGACTATTGCTAATGCTTCCAATTCAAAACTGTGGTATTTACTCTCTGCCTGAGTGGTTCTTTTACTAAAATAACAGATAGGGTGGAATTTACCATGTGATTGTTTTTGCAATAATACCGATCCGAATCCGTGTGAACTAGCATCGCAATGCAACTCAGTCTCTGCGTGTACAGAGTAAATGGCTAACACAGGTTCCGACATTAATATTTTCTTAAGATTTTCAAAACAATTTAGCAACTCGTCATCCCATCGGAAACTGACCTTAGATTTCAACAAGTCGTACAGCGGTTTTGCTATTACTGCAAAATTTTTTATGAATTTCCTAAAATAAGAAACTAAACCCAAAAAGCTCTGTAATTCGCGATAATTTCTTGGGATAGGATAATCGTAAACAGCCTTTAGATTTTCTTCACTCGGTCTAATGCCTTGTGAATCTATACGATAGCCTAGGTAGACTACTTCCGTAAGCAGGAAAGCGCATTTTGCTAATTTTAAATCCAAACAATTTCTGATTACTACATTAAAAACATTTGCCAGTATCTTTAAATTTTCGCGAGCTGTTTCGGTGGCAATTAAGATATCGTCTAAATATATCAAAATTTTTTGTTGATCTAATAATTGTCGAAATGCGGTATTTATAAATCTCATGAAAAATGATGGACCGTTTGCCATCCCAAAAGGCATACGTAGATATTCAAATTGGCCCATAAAACATGTAAATGCCGTGTATTTAACTGAGTTTTCCTTCATAAATACGTGGTGAAACGCATCTTTCAAATCTAATCGAGTAATATACGATTTGTTTCGCAATTGATCAATTTGATCATCTATCCTAGGAATAGGAAAATTATCCCGTAAAGTTAACTTGTTTAAATCTCTGTAATCCACAGCCATTCTGTACTGTCCGTTTTTCTTTTTTATTAACACGATCGGGCTACAATAATGCGATGTGCTCGGACGGATAATTTCTTGACTTAATAGATCCTGAATTATTTGCGTGACTGCATTCTTTTCGCAGTACGATAAACGTCGCGGATTGTAATAAAAGGGTTGGTGATTCGGTTTCAAAATTAATTCCATTTCTAATTTTGTATCAGGAAGTTCGGGTCTACTCGGTTTCACGTAATGTTCGTTAACAATTTGGCCTACCTTTTCCTGCCATTCGTATTCTAAATTTGGATTAACTTTTATGTTGTTCAAAACATCGTTGTTTACATTATGATCTATCGCATCTATCTGCATTATCTCCGCAATCGAGCTAGGGCGAATAATAATCGTTTTCCCGATCGTAACATCTAAATTGTCGTTATTAATAAAATCACGACCCAATAAACAATCGCAACTAAGCGTCCGATCCGGAATCACGTAAAAATCGAGTGTTGCTTCGCAACCCGAAACTAATGTTCTTTGCCTCAACTGGCCTAATATTTCTATCGCGCTTCTGTTCATTCCTCCAAATCGCAACGTACGGTCGTAATTATTTAATTGAACATTCGCGGGGACTAGTCTCTGACTTAAAAATGACACTGGACTTCCGGTATCGATAACCGCCTCGATCTTACCTATATCTTAAATCAATTCGACGGTGTAACATGGAGTTATCTCGCTTGCTCTTAGATGAACCAAGTGCGTGTTCATCTCGCTCTTCTTCGCTGCTCTCGCCTCTTTCGGTGCCTCCGATCGTCGCGGACAAGACTGCTTCTGATGCTCGACCGATCCACAGATGTAGCACGATCCTGGGCTCCTTCTCGGCTTCGGGCAGGCGTTGGCCAAATGTTCCGCCTCGTTACAATTGAAGCATCGAGCTGGAGGCTTGACGAATCCCGGTGCCGTATATGTCCTTCCCATCAGGTTGCTTGTGCTCGCAGCGCCGGTCGTCGGCGTCACAGGCGCCACGGGTCCCTTCCTTACCCACGGCCGACTTACATTTCGCACTCGTTCGTAAATTCTTAATTTCTCCTTCAGGTCGTTCAAATGCTTGGCTTCATAAAGATGAGCCTTCCTCGCTGGCTCGTCGGGAATCCCATCCACAATATATTGTATGAGCGATTCGGATTCGATGAATCCTTGAACTGCAATTTCTTTCATCTTTAAGAAAAATTCATGCAGCGATTCGTCCCGCTGCATTCTTCTGGTACGCAGCTTTTCATGCAATTCTGCACTGTTTACCTGCGTCGCGAATTCCTCTAATAATCGACTTCTCAGTCGTCCCCACGATGAAAGTCCCTTCTCCCCTTGCACGAACAATTTCGCCAGTCCCTTCAAGCATTTCCTCGCAAACAGGGTTTTCTGCAAGTCGGACCACGCAAATGTCATCGCATTCTCCTGAAACTCTTCCATCCACCTCTCCACGGGATATCCATCGCTCCCATTGAATGGTCGTATCGAGTCTTCGATATCTCGAAAGTTCAACGTAAATTTCGGTGTATCGCCCCGGCGTTGTTCAGCTGTCTCCGCTAACGCGTCTTGCAATTCTTCGTCTTCCGATTCCTCTTCTGAAAGGGCGTCTGCGTTAGCTTCCTTCAATAATACTAAATTGGACAAATGCTCGCAGATCCGTCGTCCAATTTCTTCTTTTTGCCCCTCAGAGTCAATATTCAGTATGCCGGTGATTCCGATCAACTCACTCAAACTAAATGATGCCACAACCGACGTAACCTTACGTTCGAGTTCGGTCGCATTTGCAAACGTGAAACCCGTAAACTGCCTTAGCCGCTTCCGGTTGTTTCGATCGCCATCTTTCTCGAATACGAGCCTGTGCAGAACGCGAATCGGCTGAGTCGCACCTCTTCCAATGTTTTCATATATGTTCGGGATATCTTTCAGAGATATCATGGTCACTATTCACGTCACACAACTTAGCAATAACGATTGTTCTTATCCCACTTATCGTTCTTATCCCACTTATCGTTCTTATCCCACTTATCGTTCTTATCTCACTTATCGTTCTTATCCCACTTATCGTTCTTATCCCACTTATCGTTCTTATCCCACTTCTGAAGCTGTAGTAGTTTTCTACGGGTTTGTCAGGATTCGTAAATGAACACTCAACAATGAATTTGGTGATAGAAATATGATAATAGAGTATATATATATTTGGATTAGGAACTGCACACAAAAGAAATAAACATAAAATGTACTAAGGGCACCACGATCTTAACATAAAGCATAAACCGAAAGACAACACGTGGTGCAGCCTCGAACGTTCCTTGGAGACTCTCGTCTTCTTCCGTTGATCGGCGCTCGTCGCTGGAGCCCTTTATATAGTAGCAAACTTGCTCAGAAAATGGTAGTAGGGGTAAATGGAAATTTGGAAGATATGTCTATGTTTTCCAGATGTATGCACTTTCACATAATGGGAAGACTGTTTATTTGGACATGCGAGCTGGACCTCCTGCATGAACGTGGTTCCAAGAAGGAAGTAAAAGTCACGTAGGCAAAGCCTCCGTACGTAACATAGCTATGGATCGTGTATGGACTGCTGTCCCTGTTAATGGGCATATCATCGGCTCAGGTCATTTGTTGGAATACTTGCTGTGTTTCCTTCCGACCTCATTTTGGACTGGGCGAATGACTGTTACGTGGAGAACGAAACATGAAGCATACTCGCATGAGGACTCAGATTATACAACTTACATATCTGGAGTACCATGCGCTCATAGCGTGTATGTGCCTGGACATCTGCATTTGATGTTAGTGTTAGTGGAGGACAGTTATTTTGTCACCAGTCCTGTTATATGGGTCGGGTCCCAAAGCGTGGGAATCTATGAAGGGTCCAGGGTCAAACATCTAGAGCCCGAGGATTTTGAAACAGCGTATTCCGGAGTTCCGTCATTTGTAGAATTCCGAGTTCCGTCCAACCGAATCTAGTACGCGTCGCGGGTGGTTTCTCGCTTTACAATTCCGGGGAACCGAGGTCAACCGACGAAGGCGAGAGTCCGGCCTTGAATAAGAAAACCGGAAAGGGGTTAACAACTACGGTAAGTCCACCCAGTAACTCTTGATCCTCAATTTCGTGTTGGCTCGCTATTTGGTGCGAGGACGAGGCGAACACGTGTCGTCCTCGAGAATTTGGTGCGTGCCAAGGCGCTCGGCGCCTCGTGCCTTAAGCTCGTGTCCATTTGAAGGACGCTTTGAGTTACGCAGAGAAGTTTTCTCCCCATTCAATTCGTCGGAAGTCTTCCTCGAGGCGCCGCGTCGGAAAAGAAGCTCGTTGTTAGGTGTTCAAGATTGGCGCGCCCGAGCGCCATGTTGTCTCGCTCGATGACAAGAGCAGCGATGCCAACCAAGATCCTCACGCGACTTTGCCAGAATCGCGATCAATTAGCGGTGTCGAAATCTGTGCGGGCACGCGTGATTGGTCGCAGCCATTTCTCGATTCTTCTGGAAGGTTCTCGAACGCTTAACCGGAACCACCGGTGCGTGACGAACGTTCCAGAAGGATCGAGCCAATGAAAGAGAGAGACAACCGTCGTCTCGCCCTCTCTCGATACAAAGCGACAACCAGCAAGTACACGTATTCTCAAAGTGATTCAACCAAGTCAATATTCAGTTTATTCTCATCATCTCTGTTCAATTACATAATTCTGTACAACGACGATCATTTCTGTGAAACTAGTGACAAACACATTGATATTGTAGATCCGATTCGTCTTGCTTTTACCATCTTTTATACAGTCCACTTCTCTTCCATTCAAATCCAACCATTTCTCACTCATCCATCTCAATCAGTTTATTCTTTCTCTCTCTCTCTCTCTCTCTCTCTCTCTCTCTCTCTCTCTCTCTCAGCGATCCCACCTCGCTCACTCACATTCATATCAACTCTGTGTAATTTCGATCATCCAAGCAGAATCCTGTCAATTCTCGCATCCAACGTCGGTCTTCCATATTAAGAAATTCGGCAATGTGAAACGAACCGCGCTCGCCAACCTAGCGAAGGTCCGTGAAACTCGCGCCGAATTATCGTCTCGATCGAGACTAGCATTGTACCGTCGTACCGTATCTTCGCGATCGAGAGAACCTCGACGAACGCGCTCCGCGGTCGAACATCTATCGCCAAAGTGTACAAGAGCGCGGGCTCCCGGGTCGCGGCCACGTGGCCGCCAACCTGTAATCTTTTACGTTTGACAACGAATAAACGAATTCGAGTCCTAACTGTCGAGTTTATTTCCGACCTGCGAGATCCGTCTGGCCGCAAGGACTGTCCCCATTATCCTCTATGTTCGAACGCCTGGCCGTTCGCGTCGTCGTAGATAGTCCGCGTAATGGGAAGTGTTCGACTTCCTCGAACCCGAGCTGTTAGTAGTATTTAGTGTGGTACTTCCGAGTGCCTGGCGCCCGAACATAATTTCGTGTCCGAGCGAACCTTCTCGCCGATCGGCTTTGTCTCGGGAGGACCGTGCCTGCACGGCTCTGCACGGCCCATCCTCAGTGACTATAAATTCCCGAGATTTGACCATTTTCGTCGGCCGGAAAACCGTGCGAAAAAGGGACAACGTTACAACAGATACTATGACAATAAGGGATGTGGCTGTTCCTGTAGGTGTTAGAAAACAATTGAAAGCAAAAGGTAGACTCTATGATCTTCCACGTTCGATAAAGGAAGTCCGTATCAATGATTTTAATGCTCCTGTTTTCATGGTTTGGATAGGTAACATGGATATGCAATATACAGTAATCGCCCCTTCGTTGTCCAAAAGCCGGGGTTTGCACGACTAACGATAGTGCCCGGACACCATTTTTGATTTATGACCGCGTCTAGGGGTGCGCATTATGCACATAGACTGCACAGAGAACCGTTCCGTTTCATTCAATGCGCGCATCAGAGCGCACAGAATTCCCCAGATTCCCCCCACTTCACGCGCATTAACCGCGTATCAGCTACCACAGCTCAGAGGTGAAGCGTTTGATGCGTAGCCGATGCATCAGCGGCATATTGGAAAAAAGTAGATAAAGCACACGGACCTAAGGACTGTGCATAACCTTGGGGGGGGGGGGGGTAAGGTGAAAGACGGAAGGGGTATCAACTTGTCGGCCATCTTGGATGGGGCCACACTGTGGTGCGCTCTATATGCGACTTTAAATACTAGTGTAGCGTCTGTAGCACGTGGTCTGTAGAATCAGTAGAATACACACGGTCGCGGTACGCCAGAACCATTTTGTGCCCAGTACACGTGCGATAAAATTGGTGAATCGTCGTGGCTTTGTGTTTTCTGCGCGTTGATACACATTAATTTGTAAAAATGCCAGTGTGTATTGTGAAAGGTTCTGTTCCATGCTAAAAATGTAGTACAGACGCTGCAGTAGAATTTAAAGTCGCCTATAGAGCGCACCACAGTATGGCCCCATCAAAGATGGCAATTATCCCTCCCCGCTCACGGCACGCCCCCTCTCATCCATAAAGGTGCGTTTATACTGAGGTCCGCCGCGGACTTTTGCCATAAATTTCGAGCGGGTCGACGGGCCCGCTGTGCCCCGCTGTGCGTGGCACAAAAAAGGTCTCTATGGGCTCCACGGCTTCACGGTTAGTTTAGGTAAACGATAACTTCCCTCTAAGGCGGTACGATACCATCGACCCGATCGGAATTCATGGCAAAAGTCCTTGGCGGACCTCAGTATAAACGCACCTTTCATCTACTTTACGCTCAGTCCTTAGGTCCGTGATAAAGCACATTGCAAAACAAACATGGACAGTGTTAGACACGTCATAGGACGTTCCGAATATTCGGCGCTGCGCGAATCCCCCCTCGTCGTCCCGACAGTAACGCGGCAAGTAGATGCCTCGAAGCGAGCTCCCATGTGTGTATGTACGGTGGGGGTACCCACCGATTACTGTAAATAAGACCCCCAGCCGTAATTTCAAGAATTCCTTGTAATCTCCTCTGACAAGGGAACCACGGGAACTGAAACGCGCGGATTGCAACGAATGTTTGTGTGAACGTAGCTTAAACACAATCATGAACTATCGAATTGGTTTTAGCCGCCAACGCGTACCCGTTTTCGAGATAATCGATATTGAAATGCGGAATACATCATTATATAACGTGAGTGAAAGCCTCTTGTCACAGCGGTCGGTGGCCGAGCGGGTTCAGCGAATGTCTACCACGAGATTGGTCGGGGTTCGCGTCCCGCGTGTCCGGCATCTTTTCTAAATATTTTTTTTCACTTTCTTTTTTAGTTTTCTACGTGCTACATATTATTTCTTATATAATAAATGACAAATAAACTAGTTTTATGATGGAAAAATATATATTTCAGTTTACAAGAAATAAACAAAAAATTAAATATGTTACCACCACGATTCTCGCGTGCACGTAGAGGGGTGATAGGTATCGAAAAAGCACCTGAAACATATGTAGTTTCTGCACCAGGAACACCGCACAAATGCTGTTGCATCCTCGTTGCAGTTGCATTTTTCTTTTTTTAAGTCTTCCGGAAACGCTACCTCGTTTACGTTGGTGAAGATTTCTTTATCCGCTCGCAATTTTGAAGCGTACCACGCGTATCTGATAACATATGATAAAATATTGTTATGGTAATTATACCGTTAGAACTGCATTATTACATAAAAGAAAAGTATCTGGATATTTACCTCAACATTTTCTCATATATGGGAGCCTGCAGTTGATTGTGTATGAGGGAATGGATTTTTATGACATCCTCCCTCGATGTCAATTCCCGGTTGGATTGCAGAAGATCAGGGCAATTCTGAATATGCCGTATATAGTTTTTCACTTGGCGATAAAAGTACACATCGCACGGCTGGCATAATGGAGTGCACTTTGGAGGGATAACAGCTAACGTGCACGTAGGATATCCTTCTTCGTCCATGAATTTTGTCTGGTGCAAGGACACGGATGTCTGCCCGCTCCAGGAGTCAATAATGTACAGAAATTTGTCATTTTTCACATACGGTTTGATGACACCGTCCAAAAATTCCTCGTATGTGTCCCGCTGCAATTTTCCCGATTTTGTGGAAGTAATATACACATTGCTATATTGCTGCATGTAAGCTTCCACGTCAGCCGCAACGCGAGGGCCGAATTTTCCGGTTGTCTCTTGCAAGCATACGAAGACTTGCGGCAACAACTTCCCGGAATAAGTTATAGCGTATTGCGCCGTGTACGAGTGGGTCAATTTTGATACCTGACCCACCGCGATGCGAGTTATTTTCTCACCTTTGTACGACAGAGTACGCTGACTACTAATTCGGTACTCGCATCCAGTTTGGTCGGTGTTTATCACGAAATCAGGTGAGAAATTGTTTATCATGTTGGCCGTCTGTCTTTGAAATATTGACGCAGTCTCCAACAGCGTATCAAACGACACTATATCTTTTTGGTTGACATACTTTGTCACACGCCGTTGTGAAATTCCATCGCTCTTTTTAAAATCGCACACCCACGTGTCCGACGCAAAAAATTGAAAACTGTCGTCAATTAGGCGAAATGCGATGGTCATAGCCCACTGCTTCAGCATACGGGTTGTAACAAGAGCCAAGTTATTTCGCCTTGCCTCATCGAATCGTTCGTATACAGCATTGTTAATAATTTTCAATTTATCAACACGAGAGCCGCCTTTTAAAACATGCTTCTTCCACCTAAATAGTTGACATCTACTCTACAGCAAACGCGTTGAACGTCGTTTTAGAGTGTTGAGCGACCAATTTGGATTTTCCTCTGCCAATTGTACTGTTTTGAGTTTTACCTCATAAGGAACTGCATCATGGGATTCTCCCGCATCGTCACTGCTCGTTGATGAAGATTCCATTCCCTCCGCAGATCTCGTTGTGCCACGAGACTCACACATGTCTGCTTCTGTAGTCAACACTTCTTCCTCGGCGAACGACATTTCTCCATACATTTTCATGAAAGGTTTCATGAGCTCTCTCCCGATCAGTTTGGAATGTTTGCTTATTTTAGCACTCACTCCATCTTTTATGCACTGCATTCGGATCAGCAGCGTCCGCATATGATGTATTCCATCTGCCAGCTCCTGCTTTTGATTTTCACTCGTAGGGATGAGTAATAGATCGAACACTTCATCCTCCACATCCGGAATACATTCCACGATCGCTTTCGAACTGCTTGGTAGAGGCTCCATTGCAACGATATTGTAACGATGTTTTAAACACACAAACAATAAGAAGAAACTATGTTGTTTGATTGTAATTGTAAATGAGAATACAGTAATCGCCTTCGTTGTCCAAAAGTAGGTGTTTGCACGACCGACGATCGTGCCCGAATATTTTTTGTTTATATGTAACTGCAGACATCGCGTCGATCGCGCCGAGCGAGACTTCAATAGAAAGCCGAACATAGAGAAGGACAGAATGAAATACGGATCGCGTGAACGAAGCGTGTCATCGTCAACATCCGTGTCCTTGCACCAGACAAAATTCATGGACGAACAAGGATATCCAACGTGCACGCGAGAATCGTGGTGGTAACATATTTAATTTTTTGTTTATTTCTTGTAAACTGAAATATATATTTTTCCATCATAAAACTAGTTTATTTGTCATTTATTATATAAGAAATAATATGTAGCACGTAGAAAAATAAAAAAGAAAGTGAAAAAAAATATTTAAAAAAGATGCCGGACACGCGGGACGCGAACCCCGACCAATCTCGTGGTAGACATTCGCTGAACCCGCTCGGCCACCGACCGCTGTGACAAGAGGCTTTCACTCATGTTATATAATGATGTATTCCGCATTTCAATATCGATTATCTCGAAAACGGGTACGCGTTGGCGGCTAAAACCAATTCGATAGTTCATGATTGTGTTTAAGCTACGTTCACACAAACATTCGTTGCAATCCGCGCGTTTCAGTTCCCGTGGTTCCCTTGTGAGAGCAAACACGCGAACCTATACACGAGTAAGCGAGACATTCGAAATCGACCGGTAAAATCTCCCCTACTAGAAACCCTCGATTCTTAACAAAGTTCTCCCCTGAGAGAAATTCAATACCGCAATTACGTTGCACTAGTCGTATCGCAAAATAAAGACAATTAGTGAACCGCAGCACATTGTTTGGAGACTCAATTCGGTGCCTTGACAGTGATCCTTTCACCTGATTTCCGAGCATTCCCTTGATCCCTTTTCCGCACTCGATCCTGCGCATTTAGTTCGCGGACCCTCTGCCCACGACAAGGGTCGGTGCAACAGACAGAGTCGAGTTTCCAATAATTTTGGAAGAAAGCAACGAGGTTTTGATCTTGTATATATATTTTTTTATATATTTTTTACATTGTAACAGACCTGTACCTCGCAGGCCTGTTACTAGCTAGACGCGAACCGAGTCGAGCCACGAGAAACCAAACCAAACCAGTTCAAACCGGTTCGAACCGTCATATTCTCGCTACCACACCGCGTATCCCCGCTACCGCACCGCGAAGTACCGCACCGCGCTACCTCCCCTCGTCACCAACCGAGGACTATAAAAGCCGTCACGACCAGAGCTCGGGACGTTAGTTATGCCAGAGACACTCACCGATACGGATCGTTCCTGTCATCAAGCTTCATCGTAAGTATATCCAGGTTCATACCGAATCCCTGATTCTTCCCACACCGTCAACAACGAGCTAACTTCGCCTAGCGGATACCTCGGAGCCGACTCGTGAGGATGATCTTCCTGAAACCTGAAGAGCACGGCGTGTCGCCACTCTTCCAGCCACGGTGTGTCACCAGCTGAATCCTGAATCCTGAAGAGCACGGCGTGTCGCCACTCTTCCAGCCACGGTGTGTCACCAGCTGAATCCTGAATCCTGAAGAGCACGGCGTGTCGCCACTCTTCCAGCCACGGTGTGTCACCAGCTGAATCCTGAATCCTGAAGAGCACGGCGTGTCGCCACTCTTCCAGCCACGGTGTGTCACCAGCTAAATCCTGAACCCTGAAGAGCACGGCGTGTCGCCACTCTTCCAGCCACGGTGTGTCACCAGCTGAATCCTGAACCCTGAAGAGCACGGCGTGTCGCCACTCTCACAGCCACGGTGTGTCACCAGCTGTTTTTCCTGCCTCCTGACCGCGGTGTATCATCACCCTCCTGAACGCCGAGCTCTCGGAACCCGATGTACCGTCATCTCCGCGAACATTTTAGGTTAAATGCACGCACAGAAACTCACGATCACAATAATTATTTACTCGTCGGCAGCGAGCGCGAAATAACTACAAATCCGCGTGTCATTATTTCAAAACCCGACGCACCACGTCCTTCCCGAATCCCGACCGCTCTCCTCGCCGATTTAGGATCCTGGCACGGCGAGCTAACCAGCAACGAGGGGAATCCGCCGCAATACCAACGACCATCAGAAACCGGACTTGTTACATGGCGCCCGAACAGGGACCTGGTGCAAAAGAAGCACATTGAAATCGCGGACACGTGGTGCATTTAGAGGTTAACGAGCAAGCGCGACAACGCGCGGTAAATTATCTCGCGCACGCCATCTAGAGATTTCGGAACACGGCGACAGCGAACCAATGAACATAGAAAGCATACGCGCGAAACAACAGCACGCGCGCCATCTCTCGTTTTTCTTTCGGTACTAATCAACTAGCTACAAAAGAAAACGTCGCGCGCGCCATCTCTTGATATAACCACGGTACTGGAAACAAGAACGCGCGAATTATCAAACGCGTTAGGTAACAGTACAGGACAGTCTATATCATACCAGGAGGGGAAATCAGCAAGGAATTTTTTTTTTTTCTTCCTCAGCACTGAAGAGAGGTTAGCAATCAAAAATTCCCCAAAGCAAGCAAAATGGCGGAAGCAAAATCTGCAAATAATGCAGACCCCGGATCCAGTACATCAACTGGTCCGTCCAATAACAACCCCGTCACAATAATAAACACCCCCGCCCCGCTCGATCCAAGGAAAAACATCGATAGGATGAGGAAGTGGGGATGTACCACGGATGGAAAGGACCCATTCTCCTTTTTGGAACGGATCGCCGAACTTCAAGAAGCTTATCATTTCTCAGACGCAGAATTACTACAAGGGATATCGGAATTACTGCGCGGAGAGGCACAATTATGGTTCCGAAACTCTCGACACCAGATCACCTCATGGCTTATATTCACCGAAAAATTCATCAATTTCTTTGCTTCAAACCGGACGCGACTACAACAGGAGAGAGAAGCACGGGAACGAATACAACGACCAGGGGAACCCTTTCACATTTTTGTAAACGCACTGTTGACACTCATGCGTCGCGCAGCAATCCCTCTGTCAGAATGCGTAGAGACCGTATTTGAGAACATGCTGCCAGAATACGCAGCAGCGATCAACCCCGACAGTATCACGGAGCTCGACGAACTTCTACACCAAGTTCAACGGATCGAGAGGGCAAATGAAAGAAAAGCCCGGCTCCAACGAGTCCGACCGATTGCATCCACCGAAGGACGAATAGAAAAAAACGGAATAACCGAAGCATCGCAAATAAGCACGGTTAAGAGGGAGAATAACCGGATGGAGCAGTACAGCACCGAAACGCATTGCTGGCGATGTAAACAAAGAGGTCACACACGGTTTGAATGTCGAAACGCGTACCGCCGATTCTGTTCCAGATGCGGCCGAGACGGGGTGCTCACCCGGGAATGTCACCCGCCGGGAAACGGCCCACGGGGCCCGCCGCAGCAGGGCGATCGTCGGCCCCCACAATAAAGTATACGCCACGCCCGCTATTACCGATCCGGATCTGCGGTCGGGAAATCGACGCACTGCTCGACACCGGCGCGCAGTTATCTTGCATTAACGCAGAAATACAGGAATGGGCACTCGAACAGAATATCCGACCTTCATCACCAACACATGCGGTCGGGTTGGCTGACGGATCCGACACGGTACCCACCGGGGTCATGCGAATACCATTCTGCGCAATGGGATACGAATGGTTACAAGACTTCACAGTACTCCCGGACATGGGGCCACCAGTACTACTGGGCATACAGGCGATTGCCGCTCTCCAGATCGAAGTCAAACCACCGCTGGACGTAGCTTCATGGCCGGCAGCCTGCCTTGCCGAACCAGGATACCAATTGGGACTCCGCGTGCCCCGAGAGGACGACCGCGACCGACTCGAGATCTTCCTGGGCACCGAAATGAGGATGTTCGAAACTATCGCAGGGCACACCACTCTCGCGGAGCACCATATCAAACTACTGAATAACACGCCCCTCAAACAGCGCTACCAGCCACGTAACCCCGCAATGCAAGCAATTATCAACGAGGAGGTAGATAAAATGCTGAACGACGGAGTCATCGAACCATCCAGTAGCCCGTGGAGCTCCCCAGTGGTGGTCGTAAGGAAAAAAGACGGCAAACCAAGGTTCTGTGTGGACTTCCGGCGACTAAACGAACGGTCAGAAAAGGACGCATACCCGCTACCTCAAATCCAGGCCACCCTCGATAAACTACGAGGAGCAACATTCCTAACAACTCTGGATCTCAAAAATGGATACTGGCAAGTCCCACTCGAGGCCAACAGCCGCCCTCTCACCGCTTTCACCGTCCCCGGAAGAGGACTTTTTCAATTTCGGGTAATGCCATTTGGGTTACATTCAGCACCCGCAACATTTCAACGGCTGCTCGACCAGGTGATCGGTCCCGAGCTGGAGCCACATGCATTTGCATACTTGGACGATATAATTATCGCCAGCTCTACGATTGAGGACCACCAGCGGCATCTACAAGTAGTTTTCCAGCGGTTACGCGCAGCCGGCCTTCGTCTGAATCCGGACAAATGCCAATTCTGTGTCAGCAGCCTCCGGTACCTAGGGCATATTATCGACCAACAAGGGATCCGGACCGATCCGGAGAAAACCAGCGCAATCACCAGAATACTCGCGCCGAAAACAATACGTGAAGTACGACGTTTCCACGGGATGGCTTCCTGGTATCGCCGATTCATACCGAACTTCGCAGAGATAATGGAGCCACTCACTCAGCTCACCCGGAAAAATGCAAAATGGAGATGGACAAAGATCGAAGAGGATGCCTTCAGGACAATGAAGGAAAAGTTAATAACTGCACCGGTGCTGGCTTGTCCAGATTTCGAGAAGCCGTTTACACTACAAACGGACGCCAGCGACCACGGCCTGGGAATCGTGCTGACGCAGGGCCACGATGACAATGAGCAAGTCATAGCATACGCCAGTCACACACTAAGCACCACTGAGCGCAATTACAGCGCTACCGAGAAAGAATGTCTCGCAGTGGTGTGGGGCATACGGAAAATGAAACCCTACCTCGAGGGTTATCATTTCATTGTCGTCACGGATCATCAGGCACTACGATGGCTGCGCCAAATCGACAATCCCACAGGGAGACTCGCCAGGTGGGCTCTTGAACTACAACAATATGACTTCGAAGTTAAATACCGTCCAGGAAAATGGAATCAAGTCGCGGATGCACTATCACGCAGCGAACCCACACCAGGCGTACACCTGCTCCGGATGACAAAACAGTCTGACTCATGGTACGAGAAGAAAATGGAGGCGGTCCAGCAGAATCCGGCATCCGTCCCAGAATTCCGGATTAAGGAAGGAAAACTCCATCGACGAATTCCACACCAACTCGACTACAACGAGCCAGAACCGAGCAATGCGTGGAAGATATGCGTACCATCCAGTGAGCGGAAGGAAGTACTGCGGAAATTCCATGACGACCCTACGGCAGGACACCTAGGAATCGCAAAAACAAGCGTTCGCATCGCACAACAATTCTACTGGCCAGGGATGTTTCGCGAAGTCGCCCGTTACGTCCGCAACTGCACAAATTGTCAGCAGTACAAAGTACCCCCACAGCCACCACCTGGGAAACTCCACGCCAACCCCGGAACACAGCCATGGCACACAGTGTCGATTGACTTAGTGGGGCCACTACCGCGGTCTAGACAAGGCCACATATGGCTACTCGTCGCCATGGACCGGTTTTCAAAATGGATCGAGCTCACGGCTCTCCGTAAAGCCACAAGCACCGCCGTCGCCAACGCAGTTCAAAAGGATATTATCCTACGGCACGGGGCACCAAGAATCATCATCACGGACAATGGTCGGCAATTCATAGGAGATCCATTCACTACAATGTTGCGGGCTTCAGGAACGGAGCACCGAAAGACACCACCCTACGCTCCACACTGCAACCCCGTGGAAAGAGCCAACAAAGTCGTGAAAACTATGCTGGCACAATACACGGGAAATCGCCACGACCGATGGGACGAGAAATTGGACGAAATCAGATTCGCTATCAACACAGCAGGACACGAAGCAACCGGCTACAGCCCTGCATACCTAAACCAGGGTAGGGAACTTAGAGTACCAGGACAATCAACACAGGAAGATGCACACCACACCCCGGAACATCGATGGAAGAACCTTCGGGAGGCGCAGGAACTGGCCCGGCTACACCTAGCACGAGCATTCAACCGACAGGAACAGTATTACAACCTACGACGCCGCAACTGGAAACCAACCTTAGGGGACATCGTCTGGAAGAAGGAACACACTCTCTCCGACAAGGGAGCAGGAGTTGCCGCTAAACTCGCGCCAAAATATAGCGGACCCTATACGATCAGGCGAATCGTATCTCCGGTCATAGTTGACCTGCGCGACAGGAATAAGAAATGGACACGGCATGTCCATATACAGGACTTAAAACCTGAAACAAAATCCGTTGAGCACCCAGAACCACATCCGGAGGAGACAAATAACGGTCCACGACCAGATGTCTCCACGGAAAGCGCAGGGACGCCGGCACCTGACCAGGCAGCCGCCCCGACACCTCGCCGACGTGGCCGCCCACGGAGACTAACCAGTACTGTTTGTTTTAGTAATACTCATCAGCAGCATTTAAACATTATGCCGCAGCCACACCAGACGGAGGGAGAAGACTATCTTGATCTCTTCGGGGATTTCTCCGAGGACGAGGAGGGCATGGTGCGACCCCGCACCCCATCCACCCCGGAACATCTCAAGAACAGGACTCCACCTGTGCCGGTCACAGAAACGACCACACCGACACAGCCGGCCACGGAAAAGGAAACGAAGGAGCTGGCAACTACAGACGAAACAGAACCCGCACTTCCGACAACAGACGACGTGGTCAGGCGGAAGGCGACACGGCCTAAACCTGTCCCCACACCGCAACCGAAGCCAACAATCAGAAGCACGCGGACACTCAACTGCACGGCACCGACCTATGCCCTACCAGAAACGCCGGGCAAGACAAAAACGGGAAAAAAAGAGAAAACGATCCGCCCCGTTACTTGGTGGTCAGGGGAAAATCAGGAAAAGATCCGACCGCGGACCAACTCCGATACAAGTTCGACCGGGTCAACAATTCCCCCGTCAACAATAAACGAGCACCGGGTGCGGCTTGGGCGCGACCCGTCACTGGGACGACAGGGTCCAGACCCGGAACCGGCAAAATGGTGGGCAGCGGAGTCACCCAGGCAGAATGAAGAGCGCCCAAGAAAGAAGAAGAAGCCAACCCCGGCACCTCAGCTTTCACACTGGGACGATCCGCAGACAAAAAACAACGGTGACTCAGGCAGCCGAGGGGGAGGGGCAAAACTGCCGAAAGCAGCACCGCCTCCGGAGAACCCGCAACCGAAAGGGAAAGAAGGCAGGGGGGAAGACAGCAAAGATCCAAGGCTGGGACCTCGGGATCTACCCGTTCCCATCTGGGAAGATATAGAAAAATTTTCAACAGCTCCCAGGACACCATTCATACGATTTCCACGGCAACCATACCGGCCAAATCCTAAACAGTGGCCGGTGGTTGAGCTACGGCTACGCGCCGAACTACCACCACCGACATCCGCAAACACGGAAGAAGCAATAGAAGGGAAAAAACCGGAAGACCAGACACAGTCGCAGGAGATTCCGGAGGACGAAAAACCCGGACACGATGGATACCCGGTGTGCCCGGGACGCCTGACGCCAGGGGGTAGAAAACCCATAGCATACACCGGGAAACATGCCCCGGGCGGGACAGTATGGTACGCACTGCCAACCGGCCAGAGAGTGGAGATACCCACTCGCTTCGTTACCACCAAACAGTATAGGATACTGGTGGACGGAGTGAGATGGGTACTCCACTTCGACGGGGAAGGACGCCTGCGGCGGTGCCAGAAGAAAAGGGGAGACCACGCGGGCAACATGTAAAAATAAATAACCGACTGATTAATTGTAAGTATCGCGCTGTAATAGTTAAGTCCGCGTTTTAGGTATAAGGGTGTGTATATTTTTTTTCTCTTCTTTCTTTCGTTTAAGTCCAGCGTGCGTAGTTTATAAGTTTGCGTTTTTTTTTTTTGTTGTTTTATTTATTTTTTTTTTTTTTTTTTTTCGTTGTTGCTTTTGTTTGTTCTCTTGCGATTCCGATATAAATGTTGCGTTTTTATTTTTTTTTTGATATTTATATATATATATACAACATAGATATAAGTACAGCGGGTATACATAAGTTTGCGTTTTTTTTTTATTATTTTTTTTTTATATATATATATACATGTGCGTTGCGTTTTTATTTTTATACAGTAGATAAGTCCAACCAAAGAAACCGTCAGTATTTTTTTTTTTTTTTCTCTCTGTTACATATTTGTATATTAATATTTTCTTTTGGGTAATAAAACAGCCTCGCTGCCATTTTTTTTTTATATATATTTTTTTTTTTTTTTTTTCTCCTCCGCGAAGAAAGAGGGGGGTGTAACAGACCTGTACCTCGCAGGCCTGTTACTAGCTAGACGCGAACCGAGTCGAGCCACGAGAAACCAAACCAAACCAGTTCAAACCGGTTCGAACCGTCATATTCTCGCTACCACACCGCGTATCCCCGCTACCGCACCGCGAAGTACCGCACCGCGCTACCTCCCCTCGTCACCAACCGAGGACTATAAAAGCCGTCACGACCAGAGCTCGGGACGTTAGTTATGCCAGAGACACTCACCGATACGGATCGTTCCTGTCATCAAGCTTCATCGTAAGTATATCCAGGTTCATACCGAATCCCTGATTCTTCCCACACCGTCAACAACGAGCTAACTTCGCCTAGCGGATACCTCGGAGCCGACTCGTGAGGATGATCTTCCTGAAACCTGAAGAGCACGGCGTGTCGCCACTCTTCCAGCCACGGTGTGTCACCAGCTGAATCCTGAATCCTGAAGAGCACGGCGTGTCGCCACTCTTCCAGCCACGGTGTGTCACCAGCTGAATCCTGAATCCTGAAGAGCACGGCGTGTCGCCACTCTTCCAGCCACGGTGTGTCACCAGCTGAATCCTGAATCCTGAAGAGCACGGCGTGTCGCCACTCTTCCAGCCACGGTGTGTCACCAGCTAAATCCTGAACCCTGAAGAGCACGGCGTGTCGCCACTCTTCCAGCCACGGTGTGTCACCAGCTGAATCCTGAACCCTGAAGAGCACGGCGTGTCGCCACTCTCACAGCCACGGTGTGTCACCAGCTGTTTTTCCTGCCTCCTGACCGCGGTGTATCATCACCCTCCTGAACGCCGAGCTCTCGGAACCCGATGTACCGTCATCTCCGCGAACATTTTAGGTTAAATGCACGCACAGAAACTCACGATCACAATAATTATTTACTCGTCGGCAGCGAGCGCGAAATAACTACAAATCCGCGTGTCATTATTTCAAAACCCGACGCACCACGTCCTTCCCGAATCCCGACCGCTCTCCTCGCCGATTTAGGATCCTGGCACGGCGAGCTAACCAGCAACGAGGGGAATCCGCCGCAATACCAACGACCATCAGAAACCGGACTTGTTACAACATAACATGTAATTATAACCCCGAAAATAACGAATGATAATTTTACAGATGAACAGTTTTTACGCAATTTAGTGACTGCACACAAAGAAAATGCTGCTGGACAAGGTTAATTGTGAATTACTTTTCATTACTTATTTTTTTCTGTAACGGTCATTATTACTTTTTTTGGCTGTAACGGTAATGACAACGAGTTACTTTTTTCAGATAACGTTCGTAATAACTGTGCTGCTGGATGCGGAGAGTCCCGTTCAAAAGAATTTCTGTGGTCTGATGTGGCAGTGCTACTTTTAATAGGGAGAAAGAATATGAATTCAACAGTGGACATCAAAAGACATAATTTGATATGGAAAGAAATAGCTGCCCAGTTGCAGGAATCGCATTATACTGTTAGCGCATTGCAATGTTCCGTAAAATTCTTTGGATTACGCAGAACGTACGAAAATATATATCAGCAGAATAAAAAAAGCGGCAACTCGCGCAGTAGTTGGGCCTTTTACTCGGCACGTATATGCTTACGTGTATAATACGTAAAAATGTAAATACAATACTATATACTATATACAGGGTGTTTAGCAACAGGTGGGAGAAAATTTAAGGGGTGGTTCTCGACGATAATATAAGACGAAAATGAAGAATAAAAAAATTGCGATTTCGACTTCGTTATTTAGTTATTAACAGTTAAAAATCCGCCTAAAATGCTGCAACACTTCTAACAAAAGTGTACGTTGCGTACGTCACACAGGCGCGCGACAGACTCGTATCAAGTGACAAACGCATCATACCTTGGTTCTCATTTGGGGCCCCAGCGAGGTGAAAATGTTTAAAAGATCGTTGGACGACATTGAACCTACCTACTCGTTAAAATCCACAAGAGCATTTATAATATCCGCCCTATGGAATTATCGAGCAGAAGGGGTCAATACCCTTTGACTTTTAAACTGTTTTCACGCATATCCACAAATTCTTAATCTGCACTGTTCATAACACCGTACATAATACACTGGAACAAACCACACGTATGCTCTAGCACTATTTTCAATATCATACACACGCACTACGAGTTTACAGAGAGTTTACTGAGGGGAATGAGGAGAATGTAAAGAACACACTGGTAATCCTTTAATGTTGAAACACTGCACTTTATTGAACTTGATTTACGTTGCGAGACTCGCTCACAGCCGAAACTGACATCTTGAGGACGTGTGATTTCTGCGAACGGAAATCTTCGACGCGTACGAGAGAAGAATCGTCCGTACAAGCTAAAATCCATATGCACACTGATTCGAGACAGCTGATGAGGTCAATGCCTGAGCCAGATCGATAAAACAAATGCCGATCTACAACAGCAACTCCCGCCGATTTACAGCAAACGCGCGCCCAAACATCGCGCGTTACTATGCCTATACATTGTGTGTCCTGTTTCCACGAACTTCGCGATTCTTTCTCATTCTGGCTGTGACCGCCAAATATCTCATGTGGGTGCCATTGATCACATCAGCTGTCTCGAATCGGTGTGCATACGGATGCTAGGGTTGTACGGATGATTCTTCTCTCGTACGCGTCGAAGATTTCCGTTCGCAGAAATCACACGTCCTCAAGATGTCAGTTTCGGCTGTGAGCGAGTCTCGCAACGTAAATCAAGTTCAATAAAGTGCAGTGTTTCAACATTAAAGGATTACCAGTGTGTTCTTTACATTCTCCTCATTCCCCTCAGTAAACTCTCTGTAAACTCGTAGTGCGTGTGTATGATATTGAAAATAGTGCTAGAGCATACGTGTGGTTTGTTCCAGTGTATTATGTACGGTGTTATGAACAGTGCAGATTAAGAATTTGTGGATATGCGTGAAAACAGTTTAAAAGTCAAAGGGTATTGACCCCTTCTGCTCGATAATTCCATAGGGCGGATATTATAAATGCTCTTGTGGATTTTAACGAGTAGGTAGGTTCAATGTCGTCCTACGATCTTTTAAACATTTTCACCTCGCTGGTGCCCCAAATGAGAACCAAGGTATGATGCGTTTGTCACTTGATACGAGTCTGTCGCGCGCCTGTGTGACGTACGCAACGTACACTTTTGTTAGAAGTGTTGCAGCATTTTAGGCGGATTTTTAACTGTTAATAACTAAATAACGAAGTCGAAATCGCAATTTTTTTATTCTTCATTTTCGTCTTATATTATCGTCGAGAACCACCCCTTAAATTTTCTCCCACCTGTTGCTAAACACCCTGTATATAGATTTATAAAATTTATTTTGTGGTTGTAGGCGATGGATTCATTAATAGGAGAAAAAGCGTACATCCATCAACCAGCCGAGGCATCGAGTGAAGGCCCAAACCACCAATGTCGATAACATATACCTCTTCATCTTCAATACTTGGCTCAGAAGATGTACAAACCTTTCTATTATATAAAATAGTTTTGTGATTTCTGAGGCCCTAAAACGCCGAGCGGGTTGCCTTCTGAAGGGGTACCGAAAATTGAGAAGCGGGTTGCCTCCCGAAGGAGAACTGAACATTCAGCTCCGTGACAGTGTGTATTTTTCAGAGAGAGAGAGCGGGAGAGAGAGAGAGAGAGAGAGAGAGAGAGAGAGCGAGAGAGAGCGGGAGAGAGAGAGAGCGGGAGAGAGCGAGAGCGGGAGAGAGAGAGAGCGGGAGAGAGAGAGAGAGAGAGAGAGAGAGCGGGAGAGAGAGACAGAGCGGGGGTTGGCGAGCGGAGCGAGCAGGGGGCGGAGCCCCCTAGTAAGTAATAAAATATAACTAATATAATAAAGTATGATTAGAGTAAAAGTTACTTTCATTGTTATGCATATAATTAATATTGTCACCATTTATATTAATATGTATAGCAATACGAAGTTGCTTTTGTTCTGGTACTGGTTTTCTACCAGAGAATTTATTAATTGCATGTAATGCTGGACCAATTATACTCATTGTCAGTACCATTTCAAAAGTTTCAGGAAAAACTCTAAAGTAACGTGATAAGACATTTATTAAAATATGTAATCATTTTAGTAACCATATAGCATAGCCTCACAATCTGTAGTAAACGTTATAACTGCAGAAATTGACAATTATTTAAAAGTACCCCTTTTGGGAAGAAAACAAGATCCCCTTATTTATTGGAAAGAAAACACGAACATGTACAGTAAAATGTCAGTTTATGCGAAAAAATATTTTTGGTATGATGGCAACTTCAGTACCGTCGGAACGGGTATTTTCTAAAGCCAGAGAAGAAGCAAAAAGTGGAACAGATTAAAAAATATGTAGTATGTACTGTGAATAATATACTGTTTCTTAATAGTTTGTTATATATCTGATTTTATTCATATTTATTGTAATATATGTATTAGCTATAAACAAATCAAGAATAATGAATTATGTGTTGTGTTAATGAATGCTGCAGCTGCCTTCAATTAGTAATTCATCTTGGTTATGAACAATATTGAGGAAAACTTTAGTATTACTTGTATCGTTTAGAGACAAAAACGGATAGGTATGTATTTTAATTTAGAAAAAACTCAGATAAATATCAACTTTCCGGTGCAATGTGCGGTAAAGAAGTATCAAAAATTTCAACAGATTGAAACGATTTATTGAAATTTGCGTAGAAATATTAAATGGGTATCGAACTGGTAATCGATACTTTCGTGAAGTATCAAAACACTATCAATACTTTCGTAAAATATCAAATATATTTGTTCGGGATTCTGAAAGAATCCCGGTGTGAGGGCGAACGACGGCCCCCGTGCCACAGCAACCTACTTTACCTGCGTGACCTGTTGAAGCGTGTCATGCAGTCTACGTGTGGTTGTCGGTAATGACGGTAGGTTGTCAATTGTTCATGCGTGGTGTCGTGCACCGTCTTCCGCCCCCCCCCCACTCTATTAAGCTCTCTTACGCGAAGTACGTGCTCCGTCCGGGAGCTTCCTTCTTCTTACCCGTGCTCTCTTTGCCATCGGATGTGTACGAAATTAGCCCTCGAAAATCAAGTGCACGCGATTAGCTCTCGAAACCAATTTCGACGACGACGACACGTACAACGACAGAGTGTTTCAGTGTTTACGTAAAAATCGAACCATTGTATGGACGAACCGAAAGGGAAGTGTTTAGTTACGTTAAATAAACTTCGTTGAATACAAATCCGAATTCGCGTTTCTTTGCACGTGGTAAATTCCGTTCCCAGTCGGCACTGTACGGAGAGAGCTGCTTTCACACCACTCTCTCTTCCTTTTGATTGTTACTAGGCAATTAGTAATAGTTCGCAACAATATTAAAGTATTAAACAGGTATAGAAACATTCGTAAAGTATCAAACAGGTATCGATATTTTCGTAGAAGTATCAAACGGGTATCGATACCTACGTAGAGGTATCAAATGAGTATCAATTCATGAAGTATCAGTATCGAAAATGAATACCAAATACCTTACACTTCAATACGTATCGATACTTCCCATTGAGTACTTTAGTATCGAATTGATCGAATATCATCAGTAGTATCGGTATCGGTCCGATCACTAATTGCATCCAAACGGATGCACGGTAGTCCCCTACTCACCCCTTCCACTATCCTATTCCAGCAATGCGCACACTCCAACGTCCCCCACTAAGGCCGTAGACTGGTCGCGCAACTGCTCTGGTCATCAGAGAGGGGGTACACATTTTTGCGTGACTCCCATCATCTGGTTGCACTGCGTCGCCGCCCTGCGAGCCTGCGGAGCAACGCGGCATTGACAGGCAGTGGAATGGATAGGCACTGGTCAACGATGGTGCCCACGATGCCGGACAACGAAGGGAGGAACCAATCCCCCTCCCCCACCTAAGCCGACTCAGGAGGGAATACTGCTGATCTTGGAATAATAACTACTTCGGCTCACCGGTGTTCCCAGTCGGTTCTCCAGGCCAACCTCAACAACTGCCGCCGGGTGCTGGACCTGATGGTCCACTACCTGGCGGAGGTTGGCCTGGCGGTATCCACCGGAAGGGATAATTCCGGCCCCTTACTCTTCCGCCTCCTCACCTAGTTTCGCAGCATACGTCTTTCCACTAGTCGCTGATGCGTACCGTACACCAGCGTGTCGTTACTGTCGCCAGCGTTAGTGGGAAGAGCTACGCTACGAAATTGGGCGAGAAGGCGGAAGGGTAAGGGGCCGGAAGGGATAAAATATGTTAACCCTGGGTCTGACCCGCCGGTGGACACACCCCTCCTTTGGCGATGTGGCGCCCGATCGGCGCCCAGATGAGCGTCGAAGCGGCTAGATGGATACCTGTTGAGGGCAGCGATTATCGGCTCCGCTTGGCCTCCGGCCAGGGAGCGCGGACCTGAAGAGGGGCCGGCTTGGTTCCGGGGCACGTTACAGAGAATCTGTGACGTCGCGATGCCCCGGGTTAGGGCCTGTCCCCCGAGAAGATTGGTGTACTGGTGATCGGGCGAGCTGGCCGAGCTTCACAACTCGGCAAATAGGGCCCGTCGCCGGTATGTCCGCACTCGGCGACGCCATTTCCTCGGCGGTGACGCGGAGACTACGGTGGACGGTCTGTACAGGAAGTTCCGTTCCTCCACCGAGGCCCTCAAACGCGCCATTGCTGCTGCCAAGGCCAGGGCCTGGGCGCCGCCTGTAGCTGAGAGGATGGACCCGGAGTTCTTGGGGGGCGTCGTCGACACCCTCTTTCCCCCCGATACTGATGGGGTGAGGGGGAATGGATGCGCCCCGGGGACGGACAACGATTGGCCGGACGAGCTTCGGGTGTCCGGGTGGGAGCTGGATCTGGACATCTGGGAGCGCCGGGCTGGAGGCAAGAAAGCCCCTGGCCCTGATAGCGTTCCCGGCGGTATAATGGCCTCGGCGCTAGGGATCCTCGCCCCGGCCTTCAGGAGCATATTGGACGAGTGCCTGAGCCAGGGGATCTTCCCCAAATGTTAGAAAGAGGCGATCCTGGTCCTCCTCCAAAAGGACGGCAAACCCGTAGAGTCTCCCTCTGCATACCGGCCGGTGTGTTTACTCGACGAGGCGGGCAAGTTGTTCGAGAGAATAATAGCCACCCGTCCCCGAGAGCACCTGTCGCGGGGTTGTCCCGTGCTGAGCGACAGCCAGTATAGTATGGGTTCCGCAGGGGGCACTTAACGATGAACGCGGTGGAGCGTCTGCGCCTCCTCCGGAAAGAAGCTGTCGCTCGAGGCAGGGTGTTGATTGTCGTGTCGTTGGACATATCCAACGCGTTCAACACCCTGCCCTGGTCGGAGATAGAGAAGGCCCTGGAACATTTCCAGGTGCCCCACTATCTCCGGGATGTAATCAGGAGCTACCTCCGCGGCAGGGGGATGGTTATTACCGGTCGGTGTGGTATGACATACCTGAGGGAGATGTGCCGCGGGGTTCCTCAGGGGCCGGTCCTCGGACCGCTCCTGTGGATCCTGGCGTTTGACGCGGAGCTGCGGGCTATCCTCCCCCCGGGACGGGTATCATATGTTACGCGGATGGCACCCTGGTGTATGCGGAGGGGAGGAGCTAGAGGGAGGCGGGTCGCCTCGTCGAGTCCGCCCTGAATTGCGTTGTTGGCCGGATCCGAGGGATGGGGCTGGTAGTGGCCGCCGCAAAGACCGAGGCGATCTAGCTATACGAGTCGTCTAGGTCGTGTTAGGCGCCCCAAGAGTTCCGGATGCAGGTCGCCGATACCCCCGTCGAGGTGAAGCCCACGATGAAATACCTGGGTCTGATCCTCGACGGCCAATGGCGTTTCGTGGATCACTTCGATCTCCTGGCCCTCCGACTGGAGAGGACAGCGACCGCACTTGCGCGGCTGCTGCCCAATATCGGGGGGCGGCAGTTGAGTGTTCGCCGCCTCTATGGCGGTGGGGTGCGGTCTATGGCCCTATACGGAGCCCCTGTGTGGCACCGCTCGCTCGAGGTCAGTCGGCGTAGCATCGCGCTCTTGGAAAGAGTGCGGCGCCGGCTGTCCCTGCGGGCCATTCGGGGGTACCGCACCATCTCCACCGAGGTGGCGGGCCTCCTGGCAGTGATCCCTCCCCTTCACTTGTTGGCGGCGAGGCAGGCGACCGTATACCGAATCGCCTGCACGTACCGCCGCCCCCTGGGGAGGAACTCACGGCCGCGGAGGAAGAGCAGATGCGGATCCAGAGACGCCAGGCCCGGTTGGATGTGTTCGAGCAATGGAGGCAAGCGCTTGAATCCTCGACGCGTCCGGTAGTCCGGGCCCTTCTGCCAATATTCGAGGAATGGTGCGGGAGTCGGGTCGGGTTGACCTTCCGCCCGACGCAGGTACTCACCGGACACGGTTGTTTCGGTGAGTACCTGCATAGAATGGGGCGGGAGCCCACGACGCAGTGCCATCACTGTGGCGAGAAGGTGGAGATGGCGCAGCACACTCTAGAGGAGTGCCCGACCTGGGCCGGGCCGCGCCGTGTCCTTAGAACTGCGGTGGAAGGGTGGGACCTCTCGCTCCCGGTCAAGGTCGGCCACTTGATCGGGAGCCGGGGGTCGGAGTCAGTGTAGCCAGACGGTGCGGCTCAAGCGGCTCGCAGGCCCCTTACGTCTCCGTCCCTCGCCTAGATGCTGCCTCAGCTATCCCCACTACCGCTGGCGCGACCGAGTGCTAGAATGAGAGCGGTAGCATGCTACCGACTCGGTTGCGCCAGCGGTAGTGGGTAAGAGTGGGGATAGCTGAGGCAGCATCTAGGCGAGGGACGGAGACGTAAGGGGCCTGCGAGCCGCTTGAGCCGCACCGTCTGGCTACACTGGTCGGAGTACGGAGAAGCTTTCGACGACCCCTCCTTGCCCTGGCCGGGGCACGGGAGCTGTGGGTGGACCGACCTGGGGCTCGGAAAGCCCAATTCGAAGGCTCCAGGGATGAGGACACCGGGCGGGGGCGGGTCCCTCCGCCCGGGGTTCCGTTACAGCAGGTTTGGGAGGAGCTAACCCCTCCCAACGGGATGTATGTATAGCTAGGAAGTGACCCGTTGAGTTTTTGCGAGATCCGGGCACCTCCACTATAGCTTAGGTGGGCGTGTGGTCTAGCGACGCCTTCCCCGAGGGAGCCCCACATAAACCCGCCCCCCCCCCCCGAGGTGGATCGGGGTATGCGTAATACATTTCCACACGATAAAAAAAAAGGTTTAGAGAAGCTAACTGACGGCGACAACGTTCAAAGTTCAACCAGAATCAAATTGATAAATAAAATTATGAATTACAATACACACTTACACAATAGTAGGAATACACACAATTTTAACAATACACTTTGTTCTGCTTTTAAAATTAAATCGACGAAGCAGTTCGTGAACAATAATGATAATCTATTAGTGTTAAAGTCTGACAAAGGCAATACAACTGTTCTCGTAGAGAAGGAAATGTACATTTCTGCGGTTACAAACATGTTGAACGATACAAACACTTATGTAGTTAGCAAGTTTCAATACAGCAGTACTTTTGAAAAAGAAGCAAACTGTATTATTTTACCTCACTGTTTAAAAAAAGGGCAAATTAGTGAACAATTGGGTAAACGATTAAAAACTTACAATGCGGTAACGCCTAGAGCATACGCATTACTGAAAACACATAAAGAACAATTATCATGGCGAATTACAGTCTCCTCCATCGGAGGACCCACATACAAACTTTCTAAATTCTTATCTAGCATTATACCTAAAATTATTGGTAACACATCATTCCATACTGTAGACAGCTGGAAATTGGTTAAAGAACTCAGAACCATTCAGGTTCCTGAAGATTCACAATTGATGTTGTGACAATAACTCCTAAACAAAGCCGCGGAAAACATTTTTGCAAAGGAAAATGTTGTTTCAAATGATCTCAGGAACCTCCCATTTCCGGCTGTTGAAGGAATTTCGGGACACCCTGTATATTACAAACAGGTATTTGGTATTGCAATGGGCTCTTCCATTTCCCCTGTCATTGCCAATTTAGAATTTAGTAATGGAAGAACTGGAAAAAGTTTCCATTTCTAAATTACCGTTTGAGCTTACATTTTATAAAAGATATGTAGATGATATTCTTACTGTTGCAAACGGGATCAAATAAGAACGTCGGTTGACACTTTTAACAATTTTCATAGCAGACTGCATTTTACACATGAAATTGAAATGGATTCAAGTCTTAAGTTTCTTGACGTTAGTACTAGTAGAGTGGGTAGAGAACTAAAAACAAATTGGTTTCACAAGACTAGCTCGTCTGGCAGATACGTAAATTTGTATTCTTTCCATTTGTTACAACACAAGATAGGTCTTGTCAAAGGTCTTATAGATCGTGCTATCTTTTTAGCAAATCCTGAATTCAGATCAAACAATCTGTCACTCATTAGAAATGTACTCAAACGTAATGGTTACCCTGAAAATCTCGTTTCTAACATCATCAAAGAACGAGTATTTGATCTATACCATCCTCTCCACGTCGAAAAGCGAAGAGAGGAAAGGTTTGTAACCGTACCAGTTACATATCGAGTGAGTGCGACAGACACGGTGGCGAATCCCTACCACAGCGAGCCGCGACAGGATCGGCGATCCTTGTCAGATTAAAGGAGCGCAGATCATCTAGCTAATTAGGATGCGCGCGCACCGATCCCCACTCGATAGAGATCGAAGGAGGTCGATGCGCGAAGCAAATTGATCACTCTACGTCTGGAAGCGGGTCTAATAACACGCGACTCTAATAGATCCGGCGAAAACCGGTACGTTGTCGAGAAGTCAAACCGACTTCGCATTTCTAGTCAAACCGCCTAGATTGCCTTCGTCTCGTACGCGCCTCAAACCGAGGAGTCATAGATGCAAACCGCACTGTGGCACAGCCGAAGTTAATTAACGGGTGTAAAGATCGAATCGGCGCACAGTGCGGCGTTCTTATGGACGGAGTGGACAAAAGTCTGTTCTTGACGGATTCTTATAGGAAATTTCACGCTGATCACGAATATACCATATATTAAGGGTCCCTGAATAGAGTTTAACAGTTTTTTCCGCAAAATACCGTTTTTTCGAAGATTTTTGATTGTTTTTGCGTGAAAAAACGGTTAAACTCCATTCAGTGACCCTTAATAATACATGGTTGTTACGGACAAGAAAGGGAGAGAACGACAAACTTCGATGAAACGTCACTTTATTTAATCCCGCGAAGGGATCGTCACTCCCTAACGAACTTGTATAAACAATGTAGCAATAAACACCACCGAAGCGCGGTAGTGCTCACAATAAAGAGAATGTTTAAAACAGAGCTAAGTAGAGGTAGCCGTTGCTTTAGAGATAATTCCCTACTCGGTGTTGAGTAAGGAGAGGATTCTCGATTGAAACCAGCTCAGCGGGACGCGATAACGTTCGAGAGCGAGCGAGATATACGAAAAGCGTGTTCTACTGCGTGAGATCGTGCGAAGAAGTAACTGAGTGATCGATCAGCTGGCCGTTAGCCGTCATCGGCGAAGAGCGTGGTTGGCTGATCGATCGAGCGATCCGCCAATCAGGCTCCCGTTCCGATGATCGACAGTCGATGGTAGTCGATATCGACGCGTGAGCCTATGGCCGCGCGAGCCGCTGATCGATCCTCGATCTCGCTGTCACTCGAACGGCCGCCGATAGCGTGGCCGCGCAATGGTTGACGCACATGCGCTGCTGACGCATTCAGCCAATCCCAAACATGGTATATTCGTGATTAGCGTGAAATTTCCTATAGTACCTCTAAGTATCTTTCTTTAGTTTGGGATCACACTGTATATTTCAAGTGATGGAAACAGGGGTCAGTTAAGAAAAATTGCTCTTCAATGCATCATCTACAAAAATGAGGAAACGATCAAAAATTAAATTGAATTTTATTCAAAATTGAATTTCAAATAATATTTCTAAACATTATAACAATAATAATGGACAGAATATGAAGGTAACTTCACCATAATAAAGGTATGCCTATTTACATAATATAGGCCATACACCTATGAAGTAGATATTTATAAAATCACTAATTTTATAACAGAAGAAATTTTGAACGAATAACTTCAAATTTTGGGGAAAAATATTATTAATCATTTAACTGGACTCGCTATTTTATGGAGAACCAGGAAAAAAATTATTTTCTGTTTTTTAGTGTATTTTAATATAAGCGTAGTTTTTAAAAAGTTTTTTATCTATTTTATTTTCTACTTTTATTGTCATCGGAAGCAAAGTATATATATATAAAATTTCAGTAAGATTGGTATATGTGAAGAGGCTTAAAATTCGATTACAAGATTTGACGCATAAGTGTGGTAAAAAAGAGCACAGAGCCGTTCAAAGAAGTTTGAAGCTGGAAATTTTTACATATTTGTGAAGTATAATAGTTGTGAAATCGAAATATGTCAAAACCCCAGGTTGTTTTGACCCGAAATTGAGAAATGCTTATCTGAAGATATTAACGTCTATAAAACTTAATTCTAACTTAGTGTTTTATTATTGCTACGAAACTATTTTAACGGTTATTGAAACAGGATAAGTGGATATTCCACACCTTCTTCAATACCTTCAATATTCAAAATTTAAAGAAAGGACACAAAACAACGTTCTTGATTACAGAAAGTCAGTAATTGATTGGGCCAGGTCTCGCGTAAGTTCTCCGATGAGCTCTCTAACGAGCTCGCTACCACTTATGGAAACATGATTCCTGCCGTTTGTTGTGGCTATTTTAGATTCCCAGCATTTGTTTCATACACTAGAGACATTTCTGAAGGGATAAGTAAAGCCAAACAAGGTGCGGAGAATAGTTATATTTTCGACTTTTGTCCATAGGCGGCCGCACTGTGCGGCGTAGAGTCAATTGTAAAGGTAAAGTACGCGAAGACGGCATTCTGATAGGAAGTTTCAGGATTGAGTCGTGTGATTATATTAATGGTCATAAGTAAATGACAGAAAGATATTGTACAGCTCATGTTTGTGACTCTAGAACTGAAGTGGAATCTGGCTCGCTCAACAGCGCAGAAGAAAAACACTCTTTCGGTGTAGCATAGCAAAAGGAGCTTTGGTACGTGTCGTCATATTTGTACTTCTCTGAGAAATCAGCAGAATACATGTATGTTGCGACGATCACCATCTGTCAGGGTTTACGCGTCCAAGTGGCAAACGTGATTATGTACAGTGTTGCTTTATTATTCTTGAACCGGAGTGGAATCTGGCTCGCTTAATAGCGCAGAAGGAGACACTTTTTTGGTGTTGCATAGTAAAAGGCGCTAGTACGTGTTGGCATACGGCATACTTCTCCGAGCAATCAGCAGAGTATCTACAGGGTGTCTCAAAATTACCTTAGTTTAATCAAATGGGAAGTTCCCGAGATCATTTAAAGCAACATTTTCCTTTACGAAAATAGCGTACGCGGCTTTGTTAAGGAGTTATTAACGAAAAACACGGACCAATCAGAGTGCGAGCTAGACGCGTACTGTCCGGCGCGCCGGCAGGCGAGCGTGGTGTAACGGCGCGATGCCGCAACGAACAAAAGTTTCTCGATGAATCCTCTCCAATTTCGACGAGCTTTGGATATGTTGTCAAGACCATGATTCTGAACAATATTTCCCTTTACAGTTTTTGTCGGTCGGCTTTAGTTTTCGAGATAATTGTAAAAACTTGTAATTGTAAATGGTTTCGGGAATCATATGATTATCAAAAAATCAATATTACCATATGATTTTCGAAAAATCAATATCTTCTTGGCAACGATTTCATTTGTTTTAAACAACGCCTTCATCCAATACATTGTACGTTGGAAGAGCATAGTTTCGCGCGGAATCGCGAAGAGGACGGAACTCTTACCGCGTCGGAGTATCTAATTAACTTCCCGATTTTATAGGGAAGTTACTGTAATTACCCCGAAAATCGAGTTTTTAGCAGATCTTCACGTTTCATGGCCATTGCAGTCATTTTAGACTATTTTCAGCAAAATGTTCGTATGTGTGTGTGTGTGTGTGTGTGCGTATGTATGTTGTAACCGTACTGGTTACACAATTACGTGTAGTATCAATCAATATCGATCCCCACTGCGATGTCCGTGACGTCACCTGCGATCCTTGTCTGTGACAAGGATATATAATGATCTATATAGGGAACAAGATGCGCACGCATCGATCCCCTCTCGATTATGATCGAAGGAGGTCGATGCGAGCAGCAGATTGAAGCACTCTACGTCTGGACTCGCTCCTATAAGCACGTATGAGTCAATACGCGTCTCGTGTTGAAATCGAAACTTTAAGAATTTAAATTTCATAATTTGTGTATTGCCAATAAGGCTTATTATTTCAGTATTGCTCACGACCCGGCTAATGGGCGATCAGAATCTCGCGTTGCGAATAATTATCTTGATTGTTAAATCTTGAAGGCTTTAGTATAATTTAAAAGGTTTATTTAGAAATTAAAGCGAATAGCTTGACTGCGAATGGTAATCGCGTACTGCCGAGAAGGCGAGATTTATGTAAATTTGTCACGACCCGGCTCAAGGGAAACTTTGATCGCATATTGCGAGTTGTGAAGAAATACGATTTATAATTGAATAAATGTCTATTGAGTGAAATCGTCGTTTGGACATTGAGTTTCCATTGAATTTAATAATTTTCAGTTGTGTTCTACGCGTGCCTTTACGTCGGTTCCAGCGGTCGTGGATATCTCGCTCGCCGAAGGACGGTTACCTGCGTTTTGCCTACGGTTATATTCGAAGTAGGATACCGTTTCCTATAAGTGTTCACTCAGTGATCTTCAGGGTATCTGGGTGTAGGATTTACTGTGTGTGTCGTTAGTTGACGAGATACACGGTAAATTTGCTCAGAACGGACTACAGGAAAAATTCGCATATCGCCATGGCCACGCAAGCGTGCCCTGCCTAGATATCCGTAATTTTTTCACCACCACGTTACGAGGTTGCCTAGAGAGCAGGAGCCGATTGCTCTTCCCGGAGAACTTCCGGCGGGACCGATCGTTTGCCTGAGTTCACTAGCCTGGTCTCGAACGAGGTTTATTCCTGTTGTCCTGCTAAGAGCGCATCGTTGTGTGGGTGGTAAGGAGTCGCCACGGCCACCTATCGTGCCCTGCCTAGTCTCCTGAACCACGCCATACAACAGGGTGAATTCCGGAGCAGGTAGACGCCGATCCCTGCTCCCGTAATATTACGGCGGTACCGATCGGTGCGGACCACGCTGTTCAGGGAAGTTTAACCCTATCCTTTTGTAGATCAGGAATTGACGAGTGATTGTCGATACGAGTTGTTTGCGTGAGGTAAACGTCGACGAAGCGTATTTCGCGAGCACGTGAATGAGAACCGCGATCGCGTCTAGGCTAGACCGTTTCTTGCGTACATTCCAGGAAAGGAAGCTTTGTTTACAGTACGTGGTCGTCGCGTTTCGTTCAAGGCGTATCGTTGTTGTGGTACGAATACAAGGTAATTGCGCGTACGACAAGTCGTGTACATTACGTAACAGTTCGAAAACTGTTCTCATCCAGGTCAAAGATTTCACAGAATATATCTCAGTTTTACCAGATATTGTCTACCAACGATTATTTATCTCTACCCAAACCCTTCCGCTTTCCAGTGCCTGGAGGCACGAACCGTTCACTAATCCATCGGGTCTAGTAACCAACCCGGTGTTGGAATTGCCTAAGAATAATTAACTTTTCTACAAGTCAAGTCATCACGAGTAGATTAAAAGATCAAGTAGCAGATAGCGGGTGTGTCTGGAATACTGCAGAGTTGCCACGGCCACGTATCGTGCCCTGCCGACTCTGATCAGAATTGCCCACGCACAGCCGTGAATCTTTTCTATTTCGGAACCGTTCGCCGCTCCTGTGATTATTCAGCGGTGCCGTTCGGTCTGCCGCAATTTATGATTGATCTTTCAATATATTGAAAGGGTTAACAATAGTTCGGTTACAATGTTTGTATGTTATCAAATTTTTCGTTAACGTTTTCTGAAAAAGTAACAACGCGATCAGAATGATGAATGATGCAATCGATGTGCCCCGCCGTAACTTAGAGCTGATTAGATTTTGGTCCATATTGGTCAAGTAATTTTTTAGATTTTTAGTTTTTTTTCGAAAGGAGTTGATTCTACAATGCAATTTATAAGGGAAGACGGAAATTTTCCACCAAAGAAACAAACGCAATTACAAAAAAATTTTTTTATGGATTTTTTTTTAACTGATGCTAATGTTACCCCGTGGAATAATCGAAAGTTATTCCAATGCAAGAGTGGGTTAATCATCGCTACTGCCGATAATACCTTTTCAAAGAATATGAATGAGTGTGCAAACTAATTTATATTACAATCTATTCAAAACGAATTGTTACCTGCAATTTTTATTCAACAGACTATACGCACGTCGTTTCATCGGTAGGACGCACCGTTGACAGACATTAACGTTTACTTAATATTGTAACGTCTTAGTACGATAGTAATGGTGTTTTAGCATTATTATTTAAATTGAAATATCTCCTGAACTACTAACTTTTCGACGTACATACGTTTGTACTTTTTTATAACGACTGTCCAGCTGCATCGATTGATGTATTAAACTATGCTTTAGAAACAGCCGAATGTAAAGAAGTCATAAAACCTGATTGTTATTTACGAGATAAACATATTAATTTATTTCACGAAATTATGAACAGAAATTTTTTGAGTAATTTACAAGAGATCCCAGAACATGAGACGAATATTCAGATAATATACACTGGTGAGATTGGGAAAAAGGTAGTAGTACATTGAATTTACACAAGATCTGATGGTAACGGAAATGTACACATTTATGATAGTTTTAATGCTAATCATTTGAACCATGATGTAATAGATTATTTGATTGCCCTTTATAAATATAAGAAGAAATCTATATTTCACAGAGTACAATATCAAAACAATGCGTTTGATTGTGGAGCATTTGCGATTTATTTTGCAACATTACTATGCTATAACAGGGAACCAAGCGAGCAACGAGCATACGATGTTGGTTTAATGCGACGTCATATAGCAAACATTTTGATAAGTAGAAAACTATTGAACTTCCCTGAAAACGTATAATCTTCTTAAAATGTACACTAAATAATGATAATAAATTATATACTGCAACTAACGAATCGGGAAGTTCTTTGCGTGACTCTCCAAGAGTCACACACCAAATACAAAACATTAATAGCTGTAGACCCTACTAGCCATGCGTACCAATAACCCTCTCGCAAAAGCAGTCGTACCCGCGAACTCGCGAAGCGAGTGGGCAACAATAACCCCACTCGAGCGAGCAACAATATCCCTCTAGTTTATTCCCGTTCGCTAGGATTACGAGTTCGAAAAGTGTGCTACGTGTAGAGTTCAATAATTGTATGATGATTGGTGTTTTGTGTTTTGTGTTTCACTGGAGTAACAAGCAAATGGATTTACGGCTGAATAAGTGAGTTTTTAATTCAATCAGTTTCTGCTTCTTCTCTCGTTCGGGTACAGTTGCCGATGATGTGGGCCCTCACCGATTTCGACGACCTTGAAATATGTTATAAATTCGATGTTTTGAATATCTTTTCCCTTTGAAATATAGCTCATCGAAATCGAATAGAAAATAGTACATCGATCGATTTACAATTACGAGTTTTTACAATTATCTCGAAAGCTAAAGCCGACCGACAAAAACTGTAAAGGGAAATATTGTTCAGAATCATGGTCTTGACAACATATCCAAAGCTCGTCGAAATTGGAGAGGATTCGCATCATCGAGAAAGTTTTGTTCGTTGCGGCATCGCGGCGTTACACCACGCTCGCCTGCCGGCGCGCCGGACAGTACGCGTCTAGCTCGCACTCTGATTGGTCCGTGTTTTTCGTTAATAACTCCTTAACGAAGCCGCGTACACTATTTTCGTAAAGGGAAATGTCGCTTGAAATGATCTCGGGAACTTGCCATTTCATTAAACTAAGGTAATTTTGAGACACCCTGTATATGTTTCGACGGTCACTAGTTGTCCGGGGTAACAATAAACTGACGCGTCGATTAAGTGTAATACGAGTTGCTAGATACTGAACCGGAGTACCGCCGAGATCACTGTATAGTGCAGAAGGGTGTTCTCTTTTGGTGAGGCGAAGGTAATAAGTATTATACGTGTTATCATGGGCGAGACCTCTCCGAGAAATCGGCAGGGTACGTTCGTGTTATAACGATCGAATACGTCAGCCGTCCGTGCTTTAACATCTAAATCCAGGTCGCTTACGATTGTTTAAACGAATCCAGACGTAGCGTCACTCGGCGTGTGCTGGGTGGCGTATAGTTAGAAGTATCGCGTTTGGCGACCGTATTTGTAGTAGGAGTTTTCGGTAAGGAATTTAATATCTTGCTCGTGGGCAAGTTTTGTAGAAGTATCACGTTTGGCGACCGTATTTGTTGTAGGAGTTTTCGGTAAAACATATAGTATCTTGCCTGTGCGCAAGTTTCTTTTTGATAATCGCGTTATCCAGCGTATTCGTCACGGTGTACGAACTCTCGAAGTAAATTAGTTAGGTGCTGAGAAATTGATATATATTTCGGAATAGTAGGGTCATCTCACGGTAGTGATTTACGACGTCGTGTTGACACCGAAACTCGATAATCTTAACGGTGTATCATTGCACAGAACAACTCTGTAAACAAAGGATTGGTACAATATACCCTACTTTTACCTCCCAAATGGTTCTCAACTTATTTACCAGATAATTTTAACGTCTCCGCTTTCCAATGCCTGGAGGTACGAACCTAATATCACTAATTACACTGTCCAACACCAAATTTGTTCCCAATATACTGTTGGGTCCTTCTTATAGAATTTTTTGCGCTGATTCCGAATCTGACCTTAATTTTTTTCCTATACGCACAGTTTTTGAGGAACATGGCTTTAAAAAGAAAACATATTTTTCAACTTTAAACAAATATTATGATGTTATTATAAAAGATATTGAATTGTTCTTTACAGCAAAAGATTCTGTAGACTTTCCCGAATCCAGTGATATATAATATTAATGCATTATGATTGTTTAAACATGTTTAAACAAAGTTTAAAGACGGAGAGACACCACTTTTGCACCAATTTTTGAGGATATTTTTCAATTTACCTCAAAAAATAAATGTCCAGCGGAAAATCGGACTATACCACGCGATAGAGCAGACTTTTATCTTGAAAAACCCCCCTTGGAAGTTTTTGCAGCATCGACGTTTCTACCGAACTAGAAAGCAAAATATCTTCGCCCGACATGAGTTATCGCCAGTGGCGCTCACCACTAGAACGGTCGTTCGCCGCTCCGTATCCCGTCGCTGCGCCGTATCCCGTCCCGAGCGCCACTGGCGATAACTCATGTCGGGCGAAGATATTTTGCTTTCTAGTTCGGTAAAAACGTCGATGCTGCAAAAACTTCCAAGGGGGGTTTTTCAAGATAAAAGTCTGCTCTATCGCGTGGTATAGTTCGATTTTCCGCTGGACCCTTATTTTTTGAGGTAAATTGAAAAATATCCTCAAAAATTGGTGCAAAAGTGGTGTCTCTCCGTCTTTAAACGTTGTTTAAACATGTTTAAACAATCATAATGCATTACTATTATATATCACTGGATTCGGGAAAGTCTACAGAATCTTTTGCTGTAAAGAACAATTCAACATCTTTTATAATAACATCATAATATTTGTTTAAAGTTGAAAAATATGTTTTCTTTTTAAAGCCATGCTCCTCAAAAACTGTGCGTATAGGAAAAAAATTAAGGTCAGATTCGGAATCAGCGCAAAAAATTCTATAAGAAGGACCCAACAGTATATTGGGAACATAAAAAAAGTTGAAATTTGTTGGACAGTGTTATCAGTAATTAGTGATACGAATAAATAAAATTAATATTCAAACTAAATACGGTTATAGGTTTAGAGCAAGAGGTCCAATAAATTGGAAAAATACAGTGGTTATCCCTTATATGAACAACATTTCTAATGACATTAGAAGAATTTTCAGGAAGGTTGGCTTGCATACTATCTATAACATACCTTTTAATTTTAAAAATTGGTTTCCATCGATTAAAGATAAATTACCTATGTTGAAAAGTTGTAATGTACTATATCCAATACCTTGCAAGAATTGTAACCATGAATACATTGTGTAAGGTTGGTAGCAGCGTGCGGTAGAGAGCGACCACGCTGTTGTCGACGGAGACCGATCGTCGCTTGTCTAAAACGACAGAGCGACGACGGCGGAGGCGCGATCGGCACTTTTGGTCGGACGCTCGAAGACGATATTCGTGTTTCCAAATATTATTTCCTGGACTCATATTTATTCCCTTACGCCTAAAGAGCCCTTACAAATTCAGAAGTGGGATTAAGACCGTGATTAAGACCGTGATTAAGACCGTGATTAAGACTGTGATTAGAACCAGTGCGGTGTTAGGGAAAACGTAATTTATTCCAAGCAGAGTTCTATTCTAAACAAAGAAAAGTTGCCATGGATCACGAGCCGAGAGCAGTGCAATTGAAAGCGATTTTACGGCAGAAAGGCCTACCGACGCACGGGAGGAAGGCCGAGTTGATCGCAAGGTTAAGGGGGCCGATCCAACTCGAGCGAGAGTGTGGTGGCACACTCACACACCGCTAGATACTGTATACGTACACAAGGATTGCAAGGGTCCGGCATTTTCCTAATCGCGTCTCGCTAATGCACATTTGGGACCCCTACGTAGTCACAATCGCTAGATAAAAGATCAATCTAGTCCGGATGGTGTCTCATATGGCCTGTTTTTGCGTTTTTTAGGTATAATTTTCATTATTCGGCAGCATGTAGCGGAGCGGCGAGAAGCATTGGGTGGCGCGACAGTGCTGCCACTGTCAAGCCACATACATTTTCTTAAATATCGAGAGATTTAGGGTTTTTATAGAAACAGCAGACACCATTCGCACTAGCTGGGACATACACAATGGCAATGCAACGTTTATTATGATAAACCATTATTGTTTAAACACACAGTTAGACCAATGCCGAAATGCACCCCCAAATGGAAGGCATGTGTGAAAGTATAGTTCCGGAAATTTTCCCTACGAGCGCTAATGTCTGTTACTGATCATTCAGTCACTGTATCGGTAAAACAGAGAACCAGAAAAAGCGTATTGCCGGTAAGTTAGGCTTCATACGCAAACGTGACGTCACTATACGGCTGACGTGATGCTGCGTCGGTGTGCTCGAGGGAGAGTGTGTGGTACACACTACCGCTCCGGCAGCGTGTACGTGTGCCTAGGTGGATCGCAAGGCTTCATGCAACATTTGGAACTCCTACGTAGTCACAATCGATAGATAAAAGATCAATCTAGTGCGGATGGTGTATAAAATGGCCCACTTTTGCGTTTTCGAGGCGTAATTTGCATTATTCGGCAGCAAGATGTCTGTTCGGGAGGCTCTGTAAGCTGTCCTGCTTGCAGAGTCTCCCGAACAGACATCTTGCTGCCGAATAATGCAAATTACGCCTCGAAAACGCAAAAGTGGGCCATTTTAGACACCATCCGCACTAGATTGATCTTTTATCTATCGATTGTGACTATGTAGGAGTTCCAAATGTGCATTATAGAGAAATGGTTAGACCAGTACCGAAGCCTTGCGATCCGCCTAGGGCCTAGGCACACGTACACGCTGCCGGAGCGTGTTTGTGTGCGAAGGCGCCACGCGGCTCGTCAAGCCTGCTTGCAGGGCCCCCTGACAGACATCTTGCTGTCGAATAATGCAAATTACGCCTCGAAAACGCAAAAGTGGGCCATTTTATACACCATCCGCACTAGATTGATCTTTTATCTATCGATTGTGACTACATAGGAGTTCCAAATGTGCATTGTCGAGCAATGGTTAGTCCATTACTGAAGCCTTGCGATCCGCCTAGGCACACGTACACACTGCCCGAGCGTGTTTGTGTGCGAAGGCGCCGCGCGGCTCGTCAAGCCTGCTTGCAGAGCCCCCTGACAGACATCTTGCTGTCGAATAATGAAAATTACGCCTCGAAAACGCAAAAGTGGGCCATTTTAGACACCATCCGCACTAGATTGATCATTTATCTATCGATTGTGACTACGTAGGAGTTCCAAATGTGCATTATAGAGAAATGGTTAGACCATTACCGAAGCCTTGCGATCCGCCTAGGGCCTCGGCACACGTACACGCTGCCGGAGCGTGTTTGTGTGCGAAGGCGCCGCGCGGCTCGTCAAGCCTGCTTGCAGAGCCCCCTGACAGACATCTTGCTGTCGAATAATGAAAATTACGCCTCGAAATCGGAAAAGTGGGCCATTTTAGACACCATCCGCACTAGATTGATCTTTTATCTATCGATTGTGACTACGCAGGAGTTCCAAATGTGCATTATAGAGAAATGGTTAGGCCATTACCGAAGCCTTGCGATCCGCCTAGGGCCTAGGCACACGTACACGCTGCCGGAGCGTGTTTGTGTGCGAAGGCGCCACGCGGCTCGTCAAGCCTGCTTGCAGGGCCCCCTGACAGACATCTTGCTGTCGAATAATGCAAATTACGCCTCGAAAACGCAAAAGTGGGCCATTTTATACACCATCCGCACTAGATTGATCTTTTATCTATCGATTGTGACTACGCAGGAGTTCCAAATGTGCATTATAGAGAAATGGTTAGGCCATTACCGAAGCCTTGCGATCCGCCTAGGGCCTAGGCACACGTACACGCTGCCGGAGCGTGTTTGTGTGCGAAGGCGCCACGCGGCTCGTCAAGCCTGCTTGCAGGGCCCCCTGACAGACATCTTGCTGTCGAATAATGCAAATTACGCCTCGAAAACGCAAAAGTGGGCCATTTTATACACCATCCGCACTAGATTGATCTTTTATCTATCGATTGTGACTACATAGGAGTTCCAAATGTGCATTGTCGAGCAATGGTTAGTCCATTACTGAAGCCTTGCGATCCGCCTAGGCACACGTACACACTGCCCGAGCGTGTTTGTGTGCGAAGGCGCCGCGCGGCTCGTCAAGCCTGCTTGCAGAGCCCCCTGACAGACATCTTGCTGTCGAATAATGAAAATTACGCCTCGAAAACGCAAAAGTGGGCCATTTTATACACCATCCGCACTAGATTGATCTTTTATCTATCGATTGTGACTACATAGGAGTTCCAAATGTGCATTGTCGAGCAATGGTTAGTCCATTACTGAAGCCTTGCGATCCGCCTAGGCACACGTACACACTGCCCGAGCGTGTTTGTGTGCGAAGGCGCCGCGCGGCTCGTCAAGCCTGCTTGCAGAGCCCCCTGACAGACATCTTGCTGTCGAATAATGAAAATTACGCCTCGAAATCGGAAAAGTGGGCCATTTTAGACACCATCCGCACTAGATTGATCTTTTATCTATCGATTGTGACTACGCAGGAGTTCCAAATGTGCATTATAGAGAAATGGTTAGGCCATTACCGAAGCCTTGCGATCCGCCTAGGGCCTAGGCAAACGTACACGCTGCCGGAGCGTGTTTATGTGCGGCGAGAGCCCTTCTTGTGGCGTAGCGGTCGTAGCGCGGGTCGTCGACACAGATGTCCTCAAGCCGAGGGAGATTTGGTGTGAAGGAGACTGGAACGAGTCTCCACGGTTTGGGGCCCTCTGCCTCTTCCTCACTCGGAGGTGGTGGCCTCGCGGGTTCGTCGGCTGGTTTCACGATCCGAACCGACCCGAAGAAGGGGGTATCGCGGACGATTGTTACTCCCTTGAGGATTCCTAAGAAACCGCTATACGTGGTTCCCGGCCCTTCGTGAGCGTGTTCCCGTACCAACTTTCTGAGCTGGTACTTGCGCCCGGCGCGTCGCGGCATGTGAGACCGACTAAAAAGGGGTCAAGGAGCGCGATCAAAATTTCCACAATTCGTGACGGCGGCCTTCCTTCGTACCGAGCGACCTGGTGGGCTCAGACGCACGACGGAACGCCGGTTTCTAGAATGACACGAACAACACTGACGGGTCTCACACACTCGCGAACACGACGGCACTGGCGCGGTATGGCACTGGACGATGCAGGATGGTGAATAGAACGGACGATGGTGTAGTGTAAAGAAAAGAAATGTAATTATCCGAAAATGTACAGGCAAAATAATGTAAAAGAAACAAAACGTGATGCAGCACGAAGCGCGATAGAATAAAATAAAACGAAGTAATAGAGAAAGCAAATGAACGTAAATGCAGCACGAAGCGCGATAGAACAAAATAAAATAAAACGAAATAATACAGAAAGCAAATAAACGTAACTGCAGCACGAAGCGCGATAGAACACAAATGAAATAAAACGAAATAATAGAGAAAGCAAATAAACGTAGCTGCAGCACGAAGCGCGATAGAACACAAATAAAATAAAACGAAGTAATAGAGAAAGCAAATAAACGTAACTGCAGCACGAGGCGCGATAGAGCAGGAATGAAATAGAATAAGAAGCGCCGAAAAGTATTGGCAAGGATAAGCGCGAAGTGATTTAGAATGTGATAAGGAGGTATACGACTTGATAAGTATGAATACTGAACTGGAACTGAGAGGACGAGGCCCTGATCCTTGCCTTATTTATAGGTCGAGCGCGGACCATACGAATTTGTGTAACACGTGCAATTAGTCACGTACGCCACGACTGTTTTGCGCGTTTTTAGAAGGAATCGTCCACTTCTTTGTTATCGTAAATAAAGACGATTAAGGTTGCGACGCTCGTCCCTGCCTGTTGCTAAGCCGGCGTACGCTCGCACCGGCTACCGTGTTATTATTCGTATGGTCGCGCTCGTAGGAGATGTGTGTATGCGTGTGTGACATGCACTGCGTGTTTACGCGTTTCGCTCGCTCGCTTGTTTGGCGCGGTTACGGTCCGAATATGCAGGTGTATACGCGCGCGGGCTTGTACGCGCTTATTTGAAATTTTGAACCTAGTTCAAGACATCGGACCGACGTCACACTTTTCTATTATTTCGTTTTATTTTATTTCATTTTGTTCTTTCGCGCTTCGTGCTGCATTCACGCTTTGTTTCTCTCTATTATTTTGCCTGTACATTTTCAGATAATTATATTTCTTTCTTTGCACTACACCATCGTCCGTTCTGTTCACCATCCTGCATCACCCAGTGCTATACCGCGTCAGTGCCGTCGTGTTCGCGAGTGTGTGAGACCCTTCAGTGTTGTTCGTGTCATTCCAGAACCCGGCATTCCGTCGTACGACTGAGCCCACCAGGTCGCTCGGTACGAAGGAAGGCCGCCGTCACGAATTGTGGAAATTTTGATCGCGCTCCTTGGCCCCTTTTTAGTCGGTCTCACATGCCGCGACGCGCCGGCCGCAAATACCAACTCAGAAAGTTGGTGCGGGAACACGCCCACGAAGGGCCGGGCACCACGTACAGCGAGTTCCTTGGGGTCCTCAAAGGAGTGAGAGTCGTCCGCGATACCCCCTTCTTCGGGTCGGTTCGAATAGTGAAGCCGGCCGACGAATGCGCGAGGCCAAAACCTCGGGTTGAGAAAGAGGCAGAGGGTCCCAAGCCGTGGAAACTCGTTCCTGTCTCCGTCGTACCAAATCTCCCTCGGTTAGAGGACATCTGCGTCGACGACCCGCGCTACGATCGCTACGCTACGAGAAGGGCTCTCACCTTGAGGTGGTACTATTGAGTGTGTGTGGTAGTTCGGTGGTGCACGTAGTCTAGACTCCCGTGTTCCTTCGTCGTACGTCTGAGCCCACCAGGTCGCTCGGTACGGGGAACGCGGGCTCGGCAGCTCCAACTAACGATCGTGCCCCAGTGACCTCTGTGTTCCTCCGCGTACGTCTGAGCCCACCAGGTCGCTCGGTACAGGGAACACAGACTCGGCAACTCCGAATCCTCCCAACGCGACAGGCGAACTTCGTGACGACCACCGTATCACGCACACCTCCACGTCCTGAACGCGCCTTACACGCGTCGCGGTCGCGTCGTGCGAACTATTTATTTCAGCGCCGCATCCCCGTTCTCGGCGACCTGAGCATTCGTTCGTTTCTCGCCAAACTATTCGCGGCACTCTCGGCAGGCACCGGTATCGGTCCTGATCAGACGTGGGCGTACGGACCACGTGGATCGAAGATCGTCATTTAGAAATCTCCGTTACGATTCTTATTTGTTCGCCGGAGTTTCCGGCCGCGGGTCGTAACACTCTAATTTCTGGATATCTTTGCGGTATTTGTACTACACTGGGTAGTTCCATACTAGTATCTATTGGTTCAGGAACTTCAGAAGAAATAATATCGTCCTGATTAGGTGTTCTTGTATCAAGGTATAAAGAATTGTCAAAATTTGAAGAACTGCGGGGTACGCTCGTTCCAGGATCAGAATTCGATTGCGATGTTTGCATATCAGTAGGGTATATACACCGGTTCTAAATCAACGTTAAATTCACGAGAGTGCATACCTTATTTCACGGGAGAGCGGTACCGCCGCAGAGCGATATTGCGCAAGCATATTCTAGAGAGGGGGGTGGGGAGCGGGGGGGAATTTTCTTGGAATTATAAGAGGGAGATCGTTTCTAGGTCAAGGGCGACGATTCGTGGAATTATTTTGCAATATTGCGACATATTTTTCTTGGAATTATATTTTTCTTGGAACGAAGGGAGATCGTTTCTAGGTCAAGGGCGGCGTTTCGTGGAATTATTTTGCACTATTGCGACATATTTTTCATGGAATTATTGCGCCATATTTTTTCCATGTAATTGTTGCAATAAACGTCATGGAATTATTACGTCATATTTTTTCCATGGAATTATTACAATAATCTTTTCACTCAGTGTCATTCCCACGGTTGGACACTTCTCCCCCATGGCGGCCATAGTGCTCCAGAAACGTGTTCGAACGTGTTTTGCGATACCCCCTTTGTAAGAGAGAGAGATGTAAGAGAGAGAGAGATGTTACTTCATTGGCCTCCCTCCCACTTCCCCATGGCAATCATAGTGCTCTTGAAACATGTAAGCGTGAGAGTATTGCGCTTTTATCGTTTCACCCGGTGTCATCATAATTAAAAACGAGCGCTGCATCGTTGGAGTGCAATTGAGACTTGGAAATTTCAAAGTTGAAAAGAATATTTTGTTAACAACGGTAGCAAGATGGTTGAAACGTGGAAAAAAATGATGAAGTGTTTGACACGCATGTCAATGCTGGTGAAAACTATGGACGAGTATCGCGAATGGCATCGCTCATACATCGAGTCTCTGCAGTGTTGCATCAATTATCTAGCCTGTGCGAAGGATGAATTGTCGGTAGGCGAGAAATTTAGTTTAACATCGACTATGTGTCGTATGAAAACTTTGAACGTTTCGTTGAATCATCGTATTTCGTCGTCGCGCGTCGGTAGAGGTTTATACGACCGTGGCGGTGCGAGAGCCTCGACGCTTCGTTGGGAAAATGTCGAGTCGGCGTTTGAAAATCGCATATCAACCGGCATCGTTATCAACGTCGAACATATCGATCCTAAGCAATTTTTACAACACGCGAAACGAATAATTACAGGACGCGTTACAGAATTTTTAAACGTGCATTCATCGCTGAAAGCTGGCGTAACGTTGGAGGCGGAATTCATGCAGCGCGCCAACGAGGTTTCCGTGAAAAGTTTCGGCACGCGAAACGTCGCGTTGTTTCGGACGAGCAATCTACGACGGTGGTACCAGAAAGACGTTGTGCCAACGATTTTGACATCTTTGGAAGAGTTTCAAGAGCGAGACAGTGGGTGGGCGCTGTCGAAGATACTACATTTGATTGTGAACTTTGGCAAATATCAGCCGTTGCAAGCCGGTTGCACCGGTGCAAGCTATTTGCCTCGAACGATACAGCGGAAAAGAGCGGTAGTGAACGTGATTAGCAACGACAACGCATGCTTTTTTTGGGCGGTCGTGGCGGGTCTCTATCCAGAAGAGACAAATCCGTCACGTTTGTCATCGTATCCACACTACAAAGCGATGCTTCGAACCGAAGGTTTTCAGTCGCCCATGCTGTTCAAAGACATTCGTAAATTTGAACGAGAAAACGACGTTTCCGTGAACGTGTTCGAATGGGCGCGCAAGAGATGCGTAACGCTTCATTTGACTGAGAAGAAACGGAGGAGACATGTCAACTTGCTGTTTCTACAGAATGCTGCAAAGACGCGTGGTCATTACGCGTGTATACGAAATTTGTCACGATTGGTTTCATCGCAGCTTAGCAAGTTGGATCATAAGAAGCATATTTGTGATCGGTAAGTTGCACGTTTTTGAATTTTAAAAAAATTCTTTGAAGCAGAAAAAAGTTTTTTCCCTCAGGTGCTTGCAATATTTTCCCACGCAGGACAGATTAAACGTTCATACGATCGACTGCGAACGAATGAACGATTGCGCTCTAGCGCTTCCAACGAGTGAAGATAAGTGGTTGCGGTTTAAAAACTTTGCGAACAAAGAACAGACACCGTTCGTTATCTATGCTGACTTGGAGTGTCTGCTGCTGTCTGAGGAGCATGCAGGAGAAGGCCGTGCGGCACGCGTACAGTATCAACATCACCACGCGTTTAGCATAGGATACTACATGTGTTGTCGCTACGACGTATCGTTGTGCGAGTATCAGGTTTATCGTGATAAAGAGGGATGCGCCGCGTGGTTCGCGAACAGGTTGTACGAGCTGAGTCGCAAATTACAGCCGATATTCGACAAAACGGTACCGATGAATCCGCTAACCGAAACGGAAAAGTTAAATTTTCGTACGGCCACGCATTGCCACGTCTGCGAGAAACCATTTGAAGAAAACGATATACGGGTGCGCGATCATTGTCATTTCACGGGCGCGTATCGTGGTCCGGCTCATAATGGATGTAATTTGAGCTATCAATCTTCGTACGTTATACCGGTGGTTTTCCATAATTTATCTGGCTACGACGCACATTTCATCATCAAAGAATTAGCAAACTCGTTCGAGGGGCGGATAGACGTGTTACCATTGACGAAAGAGAAGTATATCTCGTTCACGAAAAACGTTTCCATCGAGAGAGAGACGGGCGAAGAGCAAAAGTATGCAAAGTTGTTGAAATTCCGCTTCATCGACTCGTTCAAGTTCTTGAACTCGAGTCTGGACAAGCTGTCATCATACTTGGACAAAAGTAAATTACGCATCGTACGAGGTGAATTTGCACATCTTTCCAACGACGACCTCACCCTTTTGACCAGAAAAGGCGTTTTTCCATACGACTATCTGACATCGTACGATAAATTAAGCGATACATGTTTGCCACCGCGCGAAGAATTTTACAATCGGCTGTATGGCCGCGAGATATCCGACGTCGATTACGATCACGCGAATACGGTTTGGTCACGTTTCGCTATACGAACGCTAGGACAGTACAGCGATTTATACTTAAAATTGGATGTGCTGTTGTTGGCGGATGTTTTCGAAAATTTTCGCGATGACTGTCTCGAGAATTACAAGCTCGATCCGGCACATTATTACACGCTTCCTGGTTTCGCGTGGGACGTGATGCTGAAAATGACAAATATTGAATTGGAGTTGTTCACCGACGTGGACATGCTTTTGTTCGTGGAGCGAGGAATACGTGGTGGATTGAGCCAGTGTTCTCACAGATATGCACATGCGAACAACAAATATTTACCTACACATGACTCGAGTAAACCGTCCACCTACTTAATGTATTTCGACGTGAATAATTTGTACGGTTGGGCTATGTCACAACCTCTACCGTACAGAGACTTTCGATGGGTGAACGACGGGGTAGATGATTTCGACGTTGAATCCGTTCCGATCGATAGCCCTGTAGGATACATTTTGGAGGTGGATTTAGAGTATCCGAGCGAAATTCACGATGCCCATGCGGATCTTCCATTTTGTCCAAGTCACGACGTGGCGATGACCAGCTCGAGTCAAAGAAAGTTGATGGCAACACTTCGCGATAAGGAGCGATACGTTGTACATTACCGATACCTCCAACAAAGTTTGAAACACAATCTGAAATTGAAGAAAATTCATCGAATTCTAGAGTTTCAGCAGTCGCGATGGTTGTGCGGCTATATCGATTTGAACACAAAATTACGCGCAAACGCGACCAACGATTTTTCCAAGAATTTGTTCAAATTAATGAACAACGCTGTATTTGGAAAAACAATGGAGAACGTTCGAAATCATGCAACTGTGAAATTACTTTCTCGTTGGAGCGGACGGCACGGCGTCGAACGATTGATAGCTAGACCAAATTTTCACAGCTATACAGTGTTTTCCGAGGACTTTGTCGCGATTCAGCTGAAAAAGCTGCTCGTTAAATTTTACAAGCCAATCTACGTAGGCATGTCTGTATTGGATATATCAAAATTTCATTTGTACAGCTTTCATTACGAGTACATGTATCCAAAATTCCAGCAAAATTGTAAGATTTTATACACGGACACGGACAGCCTGATGTACGAGATCGCTTGCGATGACGCGTACGAGGCGCTGCTGAAACGTGATATCCATCGATACGACACCAGTAATTATGTCGTGAACAACGTTTACGGTGTTCCGATCGCGAACAAGAAACAGCTAGGATTGATGAAGGATGAGAACGGTGGTAAAATTATGACAGAGTTCGTAGGGCTTCGTTCGAAAATGTATGCGATTCGCGTGCAAGATGATCAGGAAACGAAAAAAATCAAAGGCATCAGAACAAACGTTACCGCTCGGGATATAAGTTTCGAAGACTATGTCGAATGCCTTCGTAATAATACGGAAAAAAGTGTTAACAGTAATCGTATAGCGTCTGTACGTCATCAAGTGTATTCAATGTCGGAAAAAAAATTGGCATTGAGTCCGTACGACGATAAGCGATATATTTGCAGTAATCTGATCAATACTCTTCCTTGGGGACATTACAACATCGATTGAGAAGTTTTTTATCCATAAAAGAAAAAAGGTAGGGAGATTATTGCATGTCTTGAAGACGAGTCGGGGAGGGGGATGCTTCCATTTTGTTGTAAAAAGGAAGTGGTGGGGGAGCGTCCTATAAAAGCATTGTATTCCGAGCGTCACGCTTCAGATTGAGACAATCTCAATCACGAAAACAGCACGATGTATTACAACCATCATTCGCCCGCTGAATGTAATCGTTCAAACACCGAGGAGCCATACAAAAAGAGGAGACTAAATAATATGTAAGTAGAAAGATGAAAAATTGTGAAATTTAGAAAAAAACGTCTAATTTTGAAATCTGTTGCAGGGGTTTTCCCAACAACAGCCCTATTTCATCGATGGTACAGCCATCATCGTCGTCGAGGAGTTCGCGCCGGATCTTGGGCCGAAGATATTCAATAGCCGGCAATTATTTTAAATATCTGGAAATTGGTGTGCACGTTGGCGACGATATTCGTGCGGAACTAGCTATAGGAGATAACCGCGGTAACGAGATCACGTTTTCCCTGGACGCATGGACGGAGTTGTTGCGCACGAAGGAGTGTATTTCCGATTTACTTTCATCGTCTATGCAGAAACAGTGTAGAAAATTGAGCGATGATTTAACATTGCAAATAGTTAATCTCGATGGTAGGAAGCTAGTGAAACTATCGAGTCAGTTCGTAGCTCTGTACATCACGGAAAAAACTATGCGTAACTTGTACAATCTTGAATTCTGCGTACACAATGTGCATTCATGGTTGATCGACAATGTTCCCACGGTTGTCGATAAATATATGAATTTTGTCTTTGCGGTGAAGGACGCCAACGCGAAGAATATCGTGAAAGCGATCGTCGAGAGCGAATCTTTCGATCAAAGTTCACTGATCGATTGCGAACTGGTGGCTTCGTGTGCTGATATCATCGCGACCGAGGCGCAAAGAAACAGATGGGTTTAAAAATTAATGTTGTGTGTGAAAATTGTCTTTTGTAACGATATTTTTAAAAATAAAAAATTATTTAAGACTCTTTGTATTTTTTATTGTAACATTACATACAATTCCTACAGAAATGTAATTAACGCAGAAAAGGGGAATAAAGTATAGAGAAAAAAATTAATTGTCATAAGTAAAAAACAATTAAAGTATATTCGTTTTAGATATCCACGAATTATGTGACGCGTCCATTCCCAACCATTTTACATATACTTTATTTCCTTTTCTGCGTAATATTTTTTCAACTAAGTATATGTCAGGATATTTTGCCGCGCGTATCTCGTGTTCGTAAAATCCTCCAGCGATAGGTTTGTCCTTCGAGTCAGCCAAGAGGTATGTGACAGGATTCGTTCGTTTCACCGCGGTAATCTTGAATATTTCGGTTGACCAGTTCGGCGTGTATCCTTTGTCGAATAGGGTTTTAAACTTGCTGACGCGCACGCGATCATCGATCTTGAATTTGGCAGGACCAGCAATCTTCACGTTGCTGTACACGGTCGACAGAAGGTGCCCGGCATTTTTACGGTTCACATCGACGGGTCGCATACGGATGGTACGATGTTTTCGATTATTGTAGTCCTCGGTCAACGTGGGAAGCGCATCGATCCAACGATATTTTCCGCTCAACGAGAAAAATTTCCACATGCTGTTCTTCAACGTACGATTGAAACGTTCCACGACGGACGCTTTCATAGTGCTAAACGTGGAAAAATGGTGTATGTTGCGGCTCCTCAGATAGTCTTGGAACGTTGCATTGTAGAATTCTTTCCCCATGTCAGTCTGCAAGTTGTTCGGGGCTCTACCGTCCTTCTTCAACGCTGACGCGAAAGCTTTGCACACGTCGCTCGCATTTTTACTCTTCAAAGGAACCGTCCACGCGTATTTGCTAAATACATCGATTATCGTGAGAATATATCGATGCCCTCGATTGTCTCGCGCATAGTTTTGAACCTCAACGATATCGGCTTGCCAAAGATCATCGAATCCTCGCACGATCACACGTCTACGCGGGTAAAAACGTCTCGCCGGAGCATGCAGCTCTTCCACCACGTTTTCTTTACTCATCGTCGTCGTCGCTGTATCTGCACGTATACTTTATCGAGTTTATCATATATACTCATCTGAAATTTTTCTTTCTCAGTTATATTTCCCTCCCTCATTTTTTCCAGCGCTCTCTCAAGGATGATCATTTCTTTACGATGAATGTTACTTAGTATCAATAATACATGATAGCACAGGTACAGGTGTACAGGTGTACAGGTACAGGTACCGGTGTACAGGTACCGGTACAGCTGTAGCAGTATGACGGTTGGCTGTCGGTACAGCTGTAGCAGTATGACGGTTGGCTGCCAAGATCGGTTGACGCGTTTCTTTTAATATTATCTTAAAATCTTATTCTGAAGTTCCCCAGCCGATCGTTGATGACGTCTTTTTTACCATCTCCTTCTCGAGCATTTGCAACCAAATTATCGATTCTCGCGTCGATATACAGGTACAGGTACAGGTACAGGTACCGGTGTACAGGTATCGGTACAGCTGTAGCAGTATGACGGTTGGCTGTCGGTACAGCTGTAGCAGTATGACGGTTGGTTGTCAAGATCGGTTGACGCGTTTCTTTTAATATTGTCTCGAAATCTTATTCTGAAGTTCTCCAGCCGATCGTTGATGGCGTCTTTTTTTACCATCTCCTTCTCGAGCGTTTGCAACCAAATTATCGATTCTCGCGTTGATATGTGAATCGGTTGATTTCATATTTTCGTTTGCATCGTATCGGACGTCCTGTATCGTGGTCAGTATTTCTGACTTTATCGTTTCTTTAGCGGTTTTCAGATCTTCAATCAGTTTTTCATTCTGTTTAGCTAATATTTCAGACTTTATCGTCTCTTTAGCGGTTTTCAGTTCTTCGACCAGTTTTTTCATGATCTCAGACTCGAGCGTCGCGTTAAGCGTGTCCACATATACTTTGGTTGCAGCATGATCGTTTGCCTCGGGATTCGCCACGCGCCCGATCCTCATACCTTTTGCATCATACAATCTAGCATCATCGTTCATACATATGGTGTTATCACGCACATAACTTTTAAAAACGCCGGGATAGAAAATCGAAGAAACATTCGACTCACGTTTGTTTGCTTCGTGAAACACCATACCAAATTTGTCGATAGACATTTTTGAGTTAGTCTTCTTCTTCGATTATCGTCAACTCGTATCGCTTGCACAACCGTTTTACTTGCTCTTCGATCTGCAGCATTCGTTGAAATAGCTCATCCAGTTTTATCCATAGACTTTGAAATCTCAAGTTCCAGCTTTCACCGTCGTCGTCGTCTCCTCCTCCCGAGGATATCGTTTGATTCGTTTCGCAACAATTAAGACGAACACGCATTATTATCGAGCCGTAACAATTGACATTTCATTCGACACTAACTCAACGAAACGCACGCGCTTTAATTTATAATTATACCGGCTTCGCGAAGTTCTTCGATTATCGACATTATTTCGTTGTTATGGTTGGAATGACCGGCATTCTTCGAAGCGGTTAACAATTTCAAACGATCAACGAGTTCGTTCGGATCGTCCCAATGCACGTAATCGATTGGATGGTCAGTCACGCGCATAGAAGTTGGAAGTTGAATCCCTTTCCCGCCTCGCGGCAAGAACATCGGTCCTATTACTTTCTTGTACTTGTAACCTTTGTTTCCCATAAGCTGATTCCTGTGTCGATGCGCTTGCGTAACAATGAGAATGCTTTTGTACACGTTCTTATCGTCATCGGTGTACAGCCGGTTGTTGGGCAATTTACTGAATATCAATTCATAAAGACCGCGAGTCCCCTCGTACCGTACTCCGTCAACGATGATATCGTCGTTGTGATCCACCTCGAACGTTGAATTTCCCAGCATCAGCTTATCGTCCTGGAGATATACTCCGTATACGTTGTCGGATTTTTTCGTTGGTCCGCTAAAAAATTTTTCCAAATATTTACGCGCCAAAGGTCCGAAATTCTCGGATAGATATTGATTCTCCTCTTGATGAGTTTCGGGATTTTCAAAAATATTGTGCATAGAAGATTCCAAACATTCCGTGCTCGGCGATTCGAAGGTATCCTCCTCCTGTCGCGGCGGTACCACCACCGTCGCCGACTCGATCTCGTCATCGTCAAAAGATATTTTTCTCGAGACATCCTCGTTCTTTTTCTTCTTTATTCTTCTTCTTTTTTTTGATAGGAGGGGCGGAGTTTCCTTAATATCCGAGAACGTGTTGTCGTCCGGTTGAACAGTAGCCGTATTTTGAACTAGCTGTTTGAGCGGTTCGACGATCGGTTGTAAAGTTGTTCGTAAATTCGTCTCGGCCGTCATTTTCCCAACTTTCAACGCTAAATACTTTTTACGTATGGTATCGCTGGTCTTCGCTATTTCGTTCACGACCGAAGCTCGCAGCTTCTTCTCTTCGACGACATATCGAGGGAGAATTTTCTAATGTGACTCCAACGACTCTTACCGAGCAACTGTGCTCATTACAGTACAACAAACTCGTTAAATCCACGTCTGTAACGACCACGACTCACGGGGCTGTCTTTATCGATTACGAGAAATCCGTACTTCTTTCGCCAACAATCCATGCATAACGTGCTAAACGTCTCGAACGACATATCAGTATTTACATGATCCTGATGAATGTGACGCAAGTTCATGGTATCCTGTTTGAACAGAATCAACAGATTGGCATTGTCGCGAATTAAATGTTTCGGTATCCTCGCGTACGACTGACCCAGGTAGAAGCAATCGACGTGCGAATGTCTACCCATCGCAAAATACTCTCTCATGATATCCTGCTCGTCGCATGCCACATCATCGAAGATGAATATTGAATCGGGCCGTGCTTCTGCGGGAGGAATTACGTCAGCGTTGTTCGCGAACGCGAAGTAGCCAACATCCTTCCCCACGGATGAGAACAGTTTGCTCAAGTATCGATATTTTGGCTGACTCAGCGATTTTGAGTACACGTAAACGTTTGCGAATCGTAGCCCGTTCGCGCTCTCCAGCAGGCTAATCATAACGTTCGTTTTACCGCATCCTGACGGACCGCTTATGACGCATCGTACATTGCTTGGTAACAATGATCCATGTTTTCGCATCGTCTCGTCGCAATCGTCGAACGCGCGACACGTTGGAACACGAATATCCAAAGATTGTCTTACAAAACGCATGATCTGATTGATTCGATGTGGTGGGTGGTTGGGGGGGGGGGGTATTTATACGAGAGCTCGAACACCGTCGACATCAGTCACTCTTCGTGCCTCCCCGAACGTGAGAGAAAAAGAATCTGTGTTCTTTAAACAGAGAGAGAGAGAGAGCAGAAAAATAGTTTATGCACATGAATCGTCGTTCACAACGGTGTCTCGGTCCGCATACGGGTAAGGGGTTGTTAAACAGAGCTATAAACGCGTTACCGTTCGAATTGCATATACCTGGTTATCAATTCTGCGGTCCTGGTACGAAACTGACCAAGCGATTAGATCGTGGGGATCGAGGAATCAATCCGTTGGACGCGGCCTGTCGCGAGCACGATATAGCCTATTCACGGTACAAGGATCTTGGAAATCGACACGCGGCCGATCGTGTTTTGGCGGATCGAGCGCTGCATCGAGTAACGTCCGGAGACGCGGCGTGGGGGGAGAAGGTGTCCGCGGCCGCAGTGTTGGCAGCCATGAAAGCTAAAACGAAATTGGGCATGGGTCTGATAAAGAAAAAAGGTGAAAAGAAAAAGAAAACGACAAAACGAATTCTCCCAATCGCCAAACGCGGCGGTTTTCTGCCGTTGCTGTTGCCTGCTTTGTCGGCTATAGGAGCATTGACGGGCGGTGCTGCGGGAGTAGTCAAAGCTATAAACACCGCGAAAGCTGCGAAAAAACAATTGCAAGAAGCGGAGCGACATAATCGAGCCATGGAGGGTCGTGGGATACGTCTCGCTCCGTATAAGCATGGGAAAGGCTTGAAGGAGAAAAAAAAAAACGAAGAAAGACAACACAACGACAGACGCCGAATTGATGGTCATCTGTAAAGGATTACCATATTTTCGTGGAGTTTTTATGCGTGACGATTTGCCGCGGCGCGTGTGGATAAATGAGCGGGGTATAGTCAATCTGGATAATAGTCGTGGTCCGGGAACCCACTGGGTCGCATATATAAAGCACGGCTCGCGTGTCAAATATTTTGATAGTTTTGGAAATCTTCGACCGCCAATCGAGTTGATTCGCTATTTCGGCGCGAACGCGACTATCTTATATAACCATAAACGTTTTCAAAACTACGAAGAAAGCGTGTGTGGACAATTGTGCGTGAAATTTCTCCGAGAAACTACGTTATAAATTGTCTGGGAAAAAGTCTGTCTCCCTCTGCATGATGCATGCGAAAAAGTCATTTACGTTCACGTTGTCGGGAAGAAGCAGCGTACTGTCATCCAAGTGCTTTCCACCCATAGATCTGAGCAATGGCGAATACGAGTTGGGATTGCTCGATTTGCAAACTTATTACACAATACCAAACATCAGCGCCAACATTGGAAACAATCGATTCTACTTTGGTGAAAAAGATGATGAGATCATCATCCCCGACGGTTCATATGAATTGGAAGCTATCAACGCATACTTGAGGCGTGAAATATGCGCGCGATATCCTAAAAAAAATGTCGATGAGTCATCTGCCGCCTCCGATATTGAATATCCGCTGGTCTTACGGGCGAACAACAACACCATGAAAAGCGAAATTATAAGCGAGTATCAAATAAACTTTGCAAAGCCTTACAACGTGGGGTCTATCCTAGGATTTTCCACGGGTCGAGTTTTACCACCGAACATGTTGCATACATCGAACGCACCTGTGAATATCATCAGCGTGAATATCGTACGAGTGGAATGCAACATAACCACCGGATCGTACGACAATGGTAAACTCGTTCACACGATACATGAGTTTGCGCCCCAGGTACCGCCAGGGTATAAATTGTCGGAAACGCCCGCGCGAGTCATTTACCTTCCGATCGTTGCACGAGTCATTGACGATTTAACGATTCGCATAGTTGATCAATCCGGGCGTTTGATTGATTTTCGAGGTGAAGAAATCACGGTGCGACTACACGCGCGACGAAGCAATGCTAATTCATAACAATACGGCATTCCATACGTTGAACAACAGCAATAAACTAACCACGGAAAAAAGGTCATCGATTCGTAAGAAATTAACCGTGGAAAACGCAAAGTATCTACGATCTTTGGGATTTATTGTTAAAAAGTGAGAGGAAAAAATCATGTTTGGTGACATTTTGAACATCTCCGAAGAGCCGATCTTCGACAATCGCATAACGAAGATTGAGCTGCACACGTACAATCCGTATGCTAACACGACGTTCGAAAACAGTGATGAGATAAGGATACCCATTCAACAACAAGACCTGTACACGCTCCCGTGTAAAAGCTTCCTATACGTTGAGGGAAAACTTAGTTTATCAGGAAAACTTGAATTACCGGCTGGAGGAGAATCCCACATCGATACGGTGACCCTCGAGAACAACGCTGTTGCGTTTATATTTGAGGAAATACGTTATGAATTGAATGGAGTGGAAATCGATCGGTCAAGAAATCCCGGTGTGATGACAACTCTGAAGAATTATGTGAGTCTGTCCAGAACGAGAAGCGACGCGTTGTCCAACGCTGGTTGGATGTATACCGATGACAAACAGAAGCAGACTGCAACGACCACGGCTGCGATACATTTCAACTTTTGCGTTCCTATGAGCGTTTTATTAGGCTTCTGCGAAGACTACAAACGTGTTGTGATAAATGCGCGACATGAATTGATTTTGATCCGCTCGCGTACCGACGCGAACGCGTTGCACAGTCCTTCCAACAACGCGAAACCTATTCTGGATCTGTACAAAATTCAATGGCGAATGCCGCACGTCGCATTGGATGAAGTACATAAGCTGTCCATGTTACGTATTTTAGACAGCGACAGACCGATCGGAATGAGCTTTCGATCGTGGGATCTGTATGAATATCCTCTACTACAGACGACTACGAAGCATACATGGGCGATAAAAACAGCTCTGCAAATGGAAAAACCACGATATGTGATATTCGCTTTGCAAACCAATCGAAAGAATAACTTAACGAAAACGGTTACACGATTCGATCATTGTGCATTGGCAAATATTCGGCTTTACTTGAACTCGGAAACCTATCCGTACGATGATTTAAATATCGATTTTGAGAAAGGTAAATACGCGTTGCTCTACGACATGTATGCAAAATTCCAAGAATCGTACTATGGAAACGGCGAAGCGCTACTCAACGTCATGGATTTCCTGCATTATGGTCCACTCATCGTTCTCGATTGTTTCCGACAAAACGAAGCGTTAAAAAATGCTACGGTCGACGTGCGAATTGATTTCGAATGTCGAACCGACGTCCCTCCATCGACAACAGCCTACTGCTTAATGATACATGACCGCATCATGGAGTACAGTCCATTGACGAATATTGTTCGAAAAATTACTTAAACCGTTTATACAGATAAAAAATATATGTACTTTATCAAATAAAAAATTATGTGAAAGATCTTATTTTTTTATTAAAAAACAATCCTCCTCATACCCCACATTACAACAAACACTTGCAACCATCGTTTATTCCATTAGAAATATGACTTTAGATTTTGTATGATGTAATGCTGTGTGGATGAAACTGTCCATGGAAACATGACACCAGGTGAAAAGATAAAGAAATATGATACAATACCGCTCTAACATGCAAGATAAAAAATATGCTGACTTTACAGTAATAGCATCCTCCTCCCCATAGATTTTTTATATTAGTGGTGTGGGTATCCATTATAAATTGGTCGCATTATAAGTTACATCACATAACAAACGTTGACAGTCACGGTGATCGCCATACATACAAAGTTACATCGCGTGTTTTTTATCATCCGACCAGCCAACTTTGGATATCATCCTTTCTTCAACGGTAAGTACATATAATACAAAATTAATAAACGATTGAAAAATCCGGTGAAAAAACTTTCTTTATTTAGATGGATCGTATCTCTCACATCATTGACATGGATGGATTTATTGTAAAAAAAAAATTCATGTGCAAAGAATTAGCCATGATCAATGTTTGTTACGACGGTTCGTTCGAACTCTCTGAATTTTGCTTAGGGGAGAAATTTCATTCTTTATCTGCCGCTGACAAAAAGTCGGCATGGTATGTCAGCAATTTCATACATGGGATTCCATTCAAAGATTTCGGCTATGAAAAATATCAGCAGGACGATATATTCAAAACTATTCAAAATTTTGTGTGTGATTATGCAAATCCAGTTGTAGCATATAAAGGAGGATGTTTCGAGAGAGACATCCTTCGAAAAATGAACATAAACTCAATAAATTTAGAAGATTTCAACTGCCCAAAATATGATGTACTAGTTCACGATCCCATGTATGAAATTGCTGACAAACCGTGTCGACTTCACTGTTGGCGATCGACAAAGAACGTCACATACCATTGTAGTCTGCGCGAAGTGCAAACATTTCGGGCATGGATTAACAATTCTAAAAAAACATGTATGGTATCAATCAGTTATAACACACGTCTTTGAATTTTTCCACATCTAAAACACCTCTTTTTTTACACAGTGTCTTCATAATGATTGTGAAATCAGAGATGGATCCTGCAACCGTCGCAACAACAGATCAGGATACCCCAGCAACACCTGATTATCGTCTCGAGAGTGACAGGCTCCAAAGTTTCCACAACTGGGGTTACTCACACATCGTTCAACCTGAAACTCGCCGTCGCAGGATTTTTCTATCTGGGCGATGAGGATTTTGTTGAATGTTTTGAATGTGGTATACAGTTGACTCAATGGGACGATGACGATGATCCAATGCACGAGCATCGCGCCTGGTCGAGATCCTGTGCATACGTTCGTGGGGTGAACTGTGGCAACGTGCCAATCGGAGTTGATCCTGATACAATCCAGCCAAACCCGCGCGGTATAGACGTTTGTGGATTCAATTAAAGAATCGTCGCTCGAAGGTAAAAATAAATTTTTTTACAAATACTCTAAAGTATATAACATGGTTCATATAACTGTCTGTTCGCAGGAAACGAAGAATCCCACTAATGTGTGAATATCTATGGCGAGAGGATGATAACGCGAGCCTTTGAACTGTGTCGGCGACAACTACTGTTCACGTCTCTTTCTTTCCAATACGCTCTTCTTCGTTTGCGTTTGAAAACTTTCATGGTTAATTAAACCACATGTAAAATTATATTATGTTTTGGTATGATGATGAGGCGATTTTTTGAATAAATAAATGTGACATTTCAAAAATAAAAGTTTTTTATTTTGGTACAACCTTGAATAATCAATCCCAATTTCCCAAACTGAATGTAGATATGTTTGAAACTATTTTGTTTATTGAAAAAATATAAAAATATAAAATAATACCAAATATAGCTATTCTTCATTCTCGTTCTCGTTCTCGTTCCCGTTCTCGTTCTCGTTCTCGTTCTCGTTCTCGTTCTCGTTCTCGTTCTCGTTCTCGTTCTCGTTCTCGTTCTCGTTCTCGTTCTCGTTCGCATTCGCATTCTCGTTCGCATTCTCATTTTCATTGTTATAAGTCTGAAAGGAGAAACGATAGATTTTTTAAATTATTAATATTTTTTAATTAGTAAATATAAAATCATTAACTCACCGTCGCTGCATATGATATTTGAAATGCTGTGATAAATTCACTATCCCAATTATCAATATTTATATTATATCGTCGGGCCGCATATTGCCAACCAGCTATGAATGCATCCCTCTCTCTCCGAATTAAATGTCTGTTAATATAAAATAGTAATAAAAAACTGACAATAAATAAATAAATAATATAAAAATATTTCATTTATACATACCAATAATTGCATTGTCTCGGCTAAGATGACATCATCATTCGCTAGCACGTAAGCTTCCATGTTTTCAAACTAAACTTGGCGTTGACAACACCCATTCTTATATAATGAAATATTCGTTCGCTTGCAAGTTTAGAAAGATGCTCGTTGCAGTAGATAATAAAATATACATAATAAAATAATACCATAATAACATAATACACATAATAAAATGAAATCTGAACTCGCAAAAGTTTCAATCAGCACTAATAGAGAGAACTGACAAAAACAAATGTGTCCAGGTGCCTCAGCTTGGTAACTCTAAACCATGCGAAAGGATGCTGCTACAGATTATGGAACACGCTCCTCTTACAATGATATGAATAAGAACTGTGAAAACACGTTCCAACACACAATCCTACATGCATTGAAAATGATAAGGGAAACTTTACATCACTGTGAAGTAGAAACTCTCTCGATGTATGAGCAAAAGTTTGAAATAATGAAATATTCGCTCGCTTGCAAGTTTAGAAAGATGCTCGTTGCAGTAGATAATAAAATGAAATCTGAACTCACAAAAGTTTCAATCAGCACTAATAGAGAGAACTGACAAAAAACAAATGTGTCCAGATGCCTCAGCTTGGTAACTCTAAACCATGCGAAAGGATGCTGCTACAGATTATGGAACACGCTCCTCTTACAATGATATGAATAAGAACCGTGAAAACACATTCCAACACACAATCCTACATGCATCGAAAATGATAAGGGAAACTTTATATCACTGTGAAGTAGAAACTCTCTCGATGTATGAGCAAAAGTTTGAATCGGTTAATTTCATATTTCCGTTTAAACGAATCTATCTTACATCTCTCTCTTACAAAGGGGGGTATCGCGAAACACGTTCGAACACGTTTCTGGAGCACTATGGCCGCCACGGGGGGAAGTGGGAGGGAGGCCAATGAAGTAACATCTCTCTCTCTCTCTTACATCTCTCTCTCTCTTACAAAGGGGGTATCGCAAAACACGTTCGAACACGTTTCTGGAGCACTATGGCCGCCATGGGGGAGAAGTGTCCAACCGTGGGAATGACACTGAGTGAAAAGATTATTGTAATAATTCCATGGAAAAAATATGACGTAATAATTCCATGACGTTTATTGCAACAATTACATGGAAAAAATATGGCGCAATAATTCCATGAAAAATATGCCGCAATAGTGCAAAATAATTCCATGAAACACCGCCCTTGACCTAGAAACGATCTCCCTTCGTTCCAAGAAAAATATAATTCCAAGAAAAATATGACGCAATAATTCCATGAAAAATATGTTGCAATAGTGCAAAATAATTCCACGAAACGCCGCCCTTGACCTAGAAACGATCTCCCTTCGTTCCAAGAAAAATATAATTCCAAGAAAAATATGACGCAATAATTCCATGAAAAATATGTCGCAATATTGCAAAATAATTCCACGAAACGTCGCCCTTGACCTAGAAACGATCTCCCTCTTATAATTCCAAGAAAATTCCCCCCCGCTCCCCACCCCCCTCTCTAGAATATGCTTGCGCAATATCGCTCTGCGGCGGTACCGCTCTCCCGTGAAATAAGGTATGCACTCTCGTGAATTTAACGTTGATTTAGAACCGGTGTATATACCCTACTCATATCGTCAGAAGGAATTGTCAATAAATCTTTCGTTTCCATTTTTCCTTTTTTTTGTACTGTATCAGGTACCGGTGAATCTTCCGATGAAGTAGATGGAAGTTTCCTCTTCTTGATCAATGAGTATCCTGATTCTTCTGTTTCCGATTCAATTGATTCATTAGGCTTTCTTTTCTTATAAGCTGATTCCAATAATAATTCTTCTTCTTCTTCTTCTGATGATGTTGACAAAATTGTTTTCCTAATTACTTTCCTGTGTTTTTGTAATGGTAAACAGATTTCTGGAGGGTTTCTAGATACGGCATCAGCATTAGCGTTGGTTTTGCCTTGTTTGTAATGAATTTTGTATTCATTGTGACGTGGCATATCCTGCCAACGTCAATCCGTACCCTAACGGAAGACCGGGTCACATTTTGGCAAAGCCGTAGCAAGCGCGGTCGAAACAATCGCTCTCCCTGGGACGTCCGAGGCCTTAAAAGAACGAAATTACCGCGTTCAAATGTCGCGCCGCTGGGCGCGACATGGAGTTTCAGCTACCACGATAACGAGAAGAACCAGAGTCTGTCTCCGGCCACTGATTGGCCAAGATCCCGAGGCGAAGACGCCCGGAACACCTATCGCAGCAGGCCGCCAGTGAGGAAGACGGCCAGGATTGGTCAGGGCCCAAGTCCAGCAATCCGGAAAAGCCGACGAGGTTAACGGAACGAAAAGCACGACCATCTGCCCACCTCGTCGACGTATCGCCCGGAGAATGTCATGAGAGCAACTCCGGACGACTAAAGTCCACTCCTGTCCGACGACGTCACGATATCGGACGAGCCCCGGTAAATTCAAGAATTACCGAGGGCCCGGGTCCGAATGTCATCGCTCCGTCCCTGCGGCCAGGAGCCACGCGATAGGCCCGAGCGTCGCCTCAGCGGAGATAGTCGCGGGAGAGGGGGACGCCTCGCTTCCGCGTTCACGAGCCGGCTCGAACTGGGTCACTAGGCCATCTTAATTGAAAGTAACCGCACGTGCGACTATAACCGCGAGTCTAATTACCGAGTCTTTGCATCGGCTGCCATCCCGTGCGACAAGTGGTGAGTACCGGTCAGGCTATCGGGAATTCATTAGAATATTGTGACCAGTTCGTGTTGGTTCGGGGGCAAATTATCGGGAGTAGAATCTCCAGCTTTGCGACTTTGCGAGGACACGTGCCGCCGGCGATTCCGTTGACCGAGAGTAGCTCTCTCGAGAGGTCCGCCCGGCCGTGGGCCGTTCGGGCGACGGTAGCCCAAGCAAGGGTCCGGGACGAACGGAAAAATAACGAAAATTGGCTTCCCTCGAGACGTTCCACGGGGAACAGCGTCACGCGGTCAGTTCTGTTCGACCGCCATTACATCTCGCGCGTGTACCGGCGAAATCCATCGGCCCGCGTATTACATCTGAGCTCGGCAGAAATCGTGCCTCCTTGGCTTGTATTTCACGCGAAGTCCTGTGACTGCCGAGCTCGACGCGAACGACGAGGCTACGCGCGTTCGGTAGAACATCCGCCGAAAATTATCGCCTACGCGCTGGCAAATACGTTGACTGCCGCCGGTGTCCACCGGGGGCTTGTGTAACGCGACGTCTACAATAAACGTCTGATATTTGCCCTGTAAACTTTGAGTCGTTATTCTTCCTCTAAGAAACGTTCCCGTCGCGGGGAATGCTCCGTCCTTTTCCTCACGCGGAACCCTGGCCGTTCACGTGGCCATCTCCGGCCGTGTAGATCCTCGCCGATTCGGAATACAATCGAGAAGTGTACCGCGAGCTATCCAAAACTCTGGCACGACCTCGTGCCTGGCGCCCGATTTCGCGTAAATTCGAATTCTCTTAACTTCCGATCCGAATCGACGAGAGATCTTTTGTCCCGGGAGGACCACGTCCCGCGCGACCGAGACGTGGCCCGGTCGTGTGGCCATAATTTCCCGAGTGCGGCTGCCCTTCGTTCCGGCGAACGGCAGGCGACGTGACATCATATTCTGATAATTTCAATTTCCATTTCCATAATCTAGAAGTTGGATCCTTGATGGAATGTAACCAAACTAAAGGTTTATGATCTGTTATTATGTTGAATGTACGACCGTAGAGATATGGTCGAGAGTGAGAAATGCAGTAAATAATTGCTAAACATTCTTTTTCTATTGTAGAATATTTCTGTTCAGCTGCATTTAATAATCGAGAAGCGTATGCTATGGGAACGTCCTTTCCAATTGAACCTTGACTGAGTATTCCTCCAATAGCATATGCGGAAGCGTCCGTAGTGAGATTAAATATTTTTGAAAAATCTGGAAATTGTAGTATTGTTATGAGAGCTTCTCGTAAGATTTTAAAAGACTCTTCTTGTATCTCTTTCCATTCAAAAATGACATCTTTTTTTAACAAATCTGTTAATGGTTTAGCGGTTGCAGAAAAGTTCGGTATAAATCTTCGATAATATCCAGCTAATCCCAAAAATTGTTTAATTTGTTTCACATTCTTTGGATTTGGAAAATTTTGCACAGTTTCAATCTTTTTTGGATCGGGTTTTAAACCATTCTCACTAATTATGTGTCCCAAGTAAGTTACTTCATGACGTAAAAATTCGCATTTGTCAGGTTGTAATTTCAATCGTGCAATACGTAATCGATCCATTAGTTTATTAAATTTAATTTCGTGTTCTCGCAATGAACTTGAATATATGACTATATCATCTAGATATACAAATAATTCAGATCCTTGAAGTCCTGCCAGCACACTGTTCATCAAACGTTGGAATGTGGCTGGAGCATTTTTCAAACCAAAAGGCATTCTTTTAAATTGAAAGTGGCCATAAGGTGTTGAGAAAGCTGTCTTGTGAGCATCCTCAGGTGCCATTTTAAGTTGATGAAATCCGGAAGCTAAATCAAATATGGAAAAATATTTCGCACTTCCAAGTTGATCTAAAATATCTGTAATATTGGGTAGAGGATATGCATCACCAATAGTTTTCTCATTCAAATTACGATAATCAATTACAAGACGCCATCGTTTGTTTCCTTGAGAATCTTGCTTCTTTGGCACGATCCATAGTGGCGAATTGTATGGTGATGTCGATGATTTGATTACATCTGTTTCTAACAATTCTTGTATCTGTCTATTAATTTCTTCTTTATGAATTGGAGGAAAACGATATTGTCGAGTATTTATTGGAACATCATCTGCAGTATAAATTTTGTGTTGTAATACATCGGTACCTTCAAGAGTTTCTCCAGGAATATGAAATCTATCTTGATTATGCTCAATCAATTTTAAAATATTTTCTTTCTCTTCTTGATTGAGATGATCAAGTCTTAATAGTTCTAAAATATCTTTGAGTCGATTGCGACAGCTTGCCATTGCTACTTGACGAGTGTCTACAGTCTGATTAGAAGCAATCTCTTCGAACGGCTCTAGTTTCACGATAGGTACGTCAAGGACGTAATCTTTCAATGTCGCGTTCGTAACTCTTATATACGCTCTCCCTTTATTATTACTGACCACAGTTTCTCCAATAAATATTCCTTTTTCTTCAGGAATTTGAGGAATATAACCCTGCTGTATTTCGGGATTGATTATATTTACTAGTAGTAGAATAGATGTTCTCTTTGGAACGGTTATTTGTCGTTCTTCGAAAAATGGTACATACGTATTTCCCCATTTAACATGTTTTGCGGAATAGTCAACATTTGCTTGATGATTTAATAAGAATTCGGATCCTAGGATTCCGTTTTGATCTATCGATATTCGGTCGCTAACAACATGGAATAAAACCTTATGACCTGCTATCCTGATTGATGCCGTCCCTAAGGTGGCCAGGACCTCGGTCGAGATTCCTCGAATATAAATAGCATTATTTGTATTGATGTCCGCATTCATTGGGACCATGTATTCTTTGATAAGGTTGACTTCCGAACCTGAGTCCACTAAAAAAGTAGTTATCCCTTGGAGATCTGGTGACGTGATCATTATAATGGGAGTATTTTTGGTCGAATCTAATTGAACATTGATAATCCTTCTAGGTTGATTTCTTCCTCCTCCATTTTCGACTCCTTGATCTTTTTTACTTCTTTGAGGTGACTCGTTCCTAGAGAGTCGTTCTGTTTGATTGTCGTTGCTTCCGTCGGTGACATCTTCGGTGAAGATGCATCGATCTTCATTATTGATTGGCGCTCTATGAGATTTACTCCCTTTTGTGCGCCTTTGTTCCCTGGGGAGAACTTCTCGTTTCCCGACCTTTGTTGGGAATAGGGCACTATTTCACCAGATTCTACCTTAGCTTTGAATTTGTAGCATTCTTTGATTGTATGACCTAATTTTTTACAATAATTGCAAGTAACAGGTGGAGTATTCGTTCCGGCTTGATTATTTGATCTCTGATTGCCGTTGTCGCTCTTGTTATTGTTATTAATAATGTTGGGTCGCCAGCTAGATCCTGTATTATTATCTGGCCTTGAAGGCTATTGATATCGGGATTGCGGCTGAAGCAAATTTCTTCTGTCTCTGAGATTAGAAAAGAACGGTCTCATCCGCTCCTCTTCTTGTTGCATTTGTTTTGAAACCTTAATCGCATTGGCGTATGCTTCTTCTATATCTATATTCCCTTCTAATTGCACTCTGACACGTACATTAGGTGGTAATCCCTTTAAAAACGCGTCTAATACGTCAGAGTCAATAATGATTTTTAGTGTTTCAGATAATTCTCCATATTGATTGCGTTCTTCATCAATGATTGCTAATCTTAAATCTTTTGTGCGGCTAATATAGTCTAACATACTTTCAGTGGGTCTTTTAAATATATTACCTAATTCACCCTTATATTGATTCAGTGTTTTCTGAGCTCCGAACATGATTTTAATTTTTGTAGCAAATTGTTCTACAGTACTAATATCCGAATCTTCGATAGCCATGAACGCATGTCCTCTAACTTTATTTGTGAGCAGTTTAACCAAATACGGTTCTTGATTAGCAGGGAGCATGGATTTAGCTCTTTCGCATGCCCTTAAGAATTGAAATATTGAGGGTTTATGACCATCGAAAACCGGTACTGTCTGCAACGCGTCTTTAATACGAATCGGATTTCCTGTCGCTGTCTTGTCGGAAGTTACTTGTTCTACTGTCGGTGTCGATTGTTCAGTCTTTTTCGGGTTAGACAATGATCGCAATGTATCCTGCATTTGTGCAATTTGTTCATTAAATTCCCTAAATTTAGGGGCAAGTTCCGTTATGAATTTATTACTTTCTTGAGCCTTTTTAACTTCTTCAATTGCTTGTTTTAATACTTCCGTTTGAAGATCAACTTCGATTTGTTCACCACCAGTTGCCATTTTAAAATTTTAAAAGAACCAATGATCAAAGTAAAAACAAATTCTCAATTCCTGCGTTCTATCCCACCACGCTGTCACCAAATTTTGTTACGTCGTAAGATGGACGTTTGAAAGATAGATAGATAATTAATTAAATTGAAAGATTTTAAATTGAGAATAAAACGCAGTTTTGAACCTACCTGCATTCACCGGCTTCGGTTCGGGTAATTGAGGATTTGCTTAATTACTAAGTGACTTTTATTTTGGGAACTGGATCGAAGAAATCGATGTTGGGTAAACTCTTTTAAAAATGATTTGAAATTTGATTTGTATAAAAAACAACAACAATAATATATTCTATTAATCAAATTCAGGATACATTGAGTTATAAAAATCTTATAATGAATTATTAGTATTTACCGTTAGTAGATATCGCTCGCAAATGTTGTAGATGTGGTCTTTTACGGAAAATCCAGCGGGTATACACGCCAATAATAATAATAATAGTAATAATAAAAATCCAGCGGGTATACACGCTAATATTTATACACACACACACACATTCATTCGCACACACGCACAATTCAAATAAAAAAATAACGTAGGAACAAAAAACTTAAATACTGATTTGTATGCGATTGAACATAGACTGAACTGGACTTCATGAAGAGCCATCCCTTTTATAGATTTATCAATCCATTGTCCTGAATCTAATCTCCATGGGATGAGTGCATCTTCGCCCGTTCTTCGAAGTCAAATTTCCCATGAATCAATATCTCTCGACCGGATGAAGAGTTTTCGATTCTCCATTATCGCTCTCTTGGCTCGATCATATTGCCCTACACATCCTGTCAGGCAATCAGTATTATTTATTAATCCTTTGTTCTCTTCCTTGAAGTGTCCATCTTCACATTCTTCAGCGATGAATAGTCTTCAACAAATATTAACATATCTCGCCATAAAAAATATTTAAATTCGAAATGAACTTTCCTAGTCCTATCGCACGCAATGTGATATATTTCCAATACAATATTATTAGTGTAAATATAAAAAAGAAATTCAGAAAATATATATTATACATGATTAATTATATCAATTATTATCGATGGTCGAACCACCGGACGTGACACTATTAATGTTTTTGATTTGGTGCGTGACTCTCCAAGAGCCACACAAAGAACTTCCCGATTCGTTAGTTGCAGTATATTATTATCATTATTAAGTGTACGTTTTAAGAAGATTATACGTTTTCAGGGATATTCAATAGTTTTCTACTTATCAAAATGTTTGCTATATGGCGTCGCATTAAACCAACATCGTATGCTCGTTGCTCGCTTGGTTCCCTGTTATAGCATAGTAATGTTGCAAAATAAATCGCAAATGCTCCACAATCAAACGCATTGTTTTGATATTGTACTCTGTGAAATATAGATTTCTTATTATATTTGTAAAGGGCATTCAAATAATCTATTACATCATGGTTCAAATGATTAGCATTAAAACTATCATAAATGTGTACATTGCCGTTGCCATCAGGTCTTGTGCAAATCCAATGTCCTACTACCTTTTTTCCAATTTCACCAGTGTATATTATCTGAATATTCGTCTCATGTTCTGGGATCTCTTGTAAATTACTCAAAAAAGCTCGAACGTAACCAGTATCTTGAGCAAAGTTGTATATTCCACGCTCGTTTAGATTTCTGTTCATAATTTCGTGAAATAAATTAATATGTTTATCTTGTAAATAACAATCTGGTTTTATGACTTCTTTACATTCGGCTGTTTCTAAAGCATAGTTATAACCATCATTGAGGAAACATTCTGCAGGCACTGCATATTCATGATTATTTTGCTCGATATGCTGGCCCGAGATCATTATACATTCATAAAAAATTGTAAAATTTTCAGGATTCATTTTTTGATTTGTGATTGTTACATCTGTTTTCTCTACATTCTCTTCTTTTTTATATTTGACAACCTTCTTATCGAGGATTGCATAAATGGGCTTATGATATCTGAAATATGTTTCATAAACACCGCAATCTATATCATCAACATTTGGGAAAATGATATCTATTTGAGTATTCAAATTGGTCGTTATACCATTGGATGGTAATTTAGTTTTTAAATTGTACTTGTTCAAAAGGTTAATCAAATAATTATTACCATTATCCTTACAATTTAATATATTGTAATTGAAATCACCTATCAAAATCTTTTCACTTTCAATTGTAATTTTATTCATTATTCGTTGTACAACGCTACCAAACATAGAATTAGTAGCTTTTGGTGATTTATTAACCACTTATTATATAATAATTTCTGATTTTAAAAGTAAATAGTTCTACATGCGCATTTGAACTAAATTCCTGTTCAACAAATAATTTTTCTATTGATAATTCTGTTTTTCCATAACAAATTAATCCGCGGCTGTTGTTGTCTATGTCGGATCGGAATAATATATCATAATTTAAAATATTCAATTCATCATCGGTTTTCGTTAATGTTTCACTAAAAATTAATATACCGCCTCGCTGAAACAATGAATCTTTATTTATATGAATTAATTTACTTGTCAAAGTACCAATATTTTGATATATAACTATTAATCCGTTCTCATTGACCAAATTATTGAATGATAATTTTAATTGTTTAGTTTTTCGCAAACGATACAATTCATCGTTAGCCGGGTTTGCAGTATTGATCTTTGTTTTTTTCGATACTGTTAATTTAAATTGTCCCAAAATATTGGGACCGCTCAATTTTGAAACTCTGCTCAGTGCTACATACAACATTTGTAAAGTTCGCCTTTCTGATTTTTTAAAATCCAAACATACTTTCTCGTATGTTTGTCCCTGACTTTTATAAATCGTAATCGCTTCAGCAGGAACCACTGGAAATTGACTACGTGTGATTTAATATTTTTCCTCACTCGACATATTTACTTGTGTGACGTCCGTCACCAGATTCCCTCCTTCCTTTTGCAATACCGATATTCCAATATTAATGGTGAATTCTAAGAAACGTCTTCGATCCATACGTCATCGCTTTGAAATGTAAATCCGTCAAGCTCCAGCGATATTGGGAATAACAATTCCGAGAACCGCTCACTCAAGCGTGCGATCCTATTGTTTCCCCCCGAAGGATCCATCGCGCGACATCCCCCACCAAGATCTAGATCAAGGTGGGAAGCGATCGAAATGAGCAGTTACGATCGACACGTCAATCAGTTACGATCGAGACGTCTACCAGTTCTAGTCGAGATTTCACTCAATTCAGTTCGCTAATACAATTCTCTCAGCTACCATCGAGATTTCATCAAGTCAATTCTAGTCGCGATCACATCAAAGTCAATTCTAGTCGAGATTTCGCACGAATTCGAACAAGTATTAATCGTCGTTGAACATTCGTTCAATTGCCGCGGAATATTCATTCCGCCGTCGACAAACAACCTGTACAACGATCCGACCTCCTAGCAGAACAGTTCTCATTGATGAAACGAATCGGGACGCTATAAATCATTTATAGTTGGTACACGTTATCTGAGAGAACGCAACCTATTCCTAAATCCTCTCTCCGACTCGCGAGCAGGGTTGCCATATGACGTCCCTTACGTTTCTGTCCCTCGCCAAGATGCTGCCTCCGCTATCCCCACTATTACCACTACCGCTGGCGCGACCGAGCGCTAGCATGAGAGCGGTAGCATGCTACCGACTCGGTCGCGCTAGCGGTAGTGGTAAGAGTGGGGATAGCGGAGGCATGCATCTAGGCGAGGTACGGAGACGTAAGGGGCCTGGCGAGACTCGCATATGGCAACCCTGCTCGCGAGGGGGCTTCGACGAAGAAACAACGTAATTGTTAGGCTGACGTGAACGTGCGTGTCGTGAAATACAGTGCCGAGAGTGAAAGAGATAATCGCGTACCCGACCCGACGTTTTCCATCTCTCGAATTAGGCGGACTTGGTCTAGCCGTTCGAGCCAGCGATCCAACCCCGAATAAAGGATGGTTTAGTTTGGGCCACGCCGGCCGGACAATAATTTTGGACTTTTTCCGAGGCTCGCACAAAGGCCAAACGCCGGTGATCGTGTCTAACCCCAGGGGTCCCCCGGCTCACCACAGGGGTTCCCCAGAACCTTTTTTCCCCTTCTACTCCCCTCTACACCTCAGGAGATGCCTATGCAAGAGCCGTGCCGGTCGCCGGAAAAATTCTGTTCCATTTGAAATTTTGCCGGTCGCCGGAACCGGCTCTATCATAGGAAGAATATAACACAAGAATATAACAGAATGTAACTATTTAAAAAGCTATCAACTAGAAGTTTTCAGAGTTCGTCGTGCCAATGGCGGATACGTCGTTAAGGAATTTAAACGTTATAACAAAATATAACAATAGGTTTTTGATTTCATAATGTTACAGCTGACGATAATAAGCGAATTCAACGACCTACTACATTATTACGTTGAGCCTTTAAATAACGCCAAAATAGTTTTTCCCGACGTTTCGGGCTAAACACCCCACTAACCGGTGGCTTGTTTAACATTGGACCCTGCGAGTTTAATATTCTGAAAAGTGAGTACAATTAATTGACCACATGACGTGTAGAAAGGTTGGTGGAAAATTGCAATTGGTCGGAATTGCAGAGGAAATACTAACAGTTGCATTTCGTAATTTTTTTGGGGTGGTCCTTTATTGAAAATTTGAAGAGCACGTTGTGTGGATCTACTACAGGATGTTCACACTATTCCGAGCCAGCGTTTCTCTTGCAAATATAAATTATTAGAAAAACATGAAAAAGAAAAAAGTAGTACATACTGCTTTTTATACGCAACGCGATTTGCTATAAAAAAAGGGTTTCCCATTGAAGATGTTGAAATAATTCCCTCTCCCACCCTCAGGAGGTGGGGTGGGGGGTCAATTATGGTGTTGTTGAATAGCATTTTTAAAAATATCAAATACGTCCACTTTTATTTTTCTGATCTGATGTGTATTTCTCGAGATATCCCCAAATTTCAACGATTTTTTACCCATTTTGATTTTTGTCCATTACAGCGCCATCTGTGGACCAAAATGCAAAAACTCCTAGGTCAAATTTGTGTATTTTTTCTGGGGAATCCAAATCTGCAATGAAAAATGGGGGTTCCCATTTAATTTTTTTATCTTCCCTCACCCCCACCCCCAGGGGGCGGCGGTGGGGGGTCGAGTTTGGTATCATTGGATGTCCCCCTTCGCGACAAACAACTTTCATTACCCACTTGTTTTGATCCGATGCATAGTTCTCGAGATAAGTCAATGTCTTCAGATAAAATGACCACCCTGTATTTGGACACTCGTAAAAAGACGATAACTTTTAAAATATTGGACTATAACGATTTGAGCTGTTTTGGGAAGCTAGAGCAATTAGTTTACCACAGGAAGCGAAAAGAAATTTTTTCTTTTTTATTTGGGCCTATATTGAAAATGTAAAACATACGTTTTGTAAATCTATGTAAATTAAACATATTCTGAATAATTCCGTCAAAATCGGTCGACGTTCCAATAAGCTACAAACGTTCAAAGATGGTGGAAATTGCAATTTGTGATGATTTTTAGCCGATTTCGATGAAACTTTTACACACAATTGAAACAGATCTACAAAATGTACTTTTTAAATTATCAACACTGGCCCACATGAAACTGTTGTAAAATGATTTCTCGGATATAGCATTTTCGCCGGAGTATTCGGTACCTGCACAAACTACTTTACAGTAAACACGTATTGCCCGAGAAAGTGCCGACTTCCAGCTCAATAGTAATGACCTGTCATAAAACTCTCCATAGAGAACAGCCCGCGGGCAGGGCTACGATATTTTATCCCTTCCGGCCCCTTACCTTTCCGTCCCTCGCCTAGATGGGCCTCCGCTATCCCCACTTTTACCACTACCGCTGCCGCGACCGATTGCTAGCATGAGAGACAGCATCTAGGCGAGGGACGGGAGGTAAGGGGCCGGAAGGGATAAAATATGGTCACCCTGGCCCCGGGAACGGCACATAAACAAAGCGAGCCTATCGCTAGGTCTGCCTACCCCACCATAGCCGCGCCTGTAGCCCCAATGTTTGGACTTTGACGTTGCACGCTACGTAGATGTGTGGCCGCTGTAGCCAATACTTCGACGACAGCCGAAAATGCGTGTGAAACGAGCTCTGCCTCCTCCTCCACTCTGATCCAATCGGCCGCGCATTCGTTCCGTCACCATGGTCCTCCCTGGGAACCTTCTTCTCAGGCTCGCATCAATACAATGTCAACAGCTCAGATCCATACGAGATGGCGCCTTGCCACCCCCTACAATCGCGTAGTAGTGGGCGGTAACGGTTTATAATATCTTAACCCACTGCTCTGTTCCGCTATCGCTCCTAACGGGCAGTGTATTCGACTACTTGTTGGACATAAACAAATTGAAAATGTTTTTTCACTATGTGAAAAGTGTAATATTAGGACAAACGCCGTCGACCCATATTTCAGAATGGCTACAGAATATTCAGCAATTTTATGGACCCGAAATAACAAACAATTCAAACCTAACAGTTGTTTGTAGCTACTGGAGTGTTTCACATCTCATTTTTGTTTGCCTCGAGGCTCGAGGCACGCACACGATCATGTTCTGTCTCATCGACACGGACGTGTGGACTGTGTAGTAGGGTTTTGTCTATACGTATAATTCCACACAATCAAATTTTGAGAAACTTTAACAGCTTATATCTCAATACCTATTTGTTTGCGACATATCGCTCCTTTCAAACTTTTTCTCTCCTCGATGAGTTAAAGGTGTTGATGTTAAAAAAAACTTTAACAACAATTTTCTTTGTTATAAACAATTTTGCGGCAAGTTTCTCCTACAAATTGTGCGAGATCGGTGCATTTGAATGAAATTCACGAAATAGGCGCAGAAGCACCGAATCGGCAAGCCGAAGCGCGATGCAACCGAGTTTATTTCAGATTCGATGATTACTCGTTTCACGAGTCAATTTCTGTGCCGAATCGTTCTTTCTTGTGCGAGGTCGGTGCATTTGAATGCAAATGCACGAAATAGACGCAGAAACACGGGATCGGCAAGCCGAAGCGCGATGCAATCGAGTTTATATCAGATTCGATGATTACTAGTTTCACGAGGCTATTTCTGTACAGAATCGTTGTTTCTTGTGCGAGATCGGTGCATTTGAATGCAAATACACGAAATAGACGCGGAAACACGGGATCGGCAAGCCGCAACGCGATGCAATCGAGTTTATTTCAGATTCGATGATTCCTCGCTTCACGAGTGTATTTCTGTGCCGAATCGTTCTTTCTTGTGCTAGATCGGTGCATTTGAATGCAAATACACGAAATTGACGCAGAGACATCGAATCGGCAATCCGAAGCGCGATGCAATCGAGTTTATTTCATATTCGATGATTACTCGTTTCACGAGTCTATTTCTTTTGCCGAATCGTTGCTTCTTGTGCGAGATCGGTGCATTTGAATGAAATTCACGAAATAGGCGCAGAAGCACCGAATCGGCAAGCCGAAGCGCGATGCAACCGAGTTTATTTCAGATTCGATGATTACTCGTTTCACGAGTCAATTTCTTTTTCCGAATCGTTGCTTCTTGTGCGAGATCGGTGCATTTGAATGAAATTAACGCAATTCACGCAGAGACACCGAATCGGCAAGCCGAAACGCGATGCAATCTAGTTTATTTCAGATTCGATGATTACTCGTTTCACGAGTCAATTTCTGTGCCGAATCGTTGTTTCTTGTGCTAGATCGGAGCATTTGAATGCAAATACACGAAATAGACGCAGAAACACAGAATCGGCAAGCCGAAACGCGATGCAATCGAGTTTATTTCAGATTCGATGATTACTCGTTTCACGAGTCAATTTCTGTGCCGAATCGTTCTTTCTTGTGCGAGGTCGGTGCATTTGAATGCAAATACACGAAATAGACGCAGAAACACGGGATCGGCAAGCCGAAGCGCGATGCAATCGAGTTTATATCAGATTCGATGATTACTAGTTTCACGAGGCTATTTCTGTACAGAATCGTTGTTTCTTGTGCGAGATCGGTGCATTTGAATGCAAATACACGAAATAGACGCAGAAACACAGAATCGACAAGCCGAAGCGCGATGCAATCGAGTTTATTTCAGATTCGATGATTACTCGTTTCACGAGTCAATTCCTTTTGCCGAATCGTTGCTTCTTGTGCGAGATCGGTGCATTTGAATGCAAATACACGAAATAGACGCAGAAACACAGAATCGGCAAGCCGAAACGCGATGCAATCGAGTTTATTTCAGATTCGATGATTCCTCGCTTCACGAGTCAATTTCTGTGCCGAATCGTTCTTTCTTGTGCTAGATCGGTGCATTTGAATGCAAATACACGAAATTGACGCAGAGACACCGAATCGGCAATCCGAAGCGCGATGCAATCGAGTTTATTTCAGATTCGCTGATTACTCGTTTCACGAGTCAATTTCTTTTGCCGAATCGTTGCTTCTTGTGCGAGATCGGTGCATTTGAATGAAATTCACGAAATAGGCGCAGAAGCACCGAATCGGCAAGCCGAAGCGCGATGCAACCGAGTTTATTTCAGATTCGATGATTACTCGTTTCACGAGTCAATTTCTGTGCCGAATCGTTCTTTCTTGTGCGAGGTCGGTGCATTTGAATGCAAATACACGAAATAGACGCAGAAACACGGGATCGGCAAGCCGAAGCGCCATGCAATCGAGTTTATATCAGATTCGATGATTACTCGTTTCACGAGTCAATTTCTGTGCCGAATCGTTCTTTCTTGTGCTAGATCGGTGCATTTGAATGCAAATACACGAAATTGACGCAGAGACACCGAATCGGCGAGCCGAAACGCGATGCAATCGAGTTTACTACAGATTCGATGATTCCTCTTTTCCCGAGTCTATTTCTGTGCCGAATCGTTGTTTCTCGTGCTAGATCGGTGCATTTGAATGCAAATACACGAAATAGACGCAGAAACACCGAATCGGCATGCCGAAGCGCGATGCAATCGAGTTTATTTCAGAATCGATGATTCCTCGCTTCACGAGTCAATTTCTGTGCCGAATCGTTCTTTCTTGTGTGTGATCGGTGCATTTGAATCAAAATACACGAAATAGACGCAGAAAAACAGAAACGACAAGCCGAAGCGCGATACACTCGAGTTTATTTCAGATTCGATGATTCCTCGCTTCACGAGTCAATTTCTGTGCCGAATCGTTCTTTCTTGTGTGTGATCGGTGCATTTGAATGCAAATACACGAAATAGACGCAGAAACACAGAATCGACAAGCCGAAGCGCGATGCATTCGAGTTTATTTCAGATTCGATGATTCCTCGTTTCACGAGTCTATTTCTTTTGCCGAATAGTTGCTTCTTGTGCGAGATCGGTGCATTTGAATGAAATTCACGAAATAGGCGCAGAAGCACCGAATCGGCAAGCCGAAGCGCGATGCAACCGAGTTTATTTCAGATTCGATGATTACTCGTTTCACGAGTCAATTTCTTTTTCCGAATCGTTGCTTCTTGTGCGAGATCGGTGCATTTGAATGAAATTAACGCAATTCACGCAGAGACACCGAATCGGCAAGCCGAAACGCGATGCAATCTAGTTTATTTCAGATTCGATGATTACTCGTTTCACGAGTCAATTTCTGTGCCGAATCGTTCTTTCTTGTGCGAGGTCGGTGCATTTGAATGCAAATACACGAAATAGACGCAGAAACACGGGATCGGCAAGCCGAAGCGCGATGCAATCGAGTTTATATCAGATTCGATGATTACTAGTTTCACGAGGCTATTTCTGTACAGAATCGTTGTTTCTTGTGCGAGATCGGTGCATTTGAATGCAAATACACGAAATAGACGCAGAAACACAGAATCGACAAGCCGAAGCGCGATGCAATCGAGTTTATTTCAGATTCGATGATTACTCGTTTCACGAGTCAATTCCTTTTGCCGAATCGTTGCTTCTTGTGCGAGATCGGTGCATTTGAATGCAAATACACGAAATAGACGCAGAAACACAGAATCGGCAAGCCGAAACGCGATGCAATCGAGTTTATTTCAGATTCGATGATTCCTCGCTTCACGAGTCAATTTCTGTGCCGAATCGTTGTTTCTTGTGCGAGATCGGTGCATTTGAATGAAATTCACGAAATAGGCGCAGAAGCACCGAATCGGCAAGCCGAAGCGCGATACACTCGAGTTTATTTCAGTTCCGATGATTCCTCGCTTCACGAGTCAATTTCTGTGCCGAATCGTTGCTTCTTGTGCGAGATCGGTGCATTTGAATGAAATTCACGAAATAAGCGCAGAAGCACCGAATCGGCAAGCCAAAGCGCGATGCAACCGAGTTTATTTCAGATTCGATGATTACTCGTTTCACGAGTCAATTTCTTTTGCCGAATCGTTGCTTCTTGTGCGAGATCGGTGCATTTGAATGAAATTAACGCAATTCACGCAGAGACACCGAATCGGCGAGCCGAAACGCGATGCAATCTAGTTTATTTCAGATTCGATGATTACTCGTTTCACGAGTCAATTTCTGTGCCGAATCGTTGTTTCTTGTGCTAGATCGGAGCATTTGAATGCAAATACACGAAATAGACGCAGAAAAACAGAAACGACAAGCCGAAGCGCGATACACTCGAGTTTATTTCAGATTCGATGATTCCTCGCTTCACGAGTCAATTTCTGTGCCGAATCGTTCTTTCTTGTGTGTGATCGGTGCATTTGAATGCAAATACACGAAATAGACGCAGAAACACAGAATCGACAAGCCGAAGCGCGATGCATTCGAGTTTATTTCAGATTCGATGATTCCTCGTTTCACGAGTCTATTTCTTTTGCCGAATAGTTGCTTCTTGTGCGAGATCGGTGCATTTGAATGAAATTCACGAAATAGGCGCAGAAGCACCGAATCGGCAAGCCGAAGCGCGATGCAACCGAGTTTATTTCAGATTCGATGATTACTCGTTTCACGAGTCAATTTCTTTTTCCGAATCGTTGCTTCTTGTGCGAGATCGGTGCATTTGAATGAAATTAACGCAATTCACGCAGAGACACCGAATCGGCAAGCCGAAACGCGATGCAATCTAGTTTATTTCAGATTCGATGATTACTCGTTTCACGAGTCAATTTCTGTGCCGAATCGTTCTTTCTTGTGCGAGGTCGGTGCATTTGAATGCAAATACACGAAATAGACGCAGAAACACGGGATCGGCAAGCCGAAGCGCGATGCAATCGAGTTTATATCAGATTCGATGATTACTAGTTTCACGAGGCTATTTCTGTACAGAATCGTTGTTTCTTGTGCGAGATCGGTGCATTTGAATGCAAATACACGAAATAGACGCAGAAACACAGAATCGACAAGCCGAAGCGCGATGCAATCGAGTTTATTTCAGATTCGATGATTACTCGTTTCACGAGTCAATTCCTTTTGCCGAATCGTTGCTTCTTGTGCGAGATCGGTGCATTTGAATGCAAATACACGAAATAGACGCAGAAACACAGAATCGGCAAGCCGAAACGCGATGCAATCGAGTTTATTTCAGATTCGATGATTCCTCGCTTCACGAGTCAATTTCTGTGCCGAATCGTTGTTTCTTGTGCGAGATCGGTGCATTTGAATGAAATTCACGAAATAGGCGCAGAAGCACCGAATCGGCAAGCCGAAGCGCGATACACTCGAGTTTATTTCAGTTCCGATGATTCCTCGCTTCACGAGTCAATTTCTGTGCCGAATCGTTGCTTCTTGTGCGAGATCGGTGCATTTGAATGAAATTCACGAAATAAGCGCAGAAGCACCGAATCGGCAAGCCAAAGCGCGATGCAACCGAGTTTATTTCAGATTCGATGATTACTCGTTTCACGAGTCAATTTCTTTTGCCGAATCGTTGCTTCTTGTGCGAGATCGGTGCATTTGAATGAAATTAACGCAATTCACGCAGAGACACCGAATCGGCGAGCCGAAACGCGATGCAATCTAGTTTATTTCAGATTCGATGATTACTCGTTTCACGAGTCAATTTCTGTGCCGAATCGTTGTTTCTTGTGCTAGATCGGAGCATTTGAATGCAAATACACGAAATAGACGCAGAAACACAGAATCGGCAAGCCGAAACGCGATGCAATCGAGTTTATTTCAGATTCGATGATTACTCGTTTCACGAGTCAATTTCTGTGCCGAATCGTTCTTTCTTGTGCGAGGTCGGTGCATTTGAAAGCAAATACACGAAATAGACGCAGAAACACGGGATCGGCAAGCCGAAGCGCGATGCAATCGAGTTTATATCAGATTCGATGATTACTAGTTTCACGAGTCAATTTCTGTGCCGAATCGTTGTTTCTTGTGCTAGATCGGAGCATTTGAATGCAAATACACGAAATAGACGCAGAAACACAGAATCGGCAAGCCGAAACGCGATGCAATCGAGTTTATTTCAGATTCGATGATTACTCGTTTCACGAGTCAATTTCTGTGCCGAATCGTTCTTTCTTGTGCGAGGTCGGTGCATTTGAATGCAAATACACGAAATAGACGCAGAAACACGGGATCGGCAAGCCGAAGCGCGATGCAATCGAGTTTATATCAGATTCGATGATTACTAGTTTCACGAGGCTATTTCTGTACAGAATCGTTGTTTCTTGTGCGAGATCGGTGCATTTGAATGCAAATACACGAAATAGACGCAGAAACACAGAATCGACAAGCCGAAGCGCGATGCAATCGAGTTTATTTCAGATTCGATGATTACTCGTTTCACGAGTCAATTCCTTTTGCCGAATCGTTGCTTCTTGTGCGAGATCGGTGCATTTGAATGCAAATACACGAAATAGACGCAGAAACACAGAATCGGCAAGCCGAAACGCGATGCAATCGAGTTTATTTCAGATTCGATGATTCCTCGCTTCACGAGTCAATTTCTGTGCCGAATCGTTGTTTCTTGTGCGAGATCGGTGCATTTGAATGAAATTCACGAAATAGGCGCAGAAGCACCGAATCGGCAAGCCGAAGCGCGATACACTCGAGTTTATTTCAGTTCCGATGATTCCTCGCTTCACGAGTCAATTTCTGTGCCGAATCGTTGCTTCTTGTGCGAGATCGGTGCATTTGAATGAAATTCACGAAATAAGCGCAGAAGCACCGAATCGGCAAGCCAAAGCGCGATGCAACCGAGTTTATTTCAGATTCGATGATTACTCGTTTCACGAGTCAATTTCTTTTGCCGAATCGTTGCTTCTTGTGCGAGATCGGTGCATTTGAATGAAATTAACGCAATTCACGCAGAGACACCGAATCGGCGAGCCGAAACGCGATGCAATCTAGTTTATTTCAGATTCGATGATTACTCGTTTCACGAGTCAATTTCTGTGCCGAATCGTTGTTTCTTGTGCTAGATCGGAGCATTTGAATGCAAATACACGAAATAGACGCAGAAACACAGAATCGGCAAGCCGAAACGCGATGCAATCGAGTTTATTTCAGATTCGATGATTACTCGTTTCACGAGTCAATTTCTGTGCCGAATCGTTCTTTCTTGTGCGAGGTCGGTGCATTTGAATGAAATTCACGAAATAGGCGCAGAAGCACCGAATCGGCAAGCCGAAGCGCGATACACTCGAGTTTATTTCAGTTCCGATGATTCCTCGCTTCACGAGTCAATTTCTGTGCCGAATCGTTGCTTCTTGTGCGAGATCGGTGCATTTGAATGAAATTCACGAAATAAGCGCAGAAGCACCGAATCGGCAAGCCGAAGCGCGATGCAATCGAGTTTATATCAGATTCGATGATTACTAGTTTCACGAGGCTATTTCTTTTGCCGAATCGTTGTTTCTTGTGCGAGATCGGTGCATTTGAATGAAATTCACGAAATAGGCGCAGAAGCACCGAATCGGCAAGCCGATGCGCGATACACTCGAGTTTATTTCAGATTCGATGATTCCTCGCTTCACGAGTCAATTTCTGTGCCGAATCGTTCTTTCTTGTGTGTGATCGGTGCATTTGAATGCAAATACACGAAATAGACGCAGAAACACAGAATCGACAAGCCGAAGCGCGATGCAATCGAGTTTATTTCAGATTCGATGATTACTCGTTTCACGAGTCAATTTCTTTTGCCGAATCGTTGTTTCTTGTGCGAGATCGGTGCATTTGAATGAAATTCACGAAATAGGCGCAGAAGCACCGAATCGGCAAGCCGAAGCGCGATACACTCGAGTTTATTTCAGATCCGATGATTCCTCGCTTCACGAGTCAATTTCTGTGCCGAATCGTTGCTTCTTGTGCGAGATCGGTGCATTTGAATGAAATTCACGAAATAGGCGCAGAAGCACCGAATCGGCAAGCCGAAGCGCGATGCAACCGAGTTTATTTCAGATTCGATGATTACTCGTTTCACGAGACAATTTCTTTTGCCGAATCGTTGCTTCTTGTGCGAGATCGGTGCATTTGAATGAAATTAACGCAATTCACGCAGAGACACCGAATCGGCGAGCCGAAACGCGATGCAATCTAGTTTATTTCAGATTCGATGATTACTCGTTTCACGAGTCAATTTCTGTGCCGAATCGTTGTTTCTTGTGCTAGATCGGAGCATTTGAATGCAAATACACGAAATAGACGCAGAAACACAGAATCGGCAAGCCGAAACGCGATGCAATCGAGTTTATTTCAGATTCGATGATTACTCGTTTCACGAGGCAATTTCTGTGCCGAATCGTTCTTTCTTGTGCGAGGTCGGTGCATTTGAATGCAAATACACGAAATAGACGCAGAAACACGGGATCGGCAAGCCGAAGCGCGATGCAATCGAGTTTATATCAGATTCGATGATTACTAGTTTCACGAGGCTATTTCTGTACAGAATCGTTGTTTCTTGTGCGAGATCGGTGCATTTGAATGCAAATACACGAAATAGACGCAGAAACACGGGATCGGCAAGCCGAAGCGCGATGCAATCGAGTTTATATCAGATTCGATGATTACTAGTTTCACGAGGCTATTTCTGTTCAGATTCGTTCTTTCCTGTGCGAGACCGGTGCATTTGAATGCAAATACACGAAATAGACGCAGAAACACAGAATCGGCAAGCCGAAACGCGGTGCAATCGAGTTTATTTCAGATTCGATGATTCCTCGCTTCACGAGTCAATTTCTGTGCCGAATCGTTCTTTCTTGTGCTAGATCGGTGCATTTGAATGCAAATACACGAAATTGACGCAGAGACATCGAATCGGCAATCCGAAGCGCGATGCAATCGAGTTTATTTCAGATTCGATGATTACTCGTTTCACGAGTCAATTTCTTTTGCCGAACCGTTGCTTCTTGTGCGAGATCGGTGCATTTGAATGAAATTAACGCAATTCACGCAGAGACACCGAATCGGCAAGCCGAAACGCGATGCAATCTAGTTTATTTCAGATTCGATGATTACTCGTTTCACGAGTCAATTTCTGTGCCGAATCGTTGTTTCTTTTGCTAGATCGGAGCATTTGAATGCAAATACACGAAATAGACGCAGAAACACAGAATCGGCAAGCCGAAACGCGATGCAATCGAGTTTATTTCAGATTCGATGATTACTCGTTTCACGAGTCAATTTCTGTGCCGAATCGTTCTTTCTTGTGCGAGGTCGGTGCATTTGAATGCAAATACACGAAATAGACGCAGAAACACGGGATCGGCAAGCCGAAGCGCGATGCAATCGAGTTTATATCAGATTCGATGATTACTAGTTTCACGAGGCTATTTCTGTACAGAATCGTTGTTTCTTGTGCGAGATCGGTGCATTTGAATGCAAATACACGAAATAGACGCAGAAACACAGAATCGACAAGCCGAAGCGCGATGCAATCGAGTTTATTTCAGATTCGATGATTACTCGTTTCACGAGTCAATTCCTTTTGCCGAATCGTTGCTTCTTGTGCGAGATCGGTGCATTTGAATGCAAATACACGAAATAGACGCAGAAACACAGAATCGGCAAGCCGAAACGCGATGCAATCGAGTTTATTTCAGATTCGATGATTCCTCGCTTCACGAGTCAATTTCTGTGCCGAATCGTTGTTTCTTGTGCGAGATCGGTGCATTTGAATGAAATTCACGAAATAGGCGCAGAAGCACCGAATCGGCAAGCCGAAGCGCGATACACTCGAGTTTATTTCAGTTCCGATGATTCCTCGCTTCACGAGTCAATTTCTGTGCCGAATCGTTGCTTCTTGTGCGAGATCGGTGCATTTGAATGAAATTCACGAAATAAGCGCAGAAGCACCGAATCGGCAAGCCAAAGCGCGATGCAACCGAGTTTATTTCAGATTCGATGATTACTCGTTTCACGAGTCAATTTCTTTTGCCGAATCGTTGCTTCTTGTGCGAGATCGGTGCATTTGAATGAAATTAACGCAATTCACGCAGAGACACCGAATCGGCGAGCCGAAACGCGATGCAATCTAGTTTATTTCAGATTCGATGATTACTCGTTTCACGAGTCAATTTCTGTGCCGAATCGTTGTTTCTTGTGCTAGATCGGAGCATTTGAATGCAAATACACGAAATAGACGCAGAAACACAGAATCGGCAAGCCGAAACGCGATGCAATCGAGTTTATTTCAGATTCGATGATTACTCGTTTCACGAGTCAATTTCTGTGCCGAATCGTTCTTTCTTGTGCGAGGTCGGTGCATTTGAAAGCAAATACACGAAATAGACGCAGAAACACGGGATCGGCAAGCCGAAGCGCGATGCAATCGAGTTTATATCAGATTCGATGATTACTAGTTTCACGAGGATATTTCTGTACAGAATCGTTGTTTCTTGTGCGAGATCGGTGCATTTGAATGCAAATACACGAAATAGACGCAGAAACACGGGATCGGCAAGCCGAAGCGCGATGCAATCGAGTTTATATCAGATTCGATGATTACTAGTTTCACGAGGCTATTTCTTTTGCCGAATCGTTGTTTCTTGTGCGAGATCGGTGCATTTGAATGAAATTCACGAAATAGGCGCAGAAGCACCGAATCGGCAAGCCGATGCGCGATACACTCGAGTTTATTTCAGATTCGATGATTCCTCGCTTCACGAGTCAATTTCTGTGCCGAATCGTTCTTCCTTGTGTGTGATCGGTGCATTTGAATGCAAATACACGAAATAGACGCAGAAACACAGAATCGACAAGCCGAAGCGCGATGCAATCGAGTTTATTTCAGATTCGATGATTACTCGTTTCACGAGTCAATTTCTTTTGCCGAATCGTTGTTTCTTGTGCGAGATCGGTGCATTTGAATGAAATTCACGAAATAGGCGCAGAAGCACCGAATCGGCAAGCCGAAGCGCGATACACTCGAGTTTATTTCAGATCCGATGATTCCTCGCTTCACGAGTCAATTTCTGTGCCGAATCGTTGCTTCTTGTGCGAGATCGGTGCATTTGAATGAAATTCACGAAATAGGCGCAGAAGCACCGAATCGGCAAGCCGAAGCGCGATGCAACCGAGTTTATTTCAGATTCGATGATTACTCGTTTCACGAGACAATTTCTTTTGCCGAATCGTTGCTTCTTGTGCGAGATCGGTGCATTTGAATGAAATTAACGCAATTCACGCAGAGACACCGAATCGGCGAGCCGAAACGCGATGCAATCTAGTTTATTTCAGATTCGATGATTACTCGTTTCACGAGTCAATTTCTGTGCCGAATCGTTGTTTCTTGTGCTAGATCGGAGCATTTGAATGCAAATACACGAAATAGACGCAGAAACACAGAATCGGCAAGCCGAAACGCGATGCAATCGAGTTTATTTCAGATTCGATGATTACTCGTTTCACGAGGCAATTTCTGTGCCGAATCGTTCTTTCTTGTGCGAGGTCGGTGCATTTGAATGCAAATACACGAAATAGACGCAGAAACACGGGATCGGCAAGCCGAAGCGCGATGCAATCGAGTTTATATCAGATTCGATGATTACTAGTTTCACGAGGCTATTTCTGTACAGAATCGTTGTTTCTTGTGCGAGATCGGTGCATTTGAATGCAAATACACGAAATAGACGCAGAAACACGGGATCGGCAAGCCGAAGCGCGATGCAATCGAGTTTATATCAGATTCGATGATTACTAGTTTCACGAGGCTATTTCTGTTCAGATTCGTTCTTTCCTGTGCGAGACCGGTGCATTTGAATGCAAATACACGAAATAGACGCAGAAACACAGAATCGGCAAGCCGAAACGCGGTGCAATCGAGTTTATTTCAGATTCGATGATTCCTCGCTTCACGAGTCAATTTCTGTGCCGAATCGTTCTTTCTTGTGCTAGATCGGTGCATTTGAATGCAAATACACGAAATTGACGCAGAGACATCGAATCGGCAATCCGAAGCGCGATGCAATCGAGTTTATTTCAGATTCGATGATTACTCGTTTCACGAGTCAATTTCTTTTGCCGAACCGTTGCTTCTTGTGCGAGATCGGTGCATTTGAATGAAATTCACGAAATAGGCGCAGAGCACCGAATCGGCAAGCCGAAGCGCGATGCAACCGAGTTTATTTCAGATTCGATGATTACTCGTTTCACGAGTCAATTTCTGTGCCGAATCGTTCTTTCTTGCGCGTGATCGGTGCATTTGAATGGAAATACACGAAATAGACGCAGAAACACCGAATCGGCATGCCGAAGCGCGATGCAATCGAGTTTATTTCAGATTCGATGATTCCTCGCTTCACGAGTCAATTTCTGTGCCGAATCGTTCTTTCTTGAGCGAGATAGGTGCAGTTGAATGAAAATACACGAAATTGACGCAGAGACACCGAATCGGCAAGCCGAAGCGCGATGCAATCGAATTTATTTCAGATTCGATGATTACTCGTTTCACGAGTCAATTTCTTTTGCCGAATCGTTGCTTCTTGTGCGAGATCGGCGCATTTGAATGAAATTCACGAAATAGGCGCAGAAGCACCGAATTGGCAAGCCGATGCGCGATACACTCGAGTTTATTTCAGATTCGATGATTCCTCGCTTCACGAGTCAATTTCTGTGCCGAATCGTTCTTTCTTGTGTGTGATCGGTGCATTTGAATGCAAATACACGAAATAGACGCAGAAACACAGAATCGACAAGCCGAAGCGCGATGCAATCGAGTTTATTTCAGATTCGATGATTACTCGTTTCACGAGTCAATTTCTTTTGCCGAATCGTTGCTTCTTGTGCGAGATCGGTGCATTTGAATGAAATTCACGAAATAGGCGCAGAAGCACCGAATCGGCAAGCCGAAGCGCGATGCAACCGAGTTTATTTCAGATTCGATGATTACTCGTTTCACGAGTCAATTTCTTTTGCCGAATCGTTGCTTCTTGTGCGAGATCGGTGCATTTGAATGAAATTAACGCAATTCACGCAGAGACACCGAATCGGCAAGCCGAAACGCGATGCAATCTAGTTTATTTCAGATTCGATGATTACTCGTTTCACGAGTCAATTTCTGTTCCGAATCGTTGTTTCTTGTGCTAGATCGGAGCATTTGAATGCAAATACACGAAATAGACGCAGAAACACAGAATCGGCAAGCCGAAACGCGATGCAATCGAGTTTATTTCAGATTCGATGATTACTCGTTTCACGAGTCAATTTCTGTGCCGAATCGTTCTTTCTTGTGCGAGGTCGGTGCATTTGAATGCAAATACACGAAATAGACGCAGAAACACGGGATCGGCAAGCCGAAGCGCGATGCAATCGAGTTTATATCAGATTCGATGATTACTAGTTTCACGAGGCTATTTCTGTACAGAATCGTTGTTTCTTGTGCGAGATCGGTGCATTTGAATGCAAATACACGAAATAGACGCAGAAACACAGAATCGACAAGCCGAAGCGCGATGCAATCGAGTTTATTTCAGATTCGATGATTACTCGTTTCACGAGTCAATTCCTTTTGCCGAATCGTTGCTTCTTGTGCGAGGTCGGTGCATTTGAATGCAAATACACGAAATAGACGCAGAAACACAGAATCGGCAAGCCGAAACGCGATGCAATCGAGTTTATTTCAGATTCGCTGATTACTCGTTTCACGAGTCAATTTCTTTTGCCGAATCGTTGCTTCTTGTGCGAGATCGGTGCATTTGAATGAAATTCACGAAATAGGCGCAGAAGCACCGAATCGGCAAGCCGAAGCGCGATGCAACCGAGTTTATTTCAGATTCGATGATTACTCGTTTCACGAGTCAATTTCTGTGCCGAATCGTTCTTTCTTGTGCGAGGTCGGTGCATTTGAATGCAAATACACGAAATAGACGCAGAAACACGGGATCGGCAAGCCGAAGCGCGATGCAATCGAGTTTATATCAGATTCGATGATTACTCGTTTCACGAGTCAATTTCTGTGCCGAATCGTTCTTTCTTGTGCTAGATCGGTGCATTTGAATGCAAATACACGAAATTGACGCAGAGACACCGAATCGGCGAGCCGAAACGCGATGCAATCGAGTTTACTACAGATTCGATGATTCCTCTTTTCCCGAGTCTATTTCTGTGCCGAATCGTTGTTTCTCGTGCTAGATCGGTGCTGTTTAGAAAAGTTATTCTAATCAGTTAAACATCTACAATTCGGGTCCGCGTATTATCGAGGGTATAAGTCTTCGTCTCGCTCGCGACACAGACGAAGCAAAAACCCGTCGGGCGCAGCGTTTCTTATGTGTCCATAAGAATCAGCTGTGCGAGTTCGACAACAAACGACGAGGTGATCGACCGCACATGTAAACCTCGCCGCATCGAAAGTTTGTCGAACTCGTCACATTGTATCGTGGGCCATCGTCTCCTGTGTTTTCCTGCAATGATTCCGTTACCTAACTCCTTTGTCTCCCTCGCAGCGTCGCTTATTAGGTCATTGCCCTAACGAACGTTACTGCGATCCTAGAAGTTTAATTTCAAAGTCCCCACTCCTTAATCCGTCCGACACCGATGGCCCACCACTGTATAAAAGAGAGCACCGTTTGCCTCTTGTGTCTCTCTCGTAGTTTCTACTCGTCATACTGACACACCGAGATTCTATATCCGTCGTTACGCCCGGTTCTAATCGCGATACTTGCGTTTTCACGCCGACCGTTTCGATCATTTATCGCCTACACATTTCATTTCATTTTGTCTTGTAAATTCCTGTTTTTAGTTAAAATATACTTTCTTGTTTACCATACACTGTCATACCTTTCTTCTACGTCCTTTCCACCATCCACCTATTAGCTATAGTTTACAACATTTTGGTCCTTCGAGCCGGATTCATTCTGAATCCGTATTACCGTATATCCTATCAACATCTCACTACTTCTTGCACACTCCATTTGTTTCGCTGACGTCCTCGCTTCTCACGATCATCCACTCTAATTCCTCGTCTCATTTTCACTCACATCATCATGGACACATTGTTTGCTGATCAACAAGTCCTGCATGGACGTATGGCACGCACTTGTGACAACGTCCGCAAACTTGGCAAGGCCAAGATCACGAAGACAATCATCGAGGTCCAGTTGCGGAATCTGGACGCACGCTGGAAAGAGTTCCAGGATAATGACGTGAGCATTCGGCATGCCGCCACGGAGGATGACCGCAAGGAAGATTACTTCTCCCTGGACATCTTTGGCTCCGGAGAAGAGGCATACTGTCTACAAAGGGGAGAACTGATGGAGTGGTTCGAAGATCTCGACTCGTCCAGAAAGTCTGGGACCGGTGACTCGTCGATGCCCACTCAATGTTCACCTGCTGAAGCCCGACAGATTAATGGTGCCCATGGCGGCACTCTCGCAGCACCTGCGAATACTTCGCCCATCCAGGTGCATGTGTCACAGTCCGCGCTTCCCAAGGCCGACTTGCCCACCTTCACGGGGACCTACCATGATTGGATCCGTTACAGAGATCTCTTCACCACTCTCGTACTGGAAGACGAATCCTGGAGCGACGCAGAGCGGTTCCACTACTTGACTGCAAGCCTGAGTGGAGAAGCGGCCCAACTCATCCAACGAGTTCCAATTTCCGGTCGCAATTTCCATCGAGCGTGGGAGTTGTTGGAACATCGATACGAGAACAGAAGGCTTCTCGTCGACGCCCAGTTCGATTTACTCTTCAGCTTGAAAGAGAGCCGCAACCACACTGCAGGAGAGCTCAAACGGATCTTGAACTGCATGTGTAACGTCTCGTCCAACCTGAACTCTCTCGACATTCCCGTCGACGATGCGTCATTCTGGATGGTCCAGTACGTCGTGCGCACTTTAGACGAACATACATTGAAGCACTGGGAACGGTCACTAGGCAGCCGGACGGACCCGCCCTCACCCTCTGATCTGCTTGAGTTTCTCGAGAAGACGATCCGAACACAGGAGGCAATAGAAACGCGAGCTGGGATGCGGCGACCTGCGCCTCGGGCTGCAGCGGCCAAGGTCAAGACGCATCACACCTCTACCGACAGCGACGTCGTCCAGAAGAGGTCAGCTTGCTCGCTTTGCCAGGGCAGGCACCCCATATACTTTTGTCAAGCATATAAAGGGAAATCGCCACAGGAACGACTGCGATGGGTCATCTCCTCCGCGCTCTGTCAAAACTGTCTTGGACGACACGAGACCAACGCGTGTCGGACCACCCACACGTGTCATCAGTGTGCGCAACCGCATCATACGACACTCCACGACGCCATACGTGGGGTAGGCTCTACGAAGGTGAATAGTATGGTCACTGCCAACTGCTCAGGGCTACAGGACGATCCAGCCGCAGTCATACTCGCCACCGCTCTTATTTCTGTGGGGGCGCGCGGTCGGACCCGTACTGTCCGAGCCCTCATAGATCCATGTTCCGAGGTGACTCTGGTCAGCGAAGCACTGGCGCAGACACTGCGGGCAACGAGGTCATCCTGCTCGCACATCGTCGTGGGAGCCGGGTGCAATCCTACAGCAACGGTGCGAGGCAAGGCCACCCTTGTGATATCACCCCGGGACCAGCCGTTCATCTGTCGCACCGTGGAGGCTCTCATTCTGCCGCGCCTCACGCACTACCGCCCACCAGGGCATCATGGGTCACATACATGGCCTCATATCGCAGGGCTCACGCTAGCAGACCCTGATACATCGTCCACGCAGCCGATCGAACTCTTGCTGGGAGCTGACGTGTACCCGACGATCATTTTAGACGGAATTCGTCGTGGTGGTCGCCGCATGCCGATAGCACAGGAGACAATCTTCGGCTGGATCCTGTCAGGCCCTACCGCGAGACCAGGCTCTTCGGTATCAGCTGCCTTCAGCCACGCCTGCACCATTGATGATCTCTCATCTCTCGTTCAACGGTTCTGGGATCAGGAGGAGGTATCAGCCTCTCGCAAACCAATGTCTAGCGAGGAGGCAGCCTGCGACTCCATGTTCGCATCCACCCACACTCGAGAGGACGATGGCAGATACGTGGTGAGATTGTGCATTAACAAATCTTCGCAGGTCCTGGGAGAGACACACGGCGCGGCCAGAAAAATCCTATTGGCCAACGAGCGACGACTGCACGGAAATCAACAGCTACGGATGGCCTACACCCAGTTCATGACCGAGTATCGGGAGCTCGGGCATATGCAGCCGGTTCCGGAAGAAGATTGGGTCCCGCATCGCCCACATTTCTATCTGCCTCATCACGGGGTGATGAAGGTCACCGACTCCTCCACCAAACTCAGGGTCGTTTTCAACGGGTCTAAGAGGTCATCCACCGGCTCGTCGTTGAATGACCACCTAGCAGCTGGCCCCAAGCTACAGCTGAATCTGATGGATGTCTTACTCCGGTGGAGGCGGCACCGATTTGCATTCATCGCCGACATCGAGAAGATGTACCGGCAGATCAAGATCCATCGCGATGATTGGGACTACCAGAGGATTTTGTGGAGAGACAGTCCTGACCAACCCATTATCCCGTATCATCTCACCACGGTCACGTATGGTCTGACGTGCGCTCCTTACCTCGCCATCCGAACGCTTCTCCAGCTCGCCAAGGACGAAGGAGCACGGTTTCCGATCGGCGCAACCCTCCTGCAGGAGTCTACCTACGTAGATGACATACTGTCAGGGGCAGACACCGCCGTCGAGGCGTTACACGTGCAGGAGGACATCATTGGCCTCTGCAGGGCAGGCGGATTCACCCTGAAAAAGTGGAACGCCAATCATCCGACCATGCTATCCAGGCTGCCACCTGACTCTTTGGCAACGTCGGCGGCCTTGCCGTGGCATCCCGAATTAGGCTGCAGCGCACTGGGGCTCACATGGCATCCGGACACGGACGATCTTTCTTTCTCCGTGAAACCTTCCAACTCCTCTCCCAGACCTACCAAGCGATATGTTCTGTCGCAAGTAGCAAAACTCTTCGATCCTCTCGGCTGGTTAGCGCCATTTGTCATCCGAGGCAAAATCCTGATGCAACAGCTCTGGAGAGAACAGCTGGATTGGGACGACCTGCTTCCCCCCAAGGCGACGGAACAGTGGACGGACATCATCACCGAGATGCCCACGTTGGCCGAGATCCGCATTCCACGGTGGATCGGAGTGACCAGCGACCAGTCCTCAAGGCAGCTACACATCTTCGTCGATGCAAGCGAGAAGGCCTTCGCTGCAGCCGCGTATATCCGCATCGAAGACTTCACAAAGACCGCCTCCGCCTCGCTGTTAGTGGCAAAATCGAAGACTGCGCCACTGAAGGTCGTGTCTCTTCCTCGACTCGAACTCTGTGCTGCTATCCTGGGAGCTCGATTACTCTCCCACATTCGCCGAGAGCAGCGAACAACATTCGACGAGGTGCATCTGTGGTCAGACTCCACCGTCGCGTTAGCTTGGTTGCGAGGCGAGCCGTCCCGGTGGAACACATACGTCGCCAATCGCGTTTCTGAGTTTCAGACTACCGTTCCAGACGTTCGCCTGCACCATGTGGGCACGAAGGACAACCCGGCGGACTGCGCTTCGCGAGGAACATCATCCGCCCAGCTGCGTGACCATCCGCTGTGGTGGCACGGCCCAGGGTGGTTGGTCAATCCACCCTGTATGTGGGACTCAACCCTTCCTGCTCTTATCACGACAGAAGAAGAAAGAGCCACAGCAGCATCCCTCCACACTCGCATCCCTGTCGCACCTCCGCTCCTTCTACGATACTCGTCCTACGATCGCCTACTGAGAATCGCCGCCTGGTGTTTACGATGGCGAAACATCTCACATAGAGGCTTGCAAAGTCTGCAGTTACGACCCGACGAGCTACGACAGGCAGAAACTCGTGTGATCCAACTGGCCCAACGCTATGATCACTCTGACGTCATAGCCGCAGTGTCCACCAGCGGCGCGGTCAGACGGTCATCTCCACTCCGGGCGATGGCACCATTTCTAGACGGGCAGGGCATTCTACGCGTCGGAGGCCGCTTGAAACACTCGTTGCTTTCCTTCGACGAGCAGCATCCCATCATTCTGGCTCCGGAGTCCCCCCTTACTCGCCTCGTCATCGACTATCACCACCGGCGCACCCTGCATGGAGGGGTGCAACTGACGCTGGCCTCCATCCGTCAACGATTCTGGGTCCCACAGGGCCGACGAATGGTGAAACAGTGCATCTCCCGATGCATCGTCTGCACTCGATGGCGGGCGGCAACGAAGGAGCAAATAATGGGTGACCTCCCCTCAACCAGAGTGACTCCAGCGCGACCCTTCCTCCACACCGGCGTTGACTACGCTGGCCCAATGCTCATCCGGACATCGGCAGGACGAGGACATAAATCGACCAAGGGATATGTTGCGATTTTGTCTGTTTCAGCACTCGAGCCGTACACATCGAAGCTGTCTCCGATTATTCAACGGCCGCCTTCCTGGCTGCCTTTCGCCGTTTCTCCGGTCGTCGCGGCCTGTGTTCCACCCTGACCAGTGACTGCGGGACCAATTTTGTCGGCGCAGACCAGGAGCTGCGACGATTGTTCACCGCCTCGTCCAAGGAAGCAGCGGCCATTTCCCATCACCTGTCAAACAACGGCGTGCAATGGAAATTCATTCCACCCGCCGCACCTCACTTTGGTGGACTGTGGGAAGCCGCTGTCCGCTCCGTCAAACATCACCTGCGGCGGGTCATAGGCGACGCAACCCTGACGTTTGAGGAGCTTACCACCGTCCTTTGTCAGGTGGAAGCCTGCCTCAACTCACGCCCATTGCAGGCGTTGACCGACGATCCAGAGGACCTCAGTCCCCTGACGCCAGGACATTTCCTTATTGGAGAACCTCTGCTGGCCGTACCCGAGCCAATGCTGCAGAACGTCCCGACGCACCGACTCTCCCGATGGCAACAACAACAACAACGGGTAGAGCACTTCTGGCGCCGCTGGTCCAGTGAATATCTGCACCAGCTCCAGACGCGTACAAAATGGACCACCACGCAGCCATCAATGACCATCGGGGAGCTGGTCCTAATCAAGTCAGAGCTGACACCCCCTTGCAAGTGGCCACTCGCTCGTGTGACAGAGGTACATCCGGGATGCGATGGGCTCATCCGAGTCGTTACCGTAAGAACCGCGACGAGTCAATTTAAACGCCCCATTACCAAAATTGTTCCCTTGTACCGTGATTCGAGCCAGTAACTCTTACTATCAACTTATTGTATTAGATTCATTCTTGTTATATTCATATTCGGCTACAGCCGAAGGCGGGCGGAATGTTTAGAAAAGTTATTCTAATCAGTTAAACATCTACAATTCGGGTCCGCGTATTATCGAGGGTATAAGTCTTCGTCTCGCTCGCGACACAGACGAAGCAAAAACCCGTCGGGCGCGGCGTTTCTTATGTGTCCATAAGAATCAGCTGTGCGAGTTCGACAACAAGCGACGAGGTGATCGACCGCACATGTAAACCTCGCCGCATCGAAAGTTTGTCGAACTCGTCACATTGTATCGTGGGCCATCGTCTCCTGTGTTTTCCTGCAATGATTCCGTTACCTAACTCCTTTGTCTCCCTCGCAGCGTCGCTTATTAGGTCATTGCCCTAACGAACGTTACTGCGATCCTAGAAGTTTAATTTCAAAGTCCCCACTCCTTAATCCGTCCGACACCGATGGCCCACCACTGTATAAAAGAGAGCACCGTTTGCCTCTTGTGTCTCTCTCGTAGTTTCTACTCGTCATACTGACACACCGAGATTCTATATCCGTCGTTACGCCCGGTTCTAATCGCGATACTTGCGTTTTCACGCCGACCGTTTCGATCATTTATCGCCTACACATTTCATTTCATTTTGTCTTGTAAATTCCTGTTTTTAGTTAAAATATACTTTCTTGTTTACCATACACTGTCATACCTTTCTTCTACGTCCTTTCCACCATCCACCTATTAGCTATAGTTTACAACAGTGCATTTGAATGCAAATACACGAAATAGACGCAGAAACACCGAATCGGCATGCCGAAGCGCGATGCAATCGAGTTTATTTCAGAATCGATGATTCCTCGCTTCACGAGTCAATTTCTGTGCCGAATCGTTCTTTCTTGTGTGTGATCGGTGCATTTGAATGAAAATACACGAAATAGACGCAGAAAAACAGAAACGACAAGCCGAAGCGCGATACACTCGAGTTTATTTCAGATTCGATGATTACTCGTTTCACGAGTCAATTTCTTTTGCCGAATCGTTCTTTCTTGTGCGAGATCGGTGCATTTGAATGAAATTCACGAAATAGGCGCAGAAGCACCGAATCGGCAAGCCGAAGCGCGATACACTCGAGTTTATTTCAGATCCGATGATTCCTCGCTTCACGAGTCAATTTCTGTGCCGAATCGTTGCTTCTTGTGCGAGATCGGTGCATTTGAATGAAATTCACGAAATAAGCGCAGAAGCACCGAATCGGCAAGCCAAAGCGCGATGCAACCGAGTTTATTTCAGATTCGATGATTACTCGTTTCACGAGTCAATTTCTTTTGCCGAATCGTTGCTTCTTGTGCGAGATCGGTGCATTTGAATGAAATTAACGCAATTCACGCAGAGACACCGAATCGGCGAGCCGAAACGCGATGCAATCTAGTTTATTTCAGATTCGATGATTACTCGTTTCACGAGTCAATTTCTGTGCCGAATCGTTGTTTCTTGTGCTAGATCGGAGCATTTGAATGCAAATACACGAAATAGACGCAGAAACACAGAATCGGCAAGCCGAAACGCGATGCAATCGAGTTTATTTCAGATTCGATGATTACTCGTTTCACGAGTCAATTTCTGTGCCGAATCGTTCTTTCTTGTGCGAGGTCGGTGCATTTGAAAGCAAATACACGAAATAGACGCAGAAACACGGGATCGGCAAGCCGAAGCGCGATGCAATCGAGTTTATATCAGATTCGATGATTACTAGTTTCACGAGGATATTTCTGTACAGAATCGTTGTTTCTTGTGCGAGATCGGTGCATTTGAATGCAAATACACGAAATAGACGCAGAAACACGGGATCGGCAAGCCGAAGCGCGATGCAATCGAGTTTATATCAGATTCGATGATTACTAGTTTCACGAGGCTATTTCTTTTGCCGAATCGTTGTTTCTTGTGCGAGATCGGTGCATTTGAATGAAATTCACGAAATAGGCGCAGAAGCACCGAATCGGCAAGCCGATGCGCGATACACTCGAGTTTATTTCAGATTCGATGATTCCTCGCTTCACGAGTCAATTTCTGTGCCGAATCGTTCTTTCTTGTGTGTGATCGGTGCATTTGAATGCAAATACACGAAATAGACGCAGAAACACAGAATCGACAAGCCGAAGCGCGATGCAATCGAGTTTATTTCAGATTCGATGATTACTCGTTTCACGAGTCAATTTCTTTTGCCGAATCGTTGTTTCTTGTGCGAGATCGGTGCATTTGAATGAAATTCACGAAATAGGCGCAGAAGCACCGAATCGGCAAGCCGAAGCGCGATACACTCGAGTTTATTTCAGATCCGATGATTCCTCGCTTCACGAGTCAATTTCTGTGCCGAATCGTTGCTTCTTGTGCGAGATCGGTGCATTTGAATGAAATTCACGAAATAGGCGCAGAAGCACCGAATCGGCAAGCCGAAGCGCGATGCAACCGAGTTTATTTCAGATTCGATGATTACTCGTTTCACGAGACAATTTCTTTTGCCGAATCGTTGCTTCTTGTGCGAGATCGGTGCATTTGAATGAAATTAACGCAATTCACGCAGAGACACCGAATCGGCGAGCCGAAACGCGATGCAATCTAGTTTATTTCAGATTCGATGATTACTCGTTTCACGAGTCAATTTCTGTGCCGAATCGTTGTTTCTTGTGCTAGATCGGAGCATTTGAATGCAAATACACGAAATAGACGCAGAAACACAGAATCGGCAAGCCGAAACGCGATGCAATCGAGTTTATTTCAGATTCGATGATTACTCGTTTCACGAGTCAATTTCTGTGCCGAATCGTTCTTTCTTGTGCGAGGTCGGTGCATTTGAATGCAAATACACGAAATAGACGCAGAAACACGGGATCGGCAAGCCGAAGCGCGATGCAATCGAGTTTATATCAGATTCGATGATTACTAGTTTCACGAGGCTATTTCTGTACAGAATCGTTGTTTCTTGTGCGAGATCGGTGCATTTGAATGCAAATACACGAAATAGACGCAGAAACACGGGATCGGCAAGCCGAAGCGCGATGCAATCGAGTTTATATCAGATTCGATGATTACTAGTTTCACGAGGCTATTTCTGTTCAGATTCGTTCTTTCCTGTGCGAGACCGGTGCATTTGAATGCAAATACACGAAATAGACGCAGAAACACAGAATCGGCAAGCCGAAACGCGGTGCAATCGAGTTTATTTCAGATTCGATGATTACTCGTTTCACGAGTCAATTTCTGTGCCGAATCGTTCTTTCTTGTGCGAGGTCGGTGCATTTGAATGCAAATACACGAAATAGACGCAGAAACACGGGATCGGCAAGCCGAAGCGCGATGCAATCGAGTTTATATCAGATTCGATGATTACTCGTTTCACGAGTCAATTTCTGTGCCGAATCGTTCTTTCTTGTGCTAGATCGGTGCATTTGAATGCAAATACACGAAATTGACGCAGAGACACCGAATCGGCGAGCCGAAACGCGATGCAATCGAGTTTACTACAGATTCGATGATTCCTCTTTTCCCGAGTCTATTTCTGTGCCGAATCGTTGTTTCTCGTGCTAGATCGGTGCATTTGAATGCAAATACACGAAATAGACGCAGAAACACCGAATCGGCATGCCGAAGCGCGATGCAATCGAGTTTATTTCAGAATCGATGATTCCTCGCTTCACGAGTCAATTTCTGTGCCGAATCGTTCTTTCTTGTGTGTGATCGGTGCATTTGAATGAAAATACACGAAATAGACGCAGAAAAACAGAAACGACAAGCCGAAGCGCGATACACTCGAGTTTATTTCAGATTCGATGATTCCTCGCTTCACGAGTCAATTTCTGTGCCGAATCGTTCTTTCTTGTGTGTGATCGGTGCATTTGAATGCAAATACACGAAATAGACGCAGAAACACAGAATCGACAAGCCGAAGCGCGATGCAATCGAGTTTATTTCAGATTCGATGATTACTCGTTTCACGAGTCAATTTCTTTTGCCGAATCGTTGTTTCTTGTGCGAGATCGGTGCATTTGAATGAAATTCACGAAATAGGCGCAGAAGCACCGAATCGGCAAGCCGAAGCGCGATACACTCGAGTTTATTTCAGATCCGATGATTCCTCGCTTCACGAGTCAATTTCTGTGCCGAATCGTTGCTTCTTGTGCGAGATCGGTGCATTTGAATGAAATTCACGAAATAAGCGCAGAAGCACCGAATCGGCAAGCCAAAGCGCGATGCAACCGAGTTTATTTCAGATTCGATGATTACTCGTTTCACGAGTCAATTTCTTTTGCCGATCGTTGCTTCTTGTGCGAGATCGGTGCATTTGAATGAAATTAACGCAATTCACGCAGAGACACCGAATCGGCGAGCCGAAACGCGATGCAATCTAGTTTATTTCAGATTCGATGATTACTCGTTTCACGAGTCAATTTCTGTGCCGAATCGTTGTTTCTTGTGCTAGATCGGAGCATTTGAATGCAAATACACGAAATAGACGCAGAAACACAGAATCGGCAAGCCGAAACGCGATGCAATCGAGTTTATTTCAGATTCGATGATTACTCGTTTCACGAGTCAATTTCTGTGCCGAATCGTTCTTTCTTGTGCGAGGTCGGTGCATTTGAAAGCAAATACACGAAATAGACTCAGAAACACGGGATCGGCAAGCCGAAGCGCGATGCAATCGAGTTTATATCAGATTCGATGATTACTAGTTTCACGAGGATATTTCTGTACAGAATCGTTGTTTCTTGTGCGAGATCGGTGCATTTGAATGCAAATACACGAAATAGACGCAGAAACACGGGATCGGCAAGCCGAAGCGCGATGCAATCGAGTTTATATCAGATTCGATGATTACTAGTTTCACGAGGCTATTTCTTTTGCCGAATCGTTGTTTCTTGTGCGAGATCGGTGCATTTGAATGAAATTCACGAAATAGGCGCAGAAGCACCGAATCGGCAAGCCGATGCGCGATACACTCGAGTTTATTTCAGATTCGATGATTCCTCGCTTCACGAGTCAATTTCTGTGCCGAATCGTTCTTTCTTGTGTGTGATCGGTGCATTTGAATGCAAATACACGAAATAGACGCAGAAACACAGAATCGACAAGCCGAAGCGCGATGCAATCGAGTTTACTTCAGATTCGATGATTACTCGTTTCACGAGTCAATTTCTTTTGCCGAATCGTTGTTTCTTGTGCGAGATCGGTGCATTTGAATGAAATTCACGAAATAGGCGCAGAAGCACCGAATCGGCAAGCCGAAGCGCGATACACTCGAGTTTATTTCAGATCCGATGATTCCTCGCTTCACGAGTCAATTTCTGTGCCGAATCGTTGCTTCTTGTGCGAGATCGGTGCATTTGAATGAAATTCACGAAATAGGCGCAGAAGCACCGAATCGGCAAGCCGAAGCGCGATGCAACCGAGTTTATTTCAGATTCGATGATTACTCGTTTCACGAGACAATTTCTTTTGCCGAATCGTTGCTTCTTGTGCGAGATCGGTGCATTTGAATGAAATTAACGCAATTCACGCAGAGACACCGAATCGGCGAGCCGAAACGCGATGCAATCTAGTTTATTTCAGATTCGATGATTACTCGTTTCACGAGTCAATTTCTGTGCCGAATCGTTGTTTCTTGTGCTAGATCGGAGCATTTGAATGCAAATACACGAAATAGACGCAGAAACACAGAATCGGCAAGCCGAAACGCGATGCAATCGAGTTTATTTCAGATTCGATGATTACTCGTTTCACGAGTCAATTTCTGTGCCGAATCGTTCTTTCTTGTGCGAGGTCGGTGCATTTGAATGCAAATACACGAAATAGACGCAGAAACACGGGATCGGCAAGCCGAAGCGCGATGCAATCGAATTTTTTTCAGATTCGATGATTACTCGTTTCACGAGTCAATTTCTTTTGCCGAATCGTTGCTTCTTGTGCGAGATCGGTGCATTTGAATGAAATTCACGAAATAGGCGCAGAAGCACCGAATCGGCATGCCGATGCGCGATACACTCGAGTTTATTTCAGATTCGATGATTCCTCGCTTCACGAGTCAATTTCTGTGCCGAATCGTTCTTTCTTGTGTGTGATCGGTGCATTTGAATGCAAATACACGAAATAGACGCAGAAACACAGAATCGACAAGCCGAAGCGCGATGCAATCGAGTTTATATCAGATTCGATGATTACTAGTTTCACGAGGCTATTTCTGTACAGAATCGTTGTTTCTTGTGCGAGATCGGTGCATTTGAATGCAAATACACGAAATAGACGCAGAAACACGGGATCGGCAAGCCGAAGCGCGATGCAATCGAGTTTATATCAGATTCGATGATTACTAGTTTCACGAGGCTATTTCTGTTCAGATTCGTTCTTTCCTGTGCGAGACCGGTGCATTTGAATGCAAATACACGAAATAGACGCAGAAACACAGAATCGGCAAGCCGAAACGCGGTGCAATCGAGTTTATTTCAGATTCGATGATTACTCGTTTCACGAGTCAATTTCTTTTGCCGAACCGTTGCTTCTTGTGCGAGATCGGTGCATTTGAATGAAATTCACGAAATAGGCGCAGAAGCACCGAATCGGCAAGCCGAAGCGCGATGCAACCGAGTTTATTTCAGATTCGATGATTACTCGTTTCACGAGTCAATTTCTGTGCCGAATCGTTCTTTCTTGCGCGTGATCGGTGCATTTGAATGGAAATACACGAAATAGACGCAGAAACACCGAATCGGCATGCCGAAGCGCGATGCAATCGAGTTTATTTCAGATTCGATGATTCCTCGCTTCACGAGTCAATTTCTGTGCCGAATCGTTCTTTCTTGAGCGAGATAGGTGCAGTTGAATGAAAATACACGAAATTGACGCAGAGACACCGAATCGGCAAGCCGAAGCGCGATGCAATCGAATTTATTTCAGATTCGATGATTACTCGTTTCACGAGTCAATTTCTTTTGCCGAATCGTTGCTTCTTGTGCGAGATCGGCGCATTTGAATGAAATTCACGAAATAGGCGCAGAAGCACCGAATTGGCAAGCCGATGCGCGATACACTCGAGTTTATTTCAGATTCGATGATTCCTCGCTTCACGAGTCAATTTCTGTGCCGAATCGTTCTTTCTTGTGTGTGATCGGTGCATTTGAATGCAAATACACGAAATAGACGCAGAAACACAGAATCGACAAGCCGAAGCGCGATGCAATCGAGTTTATTTCAGATTCGATGATTACTCGTTTCACGAGTCAATTTCTTTTGCCGAATCGTTGCTTCTTGTGCGAGATCGGTGCATTTGAATGAAATTCACGAAATAGGCGCAGAAGCACCGAATCGGCAAGCCGAAGCGCGATACACTCGAGTTTATTTCAGATCCGATGATTCCTCGCTTCACGAGTCAATTTCTGTGCCGAATCGTTGCTTCTTGTGCGAGATCGGTGCATTTGAATGAAATTCACGAAATAGGCGCAGAAGCACCGAATCGGCAAGCCGAAGCGCGATGCAACCGAGTTTATTTCAGATTCGATGATTACTCGTTTCACGAGTCAATTTCTTTTGCCGAATCGTTGCTTCTTGTGCGAGATCGGTGCATTTGAATGAAATTAACGCAATTCACGCAGAGACACCGAATCGGCAAGCCGAAACGCGATGCAATCGAGTTTATATCAGATTCGATGATTACTAGTTTCACGAGGCTATTTCTGTACAGAATCGTTGTTTCTTGTGCGAGATCGGTGCATTTGAATGCAAATACACGAAATAGACGCAGAAACACGGGATCGGCAAGCCGAAGCGCGATGCAATCGAGTTTATATCAGATTCGATGATTACTAGTTTCACGAGGCTATTTCTGTTCAGAATCGTTCTTTCCTGTGCGAGACCGGTGCATTTGAATGCAAATACACGAAATAGACGCAGAAACACAGAATCGGCAAGCCGAAACGCGATGCAATCGAGTTTATTTCAGATTCGATGATTCCTCGCTTCACGAGTCAATTTCTGTGCCGAATCGTT